>OX411816.1:10436975-11046975 GCA_948253155.1 Leucoma salicis | reverse complement strand
CGAATTTTCTGTGTCTCACGAGCCGATCCGTACCATTTTAAATAATTACTTGGGTATGAAACATGTTTCCGCTGGGCTAGTCCCAAAAGACCTGAATTTTCTCCAAAAACTCAATCGCATGAGAGTCGCTGAGGACATGCTAGTACGAGTCAATTCCGACCCAACATTCATGAAACGCATTGTTACTGGTGACGAGACGTGGGTTTACGAGTTTGACATGCAAACTAGTCAACAAGCTTCGGAGTGGCGACTTCCAACTGAACCGAAACCGAAAAAACCATGCCAAAGTCGATCAAAAGTCAGTCATGTTGACTGTTTTCTTTGACAATCACGGTGTTGTGCACTCGGAATTCTTGCCAGAAGGTCAAACGGTAAATAAAGAATATTATTTGAGCGTTATGCGGCGTTTAAGGGAGCAAATTCGACGAAAAAAGCCAGATTTGTGGAAAATTCTTGGATTTTGCACCACAATAATGCGCCTTCGCACAAGGTCAATTTTTGTCCAAACACTCAACAAATACCATCGAGCAACCACCATATTCACCAGATATAGCTCCAGCCGACTTCTTTCTTTTTCTTAAACTCAAATTACCCCTTCGTGGCACCCGTTTTCAATCGATAGAAGACATAAAGGAGAATTCGCGGCGAGAACAGAACTCAATTCCGAAAACAGCGTTTAAAAAAATGTTTTGATGATTGGATTATCCGTTGGCGTAAGTCTATCGTTTCTGAAGGAGCATACTTTGAAGGTGATAAAATAAATTTGGATTAATAACAAAAATTTTGTGTATTATTGATCTTTTCTCGGTACTTTCTTGACAGAGTAGTACTTACCTATAATAATATTCTGAAAAATCATAAGGACGGGTGTAGTGAGATATCAACTGTATTTATTTTGTCGTAGAACGCGCGATTTCTAAACAATCGAAAAGCGGCGTGTGAGCTTGAATTAGATTATACTTACCTACAGTGCCGGATTAAGGTAACTTGATGCGCTAATCCTTAAGTGAACTACAAAAAAATAATTAAAATAAAATGACAATATGTATCGTGATTTCACACGTTGTCCTAAGATTCGACTATATTTTTACGATCGGCCGCCTACCTGACGTCAACTCACCTCGGGAACATCTAAACACAGCCAACATATACAGGGTCTGTCGTAAATAATATATAACCCGTTAATCGGAGATAGCCCTGATGTCAGGCTACAAGAAAATCGACTTTTTTTAAATTTTCCTTCTTTGCTCATTTATTCGGTCACCATTTCAACAGAATAACTCATTTTAATGTACTTTTTTTTTGTCTTCTTTCTTTTTGTTTGGATATTTGTATTATTATATTAGACATTTTTAATGTAAAATACTGTCAAATTTTACATTTTAAGCACTTTGTAAATATTTTTTTCTTTATGTCAAAATTTTAACATTAACTGTGAAAAAAAGAATGTACTGTGCTATAGCCCATTATCTTAAAAATATGCCTAGTTTATGTAGATTCTAAAAAGGTATTTACATGCGTACTCTATAAGCAATATTAGTTACACAAGCGAAATAACTTAGCAAGGTCAACATTTTGGTTTCAACAAATGTGTCAAATCACGATGATTTAGGCTTCTAATATGATTATATTCATTAAGAATTTGCTATTTTATCACTAAATTGTCACCAATTCAATGTTTAACTGTCCTACAGGACTGTTTTATTTTCATAGAAATTGCATGCGACTAGCAAGTACTAGAAAATTACATTAAACACAAAGTGAAAAATGTGAAATCGAAAATACCAGTCACGAGCAGGATTCGAACCTGCATCTCCTGGATACCGTCCAGATGCTTTGCCAATTCAGCCATCGTGACCCTTGCTCCTGACTGCTAATTTCGATAACACATTCATACTTAACGTCTTTGGGTGACGCCTGCACCATCAGTCGGAAGTATTTTCATACATTATACCGACCAGGTAAACTTAATTTAACAATTAAGATTTTACCTAATAATGACGCAAACCCTATAAGTATTTAGATATTTTTATATATATTTTTAGCATTTGACATGCTTAGCAACATACATTAAACACAAAGTGAAAAATGTGAAATCGAAAATAACAGTCACGAGTAGGATTCGAACCTGCATCTCCTGGATACCGTCCAGATGCTTTGCCAATTCAGCCATCGTGACCCTTGCTCCTGACTGCTAATTTCGATAACACATTCATACTTAACGTCTTTGTGTGACGCCTGCACCATCAGTCGGAAATCGGAATTCTCATTAGCAGCCCGGAGTTTGGAAATGTGCCTGGTAGAAGGCAATAGGCTCGACCCCTATTATATGGGACTTAAACATAGCTGGCATACCGTGGGTGTGTAATACACCTATGCCTACCCCTTCGGGGCATACAGGCGTGATGATATGTTTGTTGTTTTATGTAGTTGATCAATTAACTTACTTCATCGTTCGCGTTTTTATCAATGGTTCCAAATGTAATAAGTTAACGCACGCGCTAGATTTATAGTAACACGAAATCTTGGCAAGAATTATTTTTCATCTTATTTATTGAACGTATCGATTCTAGGAACATAGACTTTTCTTTTTCTACGATGTACGCTATTTAAATACTCCTTGTCAGTTTAGTCGTCGGTAGAGCTAGTTTCCCACAGGATTTCTATAAATATGCCACGTATATATAATAATGGCATATATACGTGGCACAATCAACACCTTGTATCTAAAAAAAATAAAGATTTAAGCACCTTTCAAAGCATCACAGAATAATTCGTAATCGCATCGTTATGATTGACTTATGACGATGATATGCTACTATTTAACTTTCACTTTAACGGCCCAGTATTGTGCGGTAATAGTTAACGTCAAATAATGACGTCATTTTAACTATAGTTAAATGGCGCATCCCGTTTGTAGCAAAACCGTTGAATTGACAGTAACTTCAACGTTAACGTTGGATCATGCAACCCACCCTAGGTATTCCAAATTCAAAAGGATACAACATAGTAATATAAAAATGGACAAACACGACAACAAAGAGTCCTCAAGGAATTCAACATAAAAATGAACAAACACGATAACAAAAGGCCCTCTCTGCGAGTGAAAAGGACCATTGATGTTCGTTTTTACTTAGTTTTTACTTAGAAGAAGCGCACTGTACATTTCACATTCCCCGACAACTAACTAGGAAAAATTTTCTGTGCACTAACTGTTCAAATCGATGACAAAAACACGATAAAGATGAGCAGAGTCGTCAGGAGTATCATGTTAACTAGTCCAAATCACAAGGCAAAACAAAGTCCGATATAAAAAATAGTAACTTTTTTTTTTGTTTGTTTAAGGCATTGGAAGAACCATCAGCTTAACAGTAACTTATAAACATCGTTATTCTCTCATCACAAGTAAGTTTACAAAAAAAAAAATAGTAACCAAAGAAAGCAAAGAGTAAGCAAGACTGCATGTGACATTCAAAATATTTCAAAATCATACACGTCTGGAGAGAGAGAGAGGCAAGCATTGTAACGAAAAAAATACGAAAGGTGCCATCGTCTTTCTTACATTAGGGGACTGTGAAAGAGACAGTTGATATGATCAGCTTTGGACGCCTACCATCTAAGTCCACCCGTGATCATGAATGCTGTAAAGTATTCGAAACGTCGGGATAGTATAAAAATCAAGTAAACACGATTGATTCCGTAAACGTAGTTTTATTTCAAAATGTGTAAAACTCGCGTAAATGTTAGAAAGTATTATTTAAAATAAATACAATATTGTCTACCGTTTTCACACCGATGGCAATCCTAAAATAAAAAGTCAATTTTCCTGTAGCCTGAACGTCGCGGGACGTCTAGCAGTTGTGAAAACATCGAAATAACTTTGTAGAAATAAAATGATCATAACTTGACAAAGTACTCCTCAAGACGAATCAAACGAGTATAAACTCGATAAGGTTGCGTAGCTTCATTACAGAGTTACTGTGGCCACCTTCCAGCTCCATCGTCAAACCCTGGATATCATCTAGAGACAAAGTACTGGTCAAGCTAAATCATACGAGCCCAAACTCGATGGAGTTATGGCGTTTTATAACGGAGTCCCTATGGCCACCTTCTAGCTCCATCATCAGATCCTGGATACCATCTAAAAACAAAGTACTCGTCAAGACGAATCAAATTATTCCAAACTCGATGGGGTTGCGTCGTTTCATTACAGAGTTACTGTGGTCACCTTCCAGCTCCATCATCAGACCCTGGATATCATCTATGACTGAAGTTCTAGTCAAGACAATTCAAACGAGCCTTAAATCGATGGAATTGCGCCATTTAATTACAGAGTTTCGCATGGCCACCTTCCAGCTCCATCGTCAGACCCAGGATACCATCTAAAGACAAAGTACTCATCAAGACGAATCAACGAGCCCAAACTCGATGGGGTTGCGTCGTTTCATTATAGAGTTCCTATGTCCACCTACTTCCAGCTCCATCATCAGATCAGCTCCATGTCAACATAATATTGCATTGCCACGTGATATACACATGCGTGTAAAATTTCAGCTCAATCAGAAACCGGGAAGTGTGTCAAATTTAACTTGCAAGATTTGAACGGGACAAGTACAATAAAACATGGACTTAATAAAAAGAACGGACTGAGCCTTGCTAACAAAAGATTGTGCCACTCAGGTCGGCCAGTTCGCTGTACGTACATGCCAACACGCACACATTCACACCTTAGTCGGCCATTGCGCGAGTAAACGTTATCACAGTCGTACCGTCTACGCTGCAAAAAAATATCAAAATACAGCATATCTTGTGTGGTGAAAAACCGTAGTGACAGAAAGAAAAAAATCCAGGAGTCACGTTTCATAGGTAAATGAATAATTTGATCACTTAGTTCCCGATTTTATATATTAAAATTTATATTAATTCACCAGAACAAAATAATTCATCACAATGCCAGTATTGCTCGTATTCGCTAGTGGAAATTACCCGAAATATGGGAATTTTATAGTTTTTATTTATGAGGTACTATTTGTTTAGGTTAAGTTACTATACTTTGATTTTTTATTTTGTAGACTAAAATGATATTTGATTGCCACGTATCATTAATAGTGTTGTTGTAGTCTGAGTTATCGAAAACACATAATTAATATATTTTTTTTATTATAATAAATTTTCTGATGGCTTATTAATTTGAATTTGCGTTGATCAGTAGTATACTTATACTACATAAATTTATATAGCATAAATTTATTATTGTAGCATTTACAAAATCTAAATTAAAGTAATCATACCTATTTTAATATGTTTTCTATACTATTATAAAGCTGTAACATAGCTGTGTCTGTACATTTAAGATATTTTAGAAAAAATGTCATTTATAAACTATATAAGCGTATCTGGTACTGGTGGTAGGGCTGGGTACTAAGTGGAATTACTCACTTGGTATCCGGCCCGAGCGGGTTGGTACCACCATCTCCCGTGTGACCGGCCATGAAGCACATTGTTGCGTTTTGGCTGTAGCAGGAGATAGCCGTTTATATTTCTTTTCATCTGTGAAATGAACTGGTGAGCAGCGGCTTGACAATACTCTCGGTATAGTCGAGTCCATGGGCGACGGTTACCATTTACCATCAGATGGACCGTGGCGCGTCTGCCACTACAAAACTATTTTTTTAATTTTTTTGTCTGTTTATCTGTTTGTTTGTTCGCGCATCACGCTAAAACTGCTGAACGGATTTTGATGCAACTTTTTAGTTGATAGCTCTTGATCACACTTAACAACTGGTATACATTTTATACGCTACTTTATCGGGAAGCTGAGATATAACCCAAAAACTAAATTGGCTGCGGCGGAGCTGCGAGGAAAGGCTAGTAACGTAATAAAATTGCATTTGCGAGTGTTATTTATGTTCATAAGAAAATCGCATTTAACGAAAGCGACTTAAAGTAAGGTGATAGATGCCCACCGTAGACGCCTATTTGTCTGATTATTATCATTTTAGTCAAAATGGAAAAAATAAAAGCCGAACTTTCTTAATCACAATTTATTTCTAAAATATTACTTTCAGAATCTACATTTACTAAGAATCTTTCTGTTACATTATCAATAAGGTGAACGAGTAGCATCATTTTATTTCGTTACTTTAAGTATAATAACATACTCGACATATCTCAACTACCATTGCAGTGTCAACAACTTTAGCCCTCAGTTAATATTTCTTTAATTTCAGCCATTTAAAAACATTTGTTATTTCTTGCGACACGCCCCTTTACCTGTGCCCATACTAGTTATATGAGATTTGATTTACAGTGCTAAGGAAGTCTTTTGAGATGTTGACACCATACTCAACAGTGAACTCCTTAACTACATTTTTTGATAATAAGTCTTTTCTTTTGTAATGATTTACAGTAATTCTGCTTTAATCAGTGTATTCATTTATTAATTGTTTACATTCTTTGAGTTTAGCCACTTTTGAACGGCCTTACGCCACCCTGTAGTGGCAGTTTTATTCTACCTTATGGGAGTGGTAAGAAGCGTTATCTAATACCAAAACGAAATCATCAAAATTACCTTTAGCCACTCTTCAAAATATTCTATTTTAATAATAATATATCTGCTTACAATTAGAAACTGTAGCGGCCCATATAGATAACATAAAACTGTTTAAAACAATAAGCTTTGTGTATTCCGCTCACCTCAAAAAAGAGCAATAGTTTCCTAGAATTCTGTGAACCCCATCTACGGTAGAACAATAACTCTACCGATTACAACTGCATCGGATTCCTCGGAAACACATTAATTGTCAAAGGAGTAAAGACACCTTGGCCACTGTAGTCCCGACAAACATGCAAGTTAATCCCGTTTTATCGACATAATTATGTTATCCTTTATTACCCATTATCTGTTGATGATTTATTTTAAGTTTTAAATAAATACAGTAAAATTGTGTTGTTTGCACTATTAACCTTTTCAAATAGTGCGGTGTATTTCATATACATTTCCAATAAAATTATCTACCAACTTGTTTTTTTTTTAATATGTTTAATAAAAAGGGTAAATTTGGCAAACATGGCAACCCTAAATTCATTCTCACATAGATAGCCGCCGCCATTACGTATCTTCAATTTTGTCTTAGCGAGGCGCTGTCCGTTCCTTTATACGTCCATGCAATAAAAGCGTCGCCACGCTAACAGCCGATTTTACCCTCCCTCCGCATTAGATGTTTCACATCAAAAGTCAATTTTCCTGTAGCCTGACATTAGGGCTATCTCCGATTAACGGATTATCCATTATTTACGACAGACCCTGTATATTCGTCACATTTGACCGTGGGTGGGAATCGAACACACGACCCCCGTCGTCGAAGGCAAGGTCACTACCTCGTAGAGTAAAAATGCTCTCGCTGTTTTCGTTATCTCTCGGTCGTCTCTGGTGGACTAGACGGGATGCCCTAAGCAGTTGCGCTTACCCATTGTCTTATAGGTGAGCGACACGACGCGATGCGACGTATTGCGGCTAATATTTAACCGCTTTGCGTCGCATTCATATTAGGCGACAACATAGGCCATACAACCTCTATATGATATTTTCGTGTCGCGTCACGTCGCGTCGTATTAACGCGTTTGTCGTTCACCTAGGACAACGGGTTATCGCTGGGGCTTAGGGTGGCCCTAGCCACCACTGAAGGAATGTAATATGGTTCCGGTGGCCCGCCAATAAAGGCGGAGAGACGGCACACGGCGGGTATCTTTACGGGCGGTGGCGCTTTCGCGAGCAGTTCCGTCAACTGTCCCCGAGACGCTGGACGCTGGCGAGCGTCGCAAAAGCGCGAGGGGGGTGGTCGTCCCCCACCTAGCGTGGTGGCCAGGTGGCAGGGCGACGCCCGCCGAGCTGCCATGGCCAGCTGGAGGGCGCGGCTGGAGGCGCCCCGGGCCGGTCTTCGGACCGTAGGGGCGCTTCTGCTAGAAAAGTGGGCGGGGCGACGGCACGAAGTCCTTACCCTCCGACTGGTGCAGGTGATGTCGGGGCACGGTTGCTTCGGCAGATATCTGCACATAGTCGCAAGGAGGGAAGCGACTCCGGGCTGCGACAAGGACACGGCGCAGCACACGCTCGAGTCGTGCCCGGCTTGGCCAAGCAGTGCCGTGAACTCGTCGCGGCAATAGGGGGAGACCTCTCGCTGCCGAGCTTCGTCAGAGCGATGCTTGACAGCGACAGGGATTGGGCCGCGGTCGCTGCCTTCTGCGAGGTCATCTCGCGGAAGGAAGCGGCGAAGGGCGCCAGGGAGGCCGTCGAACTGCTAATTGGTCGTCGAACTGCTAATCAATCACAATGACTCGAAACGAAAGTTCGTCTAACGTTTCGCTCTTCCTTCTAAGGGGGCAGGTACTTTTTATTCCAAGTTTCTGTACGGTTTTTGTCACTGTCTCCTCCTAAACGACTCATTTCGGTGATTTCTGTGTATTTGAATAGTTTGGATGCACAATTAGACTCCAGAATTTTTATTTACATTTCTTTAAAAAAAATTGTTTTATATGATTTCCCTAATAAGCCAGTGCCGAAGCCTTTGAGAATGGTAAAAAGTGAAAAAGGAGGGTTAGACGGAATCTCATATCTCACATGTCGATCATATCGTGATCACTGTGATTGGTTGAGACGGATTCAACGGATTATTGCGACATCACACGTCGGTTTCTCTACTAATCACAAGCAAGTCGATTGTGAGATATGAGATTCCGTCTTACCCCCAAGAATAATAGTAGGATGAAACCCATTAGAAAACTAAGAAAATATAACAAAAATAAATGGAAAAATAATTTACGGGCGATTTGAGGTCGGGAAGGGGGTGGGGGTGAGCTTTTAAGGGTAAAAATCAGTTTATCACGATTTCCGGCAAAACTAAGTCCTGTCGAAAAAAGTTAAATGGCAAAATTGTAGGCAATAAAAAGATCTACAATTTTTGTATTAACAGTTTTTTCACATAACCTCAAAACTTGTGAAAAATCTAAAATTTTGGTTTTTTACTTTTAACTTCCACAAAAAATAATATTTTTTCGCGAAATTTGGTGAATACTTACCTTTTTATATCTCAAACACATCGTAATTTTTTTGATGCCAAATATTTATTTTTCCCGCTTATTTTGATTAAATATCGAAAAAGCACCCTAATTTTCAATCAAAAATTCTCACGTGAAAATATCTGCTTTTTGAAAAAAATCGGTGTGCTTTTTATGCGTTGAAATCTCTACTTTTTGATGGTACAAAAAATATACCATTTTCTTAGAAAATGCAAAAAAATGGGTTTCATCCTACTATATTTATTTTTGGTTTCGAAAATTATCGACTCTGGTCTATAATATGCATGTAACAACAAGATTTCACCGCAAACCCCCATCATTAAAATTAAAATATCCAGGAAAAATTGTGGAGCAGCTAAGAGAAGGCAAGCAAGATTTGGGTAAGAAGTCTACCACTAGTTATTTACATATAACGATGTAATCGTATATATTCCATTTATAAGATAAAACAAGAAAATTAATAAAAACATAATTGATATTTATTGCCATTTAAATTTCAACTAGATAACAATCGTGATTCTTCTCTGTAACTCCAACTCGAAACGTTCTACAGTCCGTCTGAAACAAGTAACGCATTGAATAAAAATGTACTATCAAATAGAGGAAATTCCAGACATTACACTGCTGTATATTCTGTGAATAAGTATATCACGTTAGTTAGATCCTCTTTACATGAGATGCTTTTTGTGCAATCCTCGGGGAGAACTTACGAGTGGCTACAAGCTATCGTAGTTAATAAAAAATACCATATACAAGTTAAACCATCCTTAAATGTGGTTGTGTTAAATAAATAATATTTTTCTAAGGCATACCACAGTATGCACGCGCTCACGCACGAATTATTGCTATTTCAACTACGCTTCTCACGCATTGCATTGTACGAAAGGCATTTTAGTAAGTAAAAAGAGACTAACATTCATACGATATTTACTTGCATTATACGAAAGGCATTTTAGTAAGTAAAAAGAGACTAACATTCATACGATATTTACTTGCATTGTACGAAAGGCATTTTAGTAAGTAAAAAGAGACTAACATTCATCCAATATTTACTTGCATTATACGAAAGGCATTTTAGTAAGTAAAAAGAGACTAACATTCATACGATATTTACTTGCATTGTACGAAAGGCATTTTAGTAAGTAAAAAGAGACTAACATTCATACGATATTTACTTGCATTGTACGAAAGGCATTTTAGTAAGTAAAAAGAGACTAACATTCATACGATATTTACTTGCATTATACGAAAGGCATTTTAGTAAGTAAAAAGAGACTAACATTCATACGATATTTACTTGCATTGTACGAAAGGCATTTTAGTAAGTAAAAAGAGACTAACATTCATCCAATATTTACTTGCATTATACGAAAGGCATTTTAGTAAGTAAAAAGAGACTAACATTCATACGATATTTACTTGCATTATACGAAAGGCATTTTAGTAAGTAAAAAGAGACTAACATTCATACGATATTTACTTGCATTGTACGAAAGGCATTTTAGTAAGTAAAAAGAGACTAACATTCATCCAATATTTACTTGCATTATACGAAAGGCATTTTAGTAAGTAAAAAGAGACTAACATTCATACGATATTTACTTGCATTGTACGAAAGGCATTTTAGTAAGTAAAAAGAGACTAACATTCATACGATATTTACTTGCATTGTACGAAAGGCATTTTAGTAAGTAAAAAGAGACTAACATTCATACGATATTTACTTGCATTATACGAAAGGCATTTTAGTAAGTAAAAAGAGACTAACATTCATACGATATTTACTTGCATTGTACGAAAGGCATTTTAGTAAGTAAAAAGAGACTAACATTCATCCAATATTTACTTGCATTATACGAAAGGCATTTTAGTAAGTAAAAAGAGACTAACATTCATCCAATATTTACTTGCATTGTACGAAAGGCATTTTAGTAAGTAAAAAGAGACTAACATTCATCCAATATTTACTTGCATTATACGAAAGGCATTTTAGTAAGTAAAAAGAGACTAACATTCATCCAATATTTACTTGTATTGTACGAAAGGCATTTTAGTGGGCAAAAAGTGACTAACTGAATGTTAGTTTTTTTTATCCAATATTTACTATCTGATAAACTTACTTCATTAATGATATCTTGAATCGCTGATGTAACCAGGTATCGTCTGTCTGACAGGTGTACGACAGCTGTAAGAAAATTGAAATAAAATCAATTCCAAGTATTAGTTATTTTCGATTTCGCATTTTTCACTTTGTTTAACGTATAGTGCTAAGCATGTCAAATGCTAAAAATATATATAAAAATATCTAAATTCCAAGTATAGTTATTTATCTATGAAAATGAATTTGCCTAGCCTCCTTGGAAAAAAAAATTAAATGGATAAATGACCTGGCTAAACAACTGCCCTAAGCATTTATCTCATTTATCCATTTAATTTTTCCATGTAAAGAAATTTCTCACTAGCTTATCAAATTTAAATTATGTATTAATGAATTATTAAGTTTTATTATTCTCCTAAAACTTTTATGAACTAATCAAATAATTAAAAGTGTTTTCTTGTTTTCGTTTGACAAGGAGAACATAATAAAAATACTCAATATGACGTTCCATTCACGATACTTTTAAAGATATTTGCGTAAGCTAAAATTATCAGTGTTAATAATTACATTTGTATTTATAATTTTATTGAAATACGTCTTAGAACGTTAATTTCTTTTATCGGATTTCTAGAAATGATTGGCGAAATCTGCAAACAAATGGCACTGAAATAGTGCCCCAAGTATACAATACTAGCCTTTGCCCGCGGCTCCGCCGCAGCCAAAAGCTAGTTTTTAGGTTATATATATATCTCAGGATTCCCGATATAGTAGCGGGATAAAATATATACCAGTTTTTAAGTCTTATCAAGAGCTCTCATATAAAAAAAATGCTTCAAAATCCGTTCAGTAGTTTTTGCGTGACGCGCGAACAGACAAAAATTATATATATAATAAATGTTTTGTGTTTAGACACGCCTATATAACTTAATTAAGTAATTTTTTCTCAAATATATATCTTAAATGTACACACACAGCTCTGTTACAGCTTTATAATAGTATAGATATATAAGTTGTTGTTATTTTATAACTGCTCCGTGGTTTCACCCACGTTTAATTTCATAATAATAATACTATAATTTAATGCTTTTTTTTACAAGTTTGTGTGTATTGACGTAGGAGTTTCTACGATTTTATTTTTAAGATTGTAACAATATGAAGTTCTTGAAAGCTTTTTCATACGAAATACTAATATTCAGCTATTCAGCATTACATGTTACTAGGTACAATGTTTATTCATTGCTAGGGCAACCACCCATACTTTATTTAGCCATATCCTTTGAACGATTTTTCTAAACTGTTATACATTGTGGCTATTACACATTAAAACTTTGATGTTACTTACATACAACTTTCAATTAATATTTCAAAGGTTTGTCAACATTGATTCAATGAATGAATTGTTTACAGTTTTGTCAGCTCAATGCATCCACGACAAGATCTGAGACTAGCAACGGTCATTCTGAAATTAATTAGAGTATGATTAATCATCTTTAAAATCTTATTTATTATATTTCGAATTATCTAATTCGTAGCATTAAGATAACCCGAAAAACCCCTCTTAGATCAACAGAGCCGCTCATCACGACTACAATAAAATGAATTCCCAGGAAAAAATCACATGGACACTACATCATTTCGACAAATGATCGCCAAAAAAGATTAGAATAAAGTTCTAAATAAACTTATTCAGTCTCAAATATATACCACAGTTTTGTTAATATGAGAATATTATCACACCGAAGAACTGAAGCTGAGGATCAACCCAACACAATACCCAATCTTTTCGCCAATATTGACTAACGAGGTTATTATCACTCGAAAAAAATTGGCCGTGAATGAGTCCTAGACAGATATACTGGCTGATATAAGTAACAAAGTACGAGGTGTATTTTTATTAAATAATATCACCCAATCAATAGTCTAATAGAAAATCCCATGCAGTACCCAAAAACAAATAAGAAAATTCCAATGTCGATGAGAGACAACTTACCATTCACATCGAAGGAGCCTGAAGACACTCATTTCATAGTAGTTTTATTGCGAGCCAGCGACAATTTGTACAATCTTAGAAAAATATTCCATGGTGATTACATGAGAAATCTCGAAGTATTTCACCATTAATGAAAAATCTAAGTATACCAGTTAGATCATAAGAATATAGAACTCGCAAATACCTACGTTTTTCGATTCCAATTTTCACAAACAACTTTTTGAAGTGGATGTAAGTGAACGATGAAAGCCGCCTTGTTGATTATTTGTGTTCGTAGTACTCCTTCTCATAGCCCGGCTAATAAATTCAACGGTGGTACAAAATAGTAATTATTATTACACTTTTTGAGCTAGCATGGTAAGTAAATTCTTTGCATGCAAACAAATGAAATATGTGCCGTCTACTTACAGGCAAATTCGTTGTCGTAAATTGAACGAAACGTCACGTTTACATGTGCATAACAAAAGTCAACCACTTGTAACAAGCCTTAGAAAAACAACAACGAATCGGGAAATTTCTATCCCGATATGCAAGTCTCATGAATATTTTCAAAATTAAATCTATTCTTAATATTCAGACAACGCGTTGTTTTTTACATCGGATGTGGGATAACGTTTGTCCCACCCCAGGCGAATAAGCGACTAGCGATCAGCTATTTTTCTCTCTCTCTACGAATAACTTACGGGATGACGATTCACAACGCCGATAAGCTACTACTTGTGCAAATCGCCATAATCACTCGATGCCTGTTAGCAACGAAACAAGCACTTCCTAGATTCTCGCATTATACGAAGGGATCAATCACTCATCACCGTCGCTCACATGCAAAAGCCTAGCAATAAATTCTAACTAGACAATCGCCCCTAAACTGTTACTAGTTGATCGCTTCTCGCTACTCGCTATCAATAAGACAAATGTTTTGCCACAACTGGATAGTTCATTTACGAAACGTGACTTATAAGTCGAAATTCTAGAAGTTATCTCAGTCGCCAAAAATTAAGTATACACTCAAATACAACTCATGTCAACGTTTACGTTGACAACATTTAGCCAACAGTAACAGACACATAGAAATATAATTGCTATAAAAGGAAATGTTGAATGACTCACAGATCCACGAACTCATGAATAATGAACGTTACAAATTATAGTTTTCCTCAAAATGAAATTTATTCAGCTTTATCATAAGGACTACATGAAATAATGGGAAAATACATACTTAACCTAAATACAAATTATCGATAAATCAATGTCAATCGAATCAGAATTGGCAGACAACATCATCACCGGACAAAATTAAGACGAAGACCGAAGACAAAAGTAGTTCGTTATCCCGGCGCCAGAGTGCTTACAAACCCCAAATCAGACAGACTTGAATAACTTCCCTGAAATCACAAAAATTACAACATTTAGATGTCTGTCCATACAAAATACATTTCGTTCGTTTTCAACTAAGAGCCGATTATTTGTTTCCAAAATTTATCCCTTCATCAAGATCACAGATATAGATGTTAAATCCGTGATTACAACCCTTGGATTTCTCTGCCGAGTCCTAGTTATAAATAATTGTTATTTTGTGACAAAGCGTGATCATGTTTATCAGATTCCTATACTAAACAAAATATGAAGGCCAAACGACCAACGTGATCGGTAAATAAAGGTACATTAATATTGTTGAAACTCAAAATAGCGCAGAAGTAGGTTTCTACCCTAGATGTAGAAATATTCGAAATGTTCGGTTTTTGTAAAGTCGGCATGTTGAAACAAGACTAAGGCGATCAAAATCGTTTACGAGAACAGAAAACCGTAAATTCCGAAACTGGATGGAATCTCCATAGTCTGGAATACAAACATCACAAATATTTCTAGAGCAAATAAAATGACTCACCGCCGTTTTCTTTTAGAAGAATCGAACATCTATTGTCCTACCATCGATGCGAGTCCTGTCGAACATTTCTGTTAAACTATATTAAGGAAATCATTGCAGCAAGATTAGTTAGAAATCTATAACAAAATTATTTGTAAAATCTAACTCAGGCAAGTAGTTAATCACACTGGAAAGGGAGGAAGCATTACATTATTAATCTGATCAAAAACCTGCATGCAGATTAGCGTCTCTACAAAACAATCCCGCTTTTGTTTTCAAATTTTATTGTTTCTTTTAATATTCTATTCGAAATTTTTGAAAGAAAATAGTAAGATGTAGATGTATTTAATGTTTTTTTATTAAAAGAAATAAAGACCTGTAAATTTTGGAAAAATCAAGAAACCTATTTTTTTATTATGTCATTAATTAAACATTTTAAATCTATTTCTTTTAAATACAAATTATTTGTGAATCAAAGCATCTGGACGGTATCCAGGAGCAGGTTCGAATCCTGCTCGTGACTGTTATTTTTGATTTCACATTTTTCACTTTGTGTTTAATGTATGTTGCTAAGCATGTCAAATGCTAAAAATATATATAAAAATATCTAAATATTTATAGGGTTTGCGTCATTATTAGGTAAAATCTTAATTGTAAAATTAAGTTTACCTGGTCGGTATAATGTATGAAAATACTTCCGACAGATGGTGCAGGCGTCACCCAAAGACGTTAAGTATGAATGTGTTATCGAGATTAGCAGTCAGGAGCAAGGGTCACGATGGCTGAATTGGCAAAGCATCTGGACGGTATCCAGGAGATGCAGGTTCAAATCCTGCTCGTGACTGTTATCTTCGATTTCACATTTTTCACTTTGTGTTTAAAATAATAGCTTTTATTTTTCCCGAAATAGCTAGTATTTTTACGGTTTTATTTTTTATATCGCCTATGGCATTGTCAATGGTAATATCATATCTGCATCTCTCAATAGAAGAAAGATGCAGGCGCGAGAATACTACGGGCGCAACTTTTTAAATAACGAGTTGTACCTACATCCAATTGCAAATCTATTTTCATTGTGAAAAGGATACTTATTGCCCGTTCTGCATCCCACTCCTTATGGAAACGGACGACTGCAGTGTCGGGCGCTGTCATTTCGGCAAACTTCACGTCCCCACACTCACTAAACTTCTCACGAATCAGTTGCCATGTCACAGTTGGAGGTAGCTACAGGAATTCAAATACAGTATTATTAAAGAGCAGGCTTACAGCTTTTTATTGAAACAATCATCTTCACTTTTAGGAACCACTGGAGATATTATCGCGATGAGACTAATCATTTGCGTGAAAACAAAATTTAACTGTCAAATTACCATATCGCGTGGTCCTGGTACAGTGGCTTACCCAGTCAGTCGTATGAGCTATCCTGATTACTTCTCGCCAGTATGTTACTACCGTCAGCATAATTATGATAATATATAATAACAGATATGTAATGGAAACATCAGAAGGGACAAAGTCAAATAAATGACTGCATACTTTCATCTACTATCTTTTCTGTTTCATAAAATTGAGGCTAAGAACAGAATACTCACATTAGTAATAATAACCATATCGGATTGCTTTTCTCTAGTGGACTGTTGAGAATTATCTCTTCCGTAACCTTGATTAGCCATAGACACACTTCCCATTTGTCTACCAGCACCTGTACAAAATAATAATATTCATTGTATACGTATTTTTACTAGTACATTCACTACTAGTAACAACGTCTTGGTCAACTCAGCCATGAAGTTAGTCAAAATAATAGTATTTTGATAAGTATAATGTGCGTATAAACAACCTCCATGTATTATAATGAATATAAACGCGAGTTGAACCAGAGACCCAAGCCTCTCCCTATCCTCTATTATCCTACCTATCTTCTCCTTCTTATACTTCCTGTCACCCCTGTCCCTTTGTATAATAAATGGCGAGACGCGAGTGATGCCTTTGATGTTGCTAGCGTCTATAGGCTACGGTAAAAACTTACCATCAGGTGGGCCGTTTGCTTGTAGTATGCCGAAGTATAAAAAAAAACATTTATTAGAATGTAGATTAAAAACCTCAAATATACGTAATATCACAATCCACTGTGTCTGTACATTCAATGTATCAAAAATTACGAGAGAATTAGAAATAAGCAAAAGATATCTGTCTGGTTGTTAAATCGTTATGAAATATTTAAAAAAAAAACAGATTTTAATGCAGTTTCAACAGGTAGAATTGGCACTTTAATGATGCATTAGGAAACTTTATCTAACGCCTGATTTAAGTGCCCATTTTAGTTAAAGCTCATGGTGATACCACAAGCAACATCTAGCATGCTGTATAAGCTCTTTAAAGTCTATAACAACAAAGGGTTTGGGTGAAGTTGTTAATATTTTGTTGTTAGTCAAGGCCAGAATAAAATATGAAGTGCAAAATAATACATATGAAAAAAAAAGTACAGTTCTAGTAACAATAATTTTTACTCTGAAAGTTTATGTAAACACTTCTGTAGTTTTATTGAATATATAACTAACCTGATAGTGGTCCAGAGTTCATGGCATTATTTCCCATTACAGTGTTAGCCAGTCCGGGATTATTGAGAACATTTTGTCCCATATCTGTGTTAATTCCCAGATTAGATGTGTTCACATTAGCTTGTGCGGTTAGCACTGTGGCCAAATCACTAGCGGTCAAGCCTTGTTGAAGCAGCTGGTTTTGAAGAGCCCCTAATCCCGTTAAACCTAGAGCCTGCAAATATTTTATGAAAACACTTAATAGGTTATTGCTCAGAATACTTACTACACTTACAGTGGAATACACCTAATGTTTGTTTTCAAAAAGTGTTGTCTTAAAATTCTGTATGTTAAAGGATACTACTGAAATGGTGGAGTAAATACATCACTCAGTTCGAAAATGAAAGTAAGTGGCAAGAAATTCATAGGCTATTGACTCGTGACTGACGGGTCTCGTGGCGTAGTCGGTAGTGTAACCGACTTCCGTGCACGAGGTCGTGGGTTCGATTCCCACTCAGGACAATTATTTGGGTGATGAACACAGATATTTGTTCTGTGTCTGGATGTTTTCTATCTATTATATGTATGTATTTACAAAAAAAAAAGTAATATGTTTTATATCCGTAATCTGGTACCCATAGCACAAGCGTAAAGCTTAGTTTGGAACCAGAGGACGTTGTGTGAAAATGTCCGTGAATATTTATTTCCTGTTTTATTTTCTTAAAAAAAAAAGAAACTTACATTAAGATTTTAATAATTAAGAGGTTACATTATTGTTCAGTACTATTTGTAACAGCATTAAAAAAATACATAACATACTAGCTGACCCAGCGCACTTCGGGCATTTTTTTTGTCGTGAATATTTGCAATTCTTTAATAGTAAATACGTGATAAAAACTATCCTATCTTAGGAAGGCCAGCATAACAAAAGAAAAACGTAGAAATTGGTTAGATAGTTTCGGAGTTCATTGTGAGCAATAATGTGACCCGAGAATTATACCTATATAATAGATTATCAATTATATTTTTTCTGCTGAATAAGTTACCTGCAATCCAAGACTTCCACCCAAAGCAGTATTGGTATTCAATGTATTGGTAGGCAAACCTGTGCCTAGACCGTTCAAAGCCACTCCAGTAGCTGGAACTCCACCTAGAACTCCAGCTCCTAATGCTGTACCAGTTGTACCAATGTTCAATGTTGTAGCAGTTGGAGCTTGAGGATTCATTACATTTCTTGCAACATCTCTTAACGGCTCGCCGTTAGGGCCTAGACCAAGACCAATACTCTTCAGCCCCTCAGGCAATCTTAGTTCAGTCTTGTCAGACATGCCTCTGTCCATACGCACTGTCAATCTTCTGTCATATAACATTTGTTTATCAAACATTGATATTGCCTGTAATTATATATAATTACTAAATTAACAATTTCAAGTTTTTTAATTACTAATCTTTGAATAAAAGCTACTGTTTAGAGAACAATCATAGCCACAGTTTATTTGTATATACTTATACTTTTATTTCCACATTATAAAATGAGAACTTATTATCGTATCATATAGTTCTAAGCATACGCGCCCCAATGCTGTTTTCGAAGTATTGGAACCAAGCAAATATAATAAGTATTGGATGCAAACATTCGACTTTAATAGAATGGATGAATATCCGAAATTTAAATCGAAAATTTTCAATACTACATTAAATTTATTCATTAGATTCTATTCTGTACAGTGCCGTGTGGGGCCGGCACCAAGAATAGCACTACCCCGTCTCTTCCTATGGGAGTCGTAAAAGCCGACTAAGGGATTACCGGGGCACCTGGCAGCAGCGCTCCCCTGTGTACTAAAAACATCCACTGCGATCGCTAACTCGCCTGCCAAGCGTGGCGATTATGGTAAAACCCCCATTTTGGGGAGGCCTATGTCCAGCAGTGGACGATGGAAGGCTGATGGATGGATTCTGTACAAATATTATTTGTCAATGCCTACTCTTTGCTGCTAATATGGATTTTCTGGCGAACGGACACAATAACAAATTATGTCCATATGCGCCAGCAATAAATAAGCACTCTTAACAATCTTAGTATTGGGCACAATTAACACCATATGGATGTATACCTGTACAGCTTCAACAGGGTGATCATATTCAATAACAGCAAATCCTCTGCTGTTGCCTTCTTTGTCTATTGCCAAATCAAGGTTTCGAACTTTACCCGCCATTTTAAAGACCTCCTTTATTTTGCTGCGGTCTGCTTTGTAATCAAGCTAAAAAATAACACACTAGAAATCACCAGCCATCTTTTCGTTGGACTATCAGGACTTGTCAAGATAAATGAAACAATTCCATCTCCAATATTGAATTGCATTGTTTTATTACAAAGTTCCTGTGACTTCATCAGAGCAACTTCTATGTTCTAGAGAGTTGTCCCGTGACCACGGCTGCTGCAACTCAGTTGAAACGTCGGGTAAAAGGTAGTAAGTAAGAATTTCACCTAATTTATACACAAAAAAAGACCCATTTATGTTACTTTAAATATGTGTACAATTCGCGAATCTTTAAAAGTTTCTATGTTCTAGTTCCATTATCAGAGCTGCTCCGTAACTAAATGTTAAATATATATATACATATATAAAGCAGTGGGCAGGATGGGCCATTGACAAGAGATGTATGCAAGAATAGAGCATTTTGGCACTGTGTTCTCTCTGCCTACCCCGCAAGGGAAAAGGTGTGAAGATAAGTAACTAATTCATTTAAATAAAGCCACTCAGAGCCATAATGCTGAGCTCTCAACGGTTTAGTACATCCAGAGTGCCAGTGCCACTATAAAACTAACCAAGGGTCTGTTAATTTAAATAGCATCTATTATACACTTACATTAGCCACAAAAACTTTCTTAACTAGAGGTGGTTGTACATTGATAGATTCGAGGAACTGCAAGCTCAAACCATATGTATTGAAGTTTTCTGGTTCTCTTGGCTTGTTCATTGACCAACTACAAAAAAGAAAAATCATTAACATTATTGCAATGACAAAGGAATTTAAAGAACATGTAAATGGAAAACAATCTATGTGGCATATATTATTGATCTATCTATTTATTGTCAATTACGTTGTTCAAGGTACTCAAAGGTCAAGAACCAGTTAGTTTGAGAATTCATTCAGGGTCATCATATTAAGCTTGCTTACAGTAGGTATGCATGAACACAGCAACCTAATATAAGCCAACCTTAGTATAAAACAAAAGAAAAAAAATCAATTAGAGTGAGAGTTATTCTAACCAATACTTATATGCATCAGACACATGTTAAAAATCATTTCAACTGAAACTATATTATTCTGCTGTTTATAAATGTAAGATTTTAGTTTACATTTGTTACAGTTTTTAACTACTACTTAAACAACTTGCGATCAAAGTTCTTCTAAACTATTATCCCTGCAAGAGATGAATAAAAGAATTAGCCAATAATTTAGTGACATTATAAATGCAAAAGAAGGATTGTGGGTAAATCTAACTTTAATTATCTGAATAAAAAAAGGTTGAGTATGGCTGTTCTAGAACAATAGAAACATGAAATTCTAGCAAATTTGTCATGGGTAATAATTTTATTTGTTGAGCACTTCTAACATAATACAAAACCAGTTAGAATGGAGTGCAAAGGATTAAAGGTAGTTAGATATAAGTTATACAAACTCTTTATCTTCCCGGATATGTCTGTTATCACCTCCGCCACCACCCGAACGGCTTGAGTTCAACCTATTCCTTTCAGCACCTAAAATTGCATTGCAACTATGAAAAAGAAAATTGATAAAAAATTACTATAATCACAGCAACATTCATTATTATTTGATGATTTAATTGAGCACCAGATTAAGAACTCAGGTTAAAAACTTAACCAATCATATTATAACATAATCATCATGTAAAATACCTGTTTCTTCTTTCAACACAAGTTTCCTTCCATTTAATTCATATCTATGCATGACAAATAAGGCTTTCTTCATGGCTTCAGAATTAGTAAATTCAACAACGCCACAACCTCGAGGCTTTCCATTCGTATCATTAAACAATTCAACGTACGCGACATCGCCAACCTATGAATGTATAATTTTAATCATTATTGATTATTTAGTTACATGTAAAATATTACACTTGACTAACCTTTTCTTTGAATAAATCCTTTAGTTCTGTCCACCTGAACTCGTACGGTATATTAGAAACATACAACCTCTTGCTTTCAGGACGATCACGATCGTTGGAGCGGTCTCGTGTAATATCGGAAAACCTGGATGGGCGGTCACCACGCCTCGACCGATCACGTTCTTTTTCCCGCTGAGAATCCATTTCAGCTATAAATTTCACCTAATGTGAGGAATAATTAATGTTATTAGTTCCAAATTACACAAGCCGGCTCACATCATCCAGTCCTAGTTCACATACTTCACATTGTGTAAAATAAACTACTAACTGAACTCACTTGGTTAAAATTATATTCGAGTAAGTATTGTTATTTATTTGGATCGTTTTTGTAATGGTCTGCAACTAAAACCATCTATTTTTACTTGAGTTGAGTTGTAATGTTATTGGTTGTAATTATTGTAAATAACTACACTACGCTGCGCACAAAATGGCGGCAACGGGAAACGGCGCTTATGCATAGAGTTGAAAGAGTATCGCACGCATTCGCACATGACATGACGCACAGTTCTTTAATATATTTTTTATTTTTTTTAAGGCTTTAGCAGATTCATCAGCCTAACAGAAACTTTTAGAGGACTTTATAACTCGAAAATAACACACTTTAACTTTGAACAATACATTTTTTATATAAATCAGTTTTGTAGGTAGTTTGATCATTACAGAAATTAGTTAACTATCGTACGAATTTGTTTAAAATACTTAAAAATATCACTTTTTTTTTAATTAGAAATTTCGCATATTTGTTCCGAGTCCTCAAAATATTGTCTTCAATATGGGCACCCTACTTATCCAGCATTTACATTGATTCTTTATGTTTCATTGATAATTTAAGTGTTATAAGGGCGAGGTCTGACCGGGAGCTATTAGCTGTCAAATAATAATCTTAAAGTCGTGACCGGTGTCAGTCCTAATTAAAAAAATTACTCAGGTCTTAAGTCTTATTCTAAGGTTGCCAGTTGTCCCCTTAGTTAACTAGTGAGAGGTCAGATAGGATGGCGCTCCGGGTATATACTGGTGGATCAGCTAAACTGAAAAAGATCCAAAGCCGGCCCCAACAAAAACATGGAATAAGGTTAGGGAGATTATGATATTAAGGTGCCAGCTAAGAGGAAATACTAGTACTATACTGTACTTTCACTTTGTGTTTAAGGAAATACTAGCTCGTTGTTTAAGACAACTAGGCTTAAAAAGTGTTATACGCATTTCACAGCATTGTATCAAACTACAAGTTCTTCTTCTTCTTCTTATTAATGGCGGTCCGGGTGATTTCGCCAATGATCAGTATTCTGAGGTGGCTTTGGAGTCTGCCACTGGAAGTGTTAGTGACTAAACGGTAGAAGAGTTATAGTGTTTATTTATATCTTGCGAAAATTGGTCTATTGGCCCTTTATTTCGATCCAGATTATTTCGCTGAAGTGTAGTATAATCGTGTAAGGGGCTGGTGAGTGTTATTTGTTTGTGCCGTTTTTGTAAAATACCTGTGCCTGTTTGAGGTTATTTTCCTCAAACATGCATGACGACTCGTTGGCGCCGCCACCGGCGCCGGACCTTCCTGATCCCCCGGACCCTATGACTGTGGATGCGGTCCCCTCTGGTTCGCGCCATCCAAAAAACAGGTAACTTCCCCCGATTTGACAGTGGCGTCTATCCAGACAGTGTACACGCATCCTTCCTACGCAATCGGTGCCTCGAATTGCTACACTAAAGACGATAAAGGACCGTTCATTGTACACGTTACGTGCACCTCCCCTGATCCTGCAGCTGGCTCATCCATCCGCCCTATCAAGGATGGACAATTTATAACGACCCATAAAGTTAAAAACGCCGTCCCTGATGGCGTCAAAAAAGTAGGCCGTAACAAATTATCGGTTGAGTTTGTCTCCGCTAATGATGCCAATGATTTTTCCACTTTTCCTATTCTTTCCATGTGTCAATATTGTGCATCAATCCCTACATTCAATGTCACCAGAATGGGTTTGGTAAGAACCACCGAACTTTCAATGAAAGAATTTGCCAAGGATGTTGTTCTTCCCCAGGGCTGTGGCAAAGTTTTGAAAGCTCGCCGCCTCAATAGGAAAAGTATAGAAGATGGCAAGGTAAATTGGATTCCTACCCAATCTGTAGCTATTACCTTCCAAGGACAATCCCTCCCCTCCAGAATTTTCCTCTATTACACCTCCCTTCCTGTAGAGCTCTACATCTATCCCACCATCCAGTGTCACTCCTGCTGTCGTTATGGACACACTAAGGCACAGTGTCGGTCAAGGCCGAGGTGCTTCCGTTGCTCCCAAGAACACTTTGGGAACAGCTGTGAGGTTCCTGAGGCTGAGGCGACTTGCATCCAATGCTCGGGACGCCACTTTGCAACAAGCAAAGCCTGCCCTGAACAAGAGAGACAGAAGTCTATAAAATCATGGCTCAGGACAGTGTGTCCTATGAAGTGGCCTGCTCCCAATTCCCTCCTGTTGCTCGTTCCTACTCAGAGGTTGCTAGAGTACTGTTCTCGCAACCCTCAACATCTAACCACTACCACCCCCCCATTCTCAATCATCTCAGCCTACCCGTTCCTACGTTAAAACTGTATATTCCTCTCCTCGACCTAGACGTACATTGGGTAAATCCTACGACAAGGCTTCTCAAAACCAATTAGTATCTGATCCTAGATCATCAATGCCTAATGGTAGTGCCCTTGGTAACAATCATTCGTCTCCCCAACCAGATACTTTAGAATTCCTTCTATCCTTATTATTTGACTTTATCCTACTTAATCCCCATCAAATACCGTCCCACGTTGCCTCAAAATTAACCCAAATCTCCTCTATCTTCACTAAAAACGGATCCCATCGTGGTGATTCAGTGGAACAGTCGGAGCGTGCAAACTAAAAAGCATGAACTCACTCACCTTATTTCCACATATCATCCATCAGTCATTGCTATCTCTGAGACTTGGTTGAGACCGGGAGTACGGTTTAGTATTCCTGGTTTCTCTTGTCTTAGAGATGATAATGACAACGGTTATGCAGGGAGCGCCTTATTAATAAGCCGTTCCCTCCCCTTCTCCCAAATCCCCCTTCCTGCTCTTCCCCCTGGCATCAATGTTGTTGCTGTCAGGTCCTTGGACATTTCCTTTGTATCTGTATATATCCCCCACCCTAACTCTTCCCTTATCCCGGATATACTGTATATCCTGTCCAACATCCCTTCCCCTATGGTACTCATGGGTGATTTTAATGGGTACAATACCATCTGGGGTCATAGCCATACAGATCTGTATGGCCACTCCTTGCTCGACATTTTTGATGAGACTAATTTATGTCTCCTCAATGATGGTTCCCCCACTCGAAGAGTGCTTCCTTCCCAAAATCCGAAAAGTGCTGTTGATCTCTCTCGCTCCCCCTGTATTCTTCCGAATATATCCTGGAACGTTCTCCGCTATACATATGGAAGTGACCATTTCCCCATTACTATGTCCATCTTTACTTTAAACAGTGTTTCTCCATATTGTAATCCCTATCCTTCCCTTAAATATAGACTCGCTGCAGTAGACTGGTCACTTTTCTCTGCTTCCCTTGACCTCAAGCTAGAGTCTGTTCTACAGAATCTATCTGGCTCCCCTCTTTTTTCCTACAACTCATACATTGACAGTTTCATTTCTGCTGCTAATACTCACATTCCCCTTAAAAAACCAGCTAAGGGCTTTAGAGTCTCCCCTCCTTGGTGGGACTCTGAATGCACTGTGGCAGTTGCAGAACGTCGCGAAGCGGAAAGGGCTTACTGTGGATGTATGTCTGTTGAAAACTTCCAGAATTATAAACACTCTTCTGCAAAATTCAAAAAATTAATAAAAAAGAAGAAACGACAGGGATGGATAGGCTTCTGCGAGGGATTATCCCCCAGAACCCCTCCTACCTTTATTTGGCAACAAAAAGACGTTTCAGAGGATCCTACAATATTGATAAAACTTCAGCTAATGATCCTTCATCATGGCTAGAGGCCTTTTCGGATATACTTGCCCCCCCATCTGTCCCTTGTTTATCCTCCGTCCCACCATTCCCTCTTTATTTGCCCTCAACTCCCCTCTTTATTTGCCCTCAACAAACTCCTTTGACTCCCCTTTTTCCTCCAGAGAACTGTCTCTTGCTCTTGACGGACTTACAGACTCTGCTCCAGGCATTGATGGTATCCCGTATTCATTCCTTAAAAAATCGTTCTAAAAACATCTTTCTCTCCCTAGTTAACTCTTTCTTCGACCATGGGGTAGTCCCTGACCAATGGAAATCCCAGGTTATTATCCTCATCCTAAAGCCTAATAAAGACCCACTCGATCCTAATAGCTATAGACCCATCGCCTTATCCTCTACACTCTGTAAAATCACCGAACACCTTATAAAACATCGTCTGGAATGGTTAGCTGGAAATGGTTCCCTCCTTGCCGGCTCCCAATTCGGGTTCAGGAAGGGAATGTCTACCATGGATAGCCTCAGTATCCTTACTACGGATATCCAAATTGCCTATAAAGAAAAAAAATATCTAGTAGGGGTATTTCTGGATATCACGGCAGCTTATGACAGTGTTCTACTTCCAGTTCTCAGGAAAGCTCTCACAGCTGAGAATTTCTGAAAAGTTAGTTCGCTTTATCCTTAGCCTGCTGGTGGAAAGATCTGTCCTTATCAAGACTTATTCTGGTTTTCTCCCTCCTAGGAGCGTTTGGAGGGGCTTACCCCAGAGCTCTGTCCTAAGTCCTCTTTTATACAACCTCTACACGCACGATCTTGAGAGTACTCTGGAATCTTTTTGTGAGGTCCTGCAGTATGCTGATGACCTTGTACTGTATGTCTCATCATCATGTATAGAAGAAGCCACCTCCCGACTTAATATGGCCTTGAGATATCTCCAAGATTGGTCTTCACTAAAAAAAGAGTTATCCCTCCCATTAGTTTACACATTCAGAATGAATCTATCCCTCCAACCCACTCTGTAAAATTTCTGGGGCTTATGCTGGACTCTAGAATGACCGGACTCCATCACTCCATTTGGATTTCACAGAAATGTGAAAAAAACATAAATGTCCTGCGATCCCTATCAGGAGTCTGGTGGGGGTCCCACCCCTATACCCAAAAGCTCCTGTACAATGCCTTGATCCGTAGCCATCTCGACTATGGCTCATTCCTCCTCAGTCCCTGTAACAAATCAAACCTAAATAAATTTGACAAAATACAATCCAAATGTCTGCGCATTGTTCTAGGAGCAATGAAATCATCGCCCATTAAAGCAATGCAGGTGGAGTGTGGTGATTCTCCTCTAAACTTGCGCAGGCAGTTCCTGGCAGATAGATTCCTTTTCAAAACAGTCCAAAATTCAAATCACCCTGTCCTTGCTAAATTAGAGAAACTTCTCAATTCATCCCAGAATTGTGATAAGTTCCCCTATCTGCTCCACAGCTATAAAACATTTTGCCAACTCCCCAACCCGGTTATTCAGTATCCAATAAACCCACTCTATCTCACCCCATATGACGCATTGATTTTTCGTCCAAACATCCTCCTTCACTTCGGCATAGACAAAGAGAGTTGTAACGCTAGAAGCATCTTCAATGACCACTTGAACCAAGACTTTCATGGTTGGCATCACTTATATACGGATGCACCAAAATTATCCCCAGACAGTCCAGTTGGCGTGGCAGTTTGGTATCCATCCAGCAAGATCTGTCTTAGCTTCAAGTGCCCTTCCTCTACTTCGGTCTTTACTGGTGAAGCCCTGGCCCTTCTAAAGCTATACTCTTTGTCAAAGCCCACCATCTCAACAACTCCATCATCTTTTCAGACTCAAAGAGTTGTCTCCAATCAATCCTATCCAACCCTTTTCGGTCCCATCCCTGTTATCCCATTATGTTTAAAATTAGAGCATCCCTTCTAGAGTGCCATAATAATAGTATCAACGTGGTACTCGCTTGAATTCCAGGACACTCAGGCATCCCTGGGAACGTAACAGTAGATGCCTGCGCCAAAATGGCTGTTTCTCATGGCACTCTAGAACACTACCAAACATACTCCCATGACCTACGCCTGGTGGCCAGAACATTTCTTAACAAATCATGGACCGGAGCCTGGAACTCTAGCAAAATAGGGAAGGGTAAACACTACGCAGACATACAGCCAGATATCCCCACCACTCCATGGTTTTTCAAGTTCCGCAAGGCTAGTAAGGCATCAATTTCCACCATTTGCCAACTTAGACTGGGTCATTCCTGCACCCCTGTGTTCCTCGCCAAGCTCAGGATTAGGAGTACTGCGCTCTGTGAGTGTGGATTAGACGAAGGAGACGCTAATCACATCTTCTTTTCCTGCCCCAAGCTACGTTTTTCCCTCTACAACCTTCTACCCTCCACAATTCCTCGTCCTACTTCCCTCAAATGCCTTCTCCCCCTCGTTTTCTCTGATCCTATTAATAATATCCTTTGTAAATTTGTAAATAGGAACAAAATAAAGCTGTAAATATTAATGTAATCACTAACCATGCTTGTAACTAATATTAGTCTGTATGTCTCATTAACCACTAACAACGTGCTGGCTTATATGTTGTCCTGTCTAATTTCAGATAAATTTCCTCGATCGTAGTTTTTATCAGTCAGTGAAAACCGGTCAAATTCTTACATCCCCATCTCTACTCTCTACTGTTTACGACACTACCATCACGGACACTGGCGGAATCGGGTCGTTTGGATAGGACCCTAAGCCAATAAATAAAGAAGAAGAAGAAGAAGAGGTGGCTTTGGTGGTAATAGGTTTGCGGGCGGTAGGGCTCAGTAGGTGAGCGTTGGGCAGCTTACTTAGCTTAGTTTGGCTTTGTGAAAGTAGATTTTAAAACAGAGGGTAAATTTTGACTGATTGTAGTGTTGAGTTATCTAAAATCAAAGACACGCACAAAACATTTAAACAGGAGTTAGTATGTTAGAGTAGACAGTCACAGTTTAATGTTATTGCTGTTAATAAAATTGGCGAGAATATATATAAAAGGGAAGTACACCATCGAGAGGAGGGATGTAAGATTTGAAGGGAGAGGGACATCAGGGGGGAGGAACTCGTATAGAGAGGAAGATACTTTGGAGCAGTTAAGGAAAATATGTTCAGCGGTTCCTTCATCCAGTCCACATTCACAAAGGGAAGAGTCCCTGACCCGGATTTTCGCTAGGTGTACTGGGGTACAAACGTGACCTAGGCGTAAGCGGCAGATCACAGAGGTGGCGCGTTTACTGGCATCTCGATATTTAAAAAACCAAGGTTTAACTGGGATGTTCTCTTGGATAGACCTATAGTGTCTTGCTTTTGTCAAGCTTGTCTCTAGTTGTTCCTGTTGTCTCCAAAACTCCATAGAAGCTTCAGTAAGGTCGCCATCGTCTTACTGAAGCGGGACTTTGACTTGACTGACTAGTTTTATATGACAAACTTCGACTACGACTTGTTTTATGAATTAAACTGACATGTGATGAGAGAATAACGATGTTTGTTACTGTTAGGCTGATGGTTCTGCCAATGCCTTAAACAAATTAATAAAAAAAATCCAATGCTCATACTGGAGAAAAATCGTTCCGTTATAGACTGACAGTATACTGTCGCAGTGTGTATTATTGGTCCGAGGTCGCAGTATTCTAGGGAAATATTAGACGTCACGTCATAAATCGTCACCATTTTTGTACTGTGAGCCTGAGCACTGGCGTTTTCGAGGTAAGGTGCTCTCAATATAGTAGTCTGTGGTGCTCTCAGTGATTTGATCACGTGGTCAACGGCGTCAGGAAATTTAACAATTTGCATTATTGAAAATTATTATTGTTATTGAATATTGTTATTCAAAGATTGTGTTTACTGCAGTGTGTAACCAATACTTTGTATGAAATGAAAGTAATGGCAGATCCGCGGGGTTAGAGGGAATCTCATATCTCACATGTCAATCGTATCGTGATCACTGTGATTGGTTGAGACATCACCGTGATTGGCCAACGGATTATTGCGACATCACGTGTCGGTTTCTCTACCAATCACAAGCGAGTCGATACGATATCAATTGTGAGATATGAGATTCTGTTTTACCCTCCACTGGATGCGTCCCGTAAGCAGTATAAATTTATAGGAACGACTTCGCAGTATACTAAATTGACGTCACACCTTACTATACTCCTAGTTAAAGATGGGTTAATACTGATATTTGCCAATATCAGCTGATATGAATATATTCTTCAAGTAGTATCATAATATGTAAACTTATATATGAATATCATTAATTTTTAATACGGAGGATATAGAGATATGCTGCATATCAATCACAGAACAATATTACTCAAGAGATATCAATTCACCACCATTTTTAACTCAATGATACATACGATGTTCTGACCGATATGATACGTACGATGTTCTCACCGATATTCGATTCTATCTAGCCTATGGATATAGCAACACACCCATTTTCAATGGTCACTGTTCATGTTTACGATATAGTGAATATGGCATATTAGCAATACGCCCGTATTAGCATATCAGATTGAGTCGGATTACTGATACATGTATACCTCCAATATCACTGATATTAATGGATACCGATATATGAATATATCGGTTCCATCTTTACTCGTAGGGTATATCGGAACACACCCGTAATGACGTTCACGCTCACGGCCAATCCAACCCAGGGTTCCCAACTTAGGGCTTTTAGCCCCAAATTTAGGGCTGAAAAATGCGTATTGGGCTTTTTTAAGGGCCTAAAAATATTTAGGGCTATTTTTAGGGTGATAAACAATATTCCATGTATCACTTATTTTACTACTGACCAAAACCAGTAAAAAAAAAAGCAAAACGTCGATATATGTAAACATAAGCATTCTTGGTCTGTGGTAAACAGGTATGACATCAAGAATGGGGATCCACCTCAGACTAAGAACTACTAGACGGAGCCACGGCGTGGCCGCACTTGAAACAGCCATTGATTTATTAATTCATAGATGCACAGTTTCGAACAAACGAAACGTCTAAATATGTCGCCAGTTGTATCATAAGTAGTTATAGTTATGATATAAATGCATTCTTTCCAAATTCAACCTTACACTTATGGCTTAAAGTGTATTTACAAAGCATTATGCAAAAAGCAATAAAATTTTACGGCCGTAATTTGCGGGCAGTCGAGGATGGCGTGGAGACGAATATTTTTTTATAATTTTCATGTATGAACATTTATTTAGTTTATTAAATTTGTTTAATTTATAAATGTGTTCCAAACTCATATTTATACTTTTATCTGATCGTATTAATATGCTTTGATCAATAGCGTCATAATAAACATTGACAATACCGTAAATCCTTGAAATAAATGAAGCTTATTGTAGAGTTGTCTTTTTGAATTATTTCAGCTTTTCTGTTGATTTTTTTTTGCGATATAATGTAAACTAATAGAAGATAAATCTATAAATTTTTCTATCATCCATCCATCTTTCAGCCTTTCAATATCCACTGCTGGACATAGGCCTCCCCAAGAGAACGCCACAACGAGCGGTCCCGTCATGGGGGATAATGCCATAATCGCCACGCTTGGCAGGCGGGTTGGCGATCGCAGTGGATGTTGTTTATACTCGAGGGAGTGCTGCTGCCCACTCCCCCGGTATCCCACAGTCGGCTCTTACGACTCCCGTGGGTAGAGAGTGGTGGGACAATTCTAAAGCCGGCCCCACACGGCCAGAAATAAATTCTCAACCAAATTTTTCTATAATAGCTTTTATAAGACTAATATTATGATTAAAAAGAGCAGGTTGTTGAAGGGAATGTGTATCGATACCAGAAAATATATTTAAATTTAATGTAGGTACATTTTAAAACTAAGGAACACAAATAGGCCTTGGTTTTGTTTTTTGATCACATATGCGCTGTTCTCGTCTTATTATCTCCTCGGTTTTATTACATACAGTATATTCATCTCCACTAGCGTAACATAGACAAACAAAAACTTTTAAATCTATTAGTATGTGAAACCATAATTTATACATAATACAACATTTCAACATTCATTATTGAAGCTTAAAAGCCATAAATTCAACAATTTAAATGATCATCTTATAAAATACTAGTGGTGCCATTCGAATTCGCTCGCCTTTTAATTAAAAAATTCAACAAGGTGACTCCATTCATTTTTAGAACCGAGAACGTCGTATTATGCCATCAAAGTGAGCAAAATGCGTTGAAGTATGAGCATCACAGAACAATTTATACCAAAGGATGAGCATAGTTCGAGACTGCCTTTGTTTTAATACATACTCAATTTGACTGGTTCATACAGGGGCATCGTCTATAATTTGAAACAAAATATATTGAAAAATTAAAAAATGCGTCTCTTAACCAACAAAATATGTATGAAATAGAAATACTGTCTATTAATACTAGAAACGCCATCCTTTTTTTGTACTTATGCACTATTTCGGCATTTATTCATCGAACAATTAGACATTTTGACACGCTTCGTCTACTCGCGCGTCGAAATAATACTAAAAGAAAGGAGTGCAGGAAAGCGTAATCTGCACTCCTTTATAGTGGACACTTTTCATGCCTGATTGTGTATCTTCTGTTTTTAATATATCAATGGAAAGAGCAATATTTTTTTTAAATGTTGCCAGGTTGACAAATATTTAACCATATTTGGGCAAATTAAACGATAGTTAGAATGAGGTCTGTAACTAGGTCCCCAACGGTTGTCAGTTTGTCGAGCGATATGGCCTGCCCATTGCCACTTCACCATGCAAACTCGGAGGGCTATATCGGATATTCACGTTCTACTTCTGTACCTGCAATAAGAATTCGATCACGTAGAGAAACACCAAGACTTTGAGCCTTGATGCAAGATAAGTCTTGCGTCTCCATTTATTACCGTTCTGTCGATATCTCATCTGGTAAATAATAATAAGTTATTATTAATAAGTTATTATTAAAAAGAATAAAATAATAGTACACAAGAATACAATTAAATTATCTTTTCTTTCTTTTCTGGATCAAATAAGTGAAGAATTATCATGCTTCCAGCGCTAATTTAATTAATTGAATAAAAACTTTTTTTTATTGCATTTAGTGGCAGACGAGCCACGGCCCATCTGATGGTAAATGTCAACCGTCGCTCATGGACTCAACTATACTGAGAGTATTGTCAAGCCGCTGCTCACCATTTCATTTTACCGATATATAATGAAAGAATAAACGGCTATCTCCAGCTACGACCAAAACGCAACGATGTGCTTCATGGCCGGTCCCACGGGAGAGTGAGTACTATATGTGGTGAAGTTAGCTATAGGACGAATACCACGACCTTATAAATTTATGTTGCCACCTACCATTTCGGGTGTGAATATATCTTATTTAATTTTGTTTTACTCCTGGGTTTTATTTTGAAACCCTTAAACCCCAGACAGGTGTCACAAGAGAGAGCAAATTAGTTTCTCTGAATTCTGGATTATGACTACAGCGGTAGTCATAATCTAGAATTGAGATTTACTTACAAAGCTGAAGTACAAAGACTTTAAAAGCTATACTGAGATAGAGTGAACAGAGCATTGAGACAACTTTTCGGCAGCCACCACCTCAGCCAGAAGGCACGGGTTGCAATACACAATGCAGTGCTTGTCCCAACGTTACTATATGGAAGCGAAAGTTGGGTATGCAAAAAGGAGCATGAGAGTAAAATTCCGGGATGAAATGTAGCCTTGTGTGTCCTTTTCTGAGCTCTAGTACTCTTGGGTTCAGTAGTTACACCGTAAAAGCGTAACAAAAAACTAACAAATAAAGTCACTTTCACATTTATATTATAGTAAGGACATAAACATTTGAAGATAAGTTGAGAGTTATAAACGTGACTTGGATTAGAAAAACGTTGGAATTTTTTTGGCGTACAAAATATAAAAAAATATTTAATCATACTCCAATTTATCGCCATGAGCTGGTTGGATATTATAATACCTCTCTGAAAATGCACTTTATTAATTAGCCTCTAGCCGGTTTTCAAATTTTCTATTTAAACGTTCTATTCTCCATTCTAACCAGCATTATTTTTTTTATAATACCTACCACCTCATGGTAAGCGATTACCGTAGCCTATAGACGCTAGCAACACCAGAGGCATCACTCGCGCGACTCCTGCTCTAAGGAAAGTGATAGGCAGTGAAAAGGAAGGATAACAAGGAGAGGATAAGGAGGGCCTCAGCACTCTCCCTCACCATACGAAACAATAGTAGGAGTACCTACAATTGTTTCACTTATTAGTTTGTATATTTTTCATGTAACATATCACCATGGTTGGAAAAACTTTGAGATTCAATGTTAACAGAAAGAGTACGAGCTAGTTTTCTCGTTGGTTTGAAAGAGAAACGGCTAAAAGCGATAGTTGTCATATATCTGCCATATACAACAACTACGCTATGCTGCCAGACTAATAACTACGATTCTGCTCATATTAATAACTAATATTCCTTTTTATAAAAATAAACCAATTTAGACTAGACATTCTGAATTTATAATTACTGTAAACAATTAAACATTCGTTTTTGATGAGTAAATGATTGGTATTATTATTTTTAATATACCGTCATCTGTTATTATTTACCCTAAATAATTTTATTTGAAAAACGGCAAGGAAAATGTGACCTAATTATGACGTAGTTGCGGCAATCTGTCAACGATTTGAGCAGGCCTGTTATTGGGCTATGATTAAAACTAAAATCTAGAACGGGGGAGGTAAGTTTAATATATGTGTGTGTTTTTATTATGGACAAGCAGTGTGTGTGCGTGTATTATACCAATGTTAGGAGCTTAGTGGACTGTATAGTTGTTTTGGATTCTGGAGTAGATCTTTGGCTGATTTAAAAACTCGTTTTATTGCAGCAATCGAAACTTTTATTTTCGCACATGTGGCTTACCTACATAACGGTACAAAAAAAAGGGAAGTTATGTGTTGACACTTATGACATTACTTTGGGTATTGTAATCTTTGGACATTACATTCTGCCTTATTACTATAGTACAGATTGCTATAAAACACCGCAGATTATTGTTATACTTGTGTTGCCAGCAACAGTGTAGTGCGTGATTGTTAAATGTATGAATGAATGTAGGAGTGTACGTAGTTATATTAGTTCTTCTGTGTCGCAATAGGTTAGGTTTTGAAGCCATTTGTAGACAGTTTTTTACATGCATATGTGGAACAGTTTTTTATGTCACATGCTTTACAAACCTTGTTATATGTGTGAGGAAGAGAGAAAGCAGGACTGCGTCTGGCTATGAGAGATTGCGTGCATGAAAGAGGGATTCTGTAAATGCGCTTAGCCATTAAGTCATCGTAGTCCGGTCGGGGCCTAATGCTTCTGTGCGTCTTGATGCATGCGTTTAGGATGAATAGTTGCCGAACTCGTAGGACTTTAAACTCGCTGTATAGAGCATCGGTGGGGAAGCGAAAAGGTTTCTTTAGGATGACTTTGATAAGAGCCCGTTGAGGTATTTCCAACTGGATAAGGTAGCTTTTACCAGCACTACCCCATACAGCGATACAGTATTGTATTATACAGTGGCACAGTGAGGTGTAGACTAATTTAAGGATATCTTAAGAGGCATAGTCACGAAGTCTTTTCATCACAAAGATAAGTGTTCGCACTCGACAACTCAGAGATGTGTTGTTTGTATCTGAGATTTTCATCTAATGTTATTCCTAGGTATTTTATAAACGGGGTTTGGTCCATGGTACCGCAGGAGCAGGGGGAGATAGGTGTATTGTTCATAGAACATGAATGATGGAGGTTGAGGGTAGTGGAGGGACTACCCATCGCAGTCTTTGAGAAAGCAACACATTTAGTTTTTTTAATGTTAATCGTAAGTAAGTTGTAACTAAGTGCTTTATAGACAGTGGATAGTCCTTTCTCCGCGAGTGAGTAAACGCTCTCCCAGCTGTCGCCATGAAAAATTATCGCTATGTCGTCAGCGTATGCTATCATTTCGGCGTTATTTAGTGGGAGATCAAGTATGTTATTAATATACAGGTTGAATAAAGTCGGGCTTAGGACACTTCCTTGCGGAACCCCAAAGCTAATTGGAAGCTGTTCGCTGTGCTTGATTTCCAATTTTGACGCATTGTTTACGATTAGTAAGGTAACTTTTGAACCACTCATGGGAAACTCCACGTAGTCCAACTGATTCTAGTTTCTTCAGGAGCAAGGCAGCCGAAACAGTGTCGAATGCTTTTGCCAAGTCAATGAGGTGTTCATTGACTTGGCAAAAGCATTCGACACTGTTTCCCAGGCAACGTTCACCTTTTTCGATATGTGAGGGTACGAAATTGGCAAGAAGTGTTACAGCGTTCTCAGTTAATTTGCTCTTTCTAAAGCCAAATTGCCTTTCGGAGATAAGGTTATTTTTTTCTAGAAATGACACCGATCGATTATTAACAATTTTTTCTAAGATTTTTGAGACTATACTTAGTAAAGCTATAGGCCTGTAGTTGTCTGGAAGACATTTGGAGCCACTTTTAAAGATCGGTGAAACCGCTGCGGACTTCAAGTGCTCGGGGAAGATTCCTGATTGTATACTCAGATTGAAAATGTGAGTGAGAGGAACAACAATGGAGACCATGGATCCTCTGATTAATGGAACTGCTAGGTTGTCCAGACCAGGAGTGCTTTCCTGTTTAAGTTTTAAGATAACTTTTGTAATTTTGGTTGAGTCAGTAGGGTAGAGGAAGGGGTGTGGTGCCGGTTTACCTCCTAGTGGTGCACCCCGGGCAACGTCGGCATTTGCCGGTGGCTAAATTTCTGGACAGGACGGGCCTCCACGTGTCCATCTGACTCAGCAGATGGCACAGCGGACGGACCAGGGTGTTGAAGCCAGCGGAGTCATAGTGGCTCCCCCGGCTCTGGAGTGGGGACAGTGGGGCAACAGTGGTCGCGCAGTCCCTGGTAACGGAGCTGTTTCAGCCCGAGGGGCGACGGGCCCACCACTCGCATCCCGTGAATGGTGGGCACGGTCTGGTACAGACCACCGCTCGGCCCGACCCGTAATCCTGAACTGACAGGACCGGGGATCATTGGATCGCGAGGAAGAAAACCTCTATAAAAAATTACCCCAATCCCGTGCTCTGCCGCCCGGCCAGGGGATGAATGGCTGAGGGGAACTCAGTCGCGAGGGTTGGCAAGTCGGCGGACTTAAAACGTAACAATATGGCGGACGGACAAAACATGATTATTCCCCAGGAGGGTACCCGGTGCGAGGCACCGGGAGAATCCCTTGCAGGGTCCTCTGACCCTGTCAGCCCCACGTATCTGGGGGGGGCAACGAACGCCACAGCCAATGTGGGGCAGGCTGTAAAACTGCAGCCCACTAAACCCAGCACAACATCTGCTGGTAAGAAGAAGACGCAGCGAAAGACCGGGAGACGAAAGGGCTCTCTTAGCCAAACGTCCCGGTCCGAAACAACGACGGCGGGTGAGGACTCGGTTGCCGAGGCCACGCCCATGGAGGATGCTCAAGCAGACGTTCAGACTGACGATGAGGCTTCTAAGGGGTGCACCTTGCAAACTGCAGTGATACGTACCAGAAAGTCTTCGGTGGTCCTTGAGCGACTCTCCCCCAGGTTCTGGCGTAAGCGCACTGTAGACAGGGATGGCGCTGCGTCAGATACTGAAGAAAGTGCGGAAAAGCCCCCGCAGAAAAAGCCCACGCCGGGAGCTACCGCCCGCAGGGGGCGAGGAATGTCACGGCCCTCAACGCCAGGGCCCATCGTAACCGAGGCTGCCGTACGTAGAGCGAAGCGCGCCGAAGGGGAGCTGCAGGCCGAGGAAGAGGTCGAGCAGCTCTCTCTGAAGATCCGTGAGTCCAGGGAGGACGTCAACTCCCTGTGTGTCGCGGATCTGAAAAGGAGAGCCCAGGACCACGCGGCCATTCTTAACAGGGTGGCTACAAAGTCCAAGAACCTCAAGGCCACCTTTGTGCGCGCCGCAAAGGAGGCAGTCACCGATAATTTGAAGGTGGTGGATGCCCTGGCCAGGCGATCTACAAATGAGGAGACTGTGCGGCTGCAGGAGGCTAACATCCGCCTCACGGCGGAAGTAGCCGAACTACGGGCTGATAATAGCCGCCTCAATGCCCAGCTCTCGGATCTTCAAGCCAAGCTTGCTCGACTTGAAACGGCTATGCTGCAAGCGGGGGTTGCGGCGTCTGAACCGGATACAGCCGCGCGGCCAACTGCGGCTGTTCCAACCGTTGATGAGGCCTCTGCTGGCTTACCTGAGGACACCGCGCGCGCGATCTCTCGGTTTACGACGATGGTCTGCGCGCGCCTCGAAGCGATGGAGGCACGCCTGCCTCCTGAGCGACCCCTCCGGCCACCGCTTGCCGCCGACAGGCGGAGTGAAGCGGCTGCAGCTGTCACCTCAAAGAGGGCAGAAAAGGCCTCCTCTGCCCTGGCTGGCCCATCAAAGGCTATTCCTGCCCCAGTATCTGGCGAAGGTTGGACCGAGGTGGTGCGGAGGGGAAAGAAAAAACCCCGTTCCGTACCCGCAGCTGCACCTGCTGCCGCACCCTCTGCCGTAGCAACTGCCGCACCCTCTGCAGTAGCAACTGCCGCGCCTAAGAAAAGGGTGCGGCAGAGGAAGAAGAAATCGGCGCTCGTCGCTCCTCGCTCGTCGGCAGTGATTGTGACGCTGAAGCCGGCAGCCGAAAAAGAGGGGGTGACATACGCCGATGCCCTGTTGCGTGCAGAGCGAGCGATTGACCTGCCAGCCCTAGGCATAACAGATGGACTGAAGATGCGTCGATCGGTAACAGGAGACCGGGTGCTACAACTGCCCAAGGCCCAGCAACAGGAAGTGGCAGATAAGCTGGCCGGACAGCTACGTACTGCCCTAGTAGGGGTGGCGGATGTCGTCCGTTCCGTTAAGTGCGCGGATCTGCGTGTGACTGGTCTGGACGACTCCGTCACCAGCGAAAAGGTTGCCGCTGCTGTCGCTCGCACGTGTGGCTGCGCCACTGAAGAGGTCCGGGTTGGTGAAATCCAGTCTGGGCCTCGCGGCATGGGTATGACAAAGGTCCGCTGCCCCATCACTGCGGCTAAGACGCTCGCCGACGCAGGGAGGCTCCTCGTTGGCTGGAGCGCGGCTGGAGTCCGGGCCCTGGAGCCACTGCCGCTGCGGTGCTTCAGGTGCCTGGCGCTAGGGCACACGAGCCAGTTGTGCCCAGCCGGTGTCGACCGGTCCGCACTATGTTACCGGTGTGGCGGCATCGGCCATCGGTCTGCATCGTGCATGGCTGCACCTCGCTGTGCGGTCTGCACGGCGGTAGGACGCTCTTCGGAGCACATCATGGGTGGGAGGTCGTGCCGGCCTCCCATAGTAAAGGGCAGAGTGGTGGCGGCTCTAGGACCTCGAGCCGCTCATGCCAGTGAAGTAACCCGCCAGGGCCAGGGGGAGGCCGGCATGTCATCACAATAGGTGACAGAGTCGGTTTCCTCCAGGCGAACCTGAACCACTCCGCCGGGGCTCAGGACCTGCTACTGCAGTCCATGGCGGAGTGGAGTATAGATCTGGCGGTGGCCTGCGAGCCATATTTTGTTCCCGATCAACCGAACTGGGTGGGGGACATGAATGAGGATGTCGCTGTCCTGTTGAGAGGTATCGTAGGCCCTCCCCTCTCTACTCTCGAGAGGGGATCTGGCTATGTCGTGGCTGGGTGGCGGGGCTTCGCCATAATAGGCATCTACTTTTCCCCCAACCGTGGCCTGGCGGAGTTCGAGTTATTCTTGGACTCCGTCGGTGCCGCGGTCCGCAGACAGTCGCCGAGGCCTACTATTGTCCTCGGCGACTTCAATGCAAAGTCCCGGTTGTGGGGGAACCCCGCCACGAATGCCAAAGGTAGGGCCGTCGAAGAGTGGTCCCTACTCTCCGGTTTGTCCCTCATTAACCGAGGGACTGTCCACACGTGCGTGCGGCAGCGGGGGGGGTCCGTGGTGGACCTATCGTTTGCCACCTCCGATGTCGCGCGGGATGTGAGAGGCTGGAGAGTGGAAGAGGAGGTGGAGACGCTATCGGATCACCGATATATCCGGTTCGGGCTCTCCGCCCCTCTGGGGCCACCGGAGCCTCGGCGCGGGACTGGCCGACTTCCCAAATGGGCCTTGGGTCAGTTTGACCCTGAATTGGCCCGGGAGGCTGCCATAGTTCAGCGCTGGGGCTCTGCAGGCCGGCAGGGCAGCGACAACGTAGAAGAACTCGCAGGCCAACTAAAGACTATGCTTACGGCGGTGTGCGACGCGGCGATGCCGAGGGCCCGGCGTAGGCCGCCGCGCCAACAGGTCTACTGGTGGTCGCCCGATATAGCTAATCTTCGGGCGGCTAGTAACCGCGCGCGGCGTGCTTACTGCCGTTACCGGGGAAGGAGTGCCAGGGACGTCGTCCTTGAGGGCCAGCTGCAGGTTGAATATCGCAGAAGAAAAAAGGAACTGCAGCTGGCCATCAGCCGGGCAAAGGAGAGGGCCCGAGAGGAGCTATTGGCAGGCCTTGATAGGGATCCATGGGGGCGTTCCTACCAGCGGGCGCGGAACAAGCTCCGCACCCATGGCGCCCCCATCACTGAGTCATTGGACCGAGACCTCCTGTCGAGGCTAGTGGGGGGTTTGTTCCCGTGCTCCGAGGGACATGTTCCTCCAGCAATGGCTCCTCCGTTGGTGGTGGAAGAGATAGCGCCTGTCCCTCCCGTCACCGACACCGAGATGTGGCCCTCTCCCGCCTTCGAGGGAGAAGAAAGGCGCCCGGTCCGGACGGCATTCCGGGACTGGTGCTCGGTGTCGCCGCGGAATACATCAGGAATTGGCTCCGGGAACTGCTTAACGCATGTTTGAGGTACGGGCGGTTCCCGGAGCAATGGAGGAGCGGACGGTTGTGTCTTCTGCGGAAGGAGGGTCGCCCACCTGACTCTCCTTCCGCATATAGGCCGTTGGTGCTGCTGGACGAGACGGCCAAATTATTCGAGAAGGTGCTCGCGAACCGTCTCGTCCGGCACCTCGAGGATGTCGGGCCGGAACTGTCAGAGTCGCAGTTCGGGTTCAGGGCGGGCCGCTCCACTATTGATGCGCTGGCCGCCCTGAAAACCCTGGCCACCGAAGCGGTTGCCGGGAAGGAGGTGGTTTTGGCAGTCTCGCTCGACATAGAGAACGCCTTCAACAGTCTCCCTCACGAGACGTTGAAGGAGGCGCTCCGGTTTCATGGAGTGCCTCCGTATCTCCGGAGGTTGTTGGGGGCGTACCTCGAGGGGAGGCACGTGCTCTGGGAGGGGGGCGACGGGCGCCTATACCGCCATCGGGTAGAGTGCGGCGTTCCACAGGGATCCGTCCTTGGCCCGATCCTGTGGAACGTCGGATTCGATTGGGTTCTGCGGGGCGGGCTTCTTCCCGGGATGGGGGTGATTTGTTATGCAGATGACACCCTCGTCACCGTGAGGAGAGCCGGCTTCCAGGAGGCCGCCCGATCGGCGGAGGTCGGAGTTGCGCTCGTCGTCGACCGGATCGGTATGTTGGGCCTGAGGGTTTCGTTATCCAAAACCGAGGCCCTCCTTTTTCACGGCCCTCGCCGAGGTCCCCCCCGAGGAGCACGCCTGGTTGTACAGGGGGTTGCCGTGCCTGTGCAGGCCCATATGAAATATCTGGGCCTGCACATTGATAGTAAATGGGGATTCGGGCCGCAGTTTGCCCAGCTCGTCCCTAGGCTCATCAATTCTGCAGCGGCCTTGGGTAGGCTTCTGCCAAATATTGGAGGTCCGGGATCGTCCTGCCGCCGCCTCTATAGCGGTATATTGCGGTCTATGGCACTATATGGTGCCCCAATTTGGGCGGACGCCCTCACCGCCTCCAATAAGGCCCTGTTGCGACGTCCGCAGAGGGCCATAGCGGTGAGGGTCATAAGGGGGTACCGTACGGTGTCGTGGGCCGCGGCGACGCTGCTGGCAGGCGACCCGCCTTGGCATCTCCAAGCCGAGGCGCTGGCAGAGGCCTACTGGTTTCGTGCCGCGGTAAGGGGCGAGGAAGTCTCCGCAAGGAACCTGGGCAGAGCTCATGAAGCGGCCCGAAGAGCGATGATCCGGCGGTGGAGGGAAGAGCTGGAGTCCCCCGGAGCAGGACGGGGGACTGTAGAGGCGGTTGCGCCGCACCTCCATCGCTGGCTAAGTCGAAGGCACGGCAACCTGAATTTCAGGCTGACGCAGGTACTTACCGGACATGGGTGCTTCGGTAAGTACCTGCACCGTATTGGAAAGGAAGGGGTCCCCGGATGCCATGAGTGTGGCGCGCTAGTCGATGACGCGCGTCACACTCTGGAGGAATGCCCCGCTTGGGGGGCCCAGCGCCATGCTCTGTCGGCGATAATTGGAAGAGACCTGTCGCTGCCAAGAGTAATCTCTCAGATGCTTGGCGGTGACAGGTGCTGGTCGTCCATGGCCTCCTTCTGTGAGGCTGTAATTTCGCGGAAGGAGGCCGCGGAGCGGGAACGCGAGGCGTTAGCCCACGCAGACTCGCTCCGCAGGCGGCGGCCGGGGGGAAGAAGGCGCCGTTACGCCCACCTCCTCCCACCACCTTGATGACGACAGGGCGTGGCCAGTGTGCCATTCACCTGGGGCGTCGGAGTAGAATGTCAAAGACGACCCTCCGGCGCCCCACTAATAGGTGTGGAAGGGGCCGCTGTGGTTTTAGTGGGTATTCCGGGCGCAACTAAGATCTGGGCGCCCGGCGAGTCCTACATACCCTTCCGTCTGTCACTGGCGGGGGGGATGCGTAAAATGCATTTCCACAGAGTCAACAAAAAAAAAAAAAAAAAAAAAAAGTAGGGTAGAGGAACAGATAGTGTGCAGCTGAACTACGAGATCTGTGTGATAGAGTTAGAGATTCTTCCGTCTCCATCAACCTATACAAAGTATTTTCGGCATGTTTTTTCCCCACTGAAACAAAGTAACGATTACAAGAGTCGAGTGACGCATTCGCGTTATGACAGGATTTAAGTAGCTTTGAGGCATCGTTATTCCGACTTGAGGCTAGAGAGATCTTTTTAATACATTTCCAGAGTTTTTTTGGATCATCTTTACTATCATCTATCAGCTGACCTGTATACTGGTCTCTCAATTTACGCAACAGTTTATTACAGTAGTTTCTGTACCTGGTGTAAACTTTCCGCCGGGTGGCATCATTAGGGTGGAATTTACAGTCTTGATGAAGCTTGTCACGATGTTGTGTGCACCTGATTAGGTCTGGTGTTATCCAAGGCTTGATGCACACCGTTTTACGACCAATTCGAACCCTTTTCGTGTGTTTATCTATACCAATTTACAATTGCGTAAAAAGATGAGATAGAGTTATTAATGTCAGTGTCATTGGTTACTAAAGACCAGTCCATCTGTGATAACTCTGCAGCGACAGCATTTGTATCTGTCTTCAGTTGCCAACGTCGTTTGGGTGACACGCTATGGTTGGATAGTGAGAGTCAAAACTATGTAGTGATCCGTAATAGAGGATTGGCAGACCAAGCCCGTTGATTTACCTTGCGATTCTACGAAGATGTGGTCCAAGCAGGCCGAGCCTCTTGTTGGTTTAGTAATGGCAGATAGGAGGCTGTGAGAGGCCATGAGACACAAATAGTCAGAGAGTTGGTTGTTCGACTGGCAGCAGATGTCGATATTTAGATCACTAGCTACCATTAGACATGATCTATTTTTCATGGTGAGCAGCAGCGTATCAAGAGAGCTTATAAAAGAGTCCAAAGACGGGCTGGAAGGAGACCGGTATATTCCCGGTACTGTGATACTGTCGTTAATCGTTACAAGAAGGCAGTCAGCGTCATCGAGTTTTGGTTCAGTCACTGTAGAAATGTGAGAGTCCCTGACATAAACAACGACCCCTCCACATTTGTTCATTTGCACCATTGAGCGGTGTGAATTATGTATAGGTATGAAAGAGAGTATTGGTGTTAAGATGCGAAAGGGAATACTCCGATGGTTCGGACATGTGGAAAGAATGCTGGACGAGCGACTGGTTAAGAAGATATACAATGCGAAAGTGGAAGGATGTAGGTGTAGGTACAGGGGGAGACCGTGACTCACCTAACTAGACCAAATCGGTCATGTATTGAAGGAAGGTGGAGTCAGGAGTCTCCGAAACCGAAGAGAGTGTATCAAAAGAATTATTAATGTTAAGGAAGCGAGAGATAGACCCTCTTGGCACTCTGTTCTCTCTGCCTACCCCACAAGGGAAATGGCGTGACAAAAAAATAACAAATCTGATAAGTAAGTAAAAATTATAAAAAATGACTAAAGAACAACCATGGGTCAAAAAAGATTAGATGCATTGTCTTTATTATATATCGAATAATGCTCAAATCGCTAGACGACTATTTACCATGAATTTATTGTCCGAAAAAAAGCAAATCGCATTTAAATATAAATTAAAATGTTTTGGTTTTTAACAATAATTATATATATGTCTAAATATATATTCTGGGGAGCCCGTTGGCGTAGTTGGTAGTGACCCTGCCTTCAACGCCGGGGGTCGTGTGTTCTATTCCCATCCACGGTCATTGTGACAAACACATAATAAATTGGCTGTGTAAGATCTTCCCGAAGTGAGTTGACATCAGATAGGCGGCCGGTTGTAAAAATATAGTCGAATCTAAGGACAACATGTGAAATCACGTTGTGCCGACCCCACCTAGCATGGGATAAGGGCAGGAGAAACAACACATACATATTCTACCTACGATACGTATTAATTTTTTTTTTTTATTAATTCTTTGTAGTTCTCTAAAAGGATAGGGGGGCCCACAGGGGAAGATTGCTTAGGGCATCAAGTTACCTTAACACACTGTTCACCGGCAATAAACGAAGTGCGCGCACGTCGTTTTTGTTATCAAAATGCCTACGAAATGGACGCATGATCTCGAGCTAACCTTTTTAGAAACCTACCAGTGCTATCCCATTATATGGGATCCTAGGCACCGTGAGCATAAAGACAGAAATAAAGTGCACGATGCTTGGAACCTAAATAGTGGAATATTAAATATTCCCGTAAAAGAATTTAAACACAAGAAAGATTCTCATATGACAACATACAGGACGCGTACGCGAAAAATTAAAGCATCTTAACAATCATTTTTTTTCTTTTTACTAACATAATTATATTGTAGTAGGCTGCAGCACATAAAGCTACAGTGGCAGACGTTTCTAATAAGTCCATCCTGTACGAGTTCTGAACGGGCAATGCGTGAGTGGGAATGTGGAGGGCCGCTCCCGATCTTGTCATGTCTCAGCAAAACATTTGGCCAAGAGGTCTCGGCAGGAGTGTAGAGCGCGTATTAGGCCAGACATGTCGCGAAGTCGCGATAACGCGAAGCGAACCTCATCCTATATACAAATCTACTCTGTGAGCGAACCTTCGCCGGATCTCGATAATGTAGCCGTAGAATTAATATTACCTCAAGAGAGCATTAGGTACTCTTAGATAAATAACCTATTATCTAAGGCCTTAGACGAAGAATAATATAGACTCACTACTATTTTGACATTAAGGATGAAGAAAAGGATGCACATACTAGGTTTTACCAAAAGTGAGAGAGACACAGGTATAAGTATATTTCTCCTTTTCACGTATGCGTCAGTTGTATTTGGACCCAATGAACTGGGTCCAAACAATAAGGTGGCCAACCGGCCCCATCATCAGTATGTAAGCTTGTTTTTGTATTGACGTAAAAAAAAAAAACCTTTATTAATCACGTTATATACGCTAATATTACATGTTCTAATACATTTTAAGCAAAATATAAGCATAACTGCAATTTCTTTTGTCCTGTCATTCTTTTATCCGGCTAAAACAGGTAGTACATTGTTAGTCAACAAAGTTATAATCATAGTTATCTTTTAAAATTATTCCGGTTATCTAGTGCTATCTCGACACTGCATACGCTGATAGCTTGTCTATAATATCCTTCGTCTAAGTCTAAGGCATTCTCAGACTAAGAACTTAATAGACGGAGCCACGGTGTAGCCGCATTTGAAACAGCAATTTTTTTTTATATGTTGCTAGGTTGACAAATATTTAACCATTAATTGGGCAAATTAAACGATAGTTAGAATGAGGTGTGTACCTTGGTCGTAAATAAGAAACTCTTCGTAACAAATATTTTATTGAAAATCACAACGATTATCAAAATAATTATTTAAAAGTAAATTAAATTGTCACGATTGCTGAATTGGCAAAGCATCTGGACGGTATCCAGGAGATGCAGGTTCAAATCCTGCTCGTGACTGTTATTTTCGATTTCACATTTTTCACTTTGTGTTTAATGTAATAATAAGTTATATTTAATAAAATAATAGTACACAAGAATACAATTAAATTATCTTTTCTTTCTTTTCTGGGTCAAATAAGTAAAGAATTATCATCCTTCCAGCGCTGATTTAATTAATTGAATAAGAACTTTTTTTTATTGCATTCAGTGGCAGACTAGCCACGGCCCATCTGATGGTAAATGTCAACCGTCGCTCATGGACTCATCTATACTGAGAGTATTGTCAAGCCGCTGCTCACCATTTCATTTCACCGATATATAATGAAATAATAAACGGCTATCTCCTGCTACGACCAAAACGCAACGATGTGCTTCATGGCCGGTCCTACGGAAGAGAGAGTAGGTACTATAAATGGTAAAGTTAGCTATAGGACGAATACCACGACCTTATAAATTTGTGTTGCCACCTACCATTAGGGGTGTGAATATATCTTATTTAATTTTGTTTTAAACCTGGGTTTTATTTTTAAAACCCTTAAACCCCAGGCAGGTGTCACAAGAGAGAGTAAATCAGTTTCTCTGAATTCCAGATTATAACTACAGCGGTAGTCATAATCTAGAATTCAGATTTACTTACAAAGTTGAAGTACAAAGACTTTAAAAGCTATACTTACATGAACATATTCACTGGCAATGACTTTGCTCCCAACGTTACTATTCTCTTATTATGTATAATGAAACATCAACAAAATATCGTGAAGCATGTTTTGGGTATTTCGTGGGTTGCCTCATTTTCCCGTAGCATCCAACCATTTCGATCTCGCCTCTGGATTAGAGGAAAACCTAAAATGGTAATTTTGTATCATCATCTCATAAATTACATATAAATTTATTAGCAAAGTGAAAACTGGGCAAATTAAATTCGCAATAAGGCAGCACCGAAACAATTCTCAGTAATAGAAATTTAGCTAGAAAACGTGTTTTGCGAGTGTATCTTACTAGCAATTATTAATTTCGAGTGAAAAAGCCCATTTTATATCACTTTATAGCATTCAATCATTAAATTATTTCATTTTCGACTACATATGAATGAAATGTTATACCTGTATTTTTTCGCTCGCTGTAGCTTTTGTATCATAGTACACTATTTTACAAGCACTATTATCACGTAGTCTTTTTCTCAAAACACTGATTTAACACGTAAATATAATATAAAACTCGATTTTTTATACAAATGTTCGATTATGTCGGTTGAATCGTGACAGACAAAGCATTTTGACATCGTCACAACACCAAAAACTGGCCACGGCGACAAAGACAAAAATCTATCACTGTCTGTTTTTTGCACCAGTAAATTGTATCTTGTGTTCTCGCTCATATATGTCAAAGAATTTTCTTCGCTCTGTCTTATATTTAGTCTGAGAAGGCATTACTTTTTCTACTCCAATAACCAGTGTGACCATCAGAAAAATAGAGAAATTTCCAAACGTTAGTTACAAAACTGTTAAATATTATATGAAATAATTCATGTGATGGATTATATATTTAAAAATCTAGTTTTAAATATTTTCCTAGACTTACTACTAGACTTACTTTAGACTACAATAAAATATCTAAGTAAATATTTTCTTAGATTTTCTTAGGAAAGTCATAGTAGTTCTTTGGGATTTTAGTAATTGACCAATAGTCCATAGATCCAAACTATAATATGTGTGACATTATTTACAACGGGTTATCCCACTAGTCACCTTACAAAACTGCTCTACATTATTACCTTTCTACCACAAACTAAGTAGGACGTATTTTCTACCATTAATTAAATTTTTTGCTGCCTTAGGAATAACTCAATAACTACTAAAAGCGCTCCCTATTGGCAGTTTTTAACTTCAGTTTGACTTGATCACGGTTGATGACATATGCACGCACACATTCATGTTTGTGATTGTATTGCTTCATAAATATTTTTCGCTTACGATAGCCATGCAGGAGGCAACTTGTGTCAGATTTTTAATAAAATAAGTAGTTATAATCATCAAACGATGGAGCAGAGTAAATCTATTTCACCTAGATTATTTGTGTGCACCGCAATAGAAAATAAGGACGATGTTGAAGAGGTACTGTGTAAAATTTTACAGTTTTCCAACAAAGAATATACAGTCGGCCATGTACAATCGTATTTTCTCACACTGGTACTAGTGGCGCTACAGTATATGTGGCGCGAAATTTAATTTGTTGCAAAAGGTATTACTGTTATCTTAATACGTTTGTTTATTGCAGAGGTACGAGAGAGCCTACAATTATGTTCAGTCATTAGTGGGTGATTCTAGTGAAAAAGAAGCTCACGATGCACTAAATAATGCAGTTTGTAAAAATCATGAAGATGTGTCTCTTGGAATGATAATGTCTATCCTGACAGAGCCTCATAATGCTACCAAGTGTTACAGAGATCTTACACTCATTACACGAGATGGACTAACATGTGTGCTGAACAACTTGTCTAATCTGATCCTAGAAAAATACTTAAGGTTTCATGACACTGCTCGTAATCAACTATTGTGGCTGATAAAGGAAATGATTAGGAATTCAGTTAATGGTGTGGATAGTGTATGCTGGAACTTGATGCGGTATGCCTCCGGAGGGGATGTCACTCCTAAAAATATTTATCTGGTTGAATCTCTTTTAGATATTTATATTGAGAATCGCACATGGCTAGATAAATTTCCTGTACTTATCTGCATGGTGGTATACACCTATTTGAGATTAATAGAAGATCACAATATACCACAGCTCATGAGCTTAAGACAGAAAGAAGTGAATTTTGTAATCACTCTTATTAGAGAGCACTTCTCAGATGTTTTGACTCTTGGTAGAGATTTAGTAAGACTACTCCAAAATGTTGCTCGCATTCCTGAATTTAATCAGCTATGGCAAGATATTTTATCAAATCCTAAATCTTTATGCCCCACATTTACTAATGTATTACAATTATTACAAACAAGAACATCTCGTAGATACCTGCAATCAAGACTTACACCAGATATGGAGAGGAAGCTTGTGTTTCTCACATCACAAGTTAGATTTGGCCACCATAAAAAGTATCAAGAGTGGTTTCAGAGACAATATCTAGCCACACCTGAATCACAGTCACTCCGAAGTGACATGATCCGTTTCATTGTTGGTGTTATACATCCCACAAATGAGCTCTTATGTTCTGATATCATTCCAAGATGGGCTGTGATTGGATGGTTGCTTACTACTTGTACCTCTAATGTAGCTGCATCAAATGCCAAATTAGCACTTTTTTATGACTGGTTGTTTTATGATTCTGAAAAGGATAACATAATGAACATTGAACCAGCTATTCTTGTTATGCATCACTCTATGAGATCACACCCAGCTGTGACTGCCACATTACTGGATTTCTTGTGTCGAATCATTCCAAACTTTTATCCGCCTTTTGCTGATAAAGTCAAACAAGGCATATTTAATTCACTGCAGCAAATTATAGAGAAAAGAGTACTTCCTAATCTACATCCATTATTTGATTCTCCGAAATTAGACCGTGAACTTAGAACAACCGTTAGAGAAACTTTCAAAGAGTTTTGTACCAATGGCAATGGTGAAGGTGTATCGGGTTTGCGTGATGAGAGCAATGAAGAACTTCCAAGAGCAAGCACAGATGAACCTGCTTTTTCAGATGACGAAGAAGACATTGCTCCTATTATTGCAGAAGATACTGACGATGATGACTTGCCCTTATCTGAAGTCCGTGCCCGTGAACGTCCAGAATTAGCTGCAGCATTGCCTTTAGTATTACGCCCCTTTGCTGAAACATTGCTGGATGAACGGTCGTCAGATGCCGCTAAAGCATTAATCAATGCTTGCAGTTCTCCGATGCCCACCGCCATTGCTCTTGCAGATCTATTTGCAGCAGCCGTTCAAGAAGTAGCACCTTTACGCATCTCCCGTAATCCATCCCAAGCAGAAATAGATGTGGCTTTAAATTCACCATTGTTTGCCTTATTTTCGTATCTTACTGGGTCAGGGCATGATCTGGAAGCTAAACGTAGACTTATAATGGAGACGTTAAAAGAGATTCACCTACAAAATAGCCTCACTAATGTTGGGTTTTGTTTACTATTTTACCTAAAAGTTTGTTATGAAAGAGAAAAACGTGGTGAACGTGATGCTGCTAAAAGAAGAAATGTTAAGTTTAAATCAGAAGTGTACAAAGAATACTGTAGTAACTTAGAGTTAAAGTTAGCTGATGGATTAGCATATGATTTTGAAAGATGTCAGGAATGTGATGCAAATGTTTTAGTGTGGTTAATACCAGATGTATACAGGGAATTCAAAGACCAAGCACAAAATCACATTAGGTTGCTGCATGCTATTGTGATGGCATTAGACGCTGTACAACTCCAGCGACTTGTGTGTCTAACTTTACAAGGCACTCTAATGATGTTCAAGTCTGATGATATTACTACAATGCTATCGACTAGTCTGGGCTGGGAAACATTTGAACAGTATTGCCTTTGGCAACTTCTTACCGCACATGATATATCTGTTGAAGATGTATTGCCAATCATACCCAAATTATCATATAAAGATCATTCTGAAGCAATGACATCAGTGCTCTTGATGTTAAAACAAGAAAAGCCATCGGCAGATGTGGTACGGCAGTTATTTTGTCGACCGGTTGATGAAGAAGATACTTTTGTTGTGTCAACATTAATGTACTGGTGCCAGGATTATGAAGATAAAGTCGGTGATTTACTCTCAGTACTGTTAAGCACAAGGTATCCAGGGACAAGTCCCAACAAACGAAAACGTCCTGGAAAGCATAGCATTCCACCAAATGCGCCACCTTCAGCTGAACTGGTAAATATCTTATAATATATCTATATTTGCGTGGTAAAATAGTATAGTTTACTAGACTACATAGTTTCACCACCCCATTCCCTGCCACCAACATGGTAAAAGTTGACTAAGGAGGTAGTCTTGGTCAAACAGCCAATAAATAAATAATAATAAATAAATCAATATTCACGGTTATTTTCACACAACGTCCGCTGGTCCCAAACTAAGCTTAACGCTTATGCTATGAGTACCAGATTACGGATATAATACATAATATACTACTATTTTTTTGTAAATTCATACATATAATAGAAAACAGCCAGACGCAGTAAAAATATCTGTGTTCATCACACAAATAATTGTCCTGAGTGGGAATCGAACCCACGACCTCGTGCACGGAAGTCGGTTACAGTACTGATTACGCCACGAAGCCCGTCTAGTAGCAGTCTCAGTTATAATAAACATTGTTGCATTTCCTAAATTAAGAATTTCAGTGTCAATATATAATCTAAATCTATATAATCTAAAATCAGTTTCGGATAAATTTCATTCAGAACATTTTTACTATATTCGAATATTTGGTCGACAAAAATCTAAATGTTTGTTAATCTCATTTTAAGTTGCTGTTGCGCACTCACTTATGTTAAAACCATCATATCCAATGCTCGCAAGTGAGTTAACGGTACGATATTGGCACAGACGGCGGAGTGGCTTAGATACCGGCCTCCCCTTGGTGTTGTGGGTTCGATTCCCACACGGGACATCTCCTTGTGTGATGCATAAATGGTTGTTCTGGTTCTGGGTGCTCTTTGTGTCCGTGTAATTGTATGTTTGTAAATTTCCCGCGATACAAGTATTATTCCGTAGTATGTAGTCTATTTAAAAAAAAGTGTGTGTATACTATGTACACGCGTAAGAAGTTATACTTCTTTGGCGTAACAAGATAAACATCTTTTCAAAAATTTTATCTTTCGCCTTATTCTACGTTTGTAGAAAAAACGACACTAATAATAGAAAAAAACTAAAATGTTGACTATAGCTAACTTCAGGGTGTCGGTTTTTCGTGACGGTGTGCGCGTGCTTCGTAAAAATTTACTCTCATCATTTTTCCCTAACGCGCCAAAAGAAGTATAACTTCAAAAATACTATGATACATTAGTATAAAGTGAATTTAATCTCTGTCTCATCTGTTTCCCCATATTTTTTTCTAAACCATGCAACGAACTTTGAAACTGGTTTCGCTGTCACTTAATTTTTCATGGAAAGTTAATACGTATTATACATTCCAATTTCTTTTTTAAGTAGAGGAATTAATTGTTTTGTAATCAATTCGCGGAGAAGCTATTTAACACGCTGGCTAAATCTTAAAAGATAAGCCAAATATTAATCCATTAGAGACTTGCAGTTCTTCAAAAATCCTTGATAAATTTATAAAGCGAGGGCGGAAAAGGCAAACAGCAACAGTGATAGCCTAGCGGTAAAACCAAGGACTGCAAAGACAGTGGTATTGAGTTCGATCCCGAGTCCAAGGTTCAGACCTCGTACGGCACACACCTCTAACTTTTTGAGATTTTTCGAAATTATGTGTGTATATTTGTTTACAATTTATCACTGCTATGTGAAGGAAAACATCGTGAGGAAACCTACATGGCTGAGATTTTCTCGACGGTTTGTGAAGTCTGCCAACCCACATTGGGTCAGCGTGGTGATAATGACCTAATCCCTCTCACCATGACTCACCAATAGTGGGACAGAAAAGGGGTTGAAAAAAAAGTGAGGGCGGGTCATTTGTATCTAATAAAGGCAGATTTTTTTACTGCTTCGGATTGTAAAGAACACCGTCGCTAAAGAACTCCGAAATATTCATAGGATACATTCATCGCCACAGAGTAACCGACGTATCCCGCCAGTTAGAGTGGAAAATAGTAACATTACGAAAAGCCTAAGTTCCATTGTTGGGCAAAGGCCTCGTTCCCTCCCGCTCTCCGCCACTCTTTCAGTGTTCCGAAACTTATTTTTTATATTTTACTCTACAGGTGCTCGGTCATTTGGAGCAAATGAGAATATGCTGTGAAGAACAAAACGACATGTCAATTTTTAAAATGGAATGTATGCAAAAAGCACTTCAGTTAGCACAGTCGAATAGTAGTGATAGTTTAAGGGTAAGACATTCTTTTTTATATTTAGAGTTTTATTTTATTGCAATCAATTACCCCAGAATGGATAAGCAGAGATCTACCACCACATTTTACTACGGACATATTAAAAATAATGATTATGAGCAATCAGCCTTTTTGCTTACTGTCTTTGACTTTGTACTGTGCATCAATAATGGGGATCCACGGGCAAAGCTGGGCGCAAATGGCTGGGCCAAGAATCTGAGACTTAATGGTAGTCTATTAGTTTAACCACTGAGCTCTCTAGTGGCTGGACAATAGTGGTGCCAGGCAAATAATAGTCAGGTTGCCTAGACGGTAAGAAAGAATGTATTATGGACATTGATGATCCCAAGCAAATGTTACGATAGCACAGTTGGCAAAACGTCTGAAATAGTAATCCAGAAGGCGCACTTACCCTGCTCGTGGCTAAAATTTTCTGTTTCATATTTCGCACTTTATATTCTAGTAAAAGGTATACTATGTGCTTTTAACATGTATATGTGTTTCTCTGGAAACGGGAAAATGTTTTGTGAAATCAGTCCTGTGTATTTTATCTTTATGAATTACAAAATGTGCCAATGAAAAATAAGCGAAAGCTTAAGCTTAAAAATTATGTGCATGTGTATTTTACTATTTCAGCCCATTTTATAAAACTTAGCGACAGCAGACTGACGGTTTGTCCAGGTAACCAATAAATAAGCTCAAAATTTTACATAAAACAAATTAAATTTAAATAATTCTATCGTTGTCTAAATGAAATTAGGCATATGTTTTGTAACTATAGCAAGAGATATATTATTAATAGTATGAATTTTAATTGCAAATTAATATAGTAAATATTGGAATTTTTTGTTGTTAATTGCATGTACGAGAAATGCAACCGACGTCACCTGGCGTGGGTCGTAAAGACATTTAAAACAAAATTGATGTGGAGATTATGTGTCACCGTTAGCACAGTAAATATATAAACCAGTACGGAAACTAGGAACAAATCGTTAGAAACGGCACACACACAGACGCGCGCATCTACGAGAATCTAAGCACCCCTGGCAGTGCTGAAAGTATCGGGTGTCGCGTCGGGATGAGTGGTTGTGTTATGCGTTATTTGAGTTGTTCTATGAATCGTAATAAATTTATTACTAATATTATAAAGAGGAATGATTTGTAATTTTGTAAGTATGTATACAAATAACGGGCTATATTATTATGTACTAATTAAATATTAATTTGAAAAAAAAATCCGGCATAATGATACATTTACTTTATTGTTATCCCAAAATGTTAAAAAAAAAATGCCCTTGCGAAGCCAGGGCGGGCCGCTATAATAAAACACTTTCCAATTTTATAAACATTAAAAGCTTTTGTCTGCGGTTTCGGCTCAGACAAAAGCTAGTTTATTAAATTACATCTCAATATAGTAGTAGCATGATGAAAGGCCGTGTGAGGCCGGCTTTAGAATTGTCCCACCCCTAGAGAGGGCCACGGGAGTCGTAAGAGCCGACTGAGGGAATACCGAGGGAGTGGGCAGCAGCACTCCCTCGAGTATTAACAACATCCACTGCGATCGCCAACCCGCCCGGCAAGCGTGGCGATTACGGCATTATCCCCATGAAAGGACCGCTCGTTGTGGCGTTCTCTTAGGGAGGCCTATGTCCAGCAGTGGACGTTGAAAGGCTGATGGATGGATTTGTATGAACTTACGGGGACAACCCTAACGCTCCAACGGAGCGTAGGTAATTATATCAACGAATAGGCCTAGTTTCACTGCTGCTTTAGCTTATATATTTACTGTGCCGTTAGCTTTGCGGTTTAGAGCACTTCCCCGGATTGGAAGGGACGCAGGTTCGAAGCCTACTTGCAGAAACGCTCTCTTTTTCCACTTTCACGAATAATTTGTTGTTTAAGAGTATTTTTATAAATTGTTCATAATGAAAACTTTATAAGTGAGTACAGTCCAGATACTATCCAGCAAGTATCTTATTTGTTTTTTAATCCCTAATTATTAGTAATGTATTCACATTTTCTAGGCCACAATCAGCTTTTGTTATCATCTTCGAAAAAAATTGCACCATTGTAGTGATAGGTATTGTGCGAAATTCTGGTTTTGCGAATCGCTTTAGGTGTTTCCAAAGTAGTATTTAACCTAAAATTCTTCACTATTTTACTAGATAATAGCTGATATCTGCGACTTCGTATGAGTTGCTTATTATACCTATGCTTATGAAAATCGTTTCTGAAAATTGTATAATATACAAATTAAGATATTGCAATCTTTTTATCTAGTTATCGACAGCTAAATAGAAGTAAATCAATTAGAAAATAATATAGATAAATATTATTAACATTTAAATGTTACGTATGCATAATTATATTATTAGAGAGTATTAGTTATATGTAGTGATGAAAAAACAGAATTCAATTCGAAAAGTGTACCCTAGATCTATGTCCATTGGGGATTGACACTATTGTCAATCCACTGTATTATGAACTAACAAAGGACATATACCAGAGGACTGTTTCTCGTATTTTCCGCAGCTCCGTCGCAGACACAACCTGTTTTAGATATCTCAGGTTCTCGATGTAGTAGCGCGATAAAATATACTAGTTTTTATGTTTAATCAATAACTATCAAACCCAAGACATGAAGGAATGTGTTATCGAAATTTGCACGAGCAATTGTCAGGTTGGCTGAATCGGCAAAGCATCTGGGACGGTTTCCAAGAGATGCAGGTTGAAATCCTGCTCGTGACTGTTATTTATTTAACATTTTTGCACTTTTTGTTCAGTATAAAATAACTACTACCTCTTGAGCCTCATACGCGCCTCGGTGTGCTCGTAATGTGGTACAAAATCGAATTCGGAACGCTCTAAGGTTTAAATTGCTTACCAAGGGAATGATGTACGCATCGGCCGTGACGCATGATCCCCTAGGTCTAAAAAGGCATCGCCGGTTTTGGCAAGAACTCTAAACAATTGTTTTTTTTTCTTTTGCCTAAAATATAAGTTATAACATAAATAAATAATGTTATTTTGGTTCAATTTTGAATTTGATCCACGGTACTGAAGATTTATCAATTTAAAAATCTTCAGTACCATATTTTTCTAAGATGATATTATAACACGCGTACGTTCTGTCTCTTAATTACTATTAAACTTTGATTTACAATAAGTTCAGCAAATAATTCGCAGAAATATAGATGTATAGTGTCAATTTTCTGTTAAGGACGTAGCAGGATACTGATTTCTGAGGGGTTCAAGCAAGAAATTTATTAAGCAACAACAATTCTTATCAAAAAGGCAATAATGGAGATAAATACAGCTTTTATAACATTGGATGTTGATGAATAACAAAATAAAACTTCAAAAACATGGTTTTTGTTTGGGACTACCATTTTCCCATTTACAGAGAAACACCCCTATACATGTCGGTGGAGAATTTTGCAACTTGAATCAATTCCTTAAAGTTTCTAATTCTTTGATCGGAGCTGTTGGAGAGAGGTTCAAATTTTGTTTCCAATTATTTTATATCGACTCTTCTATGGTAGTGCTTCGAAAAGCTGTTTCACTTGGTACCATTGTCCCATTTCTTCCTATAGTTTCTCCGCAATAGGCTTTTTATATTGTATCGCCTGGAAATTAAGCGCTTCCTTCGACGATAGTATATTTCTTGCGCTCTTTTGCGTAAGTGTAGGCTCTCGAAAATACGCTATGTCCTAAAAATTTCTCATGAATTCTAGAGAAGTTTCTTCACGGCAGTCAGTTCGATTAGGCTGTGTCTCTTGTATTCAATCCATGAGCTATTACCATTTACCACGAAGCAGACTGTTGTTTGACTTGGATCTTCTGTACCCGACTGTTGCAGATAAAAAAAAACTAATTTCATCCTGCTTAACTTGATTTCACAATTTTTTTACAGAGACAATATAATGAATTACTCGCTCTTGCATGGGAAGATGAGTTGCCGATATCGAGACGAGCCAGAAAATTAGTGTCAAATTCGTTACCGCTCAACCCCAACTTGCAATCATCTAATGAAGATAGTGAGGTAATTTCTTATCGTTTTGCATAACAAGTTTCCCTCCAAAGGCTGGCGACTACAGCCGCATTGAAGCGAGTCGAGTCGAGGCGTATTTATTTCTTATGAGTGTATATCGGACGAATCTAATCGAATTGTTAATTGGTTACAACTGTTCTCCAATGTGGGTAGTTTTCGCGTTTATGGACAGCTCTTATAAGAAATAGTTTTCGTATATTTCAAATAGCACGCTCCAAACTGGCTACTCTAGTAACGTTAAATTTCATCTTATCCAGACTAAAAAAGGGCCTAATCAGAATACATACCATATAGTAAAATTACATCAGCGCGTATTTGCGTTTCAGAATATATTTTTTATCAAAATATCTGCGGAAAAATTCGGTTGTCGAGCAAAGCGCGCAAGCGACTAGATTCAGCGCGCCGTGTGATTCGTCGCCAATGGACGCGACTTCAAAGTTAATGCATAGGAGACGAATATCTGTGATTTGATTTGATACGGCTCAGCGAGCCTTTACAGAGTCGAGAGTACGCGTGGCATGATGAAGCCGCTGCCTAATCGAATTCTATCGTCTAAGAAAGTATTGGAGTTATTAGCACTGCAAATAAAACAAATTAATTTCAAAAGTTCTAATATAAAAATGCCATTTATGATTTAAGAATTTTAAATCTGCTCCACCCCAGATCGACTTTAACAGAATGCTTTAAGGCATTAAGACCAACTTTTTTTAAATAGAAAGGCATCACTCTGCACTAAGGAATAATCCTTGTATAGGGGGACTTTACAAACATAGAATTTCACGGGCACAAAATACACCCAGACTCAGAACAACCATTTGTGGATCACTCAAACAATTATCCTGTGTGGGAATCGAACTAAACCAGACTAGTGGATCTAAGAATGAACATGGACAAGACGAAAGTCATGCACAATAACCATGTCATTTCAGCACCGGTCCTAGTCGGGAACGCGGTTCTCGAAGTTGTCGATCACTATGTATACCTGGGACCAAAATGTCCAGTTAGGTAGACAACTTCGAGAAAGAGGTCAATCGACGAATCCAACTCGGCTGGGCAGCGTTCGGGAAGCTAAGGAAGATCTTCTCGTCCAATATTCCACATTGTCTGAAGACGAAGGTCTACGACCAGTGTGTGTTACCAGTGATGACTTACGGAACAGAGGCGTGGTCTCTGAATGTTGGCCTTATATCAAGGCTCAAAGTCACTCAGCGTGCCATGGAGCGGGCTATGCTTGGGATAACTCTACGTGATAAGATCCGTTTACGGAAATCTGTAGGAGAACGAGAGTAACCGACATAGTCCGCCGGGTCAGCATGCTGAAGTGGCAATGGGCAGGCCACATCACTCGACGAACCAACAACTGTTGGGGAAGAAAGGTACTCGAGTGGCGACCGCGTATAAGACGGCGCAGTGTAGGACGGCCTCCCACCAGGTGGACCGATGACCTGGGCAAAGTCGCAGGGAGTCGTTGGATGCAGGCGGCACAGGACCGTTCGCTGTGGCGTTCCCTTGGGGAGGCCTATGTCCAGCAGTGAACGATGAAAGGCTGATGAATGGGAATCGAACCCACAACACTCAGGCCGGTATCTAAACCACTCTTTTAAATAAATAAAAAGTACCTAGTTCCTGCAGACGCTGAAGTGTGCACATGTTTAAGCATTAGATACTTTAGACGTAATACCGAAGCATAATTAACGCTTGCTAGAGTTTAGTATATTTATGTATATGTAGGTACTTAAACAGGAAATATGTATAATAATTATGTACTTGTGTATTAGCGCTCGCTTGCGACTACGTCCTCGTTGAACTAATCTTTAATCTAGAGGTAATAAGTTGGTTTTGATAGGATCAGCTCTATATTTGTTATTCGTTGGTCTAAGTTAATGCGTCTTCGGTGTATAGTTTTGGAGATGTCGTGATAAATGAGTGACTGCTATTTCGCTTATATAAATAATTATATTAAGATGCCCCACGATTTCATCCTTTTAATTTAAATCTGAATTGTTATAAATAAATTAAGAGTAGTGTCATGATAGACAATATTACCTGTTTTTTTTTAACAAGCGCCATCTATATTTTACATATGGCAATCTAGTTTTAATTTTGTGTTCTCAAATGGCTCTTATTTTGTTAGTTTTTTTTTTCCTAAGGATCATAGCGTGAAGTTTAATAGCTTAAATTGGATTCATCTTAATAACAAGGCAAAAAATCACCCCTTAGATTTGTCTTATCCTATTATTTAAATATAAATTTTATCTCAATTATAGTAATCATAAATGTAATTATTGGTGCTGTAGGGGACTTAAATATGCAAAAATATTTTTTGTTATCAGCTTGGTAGTTCCAGAGATTACCGCGTTTATAAACAAACAGTTCGTTTTATTATATTGAGTATGAATCCCCCTCCCTTCGTGAAATTCTAAGTACCTAGCAGCTCGCATTTAGGAAGTTGGCGGTATTTGGCCCTTGCCTCAGAAAACACTTAAAACTGTTGGACTTGCGCCTGATCTCTACTGGTGGTATCGGAATGTCCCATCGGACTTAATATGAGTGTTGGAGGACTGTGAATTCTCAGTCCCCCAAATTCAAATTTGCGCACTCGCACTATTATGTCGCTTGTGTTGCTAGCTAGTGTCCGTTGATATTACCGTCTGAAGATCATCATTACTATAGATTACGGTATGATAATTTCACAGCATGATAGTCGTGCGAATACTAATCACCCTGTTCATATTTACAGGAAGAAGAAATAGTTAAGCCGAAACAGGCAAAGCGCAGAAAGAAGGCAATCTCCGATAGTGATTGACATATCTTTTGTAGAAAGAACGATAATTTTAAACACCAAAGTGCAACTCTACAATACAATAAATATTAATAGTACCTATGTGTAACATTGTTCTTTAAATTGTATTATTAAAAAAGGTGCTGTTCCAAGAATGGTACCTTATTCACTCACATTATTTTGTCTTGGTATATGTAATGTAGTTTATGAGATGTTTATCTATGGTTTGTTTGATATTATATTTTCGATGGTTTTTAGTTTCAAATTTAAAATTACGTTATTTCATTCCGTAAGTATAGTATGAAAGTGTTAAATGCAATGCTTTACTAATATTGGTTGTTGAACCTTCACCAAGATATTTCTTTCATTATGTTTCCTTTGTAGAGATGTATGTGAGACATGTACTGTAAATTTGAACACCTTAGTCATTTATTGTAAATGTAGGTATACTACCATATTGTTGTACAGATTTTTTTATCCCCGTACATGTTGAATTTATTTTAAGTGTAAGGTATGTGACCAAGAATTTTATTCAAAGGATATATTGTATTCTGAAGTTTTCGAAATACATTTTACACTAGGATCAATAAAGTATTTCTCCCCTATTTTATGTTTTAATTGACCTGCTGAAACAACTGAATTTAATGTAGCAAAAATGAAAAAGCAAATGCCTGTTTTTTTTATGATTTCAAATTCTCTAGAATAATTTAATAGTTCTAATAAGCCCATAGTTAACTCCCGAAAATGTTCTAAGTACAAAAGTAATGTAGATACGCAACAGAAATAAAAAATATTGAAATAAATATTCTGAAAACTTCAAATATTTTATTATAAATCTTAATTGTAATGGATTTTAACATTTCAAGAAAATGTCTTTTAGGATAATAATTGTAAGTCTTTGTAAAACTGTTATGTACCTATCTATTTTAAGACTAGCAGCATCTATCAATAATTTAGCACCCCTCACCAAGCAATTGATACACATTTTGGACTCATTAAAATCTTATATAAAATTTAATCGTTAAATACAACACAAGAAGTTATTACTACTAAAGTTTTCCTTGCTTATATCTTTGTCTTGCCTGAGCCTTACTATATTTTGTTTTCTTCTCTGGAATTGTAGGATCTTTTTCTTTAGTATTTCGATCCATACCTGAAATTAATACGAAAATGTATAAGTAATTATCGTAATATATGATCATTACAGATTATAGAATATTGTTCTTTTCATAATATGGAAAATTAGATCCAACATCCTGGCCAATCAAGCTACCAATTTAATGGCTTTCTCTCCTTGTCTAATTGTTAATGTAGTATAATTTCAAGCAATATTATGAAAATTTTATGTGGCTCTAGGGATAGATAATTAAGTTGATACTATCATACTCAAAACAGCATATTAATATAACTTAATATCTCGTCACAAAGGAAAAATAATAATTTGTGCACCACTACATAATTGATAGGCTCAATAAGACATTTGTTAGTGACTAAAATTTAGGTGTCCACATAGATAACATGGCGAGCATAATTATTTTGCAATAAGAATGAAACCTATTACCTAAGTCATCTGGAGGTTGTAGTGATTTTCCAGCACTCCATGCGCCCATCAAAGTAACGCTCTTTCCTATTGCCCACCCAAGGCCTGACAGTGCTAATGAAAATGCTAACATACTAAATGGATGCTGAAAAATAAAAAATATATGTATACTATCTGCTGCTCGCGCTTCGTCTGCATAGACTTCTAAATTGGCTCACTAATATAAGTACTTCACGCTATAGTAAATTATTTGCTCTATGCATAAATGGAGATCAATGTAGTGTGACATTGTGATACAAGGGGTAGATGGGTTCAAATTTGCGTGATGTCACATTTAAAAATTTAATATATCTAAGCATTGACCTACCAACAAATGGGCCTCGTGTCTGCGCTCTAGTGTCCGGGCTAAAAGAGATATAATCGCGCAACAGTCTTTGTTTGGCTATACGACCGACTTGACTATACAATATGCCAATATGCCGTACTGTATTGTGAAAACATATAAAAAGTACTCAAAGTGAAAAAAGAAGATTGTGTATCATATTTTCAGTAAGTAGACTATTTTTTTATCATTTGCAAGTACATATTATTTTTCTTGAAAACAAAGACTCATTAAAATTTTGGAATATTTGTAAAAATAAATCATTAACACAGTATTCACTAGAAGCTGCATAAGGTGAATCATGGTGAGGTCTATTTGTAGAAACTACATAAGCTAATAAATTATTGCAAAGAAAACTCAACACTATTATAATGGTACAAGGTTTCAAATTAGAATGTTGAATTAAACACAAAGTGAAATCGAAAATAACAGTCAGGAGCAGGATTTGAACCTGCATCTTCTGGATACCGTCCAGATGCTTTACCAATTCAGCTGACTGTTATTTTCGATTTCACATTTTTCACTTTGTGTTTAATGTATATTATATGCTAAGCATGTCAAATGCTAAAAATATATATAAAAATATCTAAATATAGAATGTTGAAGTTTGTATGTATGAATATAGACTGTCTATTGACTAGAGACACTTTTTCGTGAATTTTGTACTAGACCAAACTTCTATTTTTATTTTAGTATTAAATCGAGACATGAACTTTTCTCCAGAACACAAATAAATATTTCCAATTATATGTGTATAAATCGTTTTATAGGTGAATTTACACTTGCTCAAGTAAGTGTCAGGCGCTGACCGCATGAGGCCTTTGCAAATGTCGCACGCACCACGTATTTCATTTCATTCGGCAAATAACGTCACTTAGAGAGGGGGGTCTCACATATTTGACCAGCTAGTTGTGACAAGGACGGGGGGAGGGTGATGGCAGGTAATGATGAAATTTGTGCTAAATATACATTATTTAAGGACTTTTCTAACTTTTCTAAGTTTTATAAGATCTATTCGTTCAAAATCAGTGATCAATTGTAAATAAATTTATTAGTTATTATGAAGTTGTTGTTATTTGCTTTATGCATGAAAAATACCAACCGTTAAAGTAGGTGTAGAAGTTAAGGTATAATCTAAAACAACAACTGCTATTCCTAAAGCAAGTCCCACACAGGTGCAAATCCATATTATATTTTGACTATCTGCAAAAGAAAATGAGCCAATGTCAAAATTTACAACAAAATAGAATAATCTGATTAATTAATAACTAACTACATTTGTAATTTAATTATGTTATTTTTTTAAATATACATTGCATAAATTTGTTGACAACAAGTACAGTGGTATCTCGCTATACATATATGCATGTCCGGTGGAAATAACAATATTAAGTGAAAATATTAGAAGGAAAAAACTACATGAAGGAACTTAATACATATTAATAAAATGTGTTTACCATCAACACTGCAAGGACTTACTTGAACATATTTAAACTTATTGTGAACTCTATTTCAGAGAGATGGAGTGGACATTCAAGCAGTTACCGGTCATAGCTCCGCCAGATGACGACCGGGAGGCGACGACGGGGAGGTACCGCTCGTGACAACGACGGAAATGGGGGCGGCAGCAATGCGTATGCGGAGAAGCGCCGCCCCCGGGCCGGACGGGGTTCCCGCCCGAGTGCTGGCCCTGATCCTCGACCACCTTGAGCCCCGCCTCAGGGGACTGTTCGACGCTTGCCTGGTGTCCGGACGGTTCCCTGACTGCTGGAAGGAGGGAAAGCTCGTGCTCCTGCCGAAGCCGGGACGGTCTCCGAATACGGTCGCGGCCTTCAGGCCCATCGTGTTGCTGGACGAGGCGGACAAACTCCTAGAGCGGGTAGTCGCTGCCCGCATCATCCTAGGTGCGGTCGGCCCCGATCTGTCCGATGCCCAGTTCGGATTTCGGGCGGGTCGGTCTACGGTCGACGCCATTCTGCGCTTGAGGGCCGCGGATGCGAAGGCCGTCACCTCGAGGGAAGTGCTGTTGGCGGTGTCGCTCGACATCGCCAACCCCCGACGTGGCCCACCCGTCAGCGCCTCGATAACGGTCAATGGTGTGGGCTTTCCAATCCAGGCCCACATCAAATATCTGAGCCTGGTATTGGATGGACGGTGGCACTTTGACTAGCATTTCCGCCGTCTTGCGCCAAAGCTCATCGGCACGGCGTCCGCCCTCGGACGGCTAATGCACACGCTCAAGTCGTGCCTCGGCCTGGGATGTGCAGCGCCGGGAACTCGCTGCAGTCATAGGCGTGGACCTGTCGCTGCCGGCCGTTGCCCGAGCGATGGTTGGCAATGACAGGGCCTGCCCCCCCCGCGGAAGGAGTAGGCGGAGAGGGCCCGTGAGGAATCCTCCTTCGCGGACCCGATTCGCCGCCGGCGAGCTTGGCGGCGTGCGCGCGCTTACCTGCGCCTGATGCCGCTCTAGCCGAGGCTGCGGACGATGGAGTTGGTGATTGCCCTGCCGGCCGCGGAAGGCTACCGCGAAGGTGTGACGCCCACGTGCGCAGGGCGTCGCACAAGAGCGGGTGCCCGAAGGGGCTGCCGCCTGTGGATCGCGGTCGAAACGACGCGGTACCCGAAATCCGCCGTAGCAAGGGCGGGTGAGGGCGCACGGTGGGTTTTTAGTGGGTGAGAGCCCCACACTACCCCGTTGTCTCCCCGGGCAGCGGGGTGCGGTAGGAAGTTTTTGCCTACTAAAATAAAAAATTTGTATAATTAATTTCATATTTACCCCTAATTTTCTTATTTTGTGTATCTGTAATTTGTTTAATAGATTCTATCAACTTATGATTGTGTGGATCAAGCTGAAGAGCTCTTGTGTAAGATATTATAGCTTCATCATATAAATCACTGGCCGCTTCAACCTCTGCACGACGAAAGTAACCCTAAAATATATACCCAAACAAATAACATGTAAATAAATTTAATATAACGGCTACATAATTACTGTGGTTAGTACAGATTGTAGAATTATGGAACCGTGTTTACCTTTGCCCACTGAGGTTGTAACCTGACAGTCTCGTTCGCGTCTTGAAGAGCGAGATAATGCTGATCCAACTTGAGAAATGCAAATGATCTGTTACTATATAAGACATAATTATTAGGATCCATTTTAATTGCCTGTGTATAGTGTAAAACAGCTTCAATGTATTTACCATCCTTGACGCATTCATTACCCTTAATTCTAAGATCTTCAGCACTTGAAGATTGGCTTTTCTTGTTTTCTTCCATTATTATAAATAAAAAAAATAACCTGGCTATTTCTTCTTTTATTAGTTATCATTGACCTTTGAAGAATAAAATATTATCGTCGTCAATAGTTCGAAAAGATGCCGTACTTATTTACGATTTCGAACTGTCCTGCAAAGAGTAAAGTAATACTAAGGGAATCCTGTCCGTATTTCCGTAACTAAACTAAATTACTAAAGCCAAAGAGTAATACGTATTATTGTAATCTTTGCGTATAACCAGAAAACTAAAGCCACTAAAGGTCCCTGTCCTATACTTTTTATTTCATTTCAGACAAGGCGAGACAATTCACAGTATTCACCACAGAACAATATTACTCAAGAGTGGTATTAACACTTCACACTAGTTCACAGACCAATAATACTTTTCTTTGGACATTGGTCATTGGTTGAATCAGTGTTACCAACTTCTACAAAAAAATAGCCCTAAAATCATGATGAAATAGCCCTAAATGCAATTCAAAAGCTCCAAAAAAAGCCCTGTATTCTGTATTTATTCAAGGGTACTGTTATGAGTTTTCAGTTTTACGTCAGGGTTGATAATCTAAGGGACCAAGATAATTTTTTTGTATTTACCTTTTTTTTTGTCACAAAATTTAGGTACGTGAATAAACCAAAAACTACTTCTTGGTTTTTTATTTCTGCCACAAAGAATATTTTTTAAAGTAAAAATTATAATAATGAATAAGGAATAAGAGTATTTTAGTACGAGCGGGAAACGAAACTGCGTCCCTTCCTATCCCGGGAAGTACTCTAATCCACTGAGCTACCGTACTATTTGTTAAAAATACCCAATCTCCTTACCACAATTGTCTTAACGACCAACACCACCTATCGGAAGCATTTACATGCATTAATCCAATATAGTAAGTTTAATTTTGCAATCAAAATTCATACCAATTTTAACAATATAAATCATTTTCAATTTTAACAATAAAAAACCAAAAAGTTGTTTTTTTTGGTTTTTTCGCATAAATTTTGATGTTATGTGTAAAAAATGTAAGTAGAAAACTTGTAGGTCTTTTTACTGAAAAGTCCCAAAAAACTCTGGCTACACAGCATAGCGTCTTTCAATTCCTTTATCTGCCAGGTACTATTATACATCTTAACAATATCGCTGATCAAACGGATTAAACACAAAAAATAGCAAATAATTTTCAGGCAAATAAAGCAACCATCTCGCAAATAGCGCCATCTGTGCTCAGCTTTGTCTGTGTATCCCAGTGAGGTACTGTATTTAATAAGTCAATGGTGGATCCCTCAGACTAAGAACTAGACAGAGCGAAGAAAATTCTTTGACATATTTGAGCGAGAACACAAGATATTATTTACTGGTGCAAAAAACAGACAAAGCCATAGATTTTTGTTGTTGTCACCGTGGCCAGTTTTCGGTATTGTCACGATGTCAAAATGCTTACTCTGTCACGATCCAACTGACATAATCGAACACTGAATAAAAATTCGGGTTTTCATTAAAATTTAATGTTTATTTGTGTTTTGAAAACACTCATTGTGTTTTGAGAAAAAGACTACGTGATAATAGTGCTTGTAAAATAGTGTACTATGCTACAAAAGCTACAGCGAGCGAAAAAATACAGGTATAACATTTCATTTATATGTATTCGAAAATGAAATAATTTAATGATTGAATGCTATAAAGTGATATAAAATGGGCTTTTTTACTCGAAATTAATAATTGCTACTAAGATACGCTCGCAAAATACGTCTTCTAGCTAAATTTCTATTACTTTGAATTGTTTCGGTGTTGCCTTATTGTAAATTTTATTTGCCCAGTTTTCACTTTACGCATAAATTTATATGTCATTTATGAGATGATGATAAAAAATTACCATTTTAGGTTTTCCTCTAATCCAGATGTGAGATCGAAATGGGTGGATGCTACGGGAAAACGAGGCAACCCACGATTTACCCAAAATATGCTTCACGATATTTTGTTGATGTTTCATTCTACATAATAAGAAAATAGTAATGTTGGGAGCAAAATCATTGCCAGTGAATATGTTTATGTAAGTATAGCTTTTAAAGTCTTTGTACTTCAGCTTTGTAAATAAATCTCAATTCTAGATTATTACTACCGCTGTAGTCATAATCCAGAATTCAGAGAAACTAATTTGCTCTCTCTTGTGACACCTGTCTGGGGTTTAAGGGTTTCAAAATAAAACCCAGGAGTAAAACAAAATTAAATAAGATATATTCACACCCGAAATGGTAGGTGGCAACATAAATTTATAAGATTGCGGTATTCGTCCTACAGCTAACTTCACCACATATAGTACTCACTCTCCCGTGGGACCGTCCATGAAGCACATCGTTGCGTTTTGATCGTAGCAGGAGATAGCCATTTATTCTTTCATTATATATCGGTAAAATGAAATGGTGAGCAGTGGCTTGAACATACTCTCAGTATAGTTGAGTCCATGAGCGACGGTTGACATTTACCATCAGATGGGCCGTGGCTTGTCTGCCACTAAATGCAATAAAAAATAAGTTTTTTATTCAATTAATTAAATTAGCGCTGGAAGCATGATAATTCTTCACTTATTTGACCCAGAAAAGAAAGAAAAGATAATTTAATTGTATTCTTGTGTACTATTATTTTATTCAATATAACTTATTATTATTTACCAGATGAGATATCGAACAGAGCGGCAATATATCGATCGATGTGATCGAATTCTCATTGCAGGTACAGAGGTAGAACGTGAATATCCGACATAACCCGCCGAGTTTGCATGCTGAAGTGGCAATGGGCAGGCCATATCGCTCGACAAACTGACAACCGTTGGGGAAAAAGGTTCTTGAGTGGAGACCACGTATCGGACAGCGCAGCTACATGCCCTCCCACCAGATGGACCAAATATATGGTCAAAGCGGCAGGGAGCCGTTGGATGCAGTCAGCACAAGCCCGCTAGTTCTGGTATTCTCTTTGAGGAGGCCAATGTCCAACAGTGGACGTTTAAAGACTAATGGTTGGATGAATAGAAGGGGTGGCAGATTTACTTTTAAATAATCATTTTGATAAACGTTGCAATTTTCAATAAAATATTTGTTACGAAGAGTTTCTTATTTACGACCTAGTTACAGACCTCATTCTAACTATCGTTTAATTTGCCCAAATATGGTTAAATATTTATCAACCTGGCAACATTTAAAAAAAATATTGCTGTTTCCATTTGATATATTAAAAAGAGAAGATACACAATCAGGCATGAAAAGTGTCCACTATAAAGGAGTGCAAATTACACTTTCCTGCACTCCTTTTGTTTAGTATTATTTCGACGCGCGAGTAGATGAAGCGTGTCAAAATGTCTAATTGTTTGATGAATAAATGCCGAAATAGTGCATAAGTACAAATAAAGGATGGCGTTTCTAGTATTAATAGACTGTATTTCTATTTCATACATATTTTGTTGCTTAAGAGTCGCATGTTTTAATTTTTCAATATATTTTGTTTCAAATTATAGATGATGCCCCTGTATGAACCAGTCAAATAGAGTATGTATTAAAAACAAAGGCAGTCTCGAACTATGCTCATCCTTTGGTATAAATTGTTCTGTGATGCTCATACTTCAACGCATTTTGCTCACTTTGATGGCATAATACGACGTTCTCGGTTCTAAAAATGAATGGAGTCACCTTGTTGAATGTATTTTTTTAAATATATATTAAGTAATTAGTTGACATTGTTTTATTTACAAAGTTTAAATATCAATAACATTGTCATTTATATGATGATTTTTATTTTAGTTTTCCTAGGGACCCAATCAGATGATAAAGCTTGCTCTAAATTATTTATAAATATGTATTCTTTTTTTTAATTAAAAGGCGAGCGAATTTGAGGTGCACCACTAGTATTTTATAAGATGACCATTTAAATTGTTGAATTTATGGCTTTTATGCTTCAATAATGAATGTTGAAATGTTGTATTATGTATAAATTATGGTTTCACATACTAATAGATTTAAAAGTTTTTGTTGGTCTATGTTACGCTAGTGGAGATGAATATACTGTATGTAATAAAACCGAGGAGATAATAAGACGAGAACAGCGCATATGTGATCAAAAAACAAAACCAAGGCCTATTTGTGTTCCTTAGTTTTAAAATGTACCTACATTAAATTTAAATATATTTTCTGGTATCGATACACATTCACTACAACAACCTGCTCTTTTTAATCATAAAATTAGTCTTATAAAAGCTATTATAGAAAAATTTGGTTGAGAATTTATTTCTGGCCGTGTGGGGCCGGCTTTAGAATTGTCCCACCACTCTCTACCCACGGGAGTCGTAAGAGCCGACTGTGGGAATACCGCGGGAGTGGGCAGCAGCACTCCCTCGAGTATAAACAACATCCACTGCGATCGCCAACCCGCCTGCCAAGCGTGGCGATTATGGCATTATCCCCCATGACGGGACCGCTCGTTGTGGCGTTCTCTTGGGGAGGCCTATGTCCAGCAGTGGACGTTGAAAGGCTGAAGGATAGATGGATGATAGAAAAATTTACTAATCTTCTATTAGTTTATATTATATCGCAAAAAAAATCAACAGAAAAGCGGAAATCTAATTCAAAAAGACAACTCTACAATAAGCTTCATTTATTTCAAGGATTTACTTACTACTGTATTGTCAATGTTTATTATGACGCCATTGATTTAGACTAGAATAGATCTGGGTACTACTAATAATATTAGAATTACTATATTGGAAATAAAAACAATATTGGGAATACTACTTAATATTAGAATTACTATATTGGGAATAAAAACTAAAATTTATATTTACGTGATTTATTTTATTTATATATAAATAAATATTCTACCTAAAAGCATATTAATACGATCAGATAAAAGTATAAATATGAGTTTGGAACACATTTATAAATTAAACAAATTTAATAAACTAAATAAATCTTCATACACGAAAATTATAAAAAAATATTCGTCTCCACGCCGTCCTTGACTGCCCGCAAATTTCGGTCTTAAAATTTTATTGCTTTTTGCATAATGCTTTGTAAATACAACTTTAAACCATACGGGTAAGGTTGAATTTGGAAAGAATGCATTTATATCATAACTATAACTACTTATGATACAACTGGCGACAGATTTAGACGTTTCGTTTGTTCGAAACTGTGCATCTATGAATTAATATATCAATGGCTGTTTCAAGTGCGGCCACGCCGTGGCTCCGTCTAGTAGTTCTTAGTCTGAGGTGGATCCCCATTCTTGATGTCATACCTGTTTACCACAGACCAAGAATACTTATGTTTACATATATGGACGTTTTGCTTTTTTTTACTGGTTTTGGTCAGTAAAATAAGTGATACATGGAATATTGTTTATGACCCTAAAAATAGCCCTAAATATTTTCAGGCCCTAAAAAAAGCCCAATACGCATTTTTCAGCCCTAAATTTGGGGCTGAAAGCCCTAAGTTGGGAACCCTGGGTTGGATTGGCCGTGAGCGTGAACGTCATTACGGGTGTGTTCCGATATACCCTACGAGTAAAGATGGAACCGATATATTCATATATCGGTATCCATTAATATCAGTGATATTGGAGGTATACATGTATCAGTAATCCGACTCAATCTGATATGCTAATACGGGCGTATTGCTAATATGCCATATTCACTATATCGTAAACATGAACAGTGACCATTGAAAATGGGTGTGTTGCTATATCCATAGACTAGATAGAATCGCATATCGGTGAGAACATCGTATGTATCATATCGGTCAGAACATCGTATGTATCATTGAGTTAAAAATGGTGGTGAATTGATATCTCTTGAGTAATATTGTTCTGTGATTGATATGCAGCATATCTCTATATCCTCCGTATTAAAAATTAGTGATATTCATATATAAGTTTACATATTATGATATTACTTGAAGAATATATTCATATCAGCTGATATTGGCAAATATCAGTATTAACCCATCTTTAACTACGAGTATAGTAAGGTGTGACGTCAATTTAGTATACTGCGAAGTCGTTCCTATAAAGTTATACTGCTTACGGGACGCATCCATTGGAGGGTAAAACAGAATCTCATATCTCACAATTGATATCGTATCGACTCGCTTGTGATTGGTAAAGAAACCGACACGTGATGTCGCAATAATCCGTTGGCCAATCACGGTGATGTCGCTTGGCAGGTGGGTTGGCGATCGCAGTAGATGTTGTTAATACTCGAAGGAGTGCTGCTACCCACTTCTCCGGTATTCCCTCAGTTGGCTCTTATGACTCCCATTACAATTCTAAAGCCGGCCCCACACGTCAGATCGGGCATGCACATACACAAATAGTTAATAAGCAAAAGGCCATCATTTTTACACATTAATACTTGAAATAACACAAGTTTAGGAAAATAATGCAGAGAGACGACATGATCCTCTTCGTGTTCCCGCCAAAACACTATGAGCACTGGACAGGTTGCTTGCAGTGTATATCGGAACACCACAGCCTACATTACGATAAGTTTTGTTTTGGAGCGGGTTTTCCCATCACCATGTTACTAAGCACGTTGATTAAATCCTTCATCATTACCCCATTTCTATAATGTACAACAATTTAGGTGTGTTAAGTGAGTTAGCAGATAGCTTAGCAAAAATAAATACTTCACAAACTTTATAAGTTTATGCCACTCATTCGAACTCAGTACCTGCACGCGTGAGTAACGAGTCGGGCAGTGCGATAAAGGCGGTCGTGAAAACGGAATTGTAGGTTCAGTTTTTTTTATCATGTTATCGACGTTTACCTAGCTGCACCTAAGGTGGACTCTGTAATGGGAAGGCTGGACTGCCTTCCATTGCAGACAAAAGTGTAGTATAAGAACCTAGCGTAAAGTTGTATCGTTTCCTGACTCACCATATTCCGTGATCTTGAACAAATTTTATAGCATTACGTGGCCACCTTGAGCACCTCGAGCACCAAAACTTGCATTTTATTAATACTACAAATGGTCCCCCTGTAACTGTGCGACCACGTCGGTTAGCACATTAGAAAATCTGCATTGCAAAAAAAGAATTTGAAGATATAGTTCGCACACGTATTGCTCAATCTTCATAAAGCTCATGGACCTCACCTTTACATCTGGCTCCTAAAAAAGACTCAACATCCTTACAGTGATTATCGTGCATTGAACGCTCACACAATACCTGCATGTTACCCTGTTCGTCACATTGACGCATTTGCACACAATTTGGCTAGTTCCTCTGTATTTACAATATTCGATCTGATCAAAACTTATCTACACATTCCTGTTAATCCAAGCGATATATGCAAAACAGCAATTTTTACTCCGTTTGGTTTATATGAATTCCCATTTATGACTTTCGGATTACGAATTGCTAGGTAAACGTTTCAGCGATTTATAGATGAATTTACCCGAGTGCTTGATATTTGTATTGACTACGTTGACGACATTCTTGTTTTATATCAAAGCAAGAAATAGCACGCAGATCACCTGGAAAAAATATTTCAGAGGCTGCTTCATTATGGCGCAGTTATCAAATTGACCAAGAGTGCATTTGGAGCAGAAATTTCATTTTTACCGTATTAGCGCAGAAGGCATGCGTCCACCAGAGGACATAATTAATCTTTTGATGGAATATCCACTACCTAAAATTTTGCAGGGCATGCACAGGTTCCTAGTAAATTACTACCGCCGTTTTGTGTCAGGTACTGATAATCAACACCTTTCATTTGATCGCCTGAACTAGTACAATGTTCCGAGGCCTGCAAAAAAAGCCTAACGTCCACCACTATCATAACTCATCTGGACTGTAATGCTTCACTCGCTATTTACTGACGCTTCAAGTTCTCACCCACCTTGAGGTGCGAGTTACCGTATGCCTGGTGACTGAGCGCTATGCATTAATTCGGATTGCACAAGTGGGCGCGCTCTTGTCTGGACGGCCAGTGCAGCAAAGTGACTGAACATACACCCCTTGGTAATTTTAGTACCTACAGGTGGTCGATTTCAACATATCCACATTGACATCATAGGTCCATTACTGCGTTCTAACGGCTTTAATTATTGTCTTACTGCCATTGACAGATTCACGCGATGGCTGGAGCAATGGCCTATGATATCGATTACCGCCGAAGAATTTTCAGAGACATTAGTATCTAGGTGGATATCTTGGAGTGCCCAGCGTTATAATAACTGATCAGGGACGTCAGTTTTAATCGGAGCTATTTAATTGTCTCCCAAACCTATGCGCTATAAAAAGAGTCCGCACAACTAGTTATCACCTGTGCGCGAATGACATGGTGGAACGTTTACATCGGCAGCTCAAAGCGTCACTTATGTGCCTTGCTTGGACTTGAACGAGAGCCCTGCCAATTGTACTCCTAGGTATGAGAACGGCGCTCTCAAGATCTCAAAGCATCTTCAGCTGAGCTCGTATATGGGAAAACCCTTCGTTTGCCTAGTGAATTTATAGTCTCACCGCAAACGCCGAAAAGCCTCAGCGAGATGACAGATTTCATCACGAAGTTCAAAGGCCATATGGAAGCTCTACGCTCCATAGCCGCTTCAAGTCACACAGAACAGTCGTCTTTTGTTTTCAAGGCCTTAGCGACGGCGACACATCTTTTATACCGGGACGATGCAGTAAAACGATCACTTGAATCCCCATACTCCAGACCGCATCGAATTCTGAAACGAGCAGGTAAAAAGCTGACTTTACTCATAAATGGAAACATAACTACTGTCAAAATAGATCGTGTAGAACCTGCATTTATGGATTCTAGCTTATTATTAGAAAATAATAATATTGCGAATGCCAGCTCCAGTGTCAGTTGCAACCCCTGAATTGCCTGCTCCAATTACCGCCAGGGCTGGCAGGAGAATGAAGTATAAAGTTCCATCCATCCATCCATCAGCCTTTCAACGTCCACTGCTGGACATAGGCCTCCCCAAGAGCCACAACGAGCGGTCCCATCATGGGGGATAATGCCGTAATCACCACGCTTGGCAGGCGGGTTGGCGATCGCAGTGGATGTTGTTAATACTTGAGGGAGTGCTGCTGCCCACTCTCGCATTATTCCCCCAGTCGGCTCTTACGACTCCCGTGGGTAGAGAGGGGTAGGACAATTCTAAAGCCGGCCCCACACGGTCTAGTATAAAGTTATTTTAAACTTTTATTTTTATTAAGATAAGTAATTTTTCTTTTATTTAACTTTTCTTTCACCGTGGGCTTCTGCGTTTTCCATGTATACAGAGTCCCATTTTCGCAATGTAACTTTTTTCTCGTAAAGCATATTTATCTTTCATATTAAATTGTAACTAATACTTTAATTGTAGTCTTTTTTTTATTTTCATTATAGTTTACAGTAAATAGCTATGCATGTCAAGTGATAATGCTTCGATCGATCACATCGATCAAAACTTTCTTAGCTATTAATGTTTAACTCCTTCTATTCAATCGCGGCGGACTCGAGAGTAAAGTACAAAAATATATATTGGTATTATATTTAACTAAACAATTAAGTTCCGTACTGGGGGACCTCCAGAAACAGAAATGCTTTATAGATTATATTTTTGTTGTGGTCATAGGCAGAATTAGAAATACCTTAGTCCAAGCAGAAGTTATCAAGAAAAAACATAGAATAAATTAAATTTATAAAATGGCTGATTTCGAGTGACGTATGTGTTGTGTGTTTATAAATTTCGTACAGTGTTATATTATGAAGTGAGGATTTATTTAACACCTTGTCATCTTATCTGTTTGTCGTCATTTTGGTAAGTAATATCTTGTTTTGCAATTTGCATTATGATTATAACTACAATGATTTGTCACGATGTTGGTTAATTGACTTATACTGTAGGCGGGCTGGATCGTCTTCGTTACATTGCATTACACAACTTATAATCTTGTGTTCCACTGGGCTGTACTATGGCACAATTAAATTTACCAAAATACTTTATTGTGTACAACCGCTCGTATACGGCGCTACTTGCTGTTTGTTTTTTTTTAGTGTATAAGCCCTGTTCAAACTAATATAAATTTGAATAGCGTAAATCCCGAAAAGGCATATATTTTCTTATTGTTAAGTATTTATCTATGTACTATAGTGTTTTAAATGGACATAATTTCTAGGCAATGCATGTAAGTTCCAAGTGACAACTTGTAATAAAGATTTGTTTACTCAAGCAAACATGAAAAACTGTAGTAACTACTTTAGTATAATTTTGAAGATTCTATTATCTAAAACTAACAATTTGAATATTATTCACATTTTAGTAGTAATTTATAATATTATAATTACACATTTTATTCTAATTAAACAGATATGCATATATTTTTCACTATAATAAGACACACACATGATGTTTGTGATTCTTTATTACAATTTAGCAACTATCTTGTGTTCTTGTATGCACTTTTCTATCATGCTAAAATTAAAAAAAGAATAAGACTTGTATAATGTTGCAGATATAGGAATGTAACTACATATTTTGTTTATATGCAAATTAAATAAATCTAATAAAAAAACAAATACACATTGAATAATCATTCAGTTTTAGTACTTAGTAACCTGACAGTGATCACATAGCAGTGATAGCCTGGTTTTACCAGGGATTGTAAAGACAATGGTATTGAGTTTGATCCCCAGTCTAGGTCCAGACCTCATATGGCACACTCCTCTGACTTTCTGAATTTTTTCAAAATTATGTGTGTATTTGTTTTCAATTTATCACTGCTAGATGAAGGAAAACTAAGTGAAGAATCCTGCATTACTAAGAAATTTGCTTGATGGTCTGAGAACTCTGCCAACCCGTATTGGGTCAGTATGGTGGACTATTGTCCAATCTCTCTCACCCTGACAGGAGACCCATGCCCAATAGTAGGACCAGGAAAAAGCTTTGCAGATAGACTTATTAAATAAATTAATTAATAAAGCTTCTTAAATAAATTAATTAATAAAGCTTCTTAAATAAATAAATTAATAAAGAACAAATTATTTGTGAAAGTGGAATAAGGTAACTTTACTGCAAGCAGGATTCAAACCTGCATCCCATCCAATCCGGGAAAGTGCACTAGACCACTAAGCTATTGCAGTTGCCAGATATAAAATACAAATCAAAATAGATTAATAAAAATAGCCTTTATTCACTATCCAATAAATAATTATAGTAAGCCATTATTTTCCACCAGTATTAGGACATAGGCCTCCCCTGGAGCTCTCCACTCCTCTCTATTTTGAGTCTTTACATGCCATTATTTTCGTAGATCATCCTCCCACGTTTTTGGTAGTGGTCCTTGTTTTCTGTTCCTATCTCTGGGGTATGAAAACTGGACTTTTCGAAATTATACAAAATTATGTGTGTATAATCTTCCTGATTCATAATGTGTGTAGTTTTTTTACAAATCATCACTATATTTGACACTATATTTTTTTGATCTTCTTTCTAGGATATGTGTTTAGCTAATGCTTGTCAATTGTAACATCATTTACTTAAAAAAAAAAAAAAAAGCTGTTGCAAGTATGTTGATAGATCTTTCAGAATGCTTAGATCACATAGTGGTTTAACACTGGTTTGCCTTGTAGAATATAGTGAGTTCAATCCCAACGTATAGTGGGTACAGTTGATATAGACTAAATCCTACTAATATTAGAAATGTGTAAGTTTGTTAAGATGTTTGGATGTTTGTACAAAAAGTTTAAAAAGGTCAGTACATGTTTCTTTAATTTTTAATAGCGATTATGGTTGAATTACAACTATCAGAAGAGTACCAGCTAGTGTAACTTTGCAAATATTACCAAAGTTACACAAATTACACTCAACAGACTCATTAATGTGGACCTTGTCCGTGTGGTGACGGACCAAGAATACAAGTGGCACCACCCTAGTCTTTCCCCCGGGTGTCATATGAGGTGACTAAGGGAAGTAAGCAATTATCATCCATTGCATGACTGGTTGCAAGGCTGGGTACCAAGTGGGAGTACTCACTTGATATCGGGCCCGAGCGGGTTGGTACCACCATCTCCCGTGTGACCGGCCATGAAGCACAACGTTGCCTTTTGACTGTTTATTATGTCATTTCATCTCTGTTAAATGAAATTGTGAGCAGTGGCTTGACAATACTCTCGGCATAGTTGAGTCTATGAGTGACTGTTACCATTTACCATCAGATGGGCCGTGGCACGTCTGCCACTACAAGCAATAAAAAAAAATACTGTTTTGTATTAAAAATGTAGTTTAATCTCAAGAATTTTGTTAAATCAATGTGTCATTTTGGAAGTGATATCCAATAATACTAACCCTAATAAGCTATTGGCAGAACATGAAAAAATCATGTTGTTACACTGCATTATTTTCCAAAACTTGTGTTATTTCAAGTAATAATGTGAAAGTAAAAGTGGTTGCATTTTACTAATTAACTATTAATTAATTATTTGTGTTTGTGCACCATTGATATAATGTGGCAAAATATGTTTTTTCGTGTTGCTTGAAAAACCCTAGAGGTTTCCAGTAAAGTAAAGCACCACCACTTTGTTAAGACATGACTGACTTTTTGATCTATATTTTAGCACTTGACATGCTTAGCTACTCTTAAAGTACAAATTATAATTTGTGAATAAGGAAAAAGAGTATTTTAATACGAGCGGGAATCGAACCTGCGTCCCTTCCTTTCCGGGGAAGTGCTCTAATCCATTGAGCTATCGTACCATTTCTAGAAATACCGAATTTCCTTATCACATTTGTCTTAACGACCAACGCCATCTATCGGCAATGCATTTACATGCATTCATCCAATGTAGTAAGTTTAATTTTGCAATTAAAATTCATACTTGACTATTATTCATTTTGTAATCTTTAGACTGTCACTTGTTTGAGAAAACAATTTACTTGGTGCAGCATGAAACTTGCCGCAGCATGAAACTTGCCGCAGCATGAAACTTGCCACTGATAATAGCCATATACCACCAAAGGAATGTAACATAGTTCCAGTGGCCCACCAACAAAGGCGGAGAGACGGCACACGGCAGCTTTTTTTAGTGGGTGAAGACCCCACACTACCTTGTTCGTTGCCCCGAATGACGGTGCGGTTAGGAAGATTTTTTCCCGCCTTAACAAAAAAAAAAAGAAAAATAAAGGCTGATTGCCATAATAATTAAATACTTTGGAAAATCCAAAATTGCACGCCTCATAATCTTCATTTTTCACAATAAAATTGATTATTTGATAAGTAACTAATAATGTGTTGGTCTAAGTAGTTTTCAATAAATCACATAGATAGCGCTAATTTCAAAAAGTACTAATGTGGGTTTCATGTCTTATACGCCATCTAGCGCAAATTTTAAGAAATACTTCTATATTGGTCTACCTCAGTCATTTTGCAAGGCGCCATCTGGTCTGGCTGGCAATTAGTAAGAATAACAATCCATGAGTTTACATTATAGATGTGTCAACTCGATTTATTAACTCGAGTTAACTCGATTTAGGCTTAACTCGAACTAACTCGAGTTGATTTCTTCTAACTCGAATTAGTTTGGCGCGGCAAATTAATGAATGAATATACGCGATCGTTTGTTTGTAGTGCGTGATGGCGTGAAGCGTGAAGTTGGCGGATCATTTGTGAATATATTCATTGTCAATCAAATGTGACAGTATTGCAGATCACAAAGTAGATTTGTTGCAGATTTGACTGATTTGAGGTTAACTTCGTGGTGCCGGTTAAAAGGAAATCGTTTGTATGCGATGTATTTGAATCGTCAGTTAGTGGACGTGTTAAGTGTAAACAGTGTTCGCATTTATTCAAATATATTGGAAATACGACAACATTGTTAAACCATATTAAAAAGAGGCACCCAAACGTTGCCTTCCTAAAAACGAATAATTTAAATTATAGACTTCAACTTCATCGTCAGCAAATCGATACGGCATTTTGCACGGGTCGTCTAGTTTATAACGAATTTGTTTTAATTTTTGAAATGAAAACTTCTTTAGGCGCGTTGAGCACTTTTTAGGTGAACAAAAATCATGGAACATTTATTTTATAGACTTTATTTTATAGACTTCAACTTCATCGTCAGCAAATCGATACGGCATTTTGCACGGGTCGTCTAGTTTATAATGAATTTGTTTTAATTTTTGAAATGAAAACTTCTTTAGGCGCGTTGAGCACTTTTTAGGTGAACAAAAATCATGGAACTCGCGTCATAGTCACCGAATGCTCCGATCTTCTTTCAAATTCAAATTCAAATTCAAAAGCATTTATTTGCGAGTATGGGTTACATAGGTATATGATGTTCTTTAAGCACGTTGATTACTTTTTGGGTGAACAAAAATCATGGAACTCGCGTCATCGTCATCGAACGCTCTGATAGAAGTGAAAACTAAGTAACTTGTGAATTGTATAGTCGAGCTATTAGATTATTATTTTTGAATTATTTTTGGTTTAATAAAGAAGTGTTAATGACCAGTAATTGTTCGATACAATTCACAAGTTATTTAGTTTTCACTTCTATCGGCAGTCCACAAAGACTGCCACGCATGTTTTTTTTTAAAATACAGTTTGGAGGTTAGTTAATTAAATTGGTACAAATAAAACAAATCATTCTTCACTCAGTTTCATCCATTTAACCCGAGTCACGTAACTCGAGTTCAATTCGGGTTACGAGAATTTAAACGAGTTAAATCGAGTTGTGTTTATTACGAGTAGGCACATCTCTAGTTTACATATATACCTGCATATTGCATAAGTGGCAAGTGCATATATATAAACATGTTATATTGAATAATTTATTAAACTGTAAAAAAAAATTTAAGATAACATAAAGACATCGCTAGTTTCCTTATGAAAAAAAGCAATATTGTGGCTCTATATATACAACAGCAACTGAATACAATGATATCGACATCTAAAATTGCCACAAGTGACATCTAGGGCTGCATTTGACAATATCACTTTTACTTTACACAGCGACATCTATCAATAGAAAATTGCAACTTTGGACAATATTATACGACTTATTTAAAAATCAATGAGTTCAACAAGAAATCTCTAAACCATTTATCTTCCTAACTTGGTTGCCTTATAAGTTTATACTTTGTTTGTTGTTCTAAGTGAAAACACCGTGACGCAAAGGCCACGCAAAAAAAATTGTGGAATGTAAAATATGTTTTTTTCGTGTTTTATAACGTTGGTGTGTTATTATTTACGTGTGTTTAGTGTTTTTAATTATTGTTATGGATAAAATAGTTATTATACTTGACGAATATCATCAGTTCGTCAAGCAAAGGTAAGAACTTTCTTTTAACAAAAAACAATGTACCGGCCGGGCGAACGGCGATCTGTTGACGATAGTAAAACCACCGGTGGTGGCTATGTGGTGGAGCGTAAATGCCGTAAATATTCAGTATTTTTTTGTTTATTTAATAACAATTAAACCACATCGAATCAGAACGTGAAAAGTAATAGGGCTCTATTCCTAGTCATAGTAATTCGTAAACGAAAAAAAAAAAAGACTCGGATAATTAAGTATTTTGGTCGTTATCGTGTTAACATACATTACCTACAACTCACGGACGTCCAAGCCCGATTTTTTTTAACAGTTTTTTAACTAGTTTACATAACAAAAATGGCATCAAAAATATCGTGAGTGTTAAAAATAGTGTTTGTTATTTATATGTGTGTGTAGATATTATTTTACAAGTCCAATATATGATAAATAGAGACATTTTAAGTTTGAAAAATCAGTTGTGCCGTGTAAACCGGGAGTAGAACATACCTCAACGCTTCGCATATGAGGCGTGCAAAAAGATTACGAACCAGCTAAAATCTCTACTTTCTAATCCCGTGAGGATCAAGGGTTATATTCATGAATCAATACCACATCTTGAATGTTTCATTGTAGTTATGAGCAGAATAAATAATATTATTAAATTGATGCGGAAGATCGGCATTTGCGGATGCGAATGTCCGCAACATCGCATCTTAATGATGATCGGTTCAGTAGTTGCAGCGTGAACACCCAACAAACAAACAAACTCACTTTCGCATTTATAATATTAGTAAGGATTTGTGGTATTGGGTGGGTTAAAACGTACCGATTTCGTGTTAGAGATGAACCTATATCTAGTGGTACAATTTGCTTTATCAAGCGACGTGGCTTGTTGAAGACTGGAGTGACTACTCTATTTTTAAAATGCCTTTGATGAATGCCATCTATCTCATAATTAATGTTTATTTCATGATAAATTGAATACATATAATGAGTATGACGCTACATTGCAACTGGGACAGGAAGTAGTCCTAATATGTACCGAACTGCAGCTTGTGTACGTTGCAGCAGGTTGACTACCTAATTTTGTCACATGGCTAATGCAAAATGTAAATGCAATTAAACAGCCGCTCTGTCTGTACCTATATTTAGAATATACATGGCGCATATGTCGTACAATTTTGCTCTGACTCATGAGACAAAGATCTGTCATGAACAGATCTTTGTGCACGCCATCGATCATAACTGGGTAAAGAACCTATTACTTCATTGTAAATAGAACTTGAAAAGTGTTTAGACTACTACTAGCTTACAGATTTCCTTTAATAATGATAGATATACATCAACCTACTAATCCAATTCATTAACATCGATCAGCACTAATATTTGTAGCTATCGCCTGCCCACGTACCAAGTAGCATTTGTAGTGATTGGTATATTATCTATACTATAATATTATAAAGCTCTAACAGAGCTGTATCTGTACATTTAAGATATTTGAGAAAATATTACTATATTAGGCTATAAAGGCGTCTAAACACAAAACAGTTTTTTTTTTTAGATGTTTTGTCTGTTCGTTCGCCCATCACGCAAAAACTAATGAACGGATTTTGATGCAACTTTTTATTTTGTAACTTGATTAGACTTAAAAACTGGTATACATTTTAACCCGCTACTATATATCGGGAACCTGAAATATAACCTAAAACTTCTGCTGCGCTTCTGGCTGCCGCGGGCAAACGCTAGTCATCTAAAAATGAGCGCTCTACAAACTATTTGTGAATGAGGAAAAAGAGAACTTTAGTGCGAGCGGGAATCGAACCTGCGCCCCTTCTGCGCTTGGAAGTGCTCTAAGCCACTGAGCTACCGCACAGACCTTACGGCCATACCCAATCTCCTCATCACATTTGTCTTTACGACCAACGCCACCTATCTGAATGCATTTACATGCGTTAATCCAATATAGTTAGTTTAATTTTGCAATTAAAATTAATTACTATTTGATGGAGCGATTGTTTAAACATTTTGATCTGTATTAGCACTTGACATGCCCAGCTACTTTAAAGTATAAATTATTTGTGAATGAGAGAAAGAGAAAAAGTGCGAGCGGGGAATCGAACCTGCGTCCCGTCCTGCGCACTTCCCCGGATTGGAAGGAACGCAGGTTCGATTTCCGCTCGTACTAAAGCTCTCTTTTTCTTCATTCGCTAATAATTTGTACTATAAAGCCGCGTTTCCATGCTTGCTAAGGCTCGGCAAGCGTCCACAAGCGCAAGCGTGTAAAGAGGGCGTTTGGCTTGGCTTGCGTGAGCTTGAGGACGCTTGTATTCGATCCGGTCTAGTGTCGGTTTTTGGACACAGATCAAAGGGCGCTTGCGGCAAGCGCTTGCGACGCGTTCACACGTTGGCGCGTGCTTAGTAAAGATGGGTTAATACGGATATTTGCCAATATCAGCTGATATGAATATATTCTTCAAGTAATATCATAATATGTATAATATATGAATATCACTAATAATTAATACGGAGGATATAGGGAAATGCTGCATATCAATTCCCACCACCATTTTAAACTCAATGATACGTACGATGTTCTGACCGATATGGTACGTACGATGTTCTCACCGATATGCGATTCTATCTAGTCTATGGATATAGCAACACACCCATATTCAGTGGTCACTGTTCATGTTCACGATATAGTGAATATGGCATATTAGCGATACGCCCGTATTAGCATACCAGATTGAGTCGGATTACTGATACATGAATACATCCAATATCACTGATATCTTAATGTCATCTTTAGTGCTTAGTAGCCGCTGTGATCTCGTGACGAACGCACGTCTAGTTCTGTCAAAATGAGTGGCTGGTCGAACGAAGTTAGCGTTTATAGAATATTACCAGGCCGAAACGTTTGAAAAACCGAAAAATTTTGAATACCGAAAGTTTTTTAGAAGGTTTTAGGTTCACCTAAATTTTTTTCGTTATTCAAAATTTCCATCCATCTATCCATCAGCCTTTCGAAGTCCACTGCTGGACATAGACCTCCCCAAGAGAACGCCACAACATATGTTTCGGTCATATGGGATAGTGCCGTAATCGCCACGCTTGGCTGGCGGGTTGGCGATCGCAGTGGATGTTATTAATACTCGAAGGAGTGCTGCTGCCCACTCCCCCGGTATTCCCTCAGTCGGCTCTTACGACTCCCATGGGTGGAGAGGGGTTCAAAATTTAACAGTGTATAAGTAATTATATATTTTGGGATAACATAACTGACACAGATAATGGTAACCGAAATACCAATTAAACTGAAAAACTTATTAGTTGGTACGATTTCTATGAATCTTTATCATCCACCATCTTGGTGGTCGTCGGGCTTTCCTTGCTTTTGTTTTACTTTGCTTGTATTTGAAATAAAAGTAGGTTAAACCAAACGTAATAGCCGATACAAGTTCGGTGTCCGCCATGCTTGGATATACGTAGCACACTGACGCATTCACAAGCGTGTAAACGACTTCCAAATGCCAAGCAAGATTTGTGGACGCTTGGGGCTTGTGGATGCTTGTCGAGCCTTGGCAAGCATGGAAACGCACCATAAAATAGCTGAGCATGTCAAGTGCTAAAATACAGATCAAAACGCTCTACAGACATCATCTTTCAGTCAAGTGTGGAGAATCCACGGTCCGGTAATAGAATCCCGAAAATTTTATAATTAAAATTATAAAATTGCTTCGATAAGAACAATAAGTTCATGGATAAGGTCAAGCAGTCAAGTCAACTTCTTCGAAATCTTGTGGCGAGAAGTTATTTCTCTGAAACTGTTTACCGCTCTGAGATATCTTTAAACTGACTGACCTGGGAACGCTAGGAAGATCCCGCCCGAAATTTCACAATATCTGAAACCGAAGGTCCTATGTCCGGTACCAGCGCTGACTTAAGAACGGAGATGTGGTCCTTAAATATTGGCTTCACTATTAACTTCAAAGGCGCGCATAGTGCCATATAGAGGGCTATGCTTAGGACCTACAAGAGACAAAATCGGTAATATAAGTGGCAGACTACATCGCTCGACAAACCGGTAAACATTGGAGACACGACATATTACGACCGCGGCAGTATATGAAAATTGGTATTCATCCGTAGGAACTCTTAGTCATAATGAGGATATCTAGTAGCGATTACAGTAGTTTAAGATATCAATCAATTAATTAGCTAATCGTAGTCCATTGCTGGACATAGGCCAGGCAATTTACGCTACGACATCCAATTCTCCGCATGCTCCTCTAGTCTACTTTCTCAGATAGTAGTACTTTTACTCACTCGCGGTATCCACTCTAAGACCTTTTTGCTCCAGCGATTATTAATAGTGCTTTGGCAGATATAGCCAGTCCATTGCTACTTCAGTTTATAATTCTGAAAGCTATGTCAACATAAGTTGTGGTAACATAAGTTTTCGATGCACTCCTTCCGCAGTCTAATCTTCAGGATATTCCCAAGTATAGCACGTTTTATAGCTCGACTTTGAACTTATGAAATAACCTACCGTTAGTGTCCACGTTTCGGCACCGTAGGTCAATTATTACCCGTCGCACTGGTTGAAAACCTTGGTTTTCGGGCGTTGTGGTATAGGTAACTCCAAGATTCGAAGTGGTTTCTCAAATGTTGCCTCAACTGGGTTGGATTTTATGTGGGCTTCTTGGTAAAGTTTTTATTTAGATATTTTTATGTATATTCCATTTATCAGAAAAAGTATCTGGAATTGATTTTCCAGAAGATGCAGGTTCAAATCATGCTCGTGACTATTATTTTCGATATAAAATTTTTGCTTTGTGTTTTTTTTTTCTCGGCATATTTTTGGCCTTATTTTATTATTTAATTCCTACCAAAAACTGGTGCTGTCCGTGACCTTGTTTTATTGTAATCAACCAACGACGACGTTGTGGTTTTTTATCTTTGCTCACTCGAATAAAACTAAAGCTGTCGTATTTCTTGAAAATGCTACCGAACAATGTCTGTTATCCTACAAGTTTCACACAATCAAGATTATTAATCCTTCTTATGAAACTTCTATTATGGAATCTACAAACTGTATTATTAGGTGGAAGGAAATTAAATACATAATAATATTTAATTATTTAACCTTCATGCACACTATACGGGATACTGAAAATCCATAGTTAGTGCCACTGAGATGAATAAATCATTGGTTGGTCAGTTTTTTTGTACCCAAATCCATATGGCCGTTTTGGCATAAAACTAACATAATACTTTTGCGTATTAGCGAGGGACAAAGGAAACTATGCCTTATTTACAATCGTTTCCTGCGCACTTAAAATTAAAACTACGTACATATATAAATGTAGTTAAATATACATTTATGTAAACAATTTGCGCCAGTGGCGTGACGAGACAAATAAAATATGCATAAAGTGTGGATCTATATATTTTTTTTTATTGCATGTAGTGGCAGACGAGCCACGGTCCATCTGATGTTAAATGGTAACCGTCGCCCATGGACTCGACTATACCGAGAGTATTGTCAAGCCGCTGCTCACCAATTCATTTCACAGATGAAATGAAATATAAACGGCTATCTCCTGCTACAGCCAAAACGCAACCGGTCACACGGGAGATGGTGTGGATACCAAGAGAGTACTCCCACTTGGTACCCAGCTCTATTATACAATTTCTTCTCTCAGAATTCAAGAGCAAACTTCACACGCCAATTTACTCCTCCTAGAAAAGCGCTTTAGCATTCAGATTTTCACACCACGCGACTTTTTTCTTCACAGTTTCAATTTTATAGTATTGCACGCCTCATAAGCGAAGCGTTGCACGCCTCATAAGCGAAGCGTTGAGATGAACTGATTTTTGAAACTTAAAATGTCTCTATTTATCATATATTGCACTTTTAAAATAATATATACACACACATATAAAGAAAAAACACTATTTTTAACACTCATGATATTTTTGATGGCATTTTTGTTATTTAAACTAGTTAAAAAACTGTTTAAAAAGGTTCTATCTTGGACGTCCGTGTGTTGTAGGTACTGTATGTTAACACGATAACGACCGAAATACTTTACTAATCGAGTCTTTTTTTTTCTTTTACGATTCAGTATAATTACGAATAGAGCCCTATCACTTTTCACGGTCTGATTCGATGTGGCTTCATTCTTATTAAATAAACAAAAAAGTACTGAATATTTATGCTCGACTCGACACTAAAACCATCGCTATACCTTATTTCGTGAGAACTACTTCTATAGACCAATATAGCTTCCTCAACATTCATATACGCTCGCCGGTTTCGAAGACTCCTGACTCCACCTTCCTTTAATACATGACCGATTTGGTCTAGGTAGGTGAGTCTCGGTCTCCCCCTGTACCTACATCCTTCCACTATCGCATTGTATATCTTCTTAACCAGTCGCTCGTCCGGCATTCTTTCCACATGTCTGAACCATCGGAGCATTCCCTTTCGCATCTTTACACCAATACTCTCTTTCATACCTACTTGCTCTCTTACGTCTCCGCAGAGATCGCATTTCGACAGCATTGATTTTACTCTCATGCTCCTTTTTGCATACTCAACTCTCGCTTCCATATAATAACGTTGGGACAAGCACTGCGTTGTGTATTGCGACACGTGCCTTCTGGCTGAGGTGGTGGCTGCCGAGAAGTTGGCCCAATGCTCCGTTCACTCTATTTCCCGCATTCACTCTTCTCTCTACATCAGTGGTGTACCTTCCATCCCGACTGAATCCGCATCCAAGATATACAAATTCATCCACTTGTTCTACCACACCATTTCCTATTGCTACTCTAACATCTGTTCTGGCTTCTTCTCTTTCAAAAACCATTATTTTGGTTTTGTTCACATTCACACGTAGGCCCCTTTTCTTACAATCTTCTGCCATTACGTAGACTAGGGTTTGCAGGTCAGTCGCAGACTGCGCTAATAGGACCGCATTGTCTGCATATAGCAGAGAGTTAACCACTGAGTCGCCCATCTGAACTCCCACATTCATTTCATTCAACCTTTGTAGACATTTATTCAGATATATGATAAACAGTCTGGCTGATAGAACGCAGCACTGTTTAACGCCGATATTGACATCAAACCAGGGCGACATTCCATCATCCAGTCGCACACAAGCTCTGCATTCCATGTAGTTGGACTGCACTGCTTGTAGCAGTCTACCGTTAATACCATACTCCGGCAAAATGACCCAAAGTTCCTTTCGTACAACAGTGTCAAATGCTTTCTCCAAATCCACAAAACTGCAGAAAACCCTCTGGCCTACAGCCAGATGCTTCTCCACAATGTTGCGCAGAGAAAACACTTGATCCATGCATTCTCGTCTACACCTGAAACCTCCTTGTGCCTCACACGAAAATTCATCAGACACCATCCTCATTCAACAATTTTACCATACACTTTGGCTGCCAAACTGGTCAAGCTTATGGCTCTGTGTTTGCACAGTCATAACGTGAACCCTGTAAACAAGGGCACGATGACTGCGTTTCTCCAGTCCTTGGGAACCATTCCTGAGCTCCAACATGAATTGAGAAGCATCAGGAAGGATTCCCGGACACGAGCCTCCAAGCTTGATCATCTCAGCAGACACCATATCAATACCCGCTGCCTTACAATTTTTCAAACTTCTAATCGCCATATTTAGATATTTTTTTATATATTTTTAGCATTTGACATGCTTAGCACTATACATTAAACACAAAGTGAAAAATGTGAAATCGAAAATAACAGTCAGGAGCAGGATTTGAACCTGCATCTTCTGGATACCGTCCAGATGCTTTACCAATTTTACTTCGGAGGCGTCTGTCTACCAGAATTAAATCTATCATACTTCTCTGTTCATTCCTTCTCCATGTATACATATGGATGTCCTTATGTTGAATAAATGTGTTTGACACAATAAGGTTTCTCTCCATACATACATCTGCAATGAACTCCGAATCCGATTTATTGAAAACTACTTATGGTTAGAGAGCTGAGTGCCATTTTGGTATATGATTTGTTCGTCTTTCATATTAATACAAAACCAAAATTATGCCAATACAAACCGATTTGGCCCTGTAAATGAAAGTGTATGTCCCTGCGTTTTCAAGTTACAGCGGTACAAAAATGTAAAAACAATGTGATACTAAATCATTTGTTTGCGTCTGCCTCTTGGACTGATGGTCAAAATCATCCTTAAAACTATAAACATCGAAGAGGCAGATGTGCAGGGCTCTGTTTTATCAAGGGACGTAGGTGCAAAAATGTAAAAAAAAAAAGCTATACTAAATCATTTGTTCGTCGTTCTCGTTGCGTCCATTCGATTCATTAGGACTCCCAGAATAGGAAAAAAAAGTTGGCAGACGTCTAGGTCGCTGATTTTTTTATGTACGATTTATTAAATTTTTTTTTCAGGAATTAAGGTACCTAAAGCAGGTATTACGGTTTATTATTGTTATTTCTAAGAGTTCACGTAATAGTGTATTATTTTCTGTCTTTTATGAAAGGAAATAAAATTTTAATCAATAAAAAATTTAAAAAGCTTTATTTACAAAAAACATAGCATCACGCCTGTATTCCGGAAGGGGTAGGCAGAGGTGTATTACACACCCACGACTCGCCAGCTATGTTTAAGTCCCACGTAATAGGGGGCGAGCCTATTGACGTCTACTAGACTATGTAATGTAATTTTATTATTGCTTGAGTCACTTACCTTCAATATCTTGTAATGTCTTCAAATTATAAGTATTTCGTTGTGATGCGATGACAGACGTCAGGCGGTAGGTGACGGCTGACAGATAGCAGTTAGTCAATTTAAAAAAGGACAGACGTCCTACGAGGGATTTGATTGGCAAGGGCGTGAACACAGTCGGTCGTGGTCGCCATACAACTAACCTGCACTCTATGTGATTATTTTGTGTTACATCCTTTTTTTTTTCTTGTGTTTAGGCGGGAAAAAATGTACTTAACCGCACCCCTCACCCACTAAAGAAACCCGCCGTGTGCCGTCTCTCCGCCCTTATTGGCGGGCCACTGGAACTGTGTTACATTCCTAAAATATTGTGAGCATCACTTGTTATTTTGTTACCAAAACTAAACTATCCATAAAGATTAGTGTATCATTTATTTATCAATAGGAAATTGTAATTGAATATAAATATCCTTAAGAGCTAAATAAAAATAAAATTGTTATTACATCACATCTAATTCAATAATGTAATGACATAAATTCACTCAAAGAGTAAAAACATTTCCTTAACAGAAAGTGCTTAAGGCTTTTTACGAACACGTTAGTCTTATTTATATCCCTCTTTAAATTCTGGGCAACTTGTTAAATAACTCCACTGCTTGATACTGAATACAATGCTTAGTAAGCATTGTATTCATTTAGGTGCGATCTCATTCTTTTGTTTTTTCTTTGAGTATTTTCTCTAGCTTTCCTATTTTCACGTGTTTCATAATCACCAATATGCTTAGCTAAATGACACAGAACAACCATTATATATAGACTGGGAACCGTAAGGATGTTTAATTTATGAAAGAAATCTCTGCATGAAGTAGTTTGTGGTATACGTACAATGGTTCGTATTGCACGTTTTTGCAAAACAAATGCCCTGTGAACATTATAGCTGTAACTGTTCCCCCATAAAGCAATACTGCTTCTTAGCCTAGACTCTACTAATGCATAGTATACAGATTTTAGTTCCGTTAGACCTACTTCATCCCTAAATGTTCTTAAAGCGTAGCAGGCAGATGATATTTTACTGCCTATAGCATTCAATTAATTCTTCCAGTTAAAAGCAGAATCTATCTGTGTGCCTAAAAATTTTACTGAATCTACCAATTCTATAATATCATTATTTAATTTTATTTCTATATATTCCCTATTATTACGTGTTGGTTTAAAAAACACCACATTAGGTTTTCATTGAACAATAACGTCGTGTGATTTCAAGACTACCCTCATGTCTGACCATCATTCTGATGAACATGAAAATGAAGATAAGCCCCTGCCTTCGTTAAATATTTAGATATATGTTGTACACCATAGTACATTATATATATAAGAGAGGATCACCACATAAATACGTGTACGAGAGAGCAAGACAGTACTATTCGGAGCGAACGAAGGGAAACTATCGACAGTTCTCACAAGGTTGACCGCGTAAAACAGCCGTCTATAGGGGGATTCCACGTCAAATCAGGCGGTAAAATAATTATACTATAGATCAAAAATGTTTAAAATATATACTATAGATCAAAAATGTTTAAAATAATTACTATTTTTTTTTTTTTCATAATTTCTTATTTTAATTGTTTCTTGAAGTGAGAATACAAAAAGAAAAAAGTCCTAGTGAACCTTGATTTTTATTTCTAGGTTTTAGAGTGAAACAAAAACATTTTTCGTTAATTTATTAGCCTCGATGGCCTGAAATAAAACGGATGATTCAAAGAGAATAAAAAAATTAAATTAAAAAAAAAAGAGATTGTATTGTTTTGGTCCATTCATCCATCCATCCATCCATCAGCCTTTCAACGTCCACTGCTGGACATAGGCCTCCCCAAGAGAACGCCATAACGAGCGGTCCCGTCATGGGGGATAATGCCGTAATCGCCACGCTTGGCAGGCGGGTTGGCGATCGCAGTGGATGTTGTTAATACACGAGGGAGTGCTGCTGCCCACTCCCCCGGTATTCCCTTAGTCGGCTCTTACGACTCTCGTGGGAAGAGAGGGGTCGGACAATTCTAAAGATGGACGTTTGGTCCATTATCGAACTATTATCGATATATTATTCTTTCACATTTGAGAAATGAAATGGTGCGCAGCGGCTTGACTATATAATCTTGGCGTAGTCGTTCTGTTTTGGGTTCTACTATCTGTGAAAAAATTTCATTAATTTAAAAAAGGCTCCTCTTTATGGTTTTCCTCAATTTAATGTTTTTTTAGCTCGGACAATCCCTAGTAAAAATAAAATAAACCTTTCTAAATATTTGAAATAATATTTGGAGCCAAACGAAACCCACGATTTATTAGACACAAAAGGGCCTGACCTTTGTGACCGCGTGATTTCACGTGGAATGCCCCATAGGTAAACGCCAACTACCTGGGGAATTATACCGTTGTCACTCTCTTCTCTCTAAGAAAGAACGACAAAACTTTCGAAAGTAAAATTATATAAAAATGCTCTGCCCTTGGAAAATCAGAGGTCTGGACGTCTGCCTCTTCGATGTTTATCGTCTTGAGGATGATTCGGACCATCAGTCCAAAAGGCAGAAACGAGCAAATGATTTAGCAGACATTTTTCTTTTTACACTTAAAGCGCTGTCGATTGAAAACGCAGCGCTATCATGGTGGCAGACTATTTTTCTGTGGTTCTTTATATCGTCATTAATCGAACAATTCAGGTCTGCCAAGCGAACAATTCATATACAAATTTTTAAATAAAAAAAAAAATGTTTAAAAGTTAATTACTTAAAAAGTCAGAGGGCTGGACGTCTGCCGCTTCGATGTGCCTCGTTTTCAAGGTGTTTCTGACCATCAGTTCAAGAGGCAGAGACGAACAAATGATTTAGCACGCTGTTTTTTTTTTACATTTTTAAAGTGCTGTCAATTGATAACGCAGGCTTGTTATGGTGGCAGACGCGGTCCTTAATGCGTTTTATGGTACAATCATCGATATTAATCATGTCTGCCACACGAACAGATCATATACAAATTTTGGCATCCAGCTCCCTAACCATTAGTAAGACCAATACATTATTAGTTGCTTATCAAATAATCAATTTTATTGTGAAAAATGAAGATTATGAGAGATTATGCACTTTTGGATTTTCCAAAGTATTCCTAATCTATGATTGACATACGCAGTTAATTTTAAAAACTCGAAGCCTATTCTATGATCTATCCATAAAATAAGTTGCATACATATATAACGTCGCCCTGTTGACAGCAGTGGATGATGACATCATCGACATAATATATAGATATGTCTATAATTTGATGAACAATTATACTTGTGACATGAACAACGAGGAATAAAATATGCGCCTATTCTAATAGTCAATGTATAACCTCATAATTGTGAGCAAAATTTATGATTCTTTTCTTTTCAAACTTTTAGTGGAAGCCATTGTAAACGTCTAAATGAAAGCCACGCAAGCATGTAAAAAAAATATTTTGAATAATGGTATTTTAAGTACTTAAGCAAATTTATATGTGATGTCTTAAAGGGCTTAGAGCTCAGAGCCTGTGTTCATATATTACTCCATTACAAACTTATAATCACCTGGTAAATCACCTAGTTAGTACTAATTAGAACAGTCTTCAGTCATAGATCGAATCTACAGTTTTTGTTGTATTTACTTGTATAATCGGAGATTATATCGACGAGCGCGGAGTAGGCTACAGGGCAACGCGCGGTGAACATCACCGTACACCGGAGTCCTCTCACGCTCCAATTGCCGCAAATACCACTAATTGTGTTGCATTTTAAATCTGCGCGGGCGCAGAATTGTCCACTGTTCATGAGATATATCTATGTACTTTAAACTGCACGGTCTGGTTGTGTTGTTCTTTAATATTAAATAGAGATAGTAAGTAGCAACATAAAATACTTGGGTGCCAATAATGATGCGTTTGCCTCGCCCCTGGCTAAAGGGATTCGCCCGAGCGGGTTGGTACCGCCATCTCTCGTGTGACCGGCCATGAAGCACATCGATGTGTTTAAGTTGTAGCAGGAGACAGCCGTTTATTCTTTCATTTCATATATGTGAGATGAAATGGTTAGCAGCGGCTTGACAATACTATAGTTGAGTCCATGAGCGACGGTTACCATTTACCATCAGGTGGGCCGTGGCTCGTCTGCCACCATACGCAATAAAAAAAAAGTCTGAAGGAATACGTGAGTTATTAATTAGCACTATGTACTTATATCGCGAGTTCGATATAACCTCTACGTTTGCCCGAGGAGGTTTATTCACAAAAGATTGCTCGAGTAAGCGAAACAAAAGTTTGGCATTAATTAGAAACGCTTTTTATTGTTACTTTATTACTTAAGAAGCAGTTTAATTTAATTCCATTTAACAAGACAATTGTAGTGTAGTTTTGTAATTGTAGTTCTATTTTAGCATATTATTATAATATGTAGGTAGGTATAGGCTAGCGTTAGGTCGGGGTGTGTTGCTAATTTTCACTAGCAATTCCTAAATTATTCTAAAAGAGGGAAACCTAACTAATGGGTAATCGCGTAACTAGTAAAATACAGGCATAAACAATCGTGGTTACCGTCACCTCACTTCGGCAATCGATACTTTGCGTGCTCTATTATAATTTATAAGCGTCTTTTAGATCTACACAAAGAGCTCGATACGATTTTATTAACTCTACTTAGAACATTCGTGGATTAGGAGAGTGCATCGATTCATTATGCTCTTTGTCGGGCAAATCACAGTCTATAGTTTAGGGATTATGGATAAAAACTTAGATAGTGTAGTATGCTGAAAGAACTATCTTCCTCGTCTACATTAACTATTTTTGTTTAGATTAGATTATTATATTACCCGACAATACCTACTGTTCTATTGCTAAAGATTACCTTAGCAATTGTTTGGCCGTCTGCGCTGTCAGTAATAAAACATGTTGCAAATATCAATGACTCATCGCCGGTTAGGGGAAGGTAGGAGACAGGTGCGCCAATAGCGAGTGTCAGTCAGACATCGCAAACCTAGCTAACATACTATGTTATTCTTGAATATTGACTAGTGATCTGCCCTCACTTCACACGGGTGAAATTTAGATAGGTACTAATAAATAAATGTTTAGGATTGAAGAACTGAAACTCTATATTACATTATTATGATTTATTTTTAAAAATTAACCTAGCCGAACTTTTATTGTGATTTGATAAGAAATCAATGAGTCTCTCATCAAAAAGTTTATGGTAGGTATTATGCATATTGCTAACCTACTTTTTAACAAACGTCTAAATGATAGTAAAATCGTATCAAAATTTTGAAGTTAGCGGAGAAATAGCCAGACGCAGGGGGGGACAGTTCCCTTTGAAGGCATGGTTCCTTACAAAAGCGCTACCTTTCTCTACGCCCCAAAGTTTAAATGTACGTTTACTTGACATATCGGCCCTAGATGTCGCTAGTGGCAATTTTAAATTGCGCTATCATTACGCTCGGTAGCTGTTTATAAGAAACAGGCACATTAATTTACGTCATCGCTTTTTTTAAGGTGGAACTAGCGACATCTATTGAGTCGAGTATGACTACTTTACTCTTTGGAAGTCGAGTAACGCCATCTTTATTGGATAAATAATATAAATATTATGTAGGTAAATTAATTATAAGAAGTTAAGAACTCAAATATAAAATATTTCAGTATAGCTATATAGATACTCTACTTCACTTTTACTCTGTATCAAAATCCGTTCAGTAGTTTTTGCGTGATGCACGAACGAACAAATAGATAAACAGACAAAAATTCTAAAAGAAATCGTTTTGTGTTTAGACACGCCTATATAGGTACCTAGGCTATTACAGTCATTTTTTCTCAAATATCTTAAATGTACAGACACAGCTCTGTTACAGCTTTAAAATAGTACTTATATATAAGTTAATTACCTACTAACGATACCAGTTTCTCAGATATCTAATAAAAAGTTCACTTTGAACGATATCTTATGGTTGTACACACACACACGTGGTAAATGGTAACTAGCGCACTCGTGTCAATTACGAAGTATCAGTGCGCTACAATCAAATAACATTTCTGAGGGCAGTCCAGCAAAACAGGAGTTAGTTTACTGTAACCCGAGAAACACCAGGAAATCGACACCCGTTTGATTTGTATACTATACATTTGCATTAAACATAGCATCACGCCTGTATTGCCCGAAGGGGTGGGGTAAGCAGGGGGGAGCTGCTACTGAGAATTTTTATTTTTATGAAAAAGCTCACTAACACTGCCCGACCTGGGGATCGAACCCGAAACCTCATGATCAGCAGTCATTCACACTATCGCAGCACCACAGAGGCAGTTAATTTTTAACATTTGCATTAAAGTATAACATAAATACAATACACACAATAATCCGTAATTCTGTAATTATCTTAAAAAAAATAAGATACATAACCATAAAAAGAAAAACTGAATTGTTCAGTAACAAAAATAAAGAATTTTAAAACATTAGGTAAAAACTCGCACTTGCCAGCCAGTAATTAAGTCTAACATTAATGCCGTAATTGCTAACCGTGAAATTTTGCTGTCTAAAATCTGTTGGTTTACGATTACGCAGCCACTAAAGAAAACATAGACTGTCATTTGTGTAATACCTTTAGGTACTAATAGAGATTCCGTATATATTATTTTACTCTTTGTAATAGAGATATTCACGAGTTAGCGTACAGATGTCGGGTCCCCCGCACGCAGACAGTTTGCCATTGGCTGTCGAGTCATACGAGTGTTTTGTTACGGAAGGTTTACTATTCGTAACACCATTTAGTTTGTAGACTGTTGTAATCCAGTGCTGTGAACATGTGGGACTTCATGTAAATAAACAAAATTACCACAGCTCTCGGTTGGTTAACATAACAACTGAATAACCTCGTGCGTGTAACTGTGGAGTGTTACTTTAAGGAGTTTCCAGTGGGTCTTTTAGATTTTTATCGGAACAAAGATGTTTAAGGACAATGCACAAGGTTTGTATTTATATCATTGTTATATTTTACTTACCACACAAAATATAAAATTTTGTTTTAGATGAGCGATTGTTTTTATAATTGTTATTGCAAGGAATTATTTATTTTGTAACTTTTTATTATTGTTTATGATGTCAGACGAGTCACAGCCTACCCGATCATAAGTGGTAACTGCCGGACTCGACTATACTAAGGATATTGTCAAGCCACTGCTCACCATTCTATTTCGCGGATGGGAAATTAATGAATGGACAGCTGTCTCCCGCTACAACCAAACCACTGAGCTTCACGGTTTGTCACACGCCGCGCTAATCTTTCGTTACTGACACATAATATTGTAAAACAAAGTCGTCCGGCGGGATAATCTCAAAAACTACCGAACGGATTTTTATGTTATTGTTGTTGTTTTCACCAATCACCAAATGGAGTAATTTTAGAGACAGGTTTTGCTATAAAAGTCACTAGTGTTAGTTAGCTGTTAAAATAGCTGGTTCCCGATAAAGTAGCGGGCTAAAACGTGTACCAGTTTTTAAGTCTAGTCAAAAGCTATCAAACAAAAAATCATTCATTATTTTGGATAAAAATCATAACAATTAATTCACTCGCAATAACTACGTTCGGTAGTTTAAAACTTGTTCGGTAGTTTTTGCATGATGTGCGAACAAACATACAGATAAAAAGACAAACACAGATATAACTAAAAAAAATATTTTGTGTTCAGAAACGCCTAAAAAGTCTAATACAGTATTTTTTTTCTCAAATATTTAAATGTACAGAGTCAAACATAGCTTTGTTGCAGCTTTATTTATAGTAGTCCATACAGATTAGGGTTTTGTGTCATATAACTGAAATATTACGATTTTTGTTGTTTTAATTCCGATTGTCAGGACAAGCTTTGTATGTAATAAATCCTTACAAATATCATCCGGAAATCTAGAAAATATGAATGATAAACACAAAGTATAGTGCTAAAGCATGTAAAATATTAATAAAAAAAATATATTTTCGAGTGTGGTGACGGACTAAGAATACAAGTGTCACCACCATTCTTTTCCCACGGGTGTCGTACGAGGCGACTAAGGGAAGTAAGCAATTATCATCCTTTGCATTACTGATGGTAGGGCTCGGTACCAACCAAATGGGAGTACTCACTCGCTATCGGGTCCGAGCGGGTTGGTACCACCATCTCCCGTGTGACCGGCCATGAAGCACGTAGGTGTGTTTTAGTTGTTGCAGGAGATAGCCGTTTATTCTTTCGTTTCATATCTGTGAAATGAAATGGTGAGCAGTGGCTTGACAATACTCTCGGTATAGTTGAGTCCATGAGCGACGGTTACGATTTACCATCAAGTGGGGCATGGCTCGTCTGCCACCATACGCAATAAAAATATATGCGATTTGGTGTCCTACGTGCGTCAATTTACGGCTCACTAGATTTAGTCATCAATTTTATTTGCACATCCAAAATTCCTTGTAAGTATGCTGTAGTTAGACCAAGTGCTAATTATCATAAAGTTTTTGGCAAAAAATCACGTTGAACTGTTGAAATCCTGTCACAAACTCTCAAAAGATGTCGAATGTCCATTCCTAAATAGATTTTAGGCATAGCAATCACATCTTTGACCTGATAGCTTGAGGCAAGTTCATTTATTGTAAATGGTTGTGATGTTAAAATTAAAATCGTGCGAAATTGCCACTGACTTCTTTCAAGTATTGTGTTTCCAATCTGATGGTTTGATCGCATTATATTGTCGCTCTACGCTATCGAAAAAAGACAGTTACACAATCGATAGAAAGTTTCATAAGTATCTTTAAAGTATTTCGTACGTACTCATTAACAATTTTAATCTTAGCTTAGTCATTGTAATATGAAATTGGCGTTATGTATGGAAAAAGCAAAACGATTTTTTTAAAATGATATTATTTTAATTAATCAATCAAACTATGTACCTACCATTGTTATCTACACTATGCACTTTGGCCATTTTATTAGTAGTTCATTGATGGCTTTGCTGAAACATTGTGTGTATGAGAATCAATAAAATATTTGAAGATGGTTTTGGCAGTCTCATCGGAATTATTATTTTTTCCTTGCAAGAAGTTGTCTAAAGTCCAGAAAAAGTGGTAATCTGTTGGAGTAAGATCAGTGGTGTCAGAGATATTCCAATCGCACCTCCTCTAATTTAACGTCTGTTATGCAGTGTGTGGTCTAGCGTTGTCCTGAAGCAGCAGTGGGCTAGAGCAATTGACCAGTCTCGGTTTATAACGGCTAGCTTTTCCATCATGGTATGCAATTGTTGACAATACATATCTGCTGTAGGTAATCGTCTGGCCAGATCTTAGGAAGTTGTAGTGGATGACAAAAGGACTGGTCCACCAGACACTTACCAGTACCTTTTTGTGAGTCGACTTTCGCTTGGGGCAGGAATTGGCCGATTCTCCTGGGTCCAACCATTGTGATGAGCGTTATCGATTGTCGTACAGGATCCTTTTTTCATCACAATTAACGATACGATTCAAAATCCCCTCGTTATTGTGGCAGTTGAGTAATGTAACGCAGCACTCGACTCGTGTTCTCTCGCTCGTGTTGGTTTACTTCACTCGGTGATTTGCGATTTATCCACTTCCACGATCACTTTTAATTATTCATTGTCAACTAGGGCCTCAGGCCAACCACGAAGTTTGTTGTTCTGTAGTTCAAAGTTTTCAAAACGAAAACGTTGGAACTAAAAACGTATCTTGTTTTTTTTACGGTAGCTTCCCCATGCACATCATTAATCCTTCGAGCTGTTTCTGCGGCGCTGGTGCTACGGTGGAACTCTTATTCGTAAATAACCCGATATTTTAAGTTTTCCATATTGCGAACAGAATGATGTCTAAGAAAAATCAAACTGCGCGAAAACAAATGAATCGCTAAATTGGAAACACAAATACACAAATGTGATAAGGAGATTGGGATGATCGAAAGATCTGTACGATAGCTCAGTGGCTTAGAGCACTTCCCCGGATTGGAAAAGACGCGGGTTTGATTCCCGTTCGTACAAAAAATCTCTTTTTCCTTATTTACAAATAATTTGTACTTTAATAAGTGGCGGAGCATGTCAATGCTAAAAAGTATAGATCAAAACAAATACACAAGCTTAAATTTGAAATAAATTTGAATTTGGAATTCCTAACCAAACGCCAGATGTTTGAAATCAAAATGGCCAGCTTGACAAAACGCCAATTTCATATATAAGGACCTAATATAAAATTTACTATCAGTATGTTTTGCTGGTTATCCATTTACCACTGGTTTGAATGTCATCCTATTATGATATCAGACAGTCAACATTACTTTAAAAGTTGTTAAACTCAATGTGATGGAGTCATTAAATTTAAAAAAGTAAGTAATTTATAATTAAACAATCAACCTTGATACGCAACGATAAATCCCGAGAAATTAGAATATATAAAATCACCTATTTACTTAGTCGTTGTAAGTAACGGATTTAAGCATATTAATTTGGTTTTATAATGTAATTGCTGCTGCTTATTAACTCGCGATTAAACTTTTTAGTTTTTGTGTCTGATTTAATTAAAAAGACCGGTGGTCTAATATTAAAACAATAACAAAGCATACTCATGTTGATTTAACCAAAATAAGTCAAGGCCTGCAGGTGCCTACCCTGCAGACGAGAATATGTTGTGTGTCATAAGCCAAAACAGTATTAATGGGCCTCGAATATGGAAATGGTCTCCGGAAGTGGTTGTTTATAAAACGTGCCCTCCTTGACTACACTACTAAAATGTATATTTCCGACATTTTGTATACGTAATATAAAATAAAATTTATTTGTGTATATGCATACTATAATAATGAATTTTTATTTATGTTTTATGAATACAAACAATACTAAGAATACTACCAAGTCGCTGCTGACTATTTCGCTAATGGGAATCGGAAAATCAAAACAAATGAAGTTATCCTTGATTATAATTTATTTAATCGACCCCTGATGTAAACGAAAAGCTGTGTAAATTTAAATTTTACTTTGTATTAAACACAAAGTGAAAAATGTGAAATCGAAAATAACAGTCACGAGCAGGATTCGAACCTGCATCTCCTGGATACCGTCCAGATGCTTTGCTAATTCAGCCATCGTGACAATTGCTCCTGACTACTAATTTCGATAACACATTCATACTTAACGTCTTTGGGTGACGCCTGCGCCATCTGTCGGAAGTATATTCATACATTATATCGACCAGGTAAACTTAACTTTCCATTGGTGCGTGTATGGTGATGGCGTCACAGATGCCGATTATTTTAAACAAATAAAAAATAATATGCCTAAATAACATAACAACAGTAATTTAAGTAGTCAGGAGCAATTGTCACGATGGCTGAATTGGCAAAGCATCTGGACGGTATCCAGGAGATGCAGGTTCGAATCCTGCTCGTGACTGTTATTTTCGATTTCACGTTTTTTCACTTTGTGTTTAATGTATAGTGCTAAGCATGTCAAATGCTAAAAATATATATAAAAATATCTAAATATCAACTTGTGTATTTGTCTGTCGCATCATAGCTTCCAAAATAATGCTGATTAAATTTGGATTTAGTTTTATTTTTGTTTAAATTCATTAAATTAGGCAGGTTTTTGAAAGTCGGTTCATCCATCAATTCATCAGCCTTTTAACGTCCACTGCTGGACATAGGCCTCCCCAAAGGGGGGATAATGCCATAATCGCCATGCTTGGCAGGCGGGTTGGCGATCGCAGTGGATGTTGTTAATACTCGAGAGAGTGCTGCTGCCCACTCCCGAGGTATTCCCTCAGTCGGCTCTTACGACTCCCGTGGGTAGAGAGGGGTGGAACAATTCTAAAGCCATACTCATTTGAATGAACTCAATGGATATAATATGCGAGATAGACGGTGACCAGGTTCTAATGATCTCATGGAATAATGGGGCAGCTTAGAGAGTCAGGAATTATGAAATTTGTAATTTAATTTATACTTGTTTTGTCTTGTCTCCAACTCGGTGAGATTTCTTTACAGAATTTATGTGCATGTAATTGGAAATATTCCAGATTAACCAAATTTCAAATATTTACCTTGCTAGGTTCTTTCGCTCGTGGGGCCTTCAGGCCCATCGTGCTGCTGGATGAGGCGGGTAAGATGCTGTAGAGAATCCTCGCTGCCCGCATTGTCCAGCACCTGCGCGACGTCGGGCCCGACTTGTCGGACGCCCAGTTCGGTTTTTGAGCTGTTCGGTCGACAGTCGGCGCGATCATGCGTCTGAGGGCTGCGGCCGCGGCGGTCGTCACTGGCGGGAAAATGCTGTTGGCGGTGTCACTTGACATCGCCAACGCATTTAACAGTCTGCCATTCAGCTGCATCAGGGAGGCGCTCCGGTATCACGGGGTGCCTGTATACCTGAGGCGGCTGGTGGCGGACTATCTAGAGGGCCGCAGCGTCGACTATGAGAGCCGCATAGGGGACGTTGTGAGGAGACCCATGTCGTGCGATGTCCCGCAGGGTTCGGTCCTGGGGCCGCTCCTGTGGGACATCGGTTACGACTGGGTGTTGCGCTGTCGGCTCCCCCCCGGGCTGGCGGTCATCTGCTATGCGGATGACACGCTGGTCGTGGCCCGGGGTGGAAACTTCGAAGAAGCGGCGTTCCTGGCCACCTTAGGGACCTCGGAGGTGGTCAGGAGGATCGGGGCGCTGGGGCTTAGGGTGGCCCTGGGCAAGTCTGAGACCCTACTTTTCCATGGGCCCCGACGTCGGCCACCTACTGGCGCCTCGATCACAGTGGACGGGATCCAGATTGGGGTCCAGGCCCAGATTAAGTATCCAGGCCCAGATTAAGTATCTGAGCCTGGTGCTGGACGGGCGGTGGCGCTTTCGCGAGCACTTCCGCCAACTGTCCCCTAGGCTAGTTGGCACAGCGTCCGCCCTTGCACGGCTCATGCCGAATATGGGCGGACCCAACAATGCTTGCCGACGGCTTTACGCGGGGGTGGTCCGGTCGATGGCGCTGTACGGCGCACCCGTGTGGGCTGGGTCCCTGGACGTACTGAACAGGGCTCTTCTGTGGAGACCACAGAGAGTCGTTGCGTCCAGGGTCATACGCAGATACCGCACGGTGTCGACGAAGGTGGCCTGCGCGTTGGCCGGAATCCCCCCGTGGGACTTGGAGGTGGAGGTGCTCGCCGAGGTGTATCGGCGGGCGTCGCAAGAGCGGGAGGGGGGCGGACGCCCCCTACCCAGGGATGTGGCCAGGTGGCAGGGCAACGCCCGTCGAGCTGCCATGGCCAGGTGGAGGGCACGGTTGGAGGCGCCCCGGGCCGGTCTTTGGACCGTAGGGGCGCTCCAGCCGGTGCTGGAGGAGTGTGCGGGGCGACGGCATGGAGTCCTTACCTTCCGACTGGTGCAGGTGCTGTCGGGGCACGGTTGCTTCGGCAGATACCTGCACATAGTCGCAAGGAGGGAAGCGACTCCGGGCTGTCACCACTGCGGCTGTGACGAGGACACGGCGCGGCACACGCTCAAGACGTGCCCGGCTTGGGCCGAGCAGCGCCGTGAACTCGTCGCGGAAATAGGGGGGGTCCTCTCGCTGCCGAGCGTCGTTAGAGCGATGCTTGGCAGCGACAGGAACTGGGCCGCGGTCGCTGCCTTCTGCGAGGAGGTTATCTCGCGGAAGGAAGCGGCGGAGAGAGCCAGGGAGGACGATTCTTCCGCTGACCCGAACCGCTGCCAGCGCCCGGGGCAGCGCAGGTGCAGGTACTTGCGCCTCATGCTGCCCTAGCTAAGGCTGCGTTCGGATGGACCGGGGAACGTCCGCCACCCGCACCCGAGAAGGTGCGACGCTCCGTGCGCGGATGCGTTGCTCAGTAGAGTGTACCCGAAAGAGGGTAAGCCGCCGGCGGACCACAGAAGGAATGTAACATAGTTCCAGTGGCCCGCCAATAAAGGCGGAGATACGGCACACGGCGGGTTTCTTTAGTGGGTGCAGGCCCCACACTACCCTGTTCGTTGCCCCGAACGACGGGGTGTGCGGCTAGGAAAATTTTTCCCGACTAAACAAAAAAAACGTTCTTTCGCTCGTGTGACTGATATCGCTTGTAAAGTACGCATGTATGATACCTTTTTAGAATCTACATAATCTAGGCATGTTTTTAATTTAATGGGCAGCTATATGGCATAGTACTCTTTTTATCAGTCATAGTAAAAATGTTGAAAAAAGTAAGATTTACATTTTTAGATTTACTTACGAAATGCTTAAAATGTAAATTTTGACTATATATTTTAGATATTTTTATATATATTTTTAGCATTTGACATGCTTAGCACTTTGTGTTTTGACTATATTTTATATCTAATAAAATAATAGTAGTATCCAGGAGTCCGATACAAAAAAATTACATAAAAATAAGAATGAGCAAGTAAAATTAACTAACGTAAATTTTATGTGGGGTATTTTAAATATGATTGGTATTTGTACGATTAAAAATAAAAGACTTATAAAATAATAAATTAAAGCTCGACCCACTTGACTCCCTGCAAAGGCATGCTGTTCGAATTGTCGATGATCCCAATTTAACGGATTAACTGGAGAAATTTGGGCGGCGGAGAGACTTTGGGGCTCTCTTGTGTGCTCTATCGACTCTTCAATGTGGAGTGCTCTGAGGTACTGTTTAAGGTGGTACCAAAATTGCCGTTTTATCACCGGACCTCAAGACGCCGTAAAATAAAAAAAAAACACCGTTGGCAACCCGGAAATAAAAAGTCAATTTTCTTGCAGCTTGACATCAGGTCTACCTCCAATTTACGGGTTATCCATCATTTACGACAGACCTTGTATACCTTTATTACGAGTATATGTTATGTAATTATGTTCCATTTGAAATTAAATGTTGAGTACCTACATTAAGTAATTCATTTTCATTGAATCTATAAAAATATACAGACCACATATAGACAATGTAAACAATGATAATCGAATGTGTCTGCTGTTGCGTATGTATTTTACTTCCTAGTTCCTGCATTTATTTAAAGTGTAAAAGTCATTGACCGACACAGTCCACTTTAGATTTTTTGCTATTAGATCCGTGTTTTATGTGGTGTATAGCAAATAATTGCATCTACAAAATTTGTATAAATTACGCATTGATTTATTAAAAAGAGATCAATGAAATTACGACATTATAACGCCGATAAAGCCAAGAAAGTTATGAATACTATTAAATATAAAAAAGACGACCATTTTTCAATACTATGTATCATTTTACAAATACTTTGGAAAATCCAAAACTGCACGCCTCATAATCTTCATTTTTCACAATAAAATTGATTAATTGATAAGTAATTAATAATGTATTGGTCTTACTAAGTAGGTAGTTTTCATTAAATCTCATAGATAGCGTTAATTTCAAAAAGTACTAATGTGGGTTTCATGTCTTATACGCCATCTAGCGCTAATTTTAAGAAGTACTTCTATATTGTTATACCTCTCAGTCATTTTGCAAGGCGCCATCTGGCAATTAGTAAGAACAACAATCCATGAGTTTACATATATTACATATATACCTGCATACTGCATAAGTGCATGTATATAAACATGTAAAATTGAATAATTTATTAAACTGTAAAGAAAAACAATTTAAGAAAACAATAAGACATCGCTAGTTTCCTTACAAAAAAAGCTTTTTTTTTTATTATGTGTGACGTTGGTTGTTAGCCTCCGATGGCTATGACAACCTTCCCGGACAATTGGTGAGCGCAGAGGGCTCTCAACCCGACATTTAAGCAACGCTACCCGGGGGCACCCCCTCTGGAGTAAGGACCTCGGCTCGGGCTGTTGCTAGCAAAGTGGGATTTCCCACGTTTATGATTTGACCGCGACACGTCTTTCGCCCCCGTCGGCGGGGACGAAACCGTGGGTAATTACTTGTATTAGCTCCGCGAGCTGTGTGTGCTCTGATCTGAGCGTGCGTTATGTCGTCGTCGACTTCGTCGAGGCTATTTCGCGGTCTGCGTACGCGCGATATGTTAGAGGGCTTGTACCTAGCCGACTCAACCACTAGAGGGTTGGCGTGAGTAATGGCGAAACTACGTGAACACCGTTTCATAAATTGCTTGATGGTAGGCAATTGCAAGTCTATGTGAAGGTCGACATTGCGTATGAACCACGGTGCACCCGTAGCTCTGCGCATGAATCTATTCTGTAATGTTTGTAATCTATGGATCCTGTGTGCCTTGGCGTGTGAAAATACTACACTGGCGTACGTCATGACAGGACGTATGCAGGCAGTGTAGAGTCTGACCTTATTCCTAAGCGAGAGTTTTGACCTAGCGTTTAACAGATAGTGCAAACGTCCCATGACAAAGGCTGTGCGCGAGCGTACCACCTGAATGTGACGGGCGAATGTGAGTCTGTTATCTAGAATTACACCTAAGTACTTGGCTCGCCTACTCCAGGGAATAGGTTTACCAAAGATGCTTATCTGTTTGATCTTCTCCGGGCGATACAGTCGGGGTAGTCTCCTATGAAACATGACCGCCTGGCTTTTCTCGGGGTTGATCTCTATTCTCCACTTGCTAAACCACGTACTGAGGGCAGTGGCCGCGGATTGGAGTTTCCTATGCACTGTGATGGGGTTAAACCCTGCATAATAGATTGCTGTATAGTCTGCAAAAAGTGCTGTCTGCACTTCCCGATGCTGAGGCATGTCGCAATGTAGCGGAAACTGCGGTTAGATAGAAAGTCTCGTATGATGTAAACGAGATACCGCGGTACTCCTAAGTGGAGTAGCTTGTGTATTAGGCCGTTGTGCCAGACTGTCGAATGCTTTCGCTACATCGAAGAAAAGTGCACCTGTAAAAAGGTTGTTTTGTTGCATTTTAGAGTAGGTATACTCTACGATGCGGTGGACTTGTTGCACACTGGCACATCTAGCGCTAATTTTAAGAAATACTTCTATATTGGTCTACCTCATTCATTTTGCAAGGCGCCATCTGGCAATTAGTAAGAACTAGAGGCGAGACGTAATACTGGAACAGGTTTTTGGAATAGGTTTTTGGCTGGACTTACGGCGCCGACGCGTCACATACTCACAAGCTCGGTTTAATCAGTTCCGGTGACATTCGTCGGTACTCGGAGACATTCGGCCCGGCACTCGACGTTTGCGAGTCGATTTATTTCTTTTGCGTTTCTAAACCTAATGACCATACATTTATAATCACTATTACTCTGGTAAGGAGCGTGCATTATTATTTGTTTATGTTTGTTATAAGTACTTACTACAAACCAAAACAATTTCTAAAAAAATAAGGAAAAGTACAGCAAATAGGTACAGTACTGTTTACTCGTATAAAAGAAAAAATAAATAATTTAGAAAAAAAGAAGCAGAAAACATTTGAAAATACAAAAAAAAAACAGTATGCCTAGTAAATTTGATTTCGTACAAACAAAAAAAAAACATTTTAAAAACAAAAAACCCATTCATGTAAATAGTTATAGTAAATTTGATTTTGTACATAAGACCAATTAAATCTAAATACGCCAGCATTTCTGGTGGTACGTATACATATAACAAATACGTACCAACATATGAAGGGAAGTTTTCAATACGATTAATTTTGTTTTAAAATAAAAAAAAACTAACTACTACACGTACCTAGTCTAATAGACGATAATAATCCATAAACCGAAAATACTTCATTACTCGATCAACGATGTTACGAGGACACGCTAGTTATAAAAACGTCATTAAACTTGAGACTACTTGAGACGCCTAAATACTCGTGGACCTAGTTTTTGGAATAAGTCTTTAGACGGACGCGTACTTCTAAGACTCAGTACGCATTTCACCTAGTATATCTCACCTCTAGTAAGAACAACAATCCATGAGTTTACATATATACCTGCATATTGCATAAGTGCATATATATAAACATGTTAAATTGAATAATTTATTAAACTGTAAAAATCAATTTAAGAAAACAAAAAGACATCGCTAGTTTCCATACAAAAAAAGCAATATTGTGGCTCTATATATACAACAGCAACTGAATACAATGATGTCGACATCTAAAATTGCCACTAGCGACATCTAGGGCTGCATTTGTCAATATCTCTATTACTTTAAAACAGCGACATCTATCAATAGAAAATTGCAACTTTGGACAATATTATACGACTTATTGAATTTATACAATATTATTGAATTTATTGTGGAATGTAAAATATGTTTTTTTCGTATTTTATAACGTTGGTGTGTTATTATTTACGTGTGTTTAGTGTTTTTAATTATTGTTATGGATAAAATAGTTATTATACTTGACAAATATCATCAGTTCGTCAAGCAAAGGTAAGAACTTTCTTTTAACAAAAAACAATGTACCGGCCGGGCGAACGGCGTTCTGTTGACGATAGTAAAACCACCGCGTGACTATGCGTACGTAAAAAGGTACCTAGTTCTCATGAAAGGCGCAGGTTTTCGTGTCGCGTCGAGCGTAAATGCCGTAAATATTCAGTATTTTTTTGTTTATTTAATAACACAATTAAACCACATCGAATCAGAACGTGAAAAGTAATAGGGCTCTATTCCTAGTCATAATAATTCGTAAACGAAAAAAAAAAGACTCGATTAGTAAAGTATTTTGGTCGTTATCGTGTTAACATACATTACCTACAACTCACAGACGTCCAAGCCAGATTTTTTTCAAGCAGTTTTTTAACTATGTAGTTTAAATAACAAAAATGGCATTATATATATCATGAGTGTTAAAAATAGTGTTTGTTCTTTATATGTGTGTGTAGATATTATTTTACAAGTGCAATATATGATAAATAGAGACATTTTAAGTTTGAAAAAAACAGTTGTGCCGTGTAAACCGGGAGTAGAACACACCTCAACGCTTCGCTTATAAGGCGTGCAATAGAGACATTTTAAGTTTGAAAAATCAGTTGTGCTGTGTAAACCGGGAGTAGAACACACCTCAACGCTTCGCTTAAGAGGCGTGCGATAGATAATAGGTATGTGCTAGGATTTGCCAGCGGCGCCGCCGCACCCAAAAGCTAGTTTTTACGTTATTAAGTTTAGACTTGATTAGTCAAGTGCTATAAAACAGAAAAATTGTCATCAAATTCAGTTTTTACGTAAAGCTTGAACACAAAAAAAAACTAAAAAAATTGTTTGTTACAGATATATAGTATAGAAAATAGCCCATTGACATAATATTTTATTATATTTCCAAATATTGTGGCTCGATTTATAGATCTATCGAGCTATAAAATTTGCCACTGCCCTGCTCACCCTATTACTTACTACGTTTTAAGAGGCTAACAAATAAAACAATCAACTCACTGATGAAGTTATGAATGATCTATACTATAATGACAACGACGCGACGCACGCAGACAGGCCGCGCCGGTTTTCAACGGACGGGATGAAAAAATGAAAGTGCAATGCGCGCGTGGTCCCGAGCCCACATGGTCGTTCAACTCGGCACGCGCCTGCATCTCCTCGACCGATCTGTGCCTACTGTTTTTTACGCTATCAAAATTTATAGTAGTAGTATATTAGCACCTGTCATATAAATACCTCATTAGCCGACACAAATTATAATTAATAGCCATCCCATGTCTATGTCCGTCTCTGTACTCTGAACTGTATACATATATTTATGCCAAATTTTTACGATGATCGGTCAAGTGGTTACGGCGTCAAGAAGTAACAAACAAACTCACTTTCACATTTTATACTTACTTACTCATCATCACGCCATTTCCCTTGCGGGGTAGGCAGAGAGAACAGAGTGCCAAAAGGCTCTATTCTTGCATACATCTCTCGCTTCCTCAACATTCATAACTCTCTTCATACACGCTCGCCGGTTTCGGAGACTCCTGACTCCACCTTCCTTCAATACATGACCAATTTGGTCTAGGTAGGTAAGTCTCGGTGCCCCCCTGTACCTACATCCTTCCACTTTTGCATTGTATATCTTCTTAGCCAGTCGCTCGTCCGGCATTCTTTCCACATGTCCGAACCATCGGAGCATTCCCTTTCGCATCTTTACACCAATACTCTCTTTCATACCTACTCGCTCTCTAACGTCATTGTTACGAATGCAGTCAGTCAGCCTCACTCCACCGATTCTCCGCAGAGATCGCATTTCGACCGCATTGATTTTACTCTCATGCTCCTTTTTACATACCCAACTTTCGCTTCCATATAATAACGTTGGGACAAGCACTGCGTTGTGTATTGCGACACGTGCCTTCTGGCTGAGGCTGCCGAGAAGTTGTCCCAATGCTCCGTTCACTCTATTTCCCGCATTCACTCTTCTCTCTACATCAGTGGACCTTCCATCCCGACTGAATCCACATCCAAGATATACAAATTCATCCACTTGTTCTAGTACACCATTTCCTATTGCTACTCTACATCTGTTCTGGCTTCTTCTCTTTCAAAAACCATTACTTTGGTTTTGCTCACATTCACACGTAGGCCCCTTTACATTTTATAATATTAGGATTACCCATCGATATCCTTACTTAGGGAATGTTGCAAAATAATATTTAAGCACATTGATGTCTATGTATTCAGAACTAGTAATAACGTAATCATTTCAAAAATATTTAAATTGCACCGTGAGGAACTTTACAAACATAGAATTTCACGGACACAAAGTACACCCAGACTCAGAACAACCATTTGTGGATCACACACAAAGTCGTCCTGTGTGGGAATCGTACCCACAACACTCACGAGGCCAGTATCTAAACCACTCCACCATTTGTGTAAGAACATAAAGGTAAATTACTTCATAAACTGTGGCGTTGGTTGATTAAGGCAGCAGTCCCTATTCTCTATTTTAGAAGATTGTCATCGGGACTGTGGATTAAAAGTGAGACAATACATTTTGTTGACATTTTGAAGCAAGTTTGCACTGTGATCTTAAGAAAATTGTATAATAGAAGTTTTAAATTAAAAAAGAAGCACAAATTATTTGTGAATGTGGAAAAAGAGAAGTTTAGTGCGAGCGGGATTCGAACCATCTTCCCTTCCAATCCGGGGAAGTGCTCTAACCGCTAAACCATCGCACTAACCGATGGCCATTCCCAATCTCCACATCACATTTCTCTTTACGACCCACCATATTGGATTAATGCATGTAAATGCATCGCACCAATGCTTATTTGCTTAGCGGTCTAGAGCACTTTCCCGGATGGAAAGGGACGCAGGTTCGAATCCCGCTCGCACTAAACTTCTCTTTTTCCATATTCACAAATAATGTGTGCTTCTTTTTTAATTTAAAACTTCTGTTAAGCTGAGCATGTCAAGTGCTAAAATACAAATCAAATTGTTTATAAAAGCAGCCTATATGACTTAGGATTGGCACTTGTATTCGACACCAATTACTATGAACCTAAAACATTAGATGGACATTATTACAATCAGAGGAAGATGTTTGTAAGGATTTAAGGTGGCATCGTCGAAAACTTTATATCGTAGGTACCTATATTCTTTAGATGTTTGTGTTGGATTAGGTTTACTCATGCCAATGTGCTGTCTGTACCGGACCACGTACACAAACTATATCAACTTACTCGTAGTAGGTAGTTTGTTCAGTTACACCATGTACGGATCTGTGACGAATTCCAACGTGGTGATCTAATAACAAATACTCGATAAATCTCATGTTTTAAAACTTGACTTTAAACTTACGATCACGTTTATCCTTTTTCGTATGCATGACTGGCTACCTTTATTCAAAGATACAAGAGGTACTTGCTGTAAAAAGTGCCTATTATTACTAACTTATTCAACACGTCTATTGAGAATATTTTAAATAAAAATCTTTATTTCACTAAGAAATAATAAATATTCACAGACATTTTTCACACAACGTCCTCTGGTCTCAAACTAAGCGTAACGCTTGTGCTATGGGTACCAAATTAGGGATATAATTACATATACTTACTACTTTTTTTTTGTAAATACATATATAAATATATAATAGATAGAAAACACCCAGACGCAGTACAAATATCTGTGTTCATCACACAAATATTGTCCTAAGTGGGAATCGAATCCACGACCTCGTGCACGGGAGTCGGTTACACTAACGACTACGCCACGAGGCCCGTCAAAATTTTAATAAGATATTATTATAGCGATTTTCGTATATTGCTTACTGACGGACCCGCCGAAGCGAGAACATTGAAATGCTTGATTAAAAAAAGATTTATAAACTAAGATGACAGTTACAGATTTTTGCAAAAACACAGTTTTATTATTTCTTTGTTTTAAGTAATCATAATACACATTGCATTATACATACATGTAGTTAAGGTATTTGTAAAGTGTGCATGTGCCGTATGCACTGATCACCCACGCGCTACCAATTACATGACGCAAAAAACTGCAAGTAAGACAGCGTATTGCGTTCGTTGTACAATATGGTGCCCGTATATTCAACTTCGCATTCAAGCTAGGTCAAGTGAGGGAAAACCGATATACCTATTATTTTGTTGTGGCAATCTACATACTTACGATTGCGAGAAGTAGGTAAACGTCATGCACATTAGACAATTATAACTGAATCAAGCAAAATTTCGGCCCAATCATATTAGGCCGTCAGTTTGTCATAGATTTGGGTGCCTCATATACTTTTTTCTGCCATCATCCATTATAAATATGAAATATTTGACTAAAAATCATAAAATTATACAGGTACCTGTTGAACAACATAATAAAAATTGTACATTTCCTTAAAACTTAAAAACAGTTGTACATTTCCTTAAAAGTATGATACTTTCTAGATTCAATTTTATTGCTTCTTGCCAAGCTAAGCTTGCAAATGAAATAAAAAAAAAATTTGCGGAAAACGATTGGCAGAATCGTCCGCGTGACCAAAGGTTCTCTCTCAATGAAGAGTCAAATTTGCGTCGAATTCTATCATTTTTTTTGTCTTTGTTGCTTTTGCCGACGTGCAGAATTAAAAGATTATGTTATAACTTTCTCGAAACAACGAATGGCAGGAGGTTTTCAAATGATCAAGTTATAATGCGTACAAAAACATTACGTACAAAATTTGAATAAATTTAAGTGGCTATTTATGCCTTTGAATCTGAAAAATATTTATGATTATTGTAATTAATAGTTGGCAGAGCGGTTACATGAGAAATGCAAAGATACAAAATTATGTGAAATTTTACTACATTGTTTTTAATGCCATTTGGCAGTTACGTTTAAAAAGTTGTTTTATGTTTGTAAATGAAAAGATTAGGCAAGGCTTTCAAATACAAAATAAAAAAAAAAATAGAAAAATAGAAATCCTGAAAAATATACTTAGGTACAACAATTTCATCATCTTATTTTTTATGCATTTTGGTAGATGTATAGAAAAAATAATTTTAAATTTGTACAATAAAAGGCAGAAGCGTTAGCTTGTTTTACCTTTGATAAAGCTTTGATTAAAAAAAAAACTTCGGTTTATATATTACTAGCGACCCGCCCCGGCTTCGCACGGGTGCAATGCTGATACTAAATTAAATACACTACAGAAAAACTATGAACGTTGTATATAAAAACATAGCGGCTCGCTCCGACTTTGCACGGGCATATATATGCCTATGTCACTCAATGAAACCATGATTAAAATCGATCCAGTATTTTTGATTCATTCATTACTGCCCTTGGCCTGCACGCATTAAATTTGGAGTAAAACAATTCCTCTTTCCCTATACTTACTATGAAGATTTCCTGCTATTTTTGGAATATCTAAATTCATACAATTTTTATTACATTACACATTTTTACTTATTTACTTTTTACATTTTTACCTAGGTATTTATTTTATTTTTACAACAATTAATATATTACAGGATGTCTTTATACACAACGTTCACAGCTTTCTTGTCATTAGACAATACAAACATGTTTTCTCTTGAGGTTACTCTTGAAAGAGCGACATACAGTCGGCCATGTGAAAAACAGTCAACGCTCAAATCTAAGCCTGCAACGTTCATACATCTTCTCCGGTACCACATCCTGTGAGTATTGTGCACTCTATTATGAAAGTTTTCAGTGATTTTATCAGCAAACGCGTGCCATTGCAAAGTTTAGGTGGATTCAGGTTTCTTAATAAAATAACAGGACAACCTACTTTCAACACCATTTTGTGAGGAGGGAGTCCAGACGGGTTCGAAGAGTTTAACTCTGTAGGAAAATGAACAGCTTCTTCCAAATCGAGAACAGTATCCACCGAGTAGTATTTTCGTCGGCGCATCAATCTTTGAAAGAATCAAGTTATTTACCTTATCTACTTGTTCATTAGTTGGTGACAGAATCGCTCTTTCTTTAAACCAAGATATTGTCTTGTAACTTATGTCATCAATGTCAGGATAGACTTTGTTGACTAACTCTTGGATGTTGTCTATCAAAACACAAAGGTTTTCAAGGTTAATCCTTCCCTCACTTGTGTTAATTCTCCATTGCCAACTTTTAGCAGCATCTCTGGAAATAGCCTGTTCTCACGTGAAGATGACGAAACCCTCATATTAGTTTTAAGCTCTAATTTATTGACATGTGGCCAAAGGTTTGATCTTTTTAGGGAAGCATTTATTTCGTCAGCACGTGTTCCTCGAGTCACAACTGGTAGGATTTGTCGAAAATCTCCTGAAAACAGAATTGTACATCCACCCATAGGTGAATTTTTGTTGCGCAAATCGCGCATTGTCCTATCCAGTGCTTCCACAGACGACTTGTTTGACATGGTAGCTTCGTCCCAGACTATTAATGAGCAGTCACGTATCAATTTTCCTGTATTGCTCTGTTTAGAAACACTACAGACGCTGATATTGTCATCGGTGGCGATTTTCAGCGGGAGCTTGAATGTAGAGTGTGCGGTTCGACCTCCTTCTAAAAGCGTAGCGGCAATGCCGGATGACGCAACAGCTAACGCAATTTTTCCGGTAGATCTCACTTTTTTTAAAAGCAGATTGATTAAAAATGTTTTTCCTGTACCTCCTGGGGCATCAAGGAAAAACAATTTCCCTTCATTGTTATCAATTGTTGATAGTAATGCAGTGAATACTTTTTTCTGATCGATGTTTAATCGTGGCTCATCTTGAGCTATATTTTGTAAAAGTCTTGTTTGATCGTATGATATTTCTCTTGTGTATTCGGCACTGTTAGTTAAATCTGAGTTAGTAGTATTAGCTGGCATCGGCAGCCCAAAATCCTTGATCGATTTACCCGAAAGTAATTGCAGTACTTTATTCAATTCAAATAATGCTTCGTCAAATATGTGTTGATCATATTGTATATCATCTGAGTTTAACTCTCGCCGTCGGCGATTCAGAATATCACTGGCCATGTTTTCTTGAAATTTATTCCATAGATTAACAGAATCAGTTACTTGACAAAACGCTACTATGACAGCAAATAAATATCTTAATGATGTAGCTGAACTACAAACAGCTGCTTCTGATAATGTATTTTCCCAGTGAGAATCATCTTCCAAGAGCCCCATAGTTTTGCATGCTGCTTGATAAGTATTGTAAACAACACCTTGTACAGTTCTTAGGCGTGCAAAGGTTGTCGGGCCTTTTACAATATGCAGTTAACATTCTCAGATAAAAGCATTCACTGTTGTTGGGATGAATCGTGTAGACTCTGCCAAGAGCATCCGTTTTTTTTTACTCCGGGGAAACCATCAACCGCAGTACCTTGTTTTCGCCGTTGAAAAGTTTTAGAACTTTGGTTCCATGTATAGTAACTTGGAACTCTGTCATATGTCAGTGTTTTCGCGAAATCATCTTGAGCACATAACTTGAAAAATGCTGTCAATGTTGTATCCCGCGGATTATTAACAACTTCTTGTATATTGTTCTCCATGAAATTTACCCTTTGTCCATTTTCTAAATGAACTGCAAGGTGGACAATTGTGGGAGCCCGGTCGTGCACTTCGATGATAATATCCTCCATACAGCTTCAGAGCTGCAGATGTAACGTCCAGACTGATATTTTTCCACTTCATTTGGTGATTGTATGCTGAAAGTGGCTTGATCACTACCTTTATTAATGTACTTAGTAACATATTGGATTGACTTTATCGAATTGCACAACTCTACGTTGATGTGGGCATCAAAAATTTTCAAAAGGAGCCGATTATAGGGAACGATCCATCGGTTATCAATATCACGGTTTCGGACGGTAGCACTTTTCCCGCCTTGTTCTGGCGATTGTCGACGATATTTGGGATATCCGTCATCGCTAGTGATTGTTTGAGTTTGGAATGACTTCGGAAATTTTTTGCTGCATTTAGAATCTCGCATACATTCGGATTTAAAGTCCCGCAAGGGCCGTGTACCATATTTTTCTTTACGATTTCGTACAGGATAGGATCTTCATCTTTATCCGGCAACTCAGCTGAAATGACCTTGTCAATTTGGTTTGGTCTAATTTTGTTCACTAACCACACCAGCAGATGCACATGTGGCAACCCACGTTTTTGCCATTCTATTGTGTACATATGACAGCGCGGGGGACCGAATATATGAGACTTGTTAATGAGGTGCAGGAGTTTCTGTACTTTTAAATGGAAGACTCTGTTAACTATATCATATCTGTCTTGTGGACTTAAATTAGTGTTAATATTTTCTTTAATTTCCGGCCAATTTGGGTTACATGTTGCAGTTATAAATAAATCAGGTTTGCCGTAATTTCTGACGTAAGTCATGGCGTCTTGCGATTTTTCGTGTAAATATCGAGGTCCACCTGTGAATGATGAAGGTAGTATAACTAACTGACCAATGCCGTTGACATGTTCATTCGCCTGTAACGCATCCTGAAGATGAACGTAATTTTCGGCTCTCAATTTAGTTTGATTATTACGGATGTAGGCCAATCTCTCAGATTCAATTTTCGCATATTGATCGACCAAGTATTGGTTTGCTAACATTCCATATCTAAGCAAAGTGTTGAAATTGTTACGTCTTGTCATTATACGGTAGCAATAGTAGTTCATACATGACACTGTTTTACGCAGAGGTGTTCCACCGATTGGATCAACTTGAGAAATATTAATGGCATAACCATTTTCTCCACGACATAGCATCAAAGGATATTGTAAGCTGTCATAAGATCTGTGTAACTCTGAATTTTTTTGCAAATTATCATCACGACTATGCAATACAATATCTCTTTTGTCAAATTGCTGTCCAGCTATCACCACTGCTACCTCACTCGTAGAAGGCGCGTTATATCGTCCTCTGTGTTCTCCAACAGGAACTTTATTTGCATGGATTACGACATTAAAGTCAGGAGTATCTGCTGGAATACTCTCAATCGCAGTTTTGAAAGACTGTATATAGTAATTATGAGAATGTAACATATCTTGCAGAGATCTAATTAAATCTCTATCAATTGGTTGTGCAACACTTGAACACCGCGTAGATGCTTGTGTGTCTGGATCTGCAATAAAATATATTTGCAGAAATTTGTGATCATCGGGTCGAAGTGGTAGCAAGCTCCCAGCTAAGTGGTACACTTGCCCTTGAATTTTAAATGTAGGCATGAACCCACGCTCAACGACTTGCTTACTCTTAAAAGAGGTCATTTGAAATGCGTTATTATAACGGCGTATATTGCGCATGAATTGTTTGGATTTCTGATGATCACCCGTAAGAAGAGAGTGAAGTGGTTCAGGTGGAGGGAGAATTTCTTCTAATTTGACTTTTCCTTGTAAGCAATACATGCCTTTTGATTCGTCCTTGAATTTCAATGCCAAGCAATATTCACATACTACTGACATAGTACCTATTGATACTATACGATCGTCCTTGTAAGAAATCGAAGGATCGTAATTCATGGCAGAATTTTCTTTATTTACCCATGAATTAGTAACTCGTGCTGATGATTCTCTGGCTCTCTGTATTCGATGTCTATCCCTATCTCGACTGCGGCGAACCTCACGCTCTACTGAAGATTCTCTCTCTCTATCAGCTCTATATCTATCCCTAAGCTGACTGAGTCGAGCCTCACGCTCTACTGACGATTCTCTATCTCTCTGAACCGAATGCCTATCTCGATCCCGGCTGCGGCGAACCTCACGCTCTATTGAAGATTCTCTCTCTCTCTCAGCTCTATATCTATCCCTAAGCTGACTGAGTCGAGCTTCACGTTCTGTTGACGATTCTTCATCTCTTTGTGAACGTACTCTTCTAGCATTCACTGAACTACAACCTATGTTCGAACGACGACGTCTTCCATACATGACTTTATAATTTCTGAACAAAGTTGACTCAGTTCAAGACTTATGTATGATTACCTACCTATGAACAAATTGCCATATTATTGGTACCTATGTGCCGCAGTAAAAAACATCTAAATACTTACCATTTAGACACAAATGATAATCAACAATCATAAAAAACAAAAGATATTTATTCTATTCTTTTCTTTTTTTTTTACTGAAATAACTTAAACTACGATTTTAATGAAATCAACTTAAAATACGATTTTAATTAAATTAAAAACACCTAAAAAATAATTTGCCATGCGTGTGACTAAAAACAAAAGATAATCTACAATCATCAAAAACAAAAGATAGCTATATTCTATTAAGTTTTTTTTCTGAACTTACTTAAGATTTTTGAAAATAATTTCCTTATTATTAAATTAATTGATTATTATTTATCGTAACTTATAATTATTAACTGATACGTTGTCGCACTGAAAAGCACGTTTTTATCAAGTACTGTTATTTTCCTCGCTAGAGAGCTCCGATAATAAACGCGTCCGATTGCTGCTAAATTCAAAGTGCTACAGGGAGAACCGCGGCCTCCGACGCGCTATTTATAGGCATGCCTCCCCGCACTGCCCCGTCCGACCGGTACCGCCCGCCGTAAACGCAAATTTTAAATTTGTAATATCTCCGAAAATATTTGTTTAATTTACATGCTGTAAGGAACCATATTGATCTATATTAATTGCACACTGTATTTAAGGTACTTAATTCGATAAGGATTAATGCCGTATTGCTTAAAATAGCTTCGTAAATAAGCCATTTTTTCACGTAAAAAGTAAACAATAAAAATGGTTAATGTGGGTTATCCCTTTTTTTTTTTTTTTTTTTTTTGTTAAGGCGGGAAAAAATGTTCCTAACCGCACACCCCGTCGTTCGGGGCAACGAACAGGGTAGTGTGGGGCCCTCACCCACTAAAGAAACCCGCCATGTGCCGTCTCTCCGCCTTTGTTGGCAGGCCACTGGAACTATGTTACATTCCTTCGGTGGTCCGCCGGCGGCTTACCCTTTCGGGTACCCTCTACTGAGCGAAGCATCCGCACATGGAGCGTCGCACCTTCGCGGGAGGCCTTGCGGGTGGCGGACGTTCCCCGGTCCATCCACCCGCAGCCTCAGCTAGGGCGGCATGAGGCGCAAGTATCTGCGCCTGCGCCGCCCCGGTCGCTGGCGGCGGTTTGGGTCAGCGGAGGAATCCTCCTCCCTAGCCCTCTCCGCCGCTTCCTTCCGCGAGATAACCTCCTCGCAGAAGGCAGCGACCGCGGCCCAATTCCTGTCACTGCCAAGCATCGCTCTGACGACGCTCGGCAGCGAGAGGTCCCCCCCTATTTCCGCGACGAGTTCACGGCGCTGCTCGGCCCAAGCCGGGCACGGCTCGAGCGTGTGCCGCGCCGTGTCCTCGTCACAGCCGCAGTGGTGACAGCCCGGAGTCGCTTCCCTCCTTGCGACTATGTGCAGATATCTGCCGAAGCAACCATGCCCCGACAGCATCTGCACGAGTCGGAAGGTAAGGACTCCATGCCGTCGCCCCGCCCACTCCTTCAACACTGGCTGGAGCGCCCCTACAGTCCAAAGACCGGCCCGGGGCGCCTCCAACCGTGCCCTCCATCTGGCCATGGCAGCTCGGCGGGCGTCGCCCTGCCACCTGGCCACCTCTCTGGGTAGGGGGCGTCCGCCCCCCTCCCGCTCTTGTGACGCCCGCCGATACACTTCAGCGAGCACCTCCGCCTCCAAGTCCCACGGGGGGATTCCGGCCAACGCGCAGGCCGCCTCCGTCGACACCGTGCGGTATCCACGTATGACCCTGGACGCAACGACTCTCTGTGGTCTCCACAGAAGAGCCCTGTTCAGTGCGTCCAGGGACCCCGCCCACACGGGTGCGCCGTACAGCGCCATCGACCGGACCACCCCCGCGTAAAGCCGTCGGCACGCATTGTTGGGTCCGCCCATATTCGGCATGAGCCGTGCAAGGGCGGACGCTGCGCCGACTAGCCTCGGGGACAGTTGGCGGAAGTGCTCGCGAAAGCGCCACCGCCCGTCCAGCACCAGGCCCAGATACTTAATCTGGGCCTGCACACCTATCTGGACCCCGTCCACTGTGATTGAGGCGCCAGCAGGTGGCCGACGTCGGGGCCCATGGAAAAGTAGGGCCTCCGACTTGTCCAGGGCCACCCTAAGCCCCAGCGCCCCGATCCTCCTGACCACCTCCGAGGTCCCTAAGGTGGCCAGGAACGCCGCTTCCTCGAAGTTTCCACCCCGGGCCACGACCAGCGTGTCATCCGCATAGCAGATGACCGCAAGCCCGGGGGGGAGCCGACAGCGCAACACCCAGTCGTAACCGATGTCCCACAGGAGCGGCCCCAGGACCGAACCCTGTGGGACACCGCACGACATGGGTCTCCTCACAACGTCCCCTATGCGGCTCTCATAGACGACGCTGCGGCCCTCTAGATAGTCCGCCACCAGCCGCCTCAGGTATACAGGCACCCCGTGATACCGGAGCGCCTCCCTGATGCAGCTGAATGGCAGACTATTAAATGCGTTGGCGATGTCAAGCGACACCGCCAACAGCATATCCCCGCCGGTGACTACCGCCGTGGCCGCGGCCCTCAGACGCATGATCGCGCCGACTGTCGAACGACCAGCTCGAAAGCCGAACTGGGCGTCCGACAAGTCGGGCCCGACGTCGCGCAGGTGCTGGACAATGCGGGCAGCGAGGATTCTCTCCAGCATCTTACCCGCTTCATCCAGCAGCACGATGGGCCTGAAGGCCCCGACCGAATCCGGCGTTCGTCCCGGCTTCGGCAGGAGTACCAGCCTCCCCTCCTTCCAGCAGTCAGGGAACCGTCCGGACACCAGGCACGCGTCGAACAGTCCCCTGAGGCGAGGCTCCAGGTGGTCCAGAGCCAGGGCCAGAGCCCGGGCAGGTATCCCGTCCGGGCCGGGGGCGGTGTTCTTGGAACGAATTCGCGCAACAGCCGCCCCCATTTCCGACGCAGTGACGGGTGGTACACTGAAGTCAGCCTCCCGGTCGCTATCTGGTGGTGCCATGACCGGGGGCGCGTGCTCCACCCGTCGTGGGAATAAGCCCTCGACCACCTCGGTGAGGAGTCCGGGCTGAAGGGTCTCTGTGAGGGGAGGGCCCTGGGTGCGGAGCTTGTTCAGCGCCGCACGGTACGGGCGACCCCAGGGGTCACGATTGAGACCGTCCAGCATCTCCTGCCTTTTCTCAGCTTTGGCGCGGCAGATGGCCAGCTTGAACTCGGCCCGCGAAGTGCGGTATGCCTCGTACAGCAGGTCCTCCCGCTCCCCATCGCGGTTGCGCCGCCGACTGCGGGTGTAGGACCTCCGGGCACGAATGCACGCTGCACGGAGGTCCGCCAGCTCCTGGGACCACCAGTAGAGCCCTTTCCTCGGAGGAGGACGTCGCACACGGGGCATGGCCGAGTCGCACACCTGCGTGATCGCAGTGCGAAATCGGTAAGCCTCAACGTCCACCTCCTCAGTCCGGGCCGGTGAGGACAGCCACGATTGAACGATGGCTGCCTCCGCCAGTAGGTCCCTATCCAGCCTACCCACAGCCCACCGCGGGAACGCGGAAGTTCTGCGCGCCGCGTGACCCCTACTGGGGCCCTGGAGGAATCGGGAGACCTCAATCCGGATATACCGATGGTCGGACAAGGTCTCAACCTCCTCCAGAACATACCAGTTCCTCACACGTGCTGCGACATCAGGGCTAGCGAACGAAAGGTCCACTATCGACCCGCCCCGTCGCCGCACGCACGTGTTGACGGAGCCTCTGTTTAATAAACAGAGGCCCGTCGACGCCGCCCACTCAACAACCGCCGCCCCGCGAGCATTGGTCGCAGGGGACCCCCACGCCGTGGATTTGGCGTTGAAGTCCCCCACAACCAGGACGCGGCTAGGTGCCAAGCGCCGCAACGAGGTCTCTAGGCTGTTAAGCCAGACCCCGAAATCAGCCAGACTCCGGTTGGGGGAGAAGTACACGCCGTACAGCGTAACTCCCCCCCAGTCGGCCGCGACGTATCCGGTACCCCTGTCTCTGAACGACAAGGGCGGGGAACGAAGCGCCGTGGAGCTGATGATTGCCACGGAGCCATCGCAGCTGCCCGCCCAGTTAGGGTGGTCAGGAACGCAATAAGGCTCCGCAGCTACGGCTACACCAATCAACCGCTCCACCATGGTTTGCAGGAGAAGATCCTGCGCCCTGGCGGAGTGGTTGAGATTCGCCTGGAGGAGGACAGCGTTACGGTTGAACGTTAAGCCGTAACCATATCCTCCTCCACCCGGGACGGCGGCGAAGCCGCGCTAGGGGGGACAGCCTGGGCCGATTGGCTGGTCCCCCCCTTTTTTGGCCCTGTGGTGGCTGGAGGTCTACACCCCTCCCGCCCCATGTAGTGCTTCGCAGGTCTATTGCCTGCAGCACACGCGGGGCAGTGAGGGGGGGCGGTGCAAGTTGCCGCCTTATGCCCTGCCTGACCGCAGCGGAAACAAAGACCGCCGCAATCAAAGCAGTTAGTGCATGTCGGTCGGGTGTGTCCAACCGCCATGCACTTATAGCACCTCGCAGGTCGGGGCTCCAGCACGGCAACCCGCGCGGAACTCCAGCCCACGAGGAGCCTGCCTGCGTCAGCCAAGATTTTAGCCGACGCGACAGGGCACCTCACCCAGACGGTACCCACACCGCCGGGCCCGGTCCTAATGGAGCCCACTCTGACGGCATCCGAGCATCCGGTTTTCGAGGCAATAGCCTCCCGGACGTCCTCAGCCGTCACCGAGTCGTCCAAACCGGAAATGCGCAGTTCAGCGCACTTCACCGGTCTGGCAATGCGGACTCCACTGCCTTCACCGAACAGACCTCGCAGCCTCGTGGCTATCGTGTCGGCCATTTTGGGACCTTCCACCCCAGGGAACTCGAGGATTCGAGCCCCTGTCCGGGCTTGGCGGGTCCGGGCGGCGACGCCTCCGAGGTCGGAGACGTCGATTTCCGCCCGGGCCTTCCTCAAAATGGCCTGGTAGCTCAGGCCCGCTTCCGCCTCCGGCAGCATGGTGATCACTACCGCTGCCGTTTTCGGCGTCTGAAGCTTGCGCTTACGCGGCTTCTTTTTGGAGCCAGGCTTGTCCCCCGGCACGGCTATAGGCTCCAGGGCTTGGGCAGCAGCCCCAGCCGCAGATCCCCTCTTCTTTTTACCCCGGGACTTCTTCCTCCCGCCGTCCACAGTCTGCCAGTCCTCGTCAGAGGGTGCAGGGCCGGACGTGGCGGATGGTGGGACTTGAGAATCCCGGGGTATATTTGCTTGGGCCCGAGAGGGCTGGTCAGCACGCGGAAGGGGAGGGAACTGCTCCTTGGGCTGGCCTTTGGAGCGTTGCCCAGCCTTCTGCGCCGTCTTAGGCCTGCTTGCCTTGGCGGCTTTGCCCTGCCCCTTGGGCGGCGTAACAGCCGCGGCCGCGGAATAAGTGCCCACGCGGCCACCCTGGCAGGGAAGCGGCGTTGGGGCTGAAGGCGGCGCGGCCTTCTTGTCCGCGGCCAGAGCTGGACGGAGTCTTGGCTCCGGCGGCACCCTAGTGCTCAAGGAGTCGATGCGCGGGTCATAGATGGCACTAATGCGATCGATGACTTGGCGCATCTGCTCCTCTGTAAGGAGACCAGGGGCGGGAGGCCCCACGCCCGCCGTTGAGGCAGAGGTTTCCGGCCCGGCCTTGGCGAGGCTTGGCTTGACTCGCCGGCCGGTGAGCTCCTTACGGGGCTCTGCCACCTCCGCTTCGAGGCACCTGCAGCGGCAGGGTGCCTTCAGCTGCCCAGTCCCCCCCGGCACCGAGTACCGCCGGAGAGACTCCATCGCTCCATAGGCTACTTTCGTAGCGCTATTGAGGGCCTCCGCGAGACTGCCCCGAAGGCTCCGCGACCCATTAGCCACCGTTAGAACGACGGCCAGGGCATCTGAAACCTTCTGGGCAATCTGGTCCACCGTGGGCGGACCATCCGTCTCCGAAGGCTCCTCACGGAGCTTCGATGTGAGGAGGGTTACCTTCTCCTCCACCGAAAGCCCCACTCCCAAACCCTGCAGTATGGCCTCATCCGCTAGGGTTGAGGCTCGGGTCGCCATACGCCTGGTAGCGCCTCGGCCCCTCTTGGCCGACCTTCCCGGCCTTCCCGGCGGGGGCATCTCTGTACAGCTGCCTTCCGACTCCGATGACGCGCTCCTCTTCTCCGAAATCGGGCGCTTCAGGAGACGCGCTGGCTGCTCGACCGATGCAGCTGGCTGCTTCGTCGACTCGGCTGGTTGCTCTTTCGGTGTGGCCGGGCTCTGCTTAGGCTTCGAAGGCTTCGGCAAGCAGGCGCTCGGCACTTTGGCAGACGTGTTGCCACCGTCGGACGAATCCATGTCGGCGGTAGAGCTGCCACCCATGGCAACATTACCCGCAGGTGTGGGTTTCTTCCCACGGGTCTTCCCCTTCTTCTTCCTCCTCCCTTCCATCTCCTTATCTTCGGCGTTGGTTGCCCCCCTCCGATACGCGGGGCTGACAGGGCCGGTCTTGGTACTCGGCCCTGTGAGGGATTCTCCGGACGCGTTGCGCCCGGTACCCTCCGGAGGTATACTGGTGTTTTTAACTTCCGCCATATTTAAGTTTTGAGTCCTTCGACTATAGGGTGCCACCCTCGCGACTGGATACCCTCCAGCCATTCATCCCTCGCCGGGCGGCAGAGCTTAGATTGGGGTAATTTTTTATAGGGGTTTTCTTCCCCGCGGTCTGAAGACCCCCGGTCCTGTCCGTTCAGGATTACGGGTCGGGCCGAACGGTGGTCTGCATCAGACCGTGCCCACCGCTTGCAAAGCAAGCAGTGAGCCCGTCGCCCCTCAGGCTGAAAAGCCCCGTCTCCGTCTCCCAGGGCCGGGAGGGCCACTATGGCCCCGCTGGCTCTCCACAGCAGACGTTCGGCCCACTGCAAGCAGTGAGCCCGTCGCCACTTGGGCTGAAAGCCCCGCCTCCGGGGACGGGGGGGTCACTTTGACCCCGCTGTCCCCACCCCAGGGTCGGGGGGCCATTGTGGCCCCGCCGACCCTCCACGGCGGACGTACGGCCTATCCACTGTGCCCTCTGCTAATCAGAGGGACACGCGGAGACCCGTCCCCTGCCGGGATTCAGCCGCCGGCACTTGAGTGCCGGCGTTGCCCGGGGTGCACCAACGCGGAGGTATCCCGACCCGCACCCCAATGTGGGTTATCCCTAAAAGATAAACATATGCCATCGCGGACTTTTTTGTAGACCTTTTTATGGTGTACAATACTGTAGTACATTAATTTGATCTAACTCGTAGGGTTTAGGCAGCGTTTTTGCTAAATTGCTAAATAAGCCCAAAAAAATAGGTTAATTTACGACATCACGTTAGAAACCTCTAAAATTAGCAATGTTGCCTTAGTATATGATGCATGTATTATACATATAAACCTTCCTCTTGAATCACTCTATCTATTGGAAACCGCATCAAAATCCGTTGCGTAGTTTTAAAGATTTAAGCGCACATAGGGATATAGGGACAGAAAAGGCGACTTTGTTTTATACTATGTAGTGATTTAGTTGTCCATGAGAACGTTCTTTCTATATTTAAATTTTTTTTCATCCAAGTGGATTAACTACTTTTCAATAATGCGCGTGGTGGTTTTTGTATTTGAAAAGAATTCATAATTTGTCAGAAATGCATTTTGCGGTCACGGCTGCTAGTGTGAACAGACACAACTATGTACTTAGATATCATAATGCACAAGTGTCTCCATAAAGACAAGCTCTCTATTCCACCCACTAATATTATTCTTTTTTTCCAACGTTTTTTCTGTGGTCGGCAGTTGCCCTTTGTAAACACTGGTGATCAACTAAAACTAAACGAAGTCAACCCCAACATAGTTTGGGATTATGCTTAATGATAGGAAGATGATGATGATGATGATTTAAATATTTAATTCGATTGGGAGAAACTGATATCATGTATTTTCATTTAAATATTATCAACTACGTACAAGCTCTTTTATGAGGGCGGCGGCGTTTGTAGAGATGTATGGACCGACTACCTTTTTTTTTGTTAAGGGGAGAAAAATTGTTCCTAACCGCACACCCCGTCGTTCGGGGCAACGAACAGGGTAGTGTGGGGCCTGCACCCACTAAAGAAACCCGCCGTGTGCCGTCTCTTCGCCTTTATTGGGGAGCCACTGGAACTGTGTTACATTCCTTCGATGGTCCGCCGGCGGCTTACCCTTTCGGGTACCCTCTACTGAGCGACGCATCCGCACACGGAGCGTCGCGGCTTCGCGGGAGGCCTCGCGGGTGGCGGACGTTCCCCGGTCCATCCACCCACAGCTTCAGCTAGGGCGGCATGAGGCGCAAGTACCTGCGCCTGCGCCGCCCCGGTCGGTGGCGGCGGTTCGTGTCAGCGGAAGAATCCTCCTCCCTGGCCCTCTCCGCCACTTCCTTCCGTGAGATAACCTCCTCGCAGAAGGCAGCGACCGCGGCCCAATTCCTGTCGCTACCAAGCATTGCTCTGACGACGCTCGGCAGCGAGGGGTCCCTCCCTATTTCCGCGACAAGTTCCCGGCGCTGCTCGGCCCAAGCTGGGCACGACTCAAGCGTGTACCGTGCCATGTCCTCGGCACAGCTGCAGGGGTGACAGCCCGGAGTCGCTTCCCTCCTTGCGACTATGTGCAGATATCTGCCGAAGCAACCGTGCCCCGACAGCACCTGCACCAGTCGGAAGGTAAGGACTCCGTGCCGTCGCCCCGCCCACTCCTCCAGCACCGGCTGGAGTGCCCCTACGGTCCAAAGACCGGCCTGGGGCGCCTCCAACCGTGCCCTCCACCTGGCCATGGCAGCTCGGCGGGCGTCACCCTGCCACCTGGCCACCTCCCTGGATAAGGGGCGTCCGCCCCCCTCCCGCTCTTGTGACGCCCGCCGATACTCCTCGGCGAGCACCTCCGCCTCCAAGCCCCACGGGGGGATTCCGGCCAACGCGCAGGCCGCCTCCGTCGACACCGTGCGGTATCCGCGTATGACCCTGGACGCAACGACTCTGTGGTCTCCACAGAAGAGCCCTGTTCAGTGCGTTCAGGCACCCCGCCCAAACGGGTGCGCCGTACAGCGCCATCGACCGGACCACCCCCGCGTAAAGTCGTCGGCACGCATTGTTGGGTCCGCCCACGTTCGGCATGAGCCGTGCAAGGGCGGACGCTGCGCCGACTAGCCTAGGGGACAGTTGGCGGAAGTGCTCACGAAAGCGCCACCGCCCGTCCAGCACCAGGCCCAGATACTTAATCTGGGCCTGGACCCCAATCTGGACCCCGTCCACTGTGATCGAGGCGCCAACAGGTGGCCGACGTCGGGGCCCATGGAAAAGTAGGGCCTCCGACTTGTCCAGGGCCACCCTAAGCCCCAGCGCCCCGATCCTCCTGACCACCTCCGAGGTCCCTAAGGTGACCAGGAATGGACCGACTACCTGCACCTATCTAAACGATTACCGAGATGTTATTTGTTAGCCGGAATCTGCTGCTTAGCCTGTCTTTCGACTGATATTTTGACCAATTCGGTTAAGAATAGGTAATATTGTTCCTCGCTTCTGCATTAAATTTAATATTAATTTATCGACTATTATATTATCGGAACACAGTTGCCCATCACTATTATATGTTTAAATATAAATTAGTACCGTAATTAGTTTACCAAACATTTCCATTAGAGCGACGCGAAAAGACTGCTCTAAGTACATACATCAATTATGAAATCAAACTACGGTCAAGGGCTCTATCGGTGTGCCAAATATCATCCAAATCTGTTTAGTTTTTGGGTAATTAACTAACAATAATTTACAGTTCTCCAAACATTTTGTCAATATTAACTGTGTCTGGGTAATTTTACCAGCTAAGACAATTTCATGTTTAATATTATAACTGTCTGTGGTCCGTTTAACCCGCCTTTTCATTTATATACTGTCATCCAATCTGCTTGGTAGTTTCAGTTTTTTTTTTTAAATAAACAAAATATATCCATTCTCCCAAGTACCTACTGTGTTATAACTAGTTGATGCTGTGAACAAAGTAGAGTTGGTTTTCCTGTTAAACAGTTAATGCTATATTTATCATTAGTGTTTTAAATTTACTGGTCGCCCAGCCCACTGACGGCCATCCGCTACTACATTAGTTTCTCCGGATATTAAGTTTCTGCTCAATTAGAACTACTTGCACTAGAATTAACTAATACATTTGATCTGATTATTTAAATGCTGTCTTACAACTATTCCATGGTACTTAGTGGCTTGAATATAGCAATATTACCAAGGCTATATGAGCAGCGATTATCTGTTACCATCAGCACAATACCAATTAAACAATTGATTAATATAAAGTAGACCTTGAAGCTAATGAGTACATTAACACACATATTATATTGATCCCCAGTTCATATTGTCATTATCCATAAAGAAGATATTGGGGGAGGCCAAAACCCATGAATTAATTTGGCATTCTCAACTCTCTTCAGAGGTTATTCAGTTCTACCAAGAACTAACCAGGTTAAACTAACCGGTTTGCAGAACTAATAACCACCATGCGATATTTTAGCGTCGTGGCAAAACAATGTGTTGGCAAATTTATGAACGTATCACACACATCAGATATACAATTTATTCTAGAGACTTCATAATGTCTCGTCTTACAATTCAAGTTACAATCAAGTCAACAAGTCGAATTGCGCTCGGGCTTCTCCCAAACAAGCTGTTTTGCAATTAGTCTGTAATATCATAAACGTACATAAATCACTGCGCCATATTATACAGACCGAAGTATAATCGGTCTCAGTGTCTGGCCTTTTTGGATTAAACGGTATAGTATTGCTTGCTGTAGTGAACCACAAAAATTGAACGACAAATGGCTCATGTAAAGTTGGATGCAAAAAGGTAATTTATAGAAGCAACTCATGTGAGTTGCTTTTATGTAAAACACGTGTCATTGCTGTTGATCACTTAATGCTAATAATCAACTGTTAGTAATTACGCATCATAACACGTCTGTGGTTGTTACATAAGTGAGTTAATAAAGTAACAGGAGCTCTATAATTCTAGTCACGACATTGATGTTCGCCACGGTTGAGGGCACGTCACCGTGCATTAGTTCCACATCATCGCTAGAGGACAAAAGTGAATCACCACAACACCCAGCCCACGCCTCTGCCTTCACCTAAACAACTTGTCAAAGCAATTGATAACATTTTGTAAATGTTTGATCAGCTGACTATTATTGCATTTGCAATACTAAAGATTCTGGCGGAGTTTTTTGACATACGACAATGCTAAAGTAGGTTAAAGTTTTCGTCTAAATTAGACGTTTAGGTACCTATCTACGGAATAAAATCTTTATTTTATTATTAAGTATACGTATTTATCTTTGTTCACCTACGAATGGAGATTTGTTTACTTCGAATTGTATAGGTATTATGCCAGTTAATGTGTTTGTATGCGTGACTAATCTAAACTGGGTTAGAATGTTAAATAATTATAATTTATAAAAACAATCGTTTATAGCGATGCTGTCGTGATGTCCTCCAATTAATGAGGGCATGATTGCACAGTATTCACCCACCGTGTTCACTTGTAAGTACCTTGCTGGGATTGAAATCTTACGTCGTAGTCGTCGTAGCCCTTATACCGTTTACAAATTCCTAATAATTCTCTATATATAATTAGTTGAATAATGATTTGGAAAATGTCAAGACTTTACATTATCTACATTCAGTCAAGAGAGTATTGGGAATGGATGATTTGTTTATGGTTCCAAATTCAAATTTTTGTTTTTTTTTTTGTTGTTTTTAAATTGGCACAGCTGTTATTTTTGCGCGGAGTTTGAGTTGCATGTTATTTATATTAAATACAGTGCCTTTTTTAGTTATATCATATCTAGTGTGTATTGCGAATTTCATAATGGACAAAAACATCGAACAAAGAGTTAAATTTTGCATCGCCAATGGAATTTCGTGTCACTGAAAATGTTACAGAAGGCTTACGGTAAATCGACTTTATCAAAAACACGTGCTTATGAGTGGTACAAGGCGTTTAAAAGCGGTCGAGATATGATGGAAGATTTGCCTCGCTCTGGTAGGCCATCAACATCTGCAACTGAAGTTAACATTGCAAAAGTGATGGAAATAGTGACTGAAAATCCTCATTCAACGTTGAGAGTGATAGCCGCCAAACTTTCTGTGTCTCACGAGTCGATCCGTACCATTTTAAATAATCACTTGGGTATGAAACATGTTTCCGCTCGGCTAGTCCCAAAAGACCTAAATTTTCTCCAAAAACTCAATCGCATGAGAATCGCTGAGGACAAGCTAGAACGAGTCAATTCCGACCCAATATTCATGAAACGCATTGTTACTGGTGACGAGACGTGGGTTTACGAGTTTGACATGCAACTAGTCAACAAGCTTCGGAGTGGCGACTTCAAACTGAACCGTAACCGAAAAAACCACGCCAAAGTCGATCAAAAGTCAAAGTCATGTTGACTGTTTTCTTTGACTATCGCGGTGTTGTGCACTCGGAATTCTTGCCAGAAGGTCAAACGGTAAATAAAAAATATTATTTGAGCGTTATACGCCGTTTAAGAGAGCAAATTCGACGAAAAAGGCCAGATTTGTGGAAAGAAAATTCTTGGATTTTGCACCACTATAATGCGCCTTCGCACAAGGCCATCATTGTGAATGAATTTTTGTCCAAACACAACAAATACCATCGAGCAACCACCATATTGCCGTGAAGGGCCGGCTTTAGAATTGTAAATGGGAGTCATAAGAGCCGACTGAGGGAATACCCGGGGAGTGGGCAGCAGCACTTCCTCGAGTATTAACAACATCCACTGCGATCACCAACCCGCCTGCCAAGCGTGGCGATTACGACACTATCCCCCATTTTTGGGGAGGCCTATGTCCAGCAGTGGACGTTAAAAGGCTGATGGATGGATGGATGGAACCACCATATTCACCAGATATGGCTCCAGCCGACTTCTTTTTCCTAAACTCAAATTACCACTTCGTGGCACCCGTTTTTAATCGGTAGAAGACATAAAGGAGAATTCGCGGCGAGAACTGAACTCAATTCCGGAAACAGCGTTTAAAAAATGTCTTGATGATTGGGTTATTCGTTGGCTTAAGTCTATCGTTTCTGAAGGAGCATACTTTAAAGGTGATAAAATAAATTTGGATGAATAACAAAATTTTTGTGTATTATTGATCTTTTCCCGGTACTTTCTTGACAGAGTAGTATCTATAAGTACTATTATAAAGCTGTAAAAGAACTGTGTCTGTACATTTAAGGTTTTTGAGAAAAAATTACTGTATTAGGCTATATAGACGTGTCTGAACACAAGTTTTTTTTGTCCGTTTGTTTGTTCGCGAATCACGCAAAAAATACTGAACGGATTTTGATGCAACTTTTTCTATTTGATAGATCTCGATTAGACTTAACAACTGGTATACATTTTATCCCGCTACTATATCGGGAACCTGAGATACATAATAATATAAGCTAAAAACTAGCTTGTGGTTGGCGGAGCCGCAAGCAAAGGCTAGTTAAATAATAAACGTTAAACACTGATCTTAAATATTTCACTATTAATATTGTCAGAGATTAATGTGAAGTCACTCGAAAACTGGGATAGCTTTATCGTTAATGTGGGTGACCTAACCAATAATTCCAATAAAACTCAAGCTATCTGTGGCTTTAGGAAATTAGCAGAAAAAAAAATACGCTTTACGATCTAGTATAGTATATTTCCATTTTTATTTATACATAATTAACGTAAATTATGATACCTATTTATTATATAGACCTAATTCTAAAGTCCACACAGATGCAGTCAGAATCTAGTACTTAACTAATATTGCATTTTTGTCTCCAGATGATGATGGGTGAGCAGTTCTGGTAGGAGTTGCGCGATATGAATTCTGACGTGCACCGTCATCAGGCGCACCTGCCATTAGCACAGGTACGTATTAACTATAAGCTTCATTGTTCGTGTCATTTCAAATTATAACGTTTTGCAAGTGATACCCTTAAATCCCAGAAACATTTTAGATGTACTGACACCCTTGGCCAATATTAAGAATGTCAATATATCTCCAGCAATTATGGAAGTCGATCGTGACTAGGAGGAGCTCACGCAAGTAGACCTCGGACTACGTAGCGACAGCTTAGGACGCAATTTCAGAACAAATAACCCACAGAATAAGTTGTATACTATGTTAGAAGATCTAACAGCAGCAGGTTATGAATTACAACATGCAGCTAACTGCTGCGGTTCGCTCAAAATCTGATACCTTCTTGATTTTTTTTTTTTTGCATATAGCCCATCTGTTTGTAAATGGTAACCGTCGCTCATGGACTCAACTATACCGAGAGTATTGTCGAGCCGCTGCTCACCATTTCATTTCACCGATATGAAATGAAAGAATAAACGGCTATCTCCTGCTGCAGCCAAAACGCAACGATGTGCTTCATGGCCGGTCACACGGGAGATGGTGATACCAACCCGCTCAGGCCCGCTACCAAATGAACTGAGTACTCCCACTTGGTACCCAGCCCTACCACCAGTCATGCAATGGATGATAATTGCTTACTTCCCTTAGTCACCTCATACGACACTCGTGGTAAAGAATGGGGTGGGAACACTTGTATTCTTAGCCCGTCACCACACAGAACAAAATACGAATAGTTAACGTTTATTATGAACTTACGATGTCAAAACAAGAATTAAAACCATAATTTTATAGCAGAGTAAGTAAGGCGGAAGGTTAACCTCTACTAGGTTGTCGGAATATAATAGTTTATTCTGTTTACCCTTTATGTACAACCTGACAACACGTCAATAATATTCAAGACTAGTCTTTTCCATATCAGGCTCCTGATATAGTAGCGGAATAAAATGTGTACCAGTTTTTAAGTCTAATCAAGAGCTATCAAATAAAAAATGTTGCATCAAAATCCGTTCAGTAGTTTTTGCGTGATGCGCATACAAACAAACATATAAACAGACAAACGTACAAAAATAAAAAAAAATGTTTTGTGCTTAGACACACATTTAAAAAAAAGAAAAGTTAAAATCGGTTCGGTAGTTTCAGAGTTCATCCCGGACAAACATCGTGACACTGAAATTATATACCTATAATAGACTAGCTGACCTGGCGAACTTCGTACCGCCATATATTTTTTCATGATTAATTATTGTAATTATAAATTGATATATAAAGTATCCTATCTCTTAAGTTGGAATAAAACAAACATTTAGAAAAAAAAAAGTTTAAATCGGTTCAGTAGTTTCGGAGTTCATCCCGGACAAACATCGTGGCACTGGAATGATAATTATAATAGACTAGCTGATCCGGCGAACTTCGTACCGCCATATAGGTATGTATTTTTTCATGAATAAATATTGCAATTATAAATTGAGATATAAGTATCTCTTAAGTTGGAACAAAAAACACATTTAAAAAAAAAGAAAAGTTAAAATCGTTTAAGTAAAGTTGGAACAAAAAACACATTTAAAAAAATTAAAAGTTATAATCGGTTCAGTAATTTCTGAGTTCATCCCGGACAAATATCGTGACACTGGAATTATATATAATAGATATAGATCCTGATGTTAGGCAAAAAAATAATTAGAGGACATAAAATAATTATGTCACGCTAAATTCTATCACTCTTTTTGCCGCCCCCATTATAAATATTACGTCACAAAATTTAGACCCCTTCCTCTGTATTAGGTACCTTGTAGACAATCGGTTGCGAATAAAAAGAAAGTACCGGGAATGGATGATTTGTTTATGGTTCGTTTAAATTCAAATTTTTGTTGTTTTTGTTGTTGTTAGATTGGCACAACTGTTATCCATGTTGGCGCGGAGTTTGAGTTGCATCTGTTATTTATATTAAATACAGTGCTGGTTTTAGTTATATCATATCTAGTGTGTATTGCGAATTTTATAATGGACAAAAACATCAAACAGTTTGTCTTAAATTTGGATCGCCAATGGAATTTCGTGTTCGGAGTCACTGAAAATGTTACAGAAGGCTTACGGTGAATCGACTTTATCAAAAACACGTGCTTATAAGTGGTACAAAGCGTTTAAAAGCGGTCGAGATGTGATAGAAAATTTGCCTCGCTCTGGTAGGCCATCAACATCTGCAACTGAAGTTAACATTGCAAAAGTGATGGAAATAGTGACTGAAAATCCTCATTCAACGTTGAGAGAGATAGCCGCCAAACTTTCTGTGTCTCACGAGTCGATCCGTACCATTTTAAATAATCACTTGGGTATTAAACATGTTTCCGCTCGGCTAGTCCCAAAAGACCTAAATTTTCTCCAAAAACTCAATCGCATGAGAATCGCTGAGGACATGCTAGAACGAGTCAATTCCGACCCAACATTCATGAAACGCATTGTTACTGGTGACGAGACGTGGGTTTACGAGTTTGACATGCAACTAGTCAAAAAGCTTCGGAGTGGCGACTTCCAACTGAACCGAAACCGAAAAAACCACGCCAAAGTCGATCAAAAGTCAAAGTCATGTTGACTGTTTTCTTTGACTATCGCGCTGTTGTGCACTCGGAATTCTTGCCATAAGGTCAAACGGTAAATAAAGAATATTATTTGCGCATTATGCGGCGTTTAAGACAGCAAATTCGACGAAAAAGGCCAGATTTGTGGAAAGAAAATTCTTGGATTTTTCACCACTATAATGCGCCTTCGCACAAGGCCATCATTGTGAATGAATTTTTGTCCAAACACTCAACAAATACCATCGAGCAACCACCATATTCAACAGCGTGGCACCCGTTTTCAATCGGTAGAAGACATAAAGGAGAATTCGCGGCGAGAACTGAACTCAATTCCGGAAACAGCGTTTAATAAATGTTTCGGTGATTGGATTAATCGTTGGCGTAAGTCTATCGTTTCTGAAGGAGCATACTTTGAAGATGATAAAATAAATTTGGGTGAATAACAAACATTTTGTGTATTATTGTTCTTTTCCCGGTACTTTCTTGACAGAGTAGTATATTTTTAACAGGTCTAAAATGCTCGAAAGTAATTGTATTACTGTAAGGTAATTGACTGAAATGTTAAATTCCCTTACAATGTATCGGTTACTCTGCATGCAATATTCGTCCACGATCGTTGTTGAGTCCAAAGTAGTTAAGTGCCCGACTTTCTTTATGCATATAATTTTGTAAACATTAAGACATTCTTTACAAAATAGTTCTTTACAAATCACTTTTGATATAACGTATGATAAATGATTATATGTCATTCTGTTACTTTTTACGACTGTATACATATTTAAAGTAGAGCGAAAAGAAAATTTTATAACGTCTCTGTACATATAAGTGAATAATATATGGCTTGAAGCCAAGGTTAATGCATTTCAATAGATCGTTACACGAAGTATTTTACGTATCTAAGTGCCTCTCATTTGTTTAAAAGATTATGGTAAATGTACATAATCGGTATTATAACAAAAACAGGCGTGATGCCTGTATCCCTCTAAGGGGTAGACAGAGGTATATTACACATCCACGATTTGCCAGCTAAGTTTAAGTCCCACGTAATAGGTGGCGAGCCTATTGCCGTCTACCGGGTACATTCCTAAACTCCGGGCTCCTGCTGAAAATTTTTCTTTTTACGAAAAAACACTATCACTTACTATAAAACATATGTAATTATGTACAATACTTTCTGATAAACGCGATAGATTCCGTAAACGTAGTTTTATTTCATAATTATGTACACTTCATAAAATAATAGGTAGGCAATTCATTTACGCTCTTTACCTAGTGTGATACTTTTTCTCTATTTTATATTCATAACGCGTCTTTATTATAGGTCGGTTTGCGGTTAGCCTCGCTTGTCACGGTGATAAATTAAAATTGGCTACTACATTTATTTATACTCGAGCTACTGTATAATACTTTATTTTAAAAGAAATAACTGCGCTTTAGAATAAATGTAAAGAAAGCTCATTCAGAAACGTCGAGGCTAGTCAAAATAATAGTATTTTAAAAAGTTTAATGCGACCCATATTGGAATAATGCATGTAAATGCATCCGATAGGTGGCGTGGGTCGTAAAGACAAATGTGATGTGGCGATTGGGCATGGCCGTCGGTCACTGCGACGAACGTTTGTTCTTGAACTAGCTTTTTAGTTTTTTTTAACTATAATTTTGTATACCCTGAGATTACCAAAACCCATTCAATTATCACTATGAATTTCATCGAGCTGTACAGAGGCAACTTGAATTGCATAGTTTTTGTTTTGTTGGAGGTAAACGCGTCCCACTTAGCAATAACATTATTAAAATTTTTATTTTAGTGCAACACTTATCCAATAATTCATTTCACCACAACAGCTCCTGTTGATCTTTAAATGAAATGTTTATTATATTCTAGCACGGAGTCCACGGGGGCACTCAGGCAGTGGGCCCCTGCGGTTGGTATTCAGCTTCGGCTACGCCGGCTCCCACTGCCCCTGCCCGACTTAAACGAGCTCAACCGCCGCATCAATTACCAGTACGTACAAAGTCCTTATATCTTTGAGGTTTCATAAACAACACCAGCATAATAACTAACTACAATCTGGGGAAACGTCATGTCAATTTCATTTATCGTCTCAGATTGTTTGCCGCCTTCGTATTTTTATCGGCAATTCAGTTTTTATGGGTAAGGATTATTTGATTGCAAAGCAATTCTATTCTGTTTGTTATGAGACAATGTTATATCAATAACTAGCTGCTGCTCGCGACTTCGTGTTTTGATTTTGGTAAAAGTACCTACTTCACTCTGTGGTACAAAAATAGCTGCACAGGTACCTAAGATTATTCCGGGATAACAAGTATCCTATGTGTATCCCGTAAACCAACTATCAGTCTATCAAATCTGTTCAGTCGTTTGCGTGATTGAATAACAAACATCCAAACACAAACTTACATTTATTATATTAGTAGGGTAAACTGGTATACCACTGAAGGAATGAAATATGGTTCCGGTGGCCCGCCAGTGAGGGCGAAGAGGCGGCGCACGGCAGGTTCATTTAGTGGGTGAGGGCCCCACACTACCCTGTTCGTTACTCCGTACGACGGGGGTATGGTTAGGAAATTTTTTCCCGTCTTAACAAAAAAAAAAGGGTAATCTGATATGTGTATGTAAATATGAATTCATATAAAGGTCACAATAATTTCAACAGGTGATTTGTAACTCGCCAATCTTCAACGTAATATTATTATATAAGATACAGAATTTTGCTCACGGTAAAAAAACTGGTAAAAGATTAGGTGCACTTTACGTGCTTTTCGAGGTAAAGGGGTCACCGCTTAACCTAATTGGGCTGCTATTTAGAACGGAATAAAACCTAATTGCTCTTGTCACTCTTGTTGACAAGAACCGACCGTTCGAAGTCAATCCTACATTAGTGTTTACGTCATAGTTGTATTAATTAAGTGACATGGTTCTATTGATTTATGTTTCTTTGTGTTACCATTTCGATCTCTATTCACAAGACTAAGGGAGATGGTTCACATTACAAGTAAAACAATTGAACGAATTACCATTGTATGATTGTATCGACATGAAGTTTTATTCATTGAGCGTTGTCTGCGCAATAACGCACGTTACTTTTTTGAGAACGTCTACTTAGACAAAAGAGTTACCAACATTTTTAATCTTTTTTGATAACTGATAAGAAATATTGTTTTTTAACTAAGTCATTCATCGGACGGGATAAGTTTAAAAGTTTAAATATTGGTTCACTAAAGTCTGGGCGTCTCGGTTAGTTTAGAGCTAGCGTATTCTATGTGCTATTTGGTATCCATTTATATTTACGGCGAGGTTATTTCTATTATGATTTTGAACGTTGTTACAGTGTGGAGGTAATGTTAGCGGTAGTAATGGGCCACACGCGCCTCTCTCACCCATCGCATTGCAGAATTCCATTCCACACAATGTAAGTGCAGATATTTTACAGTTTATACCAATGTTATTGCGCCTGTTTATGAATTATGTACCTACTTGCTATTTGCAGTCAGCGGTGGATTTACACTAGGGGCAGTCGGGGCAAGTGCCCAGGGCGGCAAATTGTTTATAATAAACTTCCCCTTGTTTTTGTATGCTAGATTCTGTCCGCGGCAGAATATTATTAGTACATCGCTCTACGTTACTTTAATTATCGACATGTAAAAATAGTTATCTCACGGAAACCATTCATCAACAACCATTTTCCGGGATGAAAAGTAGTCTTATGTCTTACTGCGCTCAAAACTAAATGTATGCAAAATTTTATGATGATTGGTTCAGTAATTACCGCGTGAAAGCGTAACAAACAAACTCACTTTCGCGTGTATAATATTATAGTAAGGATTTATACGTATCGTCTAGTTTCCGTGTTTCGTCAATACCTGTTATGATTTTTAGTATCTACTTCTACTATCGTTTGTCAACAGATTGTAATGTCGTCGTCAGTAAGGACGCCTGCGCCAAACGGGCCCACGCCTTCCGCCATGCACACCTCACAAACTACGCCTGGTAATTGGAAACACCATAATCTATATACTTTATTTATATATACTTATCCTGACTGACGATCAATGCACACCCAAATCTACTCGGGCTATAGAGCTGATTTTAAGCGTCAGCTAATATAAAGCTATGTTTGAAAATTTAAACTATAAGGAGCAATGGGACTTTGTATAAAAGTCTGTAGATAGAAACATGCAATACGGTTAATATTTTTTTGGATAATTATATTTTATGAAGGGGCATCGAGTGAAATTTTTATTTAATTTTTTATGCTACATGGGTGGCATATAAGCATATAATACCCACCTGATGGTAAGGGGTTTCCACAGCCTATAGACGCTAACAATAGCATGTCTCGCGCCTCGCCACCTCCAAGGAAACGGATAGGCAGAGATGGAGGATACTAAGCAGAGGATAAGGAGGAGGTATCTTTTTTTTAAATTTGGTTCAGAGATTTGGATTTCCACCTTTCGAATGGGGAACGTGTAGTGAAAGTGTGTGTAGAATGTATTATATGAATACAAAATCCGAAAATGTGAAATCGAAAATAATAATCTAGTTTCGCAATTAATTTATTTAAACGGCAAAGCATGTCAAATGCTCATAATAATATAAAAAATATAACATACGCATTATTTAGATAACTATTTATCATTTTTTTTTATATATATCTTATATTTTTATATTAAGTAATTCGCATTTTAGGCAGTTATAATTTTTTTACTAATGTACGTGATACTTCACGAGACCCCGTTTACAAAGCCGCAACGATTACTAAAATGGATTAACGAGTTTTCTGTAATACGAACAAAGATTCAATAATGATGGCTTTAATCTTGACGTAAGTTTTTCGGTCTATAGATTACCTAGACTAGGCCCTAGACAGAGCGTGCACCTTCTTTTGGCCAAAAATTGTGTTCGACCGCACTCTTCCCTTCCCAGGAGACAACGGGCTATTAATGACCCTTCCATTGTTAATTTACTGAATTGCATTGTTGTTATTATTATTTATGAGCATTAAATAAAACCATTGACCATTGATTCTCATTAAATGTTAACTGTACTATGGATTGTCATAAACAATTTACTAAAATATCTAATTAGTTACAGGCTGTTTTTGGCAACCACAAGATTGAATGTGGCAATTCTTACTATAGATAACACATTGCATAGTATCGATCATAAACATTACTCGGATAAATTTGGAATTATTAATTGTTTTAACAAGTGTACCTACTTTATTTAACAGCTGTATCAAAAGGCCCGAGCGATGTATTGGTGAACTCGTCATCCGTGAACCCACCGCCTCCCGGCAACCGACTTGTCAACATGACTCAGTGGCCGTGAGTATCTTTACTAATATTAAGGCTGTAAATAAATAGTGGTATGGGGCCGTTCCTAAATTACATTTGCAAATAGGGTATCGCTTGGTGTGGCAAAATGCTTAAATAAGGATGGGTTTCCCAGATGATTGATTTCCCATGAAAGATTGTTTTTTAATTAATGTACGTAAAAGGTAATAGTGGTTCTAGCCTTCATATTTACTGAGGAGTAGATTTGTCTCCCACTAATCTACTTCCAAAATTCATTATTTCGAGCAACCTGGCTTATGAACGATCCCTATGCGAATCTTTCTGTAATGAGCTTGAACTTATATTTCAAATTTTAATTAATCTTTAGCAAAGTTATACAGAGTTCAATTCCACGGTCTAAATGTACGTATACCTATTTCATTCACTGACTTGCTCATCATAAAACCATCAAAAGTGAGCATCGCGCTAAAGTCATTGCAATAATTCTGCCATTGAATGTATACACATGTGGTAAGATAGTGGTCACCTTGCAACTGTTCAAGACAAACCCCGTCCCACGCGATTATAAGTAGTAACTTCTGCTCATATACTCAGCATTATTAATAATAATGTCAAGCCGCTTCTCAACATTTCATTTCACGGACGGATGTACGGAATGTACGAATAGACAGCTGTCGCTCCCAATACAACGAGGTGTTTCACGATCGGTTACACGGAAGGGGTATCGACCCGCTCAGTCCTGATAACAAGGGAGTACTTCCACTTGATACCCAACCCTGCCACTAGTATTGCAATGGGTGATAATGGCTTATTTCCCTTAGTGTTTGTACGTTACACACGGGAAAGAACGGGACGGTGACACTTTCTTAGTCCGTCTCCACACTGAACCAAACTCGATCTGCCTTTATTCATAATATTGTTTTTTTTATTATTTCATTCCAGATTAATCACTTTAGTAGTATAAACATCACGAAGAATAGAATGCCAACATTGATATAACTTTTACTAAAGTTCAAACATTGTAATAATAATGGATCATTAACTCATTGCACCCAGTTATTGTAACAATTACTATTTCAACAATAACGATCGTTCCATTGAGAGCAACTATTTCATAAACACCAGGAAGTCGGGTTTCCTGCCAACAGCTATATTACCAATAATAATGTATTTCTTACATCACTACGTATTTTGATTATTTCATAATATGCACACTTGGGTATTTTTAGGGTAAAATAAGAACAAGTCAATTACACTGTTTTCTTCAGTTCTTGCCACTGAAGTGATGAATGTCACACAGTTCCAGTTGACCGCGAAAACAGCCGGAGAGACGGCACAAGGTTGCCCATTTAGCTTCTTCCTTAAGTTTAAAAATCTTTTCAAACCATTTTAGTAACTGTGCACATCGCGTAGTAATACTGCCACCCTGTGACGCGTGTTATGGGGTCCACTTCTACACCGGACAATACAATAATTGTTAGTTAAGTTTTCGTAATGTAGTTTTGGTCAAGACAACGAGTAACAAGCTCTTGCCTTGTCGGTCTTGGTCTTTTGATTTGATAGCTAGATGATTATGAGATATATGCCAGATGTTGTACGCTATTTAACATCTTACAACGCGGGGGATTAAACGGTGGCTAAACTCACGAGATTTAAATTGAGATTTTCCTGTAACCGCTATCACAGAGCCGAAGGCCCTCTTTAGCCTGTTCAAGCGTAATCGACTATCAGCTGATCACACAGAAAGCAGTTTTTTCTTCGTCAAATACCCACTGCATGAATTTCTTATTTTATTCCTGACAAAGTAATTATCGCACTGGTTACACGACATACTCATTGCTCTTAGAAAAAAAATAGACGTCGCGGCACGTCTACCAGATGTGAAAACCTCACAATTATTTTGTAGAAATAATAAGTAGAAATAAAATGATCATAACTTTTTCAATGTTTGCTTGAATAAAATAATGACTGTAAAATAGCTGAAATGGACATAAATCATCATCATCGGGCCCTGGATATCATCTGGGACCGAAGTACCTACTTGTCAAAATTAATCAAACGATTCCAAAGTTGGTGGGATTGCGGCGTTTTATAGCATAGTGCCCATGGCCATCCGGCTCCATCATCAGACCCTGAATATCATCTAGGACTATGGTACTATTCAAGATAACTCAAACTAGCCCTAAATCGATGGCTTGCGACGTTTATTTACCGAGTACCCATGACCATCTTCCGGCACCATCATCAGACCCTGGATACTATCTAGAGACAAAGTACTCATCAAGGCGAATCAAAAAAATCAAGTCCAAACTCGATAGGGTTGCCCGTTTCATTATGGAGTTCCTATGTCCACCTTCTAGCTCCATCATCAGATCAGCTCCTTGTCATCATAATATTGCAATGTCATGCGATATACATGCGTGTAAAATTTCAGCTCAATCGGAAACCGAAAAGTATGTCAAATTTAACTTGCAAGATTTGAACGGGACAAGTAAATTAAAAGCGTTGCCACGCTAATAGCCCACTTTGCCCTCCCTCCGCATTAGATGTTTCACATCAAAAAAATATTACCTTGTTGCCATAAGAAAATACTGGCTGTACCGAACGCACTATCATTTAACTAATGAAAATGTTTGGGTTTTGTTAAACTTAAACCGTATAGGTTTATTATATTAGGTATGTAGGTAATATATGGTATTTCACGTACTCTTCGCTTCAATACCCTCGGCAATTATGAAGTTTACAGCTCCCAGTATTAGTTTTAAAAGACATATCTGAAGACGTTTAATATTTGTCACTCAATCACCCCTAAACGACTAAGCGGATTGAGGTGAAATTTGGTTGGTTGAAGATAAGACCCTGAAATACACATAGAATCCTTTTTTATCTCGAAATAATAACTAGTTGAAGTGAGATGATTTAGAATATTACTGAATCATTGCTACTTAAAACGCAAGGTTGTAATCGTGTGATTGATATTAGATCACCATCATATACCCGATGATCCGTTATCACGATAGAGGTCTAAAGGCAATTCATTTCCTAAAACAGTGAAAATATCGTGAGGTCCTTTTTTATAAAAATTTAGCATATGTAAAGTATTTGTCCCCAGATAAATTTTAGTAAGTACGACTATGAGCGGCTCATATAATTATACGCCTCATATAATTATACATTTTTCCCGCTTAAACAAAAAAAAAAAGGATAGTTCCTTTTTTTTGTTTAAGCGGGAAAAAATGTACCTAACCACAAACCCGTCGATCGGGGCAACGAACAGGGTAGCGTGGGGCTCTCACCCACTAAATAAACCCGCGTGTGCCGTCTCTCCGCCTTTATTTATTGGCGGGCCACCGGAACCATATTAAATTCTTCAGTGATATACACCTAACATCCTAGACTTCGGGACTACTATTATGTACTTTGCTATTGTTGATAAGCTTAACAGTCTTATCTTCGACTCTATAATACTGTGGCGATAAACTGATAGTGAAACAAGTCAGTTGAATAAAAGGAGAAATATGGAGTGCTTGTCTGATATAACAGAGTGCTTTCATAAACCTCATAAAGTGTTCTTGTGTATCCCGCCAGTGTTCACTCATGATGATATCGAGTAAATATTACTTATATTTTGTTGTTTTATACAAGTGTAATCAGTTGAAAATCTCTAGCAGTTAGATTATCTGATGAATTCACATCACAAAAAAATAAACAAAGTTCAATAATAAATAATAATAATTTTTCGCTTTGTGTTTAATATACCAGCAGTTTGTTAATTATTTATTATTAACTATATAAAAGTTTAACCAAGTATTTCTTTTTTGGTAACTTAGTTCGGTATTTGGTATATTAAATAAGCCTGTGTCCTAGAAGAGATTATAATGTGTTACTTTATTTATTTCAATTTCATTTTTAAAAACAGCATATTATAATTTTGTATTAAACAATTAATTTCGATTTGTGTACCGCAATCTGTTGTACCTATACAATTATATATTTTTTTATTATGTAAGAAAATAATTTAACTCAAACGGCCTCGGTATATATATATATATATATATGTTGCAGATCTCGTTTAAGTGTGGCAGACCAAATGTATAAGTGGTATAAGTGTGAAACTATATACTGCCAGTTCCTTGATTCGTAACTCGATCATGATTCTTAATAACAATGCGGAATCCTGGACAGCATCGATAGGCTTGCTTGCTTTTACGTCGGTGTGACACTTCGATAAAAACAAATCGATGAAGTTATTATCATTATAAACCCGGATCAATAACACAAATCACATTAATACGAAATAAATCGTATAGATTTTCTATACAATATCTCTGTTATCACTTATCAGTTAACAAGTACGAGTCCTATAATAAAACTAAATAAAGATATAACGTTAGACCTGATATAAATAATGTTCTTTAATGGAACTTGTTGAAAAATTAAACAAAGTGAAAAATGTGAAATTGAAAATAACAGTCAGGAGCAGGATTTGAACCTGCATCTCCTGGATACCGTCCAGATGCTTTACCAATTCAGCCATCCTGACAATTGCTCCTGACTGCTAATTTCGATAACACATCACACCTAACGTCTTTGGGTGACGCCTGCGCCATCCGTCGGAAGTATTTTCATACATTATACCGACCAGGTAAACTTAATTTTACAATTAAGATTTTTACTTAATAATTGACGCAAACCCTATAAATATTTTAGATATTTTTATATATATTTTTAGCATTTGACATGCTTAGCACTATACATTAAACACAAAGTGAAAAATGTGAAATCGAAAATAACAGTCAGGAGCAGGATTTGAACCTGCATCTCCCTCATTTTCAAAAATATCTAAAATATTGTTGAAAAATGACAACATATAATATGTTAGGGAAAATGTAGAGTGTAATAAATGTGTGGAATAGATGGACGTATTGAAACTGGAACGCTGCCATGATATGATGTCTTTTTGTTATGTGGAATAGTCATCAGACCAAAACCCTAAGCGTTTAGTATAATAGGGTCATTTTCGTCTGTCCGCGTCTACTTGTAGAGTTGGCAAGTTTGAGCAAGACAATGAAAAGGTTTTAGACAACAAAAATTACTTAATATTTCATGGAAAGTATTTTTACTACGGGTGATCAAAAGTAATGATAAACGATTATTTTTAATAATAAAAGAAATCTAAAAAAAAAATAATTCTGTACTCAGACTGGCCGCATATCAATTGTGTAATCATCGAATTTTTTAGTTGAGTTGTGTGCTTGTGACTTAGTATTCTTTTTCAAATAATTTTGCCTAGGTACTGACCGGTTGTTTAGCAATGGCGTGATGTGCTTTGATTTATATAAAGAATAATAAAATACATCCTTTTGACATTCAACTAACCAGCAAGAAGTGAAAAAAAAAGTTTATTAAAGAGGTGCATGTTGACTTGGTGAAAACACTGGGGACTCCGCTCTACCATATTCTACAGCGGCACGTTGGTACAAGGCGTGCAAGCTGGGTAGAACATCCACAGAAGATGAACACCGCGAAGCACGCCCACCTATGTCCCTCTTTCAAACATCAAGAAACTCCAAGAACTTGTGATGTTAGATCGAAGCGTGACCATCCGGTATTTAGCTGAGATCACAAAGCTTTCATAGGGCAGCGTTCAACAATGGGTGAAATGAAAAAAAACTAGACGTCGTGGGACGTCTAGCAGATGTGAAAACATCGAAATTATTTTGTAGAAATAAAATGGTTATAACCTGGTAAAGTACTCCTCAAGACGAATCAAACGAGTATAAACTCGTTAGGGTTGCGTAGTTTCATTACAGAGTTACTGTGGCCACCTTCCAGCTCCATCGTCAGACCCTGGACACCATATAGAGACAAAGTACTCGTCAAGACAAATCACACGAGCCCGAACTCGATGGAGTTATGTCGTTTTATAACGGAGTTCCTATGGCCACCTTCTAGCTCCATCATCAGACCCTGTATACCATCTAAAGACAAAGTACTTGTCAAGACGAATCAAATGATTCCAAACTCGATGGGGTTGCGTCGTTTCATTATAGAGTTACTGTGGTCACCTTCCAGCTCCATCATCAGACCCTGGATATCATCTATGATTGAAGTTCTAGTTAGGACATTTCAAACGAGCCCTAATACGATGAAGTTACGCCATTTAATTACAGAGCCCAAACTCGATGGGGTTACGCCGTTTTATTATAGAGTTCCTATATACACTTTCCAGCTCCATCATCAGATCAGCTCCATGTCATCATAATATTGCATTGTCACGTGATATACACATGCGTGTAAAATTTCAGCTCAATCGGAAACCGGGAAGGGTGTCAAATTTAACTTGCAAGATTTGAACGGTATAAGTACAATAAAAGCGTCGCCACGCTAACAGCTGTTTTTACCCTCCCTCCGCATTAGATGTTTCACATCAAAAAAATATTACCTTGTTGCCATAAGAAAATACTAGCTGTACCGAACGCACTATCATTTAACTAATGAAAATGTTTGGGTTTTGTTAAACTTAAACCGTATAGGTTTATTATATTAGGTATGTAGGTAATATATGGTATTTAACGTACTCTTCGCTTCAATACCCTCGTCAATTATGAAGTTTACAGCTCCCAGTATTAGTTTTAAAAGACATTTTCTGAAGACGTTTAATATTTGTCACTCAATCACCCCTAAACGACTAAGCGGTTTGAGGTGAAATTTGGTAGGTTGAAGATAAGACCCTGAAATACACATAGAATCCTTTTTTATCTCGAAATAATAACTAGTTTAAGTGAGATGATTTAGAATATTACTGAATCATTGCTACTTAAACATGTTTCACATCAAAAAGGTCAGGGGAAATTTGAGGATAGCGGGAGATGACCAGAAGTCTCCCTTCTCGCATAAAACGCACTGGGTGCCAGAGCCCGCTTAACGATCTTCGGCCCTAATAGGAACTGGCCTGAGTGTGACGGGCCCAAGGCAGTCTGTCGCCCTAGCAGAAGCAGGCCCGAGACGGTGGCGCACGTGTTCCGCGAGTGTCTCTCGATGAGGGAGGGCTTGGCCCTCCAAAACAGATGGGGCCTCCAGAAATGGAGGCCCAGACCTGCTAGTATTGTATAGTGGAGGAACTCATGCGTAGAGCGTATCTCACTGCTGGCGAGAGGAAGTTTGAAGTGACACCGCGTGGTGTTAGCGGCTAGACCAGTTCCACTGGGAGTCCGGCATAACCCCTCCGTCTCGCTCGGCGGACGGGAATCCATAAAGGATTTCCACGCGAAAAAAGAGGGGGAAATTTGAGGATGATAGCGAGGTGGGTGATGATGTTGAGGCATTTTAGGCGGCTCAAGACAAAGATTTTTTTTGAGGGGTATTTTGAGGTTTAGAAAAGAGGTAGACTAAATGTATCCATTTATACTCATCATAATTACTGTTTGATCACCCCTCGTACATATACTGCTTACTTTTGAACAACACACATAATTCGTAATTTATTTTATACGTCGAAAATTGCAGTATAGCCAGTTTTTGTCTACAAAATTCAGATTACGTCCATCTATGGATGAAGATAAATAATAGTAACTCAACTTGTTTGACTACTTATTTATAAATCATGAGGATCATAAAATAAATAAATGAAACAGTAGTTTTGCTCATGTTAACTTTATTCTTACTGATCCATCTTCATCTTGATTCCATTTTCTTATTGATCGATTAATTAAAATAAATTTGGCTAAAGAGACTAGCTCCCTCATCTGGATGGCACCTCGCAAACTATATTATATTACAATAATGTAATTGTTAAAGATAATTCTAGACAATTTCTCAACTTCTTTTACAAGAATCCAGAACCGGCCCACAAAAGAAATATTTTTGTAGATTAAAGCCAGCATATCGACGTACCTATATTATTTTACGAAAGGAAATTGTTAATTGTTGGTTTTATTATTACCAGATGGCATCACGGTGCTATATCCCGCGACCGCGCCGAAGCCCTACTATCTGGTTCTTCCGATGGTGTGTTTCTTGTACGAGAGAGCACAAACTTCCCGGGAGATCACACGCTATGTGTACGCTACCGCGGAAGGGTCGAGCATTACCGGTGAGTATTAAATAGGTCCTAAACAAATCTTTAAACTGCACAGTTGATTAAACGTACGGATGCAACGACCAATATTTAATTTTTGACTTGCGGAATACCTACTGAAGTGTTTTCCTTATTTTGAATGACTGAAGCCGTCTACTAAATATAGGCTCTTCTGAGAAGGCCGTATACAGATATCAGATAGTTACTGAATACTGAAACTATAAACATAGGTAAACCGACGCTCAAAGTAGTTGCGTCGAAGATGTTTGATGTTGCGTCACATTCGTATGTCCAAAAGGCGACCTTCTGACCTGTCGCACTCACAAGAACCACTGGGTATTAAGGGGCGAGTCTCACATACAGGGCATACTAGTAACTGAAAGGGGATGCGTAAATAAATGCATAATCAATTTTGTTATATTTATGTATATTTAAAGCACTTACATGCTCGGTCAGTTATTATAACAAGAAACGCGAAATAGTTAATTCCAAAATGATAGACACCAGCTGGATTTTAACCGTTCCAGACTCGCACATTTTGTTCTTGTAAATGCGTAAATAAAATATAATTAGTTACAGGTATATACACATTGTACCTCTAACTAAGTAGAGGTTAAGAGGACCCATTAATAGCACATTTCTTTTGACATCGCAGAATAAAATGGGCAACAGCACCTGACAACCAAAACCAACGTCTCACCATCGACGACGAGGAGTTCTTTGATAACATGACCGATTTAATTCACGTAAGTGAAGCTGTCTATACTTAACATAAAAATAAATATTTTAATGTATTTTGTACGTATGTATTTTTTTTAACTGCCTCGGTGGTGTTGCGGTAGTGTATGCGACTGCTGATCATGAGGTCTCGGGTTCGATCCCCGGGTCGGGCAATGTTATTGAGCTTTTTCCTAAAAAAAAACATTCTCAGTAACAGCCCGGAGTTTGGAAATGTGCCCGGTAGACGTCAATAGGCTCGCCCCCTATTACGTGGGACTTAAACATAGCTGGCGAGTCGTGGGTGTGTAATACACCTCTGCCTACCCCTTCGGGGAATACAGGCGTGATGCTATGTTTTTGTTTTTTTTGCTGCTCAATTTTAATGTGATTCTCATGTATTTTTAATGTGAAACATAGAATCTTGTGTATCGATAAAATCTAATCCACACCGGTGTGTATCAAAATCGATACATACATCTGTAAAAACGTTTTACTTGTTGGATAAGGTATAAACCGCGTAATCCTTTTTATACCTTCCAACGAATGTGAATCAATTCAGTTGTTAGGTTATATGGCGCTGTGGTTGTAATACCGACCACCTATGCCGAGTGTTGTGGGTTCAATTCCCACATAGGGTAACTCTTTGTGGAGTCACAAATTTTGTTCTGAGTCTCAGGGGAAGACAAGTACACCCAGTACTTTGTGTCCGTGAAATTTCGTGATACATTAATTAATCCTTCGTGCAAGGTGTTATCTTAAAATAATGTCTTTAGTATTGTATTGTGAAATTATTACGTTTGTAACGAACAGCATTACCTACAAGACGCTGACGGTCTATGCACAAAGTTGGTACGATGTTTGCCGAAAGCTTCGCCGAACGGCGCCAACAACAACGGTGTATTACAACCTCCGTACCCGCCACATCCACAGGTAACTATATTTTTGATTATTGCTCAACTTTTGAGCACGATCTTCCTCCATAATGGAAGGAAAATAGCCTTTCTATCACAGGCTGGTGAGACTGGTTAGCATAGGTTATTTTTCAATATTTTTCTATAGTTATGTTTATTAAGTGTTGTAGTGGGGCATCGATTATATGAACAACACGCAAAATAAATAACTTCGTTTCTTTATAACGTTTCATCGCGGCTCCACTGCAGCTAAGAGCTAGTTTTTACGTTATACGAGGAGGGATCAAAAAGTAGTGAGAACGACATACTCCTTGGTTAGAAAATAAATAAATACTGGCAGGCATAGCTCAGATACATATTTGTAATATTAATAAAGAAAAAATCTTCTAGTTTCTTTTGTTTTTTTTTTCTGAATGTAGTCATTTGTTTGCTTAGTGCCGAAACGTGTTCTCGAAAATGGAGAAAAATGAAGCGCGAGCCGTTATTAAATATTAAATACCTCTGTTTAAAAAAGTTAACGACGCAAGAGATTCATTGCGATTTGGAGGCAACATTAGGAGAGTCTGCTCCGCCGTATTCCACTGTTGCAAGCTGGGCTTCTCAATTTCGAGTAGGGAGAACGAGCACAGAAGACGAACATCGTTGCGGCCGTCTTTCGACGTCAGTCACCCAAGAAAATGTTGCGAAAGTCGAGAAAATTGAATTGAGCGATCGAAGAGTTACCATCCGATACTTAATTCAAGAAACGGGCATTTCATATGGAAGTATTCAATCCATATTGAAACAATCTTTGAATATGAAAAAAGTCTCCGCAAGATGGGTGCCGAGAATGTTAACCGACAGTCAGAAACAAAATCGACTTGATATTTCGAAGATAATTGTTGGACAAGTTTCAAGAAGATTTTGAAAACTTTTTGTCTCGTTTCGTAACAATGGACGAAACATAGGTCCATCATTTTGATCCCGAGACAAAACAGCAATCTTCGCAATGGAAACGGCCATCATCACCGACCCTGAAGAAGTTTCGTGCCGTGGCATCGGCTGGCAAGGTTATGGCCTCAATATTTTGGGACTCAGAAGGGATATTGTTGATTGATTACCTGGACCGTGGAACCACTATTACAGCCCAATATTATGCAGCTTTAGTTCCCAAGTTGAGGAATGCCATCAAAGAGAAAAGGAGAAGGAAACTTCGAATGGGCGTGCTGTTTCATCGCGACACGCACCCGTTCACAGGTCGGCAGTTGCGATGGTTGCCATTCAGCAAGCTGGCTTTGAATTGGTTGACCACCCCCCTTATTCACCAGATCTGGCGCCTAGCGATTTTTACCTGTTCCCCAAATTGAAAGAATACTTAAGGGGAAACAGGTACGAAGACGATAACGAGGTGATGGATGCCGTGGAGAGCTTTTTGCAGGACCAAGACAAAACTTTTTTTTTGAAAGGGATTGTAGCCTTGGAAAAGCTTGGTGTGTAGAGAGACTCGGAGACTATGTAGAAAAATAAATTATTATGTTATCAATAGTCTTAATATACTATCTCATTCTCACTACTTTTTGATTCCTCTTCGTATCTCAGGTTAGGTCCGATATAGTAGCGGGATTAAAAATATAGGTACCAGTTTTTAAGTCTAATCAAGAGCTATAAAACAAAAAAGTTTCATCAAAATCCGTTCAGTGGTTTTTGCGTAATGCCGGAACAAGCAAACGGAAAAAAATCTTAAATAGCCTACATTCATTTTTCTCAAATATATATAATATCTTAATTGTACAGATATAGCTCTGTTACAGCTTTATGATAGTATAGATTGATATCGTTAATTTGTGAAATAATATAAATGAAGTGTATATTTATTTGCGCTATTTGTTTGTTTTTTCTGGTTTTCGTTAATAATAAATAATTATCTAATGAAAACTCTTAGCAACGCTGACGTTAGGTTACTTGTCGGTTTAAAGTTTATTTCCATAACAATTCCTAATCCAATCTGATTATTGTTGTCCTATTGTCACTTAAACCATTATAATTCTTTATTGTTCCCCATTTGTATTTCTAATTCTCTCTAGTATTTATTATATTACGTGTTACGTGGGTCAGTTGTTGTACGCAATAGTCTCAGAAAGGTATTCGTGCTTATGCGCAATGTTTTTCATCGATCACTGTGAATTTAACCCGGCATCTGGCAAGTTTAAAAGATTTCGCAAGTGCTTATCGTGTAATAACGTGTTATCTAGACTTAGTACATTAAAGAGATATTTACTGAAAGTAACAACTGCGTTTAATAAAGAGCCAAACTTGGTGAGATTTTTTTTATAGGTAGCCGTAGCCGTTATACACGTAATTATATTATTCGGAGGTACACAGACCCATGTACCGAAATAATCTCAGAAAACATAGTGCTGATGTTTCTCATGTCAGACAATCAAAGGAGTGTCTGTGCTTTAAAGTAATATAATACTGCGTTACTGGCTGAATCAACCAGGCGAGAAATTTCTGTACATTAATAAAAATCTAAAGCTCGTACAAGCCTAAAAAGAAAAGCTCATGTTTGCATGATACATCAATTTGAACTGATTGTTTTACCATTTTATTTCTATAGTAAATTGAAAATTACATTTTGATTTTGGCAATATTAAAATAACTAAATATTGTTTCAGCAACCGCCACCGTACCCACCTACGCCGAGCGTATCAAGCGCTTTAGGATCGGGCCACTTGCAACACACGTATTCAACGCAAATGGCGTCTACTGACCAACCGGATAGCGCGACGAACTTTGTTGATGCACGTAAGTTCCTGTATATATTTAATATTACGTAGTAAGTAGTAGGTAAGAACTAATTGTTTATTCAAATCACCCAGTTAAAGACGCCTATTTTGCCAGGACAGATTACATTACAACCTAGCATAGCATCACGCCTGTATTCCCCGAAGGGGTAGGCAGAGGCGTATTACACACCCACGATTCGCCAGCTATGTTTAAGTCCCACGTAATAGGGGGCGAGCCTATTGACGTCTACCGGGCACATTTCCAAACTCCGGGCTGCTACTGAGAATTTTTCTTTTTAGGAAAAATCTCAATAACATTGCCCGACCCGGGGATCGAACCCGAGACCTCATGATTAGCAGTCGCATACACTACCGCTACACCACCGCATACACTACCGCTACACCACCGAGGCAGTTACAGATGTAATCTTACGTGAATCATAATATCTTGCCGCACAGATATCTGATATCTGTACATAATATAGAGTTGTTATCGGCGTTGGTTGGTTAGTGCGCTTTCATTTTTTCAACCATGCAATCGATTTTAAAACGGCTCATTTTAAACACAAAGTGGAAAATGTGAAATCGAAAATAACAGTCATGAGCAGGATTTGAACCTGCATCTCCTGGATACCGTCCAGATGCTTTGCCAATTCAGCCATTGTGACAACTGCTCTTGACTGCTCTGTTCAAATCCTGCTCGTGACTGTATTTTTCGATTTCACATTTTCTACTTTGTGTTTAATGTATATGGCTAAGCATGTCAAATGCTAAAAACATATATAAATATTCTAAATACGGCTCATTTTATTAAGTAGATAAATGTGTTATACGAGTATAATGAAATAAAACTACGTTTACCCATGACTTTGAGTGCTGTAAAATTAAGTCAATTTGCACTACACCTTAAGATATACATTACAATAATGTAATATAGAGTTGTAGTTCGTCAAAGATAAAGATATTATTATATATTTATGTTACCACCTACTATATACATTGTAGTATGCGAAAATAAATGAATGAATATTTGCAGTAGGCAATTTCATCTATGTGAAGTAAAGGCGGTATAGTATTAGGAGACACGAATAGGCTTTGAGGCTTTCTTTAAGTACACGTAGCCTTATCGTAATACACTTCCTTCTCCCTCGTGACTTTCTCAAAAGCAAATTTTGCATATCATTGAGGTATTTTGATATTTTATATAGATATTTTAGCATTTGAGATAAATATAAATCAACACAAAGTGCGTAAATTTGAAATCGTAAATTACAGTCACGAGCATAAGCTCGTACGAGCCTATGCTCGTGACTGTAAGTTAGATTCTTCTGAACCTGGAATACCGCCCCAGCTGCTTTGCCATTTCAGCCATAGTGACAATTGCTAAAGACTGTGAATTTCGATTACACATTCATTCTCAACGTGTTGGGGGTGACGCCTGCGCCGTCCCGGGACCTCTAATTTTCGAAGGGATATTGCTGACATTTGTGTATCTGCCGGAGGCTTTCCTCTTAAATATCTTTCACAATAGATTGCAATGGAATTTCGCCAACGGCGCCATATTCAATAAAAGTTAATACGTGTAAAACACAACATTAGCTGCTCTAGTCGTTAAGACCAAACGTAATTTATTGTTTATGTTAGAAGAGCAATGGAACTCACAATAACGTATTTATAAAAAATTGTTTCAGATTGGAAAATAGATGAACGTGATCTGGAAATACGTGAGAACATAGGCAAGGGAGAGTTTGGCAATGTCATGTTAGGTATACTCAATGGAACGCAAAAAGTTGCTGTCAAGATATTGAAGGATCGGGAGGCTGCTAGCAAGTTCAGAGCGGAAGCGAGCGTGATGGCGTAAGTGATTATATATATTGTATATCTAATAGGTCGGTGGTGATGGACTAAAAATGTAGAATGTCATCACCTAATTAAAAATTATTATGTATCCTAATGTTCATATGTATAAGTAATAAATTTTTCGTTAAATATAACCTCTTCCTATCCTGTCCTTGTTATCCATCCTCTCCACCTTTCCTTGGAGACGGCAACGCGCAAGTGATGCCTCTGGTGTTGCCATCCGCTTACCATCAGGTAGGTCGTATGCGTGTTTGCCACAAGTACTCAGTATAAAAAAATATATAAGTGTAACCGAAGGCTTATAGATTAATATATTTCATTAAAAGGCAAATGTATTTAAATAGCAACAGAAAATACTGCCACTAGTCGTTATTGCAAGCGCAAAAGCAAACAACTGCAGTGGTGATGGAATCAAACAACTACAATGCGTTGTGGACATTTGAGCATTTTTAAACTATGTTATAGACTATATGGACTAAACATACTAATAGTTTGAAAAATATATAATTAATTCGCACTATTTGAAACTAAATCATGTCTTACATACACACAGCACACGATCCATAAATAAGGCGGGTGAATAATGAAGTGCACGAAAGTAACTAATGATAAACAAACTTCATATCCATTTGAATATTGATTTATAATAACTTAATTTTTACACTATCAAGTATAATTCCAGTACAGTTTTCACTAAGTATTTATTGAAATAGTTCTATTTTATTCTTAATAAAATATAAATGTCACTTAATAGTGTTAGATAGCTTATACAAATTTTGTTCTCAGGTCGTTGAAGCACGATAATCTGGTCCGATTATTGGGGTTAGTGTTCACGTCAAGTGGGAATACGTGTATCGTGACGGAGCACTGCGCTCAGGGCTCCCTACTCGACTACCTGCGGTCACGTGGGAGGCACTGTGTCACGCAACTAAATCAGATCAACTTTGCATAGTGAGTATTTGGTCGTTTTCTTGTAGCTTTAATTATAATGGATGCGATATAATCTAGTGTTAAACACAAAGTTAGATTAGAAGTTGACTGCGCACATTGGCTAATGGATACGATGGCTTGTATACCGGCCTTCCATGCCCAATGTGAACATAAATATAGTATCACGCTTGTATTCCCTGAAGGGGTAGGTAGAGGTGTATTACACACCCACGATTTGCCCAATGTGTTATGCATTTAGCTAGAGTTCATGCTACTTCAGGATCTTCCACGACTACTGCGAACGTGGGTAACGTTAAGTTACGTGATCTAGCATTATAAATATCGTTAAAGATCTCAAATTCCCATACATTTTAATAGTTTTCTATAGTGTTAACGATCATAGAATGTAACGTGGCTAGGTCCACTGGTCCATGCACTGTATCAAATTTATAGCTAGCTTTTATGAAAACTGTAAGGGCGACGCTGGGTATTTTTAAAACAATACTAGTTTCAAAGATATAATGGGTTAAAAGTGGAAATGAATGTCGTGCATCATAAATAATTAGTAATGACATAAATGGTGTATGGCAGCGACACGTGCTGCGGCATGGAGTACCTGGAGCGCATGCGCGTGGTGCACCGCGACCTGGCGGCGCGCAACGTGCTGGTGTCGGGCGCGGGCGCGGCCAAGGTGGGCGACTTCGGGCTCGCGCGCGCCGGCGCCGCGCGCGACGACCCCGCCGAGCAGCTGCGCCTGCAGGCCAAGCTGCCCATCAAGTGGACGGCGCCCGAGGCGCTCAAGCACAGTGTCAGTACACCACGTTCATGTCTGTATTATATTCGCAATCGGAAAAAAGAAACTGTGCTGTGATAAATTAGTCTCACAGTTCTATGATAAATACATTTTTTGTACAGTATTTCAAGTTGAACATACATTCACTTTGGCTGTTATACAGGTTTTTTTTATAATGGATATTCGCTATGTTTATTTTTCGTACAAAATTATTAAGATTTATTTATATTTGAGACTCTTAAATAACAATATAGTCAGAATTATTTCCATTAACTTACAATCAATTTTCAAAGTAATACATCCGTTGTCAATAACTTTACAATAACGATCGATTGGTAATGACTTTCTCATTTTGTACCTGGTGCATTACTACTAGGTAAATATTTTGATCAGTATTTTAGCACTTGACACGCTCAGCTACTTTAAACAACAAATTATTTGTGAATGTCGAAAAAGAGAAGTTAAATGCCAGCGGGACTCGGACATGTGTCCCTTCCAATCCGGAAAAGTACTCTAGACCGCTAAACCATCCCACTGACCGACGGCCATTCCCAATCTCCAGATCAAATTTGTCTTTACGACCCACGCCAACTTATATTTTGGTACCACATATTGTTATAAAGATTTTGTATATATTTTTGCAGAAATTCTCAAACAAATCCGATATGTGGAGCTTTGGAATCCTACTGTGGGAAATCTATTCATTCGGACGAGTTCCATATCCACGAATTGTAAGTTTTCATAATAGAGTATTTAGCAAATATGTTTAAATATTGTTAAATGTGTTAGTATTTATTTTATTCGTTTTTATGTTATATGTTTTTTAGCAATTTAAAACGTCTTATTGTTTATTTATATATAATTTATATATCTATTTCTCTTATTTTTTTATACCACGTAAGTGCCAGACAAGAATACAACCCAACCCACCTGTAGCTTAACCATGAGTTTTTCTCACGTAAACTCGCTAGCGACTACGTAAAATATTTGTATGACAAACCTTACAGCGCCTCTGGCGGTTACGTTGGGAATTTAATTCGGTAATATGAGTAACTTAATATTTCGATGCGTAAAATACCTATCGAAAGGAATTCAATCGCGACTTAGCATTTGTATAGTTTGTATACAAATTTGGTACCATGAGTTATGACTGACTTACACTATCGAACAAAGTCGTTTCGATAGTAGTTACGCAACTCACTGCATTATTGTGTGGTGAGAGACTTAGTTTATCTATAATACTTACAAAAGTTTTGGTGCAAATGGCTGGAAGAGAGCATATTTAGCATGTAATGAATACGTTAGCGGTGGATGAATATGAGGACAATCTCCGGGAATAAAGAAAAACAAAAAAAGAAATTGCTGACTTGACTTCTTCATCGTCGTCAATTTTTTTTCCACGTAGCTCTTTCTTCATTTTTGGAAATAAATAGTAGTCACTGGGGGCCAAGTCTGGACTGTAGGGTGGGTGGTTCAGTTGTTCGAAGCCGCACCGATGAATGGCAGCCGTCGCAACAAGGCACGTGTGAACGGGTGCGTTGTCGTCCTAAAGGAGCACACCTTTTGACAGTAGTTTTCCTCTTCTTTTGATGTGAAACATATAATGCGGAGGGAGGTAAAATCGGCTGTTAGCATGGCGACGCTTTTATTTTAGTTGTCCCGTTCAAATCTTGTAAGTTAAAATTGACACACTTCCCGGTTTCCGATTGAGCTGAAATTTTACACGCATATGTATATCGCGTGACAATGCAATATTATGATGACATGGAGCTGATCTGATGATGGGGCTGGAAGGTGGCCACAGTAACTATAATGAAACGACGCAACTCCATCGAGTTTAGACTCGTCTGATTCATCTTGATGAGTACTTTGTCTTTAGATGGTATCCAAGGTCTGATGATGGAGCTGGAAGGTGGCCATGCGAAACTCTGTAATTAAATGGCGCAACTCCATCGAGTTAGGGCTCGTGAGAAATGTCTTGACTAGTACTCCAGTCCTAGATGATATCCAGGGTCTGATGATGGAGCTGGATGTGGCCACAGTAACTTTGTAATAAAACGACGCAACCCCATCGAGTTTGGAATCGTTTGATTCGTCTTGACGAGTACTTTCTCTTTAGATGGTATCCAGGGTCTGGTGATGGAACTAAAAGGTGACCATAGGAACTCCGTTATAAAGCGACATAACTCCATTGAGTTCGGACTCGTATGATTCGTCTTGACGAGTACTTTGTCTCTAGATGGTATCCAGGGTCTGATGATGGAGCTAGAAGGTGGCCACAGTTACTCTGTAATGAAACAACGCAACCCTATCGAGTTTATACTCGTTTGATTCGTCTTGAGGAGTACTTTGTCATGTTATGATCATTTTATTTCTACAAAATAATGTCGATGTTTCACATCTGGTAGACGTCCTACGACGTCTAATTTTCCTTGATGGCTTCTTTTAATCTCTCTAGTAAAGAAGCGTAGTATTTTCCTGTTACAGTAACACCACGTTCTTTATAATGAATCAAAATAATACCTTCCGTATCCCAAAATACAGTCGCCATGATCTTTCCAGCCGATTGCGACACTTTGAACTTCTTTGGAGGTGTGCCTTTTTTATGCCACTGCATAGACTCTTGCTTTGACTCAGGTTCATAGTGATGAACCCAGGTTTCATCTCCAGTAATAATCCGGGTCATAACTTCCTTTCTCTCTCCACAGAGTTCCAAAAACTAGCGAGAGCACTCGATACGCTCTCATTTTGAAGTGGCGTGAGCATTCTCAGAACCCATCTTGCATTGACCTTAGTCATGCCAAGATGATGATGTAGGATACTTAAAAAACTTGTTTCGGATACTCCAACCATTGCTGCGAGCTGCTTCTTCTTCAGTCGGGCATCTTCCAATACAAGTTTTTCTATTTTTTCGACGATTTCCGGTGTGGTGGCCTCAATTGGCCGTCCGGAGGGGGGATCGTCTTCAATGGATCCTTGAAAAGACCATGCCACTTGTAAACCGTGGTCTTACCAGGGGCAGAGTCCACGTAAACCGCTAACAGCTCTTAAAAATTATCTCAGCGGATTTTCTTTGCTTGGTTGGAACTTAATAATGGCGCGGTGTTCAATTTTCTCCATACTGGCTAACTTCTTCCAGATTCAGTTGTTTGCAGGCCGATAACTCTAAAGTTAATGACCTGATTAGGTTCAAACTTGGTATATATACTGTTAATGAGATGCTGAACTAGTGACTACCTGGACAAGTAAACCTACCGCCACTCTCCATTCCGCGAACTTTTTGACCTCCCCTCGTATATACCATGCCAGCGCGGTGTCTGACCTGAGTATAACTGAATATTTTGTAATATTGAATATGCTAAAAGTGTACTCCAAAATATAATCGACGTCAAGTAATAGATCACAATTACGAGTGTTGACATAAGTATAAATTAGAAATTGGTGTTACCGGCATCCTCTAACGTAACCATAATTGTGCGTGATACAGCCGCTGGCGGAGGTGGTCCGGCATGTGGAGCGCGGGTACCGCATGGAGGCGCCGGAGGGATGTCCGACAGGCGCGTATGAGCTGATGCGCGCAGCGTGGCACGCCGACCCCGCACAGCGGCCCACCTTCGCAAACACGCGCCGCAGTCTCGCCGCCGTGCGCGACCAGGCGCACCCGCACCAGGTGTGTCCTGCCCCTCACTAGACACTCCCACTACACACGCCGACCCCGCACAGCGGCCCACCTTCGCAAACACGCGCCGCAGTCTCGCCGCCGTGCGCGACCAGGCGCACCCGCACCAGGTGTGTCCTGCCCCTCACTAGACACTCCCACTACACACGCCGACCCCGCACAGCGGCCCACCTTCGCAAACACGCGCCGCAGTCTCGCCGCCGTGCGCGACCAGGCGCACCCGCACCAGGTGTGTCCTGCCCCTCACTAGACACTCCCACTACACACGCCGACCCCGCACAGCGGCCCACCTTCGCAAACACGCGCCGCAGTCTCGCCGCCGTGCGCGACCAGGCGCACCCGCACCAGGTGTGTCCTGCCCCTCACTAGACACTCCCACTACACACGCCGACCCCGCACAGCGGCCCACCTTCGCAAACACGCGCCGCAGTCTCGCCGCCGTGCGCGACCAGGCGCACCCGCACCAGGTGTGTCCTGCCCCTCACTAGACACTCCCACTACACACGCCGACCCCGCACAGCGGCCCACCTTCGCAAACACGCGCCGCAGTCTCGCCGCCGTGCGCGACCAGGCGCACCCGCACCAGGTGTGTCCTGCCCCTCACTAGACACTCCCACTACACACGCCGACCCCGCACAGCGGCCCACCTTCGCAAACACGCGCCGCAGTCTCGCCGCCGTGCGCGACCAGGCGCACCCGCACCAGGTGTGTCCTGCCCCTCACTAGACACTCCCACTACACACGCCGACCCCGCACAGCGGCCCACCTTCGCAAACACGCGCCGCAGTCTCGCCGCCGTGCGCGACCAGGCGCACCCGCACCAGGTGTGTCCTGCCCCTCACTAGACACTCCCACTACACACGCCGACCCCGCACAGCGGCCCACCTTCGCAAACACGCGCCGCAGTCTCGCCGCCGTGCGCGACCAGGCGCACCCGCACCAGGTGTGTCCTGCCCCTCACTAGACACTCCCACTACACACGCCGACCCCGCACAGCGGCCCACCTTCGCAAACACGCGCCGCAGTCTCGCCGCCGTGCGCGACCAGGCGCACCCGCACCAGGTGTGTCCTGCCCCTCACTAGACACTCCCACTACACACGCCGACCCCGCACAGCGGCCCACCTTCGCAAACACGCGCCGCAGTCTCGCCGCCGTGCGCGACCAGGCGCACCCGCACCAGGTGTGTCCTGCCCCTCACTAGACACTCCCACTACACACGCCGACCCCGCACAGCGGCCCACCTTCGCAAACACGCGCCGCAGTCTCGCCGCCGTGCGCGACCAGGCGCACCCGCACCAGGTGTGTCCTGCCCCTCACTAGACACTCCCACTACACACGCCGACCCCGCACAGCGGCCCACCTTCGCAAACACGCGCCGCAGTCTCGCCGCCGTGCGCGACCAGGCGCACCCGCACCAGGTGTGTCCTGCCCCTCACTAGACACTCCCACTACACACGCCGACCCCGCACAGCGGCCCACCTTCGCAAACACGCGCCGCAGTCTCGCCGCCGTGCGCGACCAGGCGCACCCGCACCAGGTGTGTCCTGCCCCTCACTAGACACTCCCACTACACACGCCGACCCCGCACAGCGGCCCACCTTCGCAAACACGCGCCGCAGTCTCGCCGCCGTGCGCGACCAGGCGCACCCGCACCAGGTGTGTCCTGCCCCTCACTAGACACTCCCACTACACACGCCGACCCCGCACAGCGGCCCACCTTCGCAAACACGCGCCGCAGTCTCGCCGCCGTGCGCGACCAGGCGCACCCGCACCAGGTGTGTCCTGCCCCTCACTAGACACTCCCACTACACACGCCGACCCCGCACAGCGGCCCACCTTCGCAAACACGCGCCGCAGTCTCGCCGCCGTGCGCGACCAGGCGCACCCGCACCAGGTGTGTCCTGCCCCTCACTAGACACTCCCACTACACACGCCGACCCCGCACAGCGGCCCACCTTCGCAAACACGCGCCGCAGTCTCGCCGCCGTGCGCGACCAGGCGCACCCGCACCAGGTGTGTCCTGCCCCTCACTAGACACTCCCACTACACACGCCGACCCCGCACAGCGGCCCACCTTCGCAAACACGCGCCGCAGTCTCGCCGCCGTGCGCGACCAGGCGCACCCGCACCAGGTGTGTCCTGCCCCTCACTAGACACTCCCACTACACACGCCGACCCCGCACAGCGGCCCACCTTCGCAAACACGCGCCGCAGTCTCGCCGCCGTGCGCGACCAGGCGCACCCGCACCAGGTGTGTCCTGCCCCTCACTAGACACTCCCACTACACACGCCGACCCCGCACAGCGGCCCACCTTCGCAAACACGCGCCGCAGTCTCGCCGCCGTGCGCGACCAGGCGCACCCGCACCAGGTGTGTCCTGCCCCTCACTAGACACTCCCACTACACACGCCGACCCCGCACAGCGGCCCACCTTCGCAAACACGCGCCGCAGTCTCGCCGCCGTGCGCGACCAGGCGCACCCGCACCAGGTGTGTCCTGCCCCTCACTAGACACTCCCACTACACACGCCGACCCCGCACAGCGGCCCACCTTCGCAAACACGCGCCGCAGTCTCGCCGCCGTGCGCGACCAGGCGCACCCGCACCAGGTGTGTCCTGTCCCTCACTAGACACTCCCACTACACACGCCGACCCCGCACAGCGGCCCACCTTCGCAAACACGCGCCGCAGTCTCGCCGCCGTGCGCGACCAGGCGCACCCGCACCAGGTGTGTCCTGCCCCTCACTAGACACTCCCACTACACACGCCGACCCCGCACAGCGGCCCACCTTCGCAAACACGCGCCGCAGTCTCGCCGCCGTGCGCGACCAGGCGCACCCGCACCAGGTGTGTCCTGCCCCTCACTAGACACTCCCACTACACACGCCGACCCCGCACAGCGGCCCACCTTCGCAAACACGCGCCGCAGTCTCGCCGCCGTGCGCGACCAGGCGCACCCGCACCAGGTGTGTCCTGCCCCTCACTAGACACTCCCACTACACACGCCGACCCCGCACAGCGGCCCACCTTCGCAAACACGCGCCGCAGTCTCGCCGCCGTGCGCGACCAGGCGCACCCGCACCAGGTGTGTCCTGCCCCTCACTAGACACTCCCACTACACACGCCGACCCCGCACAGCGGCCCACCTTCGCAAACACGCGCCGCAGTCTCGCCGCCGTGCGCGACCAGGCGCACCCGCACCAGGTGTGTCCTGCCCCTCACTAGACACTCCCACTACACACGCCGACCCCGCACAGCGGCCCACCTTCGCAAACACGCGCCGCAGTCTCGCCGCCGTGCGCGACCAGGCGCACCCGCACCAGGTGTGTCCTGCCCCTCACTAGACACTCCCACTACACACGCCGACCCCGCACAGCGGCCCACCTTCGCAAACACGCGCCGCAGTCTCGCCGCCGTGCGCGACCAGGCGCACCCGCACCAGGTGTGTCCTGCCCCTCACTAGACACTCCCACTACACACGCCGACCCCGCACAGCGGCCCACCTTCGCAAACACGCGCCGCAGTCTCGCCGCCGTGCGCGACCAGGCGCACCCGCACCAGGTGTGTCCTGCCCCTCACTAGACACTCCCACTACACACGCCGACCCCGCACAGCGGCCCACCTTCGCAAACACGCGCCGCAGTCTCGCCGCCGTGCGCGACCAGGCGCACCCGCACCAGGTGTGTCCTGCCCCTCACTAGACACTCCCACTACACACGCCGACCCCGCACAGCGGCCCACCTTCGCAAACACGCGCCGCAGTCTCGCCGCCGTGCGCGACCAGGCGCACCCGCACCAGGTGTGTCCTGCCCCTCACTAGACACTCCCACTACACACGCCGACCCCGCACAGCGGCCCACCTTCGCAAACACGCGCCGCAGTCTCGCCGCCGTGCGCGACCAGGCGCACCCGCACCAGGTGTGTCCTGCCCCTCACTAGACACTCCCACTACACACGCCGACCCCGCACAGCGGCCCACCTTCGCAAACACGCGCCGCAGTCTCGCCGCCGTGCGCGACCAGGCGCACCCGCACCAGGTGTGTCCTGCCCCTCACTAGACACTCCCACTACACACGCCGACCCCGCACAGCGGCCCACCTTCGCAAACACGCGCCGCAGTCTCGCCGCCGTGCGCGACCAGGCGCACCCGCACCAGGTGTGTCCTGCCCCTCACTAGACACTCCCACTACACACGCCGACCCCGCACAGCGGCCCACCTTCGCAAACACGCGCCGCAGTCTCGCCGCCGTGCGCGACCAGGCGCACCCGCACCAGGTGTGTCCTGCCCCTCACTAGACACTCCCACTACACACGCCGACCCCGCACAGCGGCCCACCTTCGCAAACACGCGCCGCAGTCTCGCCGCCGTGCGCGACCAGGCGCACCCGCACCAGGTGTGTCCTGCCCCTCACTAGACACTCCCACTACACACGCCGACCCCGCACAGCGGCCCACCTTCGCAAACACGCGCCGCAGTCTCGCCGCCGTGCGCGACCAGGCGCACCCGCACCAGGTGTGTCCTGCCCCTCACTAGACACTCCCACTACACACGCCGACCCCGCACAGCGGCTCACCTTCGCAAACACGCGCCGCAGTCTCGCCGCCGTGCGCGACCAGGCGCACCCGCACCAGGTGTGTCCTGCCCCTCACTAGACACTCCCACTACACACGCCGACCCCGCACAGCGGCCCACCTTCGCAAACACGCGCCGCAGTCTCGCCGCCGTGCGCGACCAGGCGCACCCGCACCAGGTGTGTCCTGCCCCTCACTAGACACTCCCACTACACACGCCGACCCCGCACAGCGGCCCACCTTCGCAAACACGCGCCGCAGTCTCGCCGCCGTGCGCGACCAGGCGCACCCGCACCAGGTGTGTCCTGCCCCTCACTAGACACTCCCACTACACACGCCGACCCCGCACAGCGGCCCACCTTCGCAAACACGCGCCGCAGTCTCGCCGCCGTGCGCGACCAGGCGCACCCGCACCAGGTGTGTCCTGCCCCTCACTAGACACTCCCACTACACACGCCGACCCCGCACAGCGGCCCACCTTCGCAAACACGCGCCGCAGTCTCGCCGCCGTGCGCGACCAGGCGCACCCGCACCAGGTGTGTCCTGCCCCTCACTAGACACTCCCACTACACACGCCGACCCCGCACAGCGGCCCACCTTCGCAAACACGCGCCGCAGTCTCGCCGCCGTGCGCGACCAGGCGCACCCGCACCAGGTGTGTCCTGCCCCTCACTAGACACTCCCACTACACACGCCGACCCCGCACAGCGGCCCACCTTCGCAAACACGCGCCGCAGTCTCGCCGCCGTGCGCGACCAGGCGCACCCGCACCAGGTGTGTCCTGCCCCTCACTAGACACTCCCACTACACACGCCGACCCCGCACAGCGGCCCACCTTCGCAAACACGCGCCGCAGTCTCGCCGCCGTGCGCGACCAGGCGCACCCGCACCAGGTGTGTCCTGCCCCTCACTAGACACTCCCACTACACACGCCGACCCCGCACAGCGGCCCACCTTCGCACACACGCGCCGCAGTCTCGCCGCCGTGCGCGACCAGGCGCACCCGCACCAGGTGTGTCCTGCCCCTCACTAGACACTCCCACTACACACGCCGACCCCGCACAGCGGCCCACCTTCGCAAACACGCGCCGCAGTCTCGCCGCCGTGCGCGACCAGGCGCACCCGCACCAGGTGTGTCCTGCCCCTCACTAGACACTCCCACTACACACGCCGACCCCGCACAGCGGCCCACCTTCGCAAACACGCGCCGCAGTCTCGCCGCCGTGCGCGACCAGGCGCACCCGCACCAGGTGTGTCCTGCCCCTCACTAGACACTCCCACTACACACGCCGACCCCGCACAGCGGCCCACCTTCGCAAACACGCGCCGCAGTCTCGCCGCCGTGCGCGACCAGGCGCACCCGCACCAGGTGTGTCCTGCCCCTCACTAGACACTCCCACTACACACGCCGACCCCGCACAGCGGCCCACCTTCGCAAACACGCGCCGCAGTCTCGCCGCCGTGCGCGACCAGGCGCACCCGCACCAGGTGTGTCCTGCCCCTCACTAGACACTCCCACTACACACGCCGACCCCGCACAGCGGCCCACCTTCGCAAACACGCGCCGCAGTCTCGCCGCCGTGCGCGACCAGGCGCACCCGCACCAGGTGTGTCCTGCCCCTCACTAGACACTCCCACTACACACGCCGACCCCGCACAGCGGCCCACCTTCGCAAACACGCGCCGCAGTCTCGCCGCCGTGCGCGACCAGGCGCACCCGCACCAGGTGTGTCCTGCCCCTCACTAGACACTCCCACTACACACGCCGACCCCGCACAGCGGCCCACCTTCGCAAACACGCGCCGCAGTCTCGCCGCCGTGCGCGACCAGACGCACCCGCACCAGGTGTGTCCTGCCCCTCACTAGACACTCCCACTACACACGCCGACCCCGCGCAAATATATATCAAAAAACATTTCAAAAACTCGAGGTCAAAAACACATTATTTCGAAAACTCAGAAATGTGTGCCGTGCCAGGTTTGGAACTCGAACTGGAGATCAATCTGTCATTACAGTTCTTGGTAGGCTGTTTCTGCTTGATAAATTCACTTTAATCTTTTCCATAAATGTAGCAACAGGTAACAGATAAATATTGTTCTATAATTTCTCACAATAGTCTAGTTTTGTCGATACTCGATACCTTTATTACGTCATGTGGATGTGCAGATCTGTAATGAATCGTCAATAATGTATTCATTTAATTGTTTCAGTGAGGAGCATCGCACTGAAAACCTTGAAGCTCCGTGATATTATGTAAATGTACAACCATGAGTAGGCAAAGTGCTGTGAAGATTGTGAGCTGTATTTTATACATTAATTAAATACATAATGTAAGTACTAAATTATTTTACTATATTTGAAGACACTCCCTCGCTAAGATATAAATGTATTGTAGAAGTTAGTTAAATGTGTAATTTTGATGTGTTGTACAAGAGTGTGTATTAGGTGTTGGGAGCTTTTAGTGGAAACAATGTTCTATCAAATACTGCTGATTGAGCATTAAAAAAACATATAAATTGTATCACATAGAACATCTACAGAAAAAATTCCACTAAAAGATCTCTTAGTTAAAATTTTAATTGAAGGCCTATGCTTCAATTTATTGTAACGTGTTCTCGTAAAGATTCCACCCAGTATAGATCACCAAGGTTATGTCGGTACTATGGTACTGTCTAGTCAATGTATTGTATGTAATATTGTTTGTATCATATTATAATATTGCACATTAATTAATCAGGGAGGACTGGCCATATATATACAGACCAAAACAAAGCATTCTACACTCAAAGGTGTTACATAAATCGCTCAAATAATAAAATATTATGAGTATTCAATTCTAGACGTGCTCATGTGAGTGTTTTTATATAGATACTTAACATGTAAATTTCAGTGTTGTGTCAAACGTTAAAGCTGTACGAGTTATTAATTCAGTGCGACATTAGCATCAAAGTCTGATAGTTTTATAATTAACAATTATTGTGTTTTGCCATCGAGTCAAAGTTCAATTTACAAAAATCGGTTTACACCACAGATGTATAATACTGAGCAGATATAAATGTAATAGGGTGTATAACGTTTGTACTATAATCCTTCTGTAATATAATCAATGGTCGGTTTGCATGATCAGAAAAATATTAGCAATAGCAATTTTGTCACCACACCCTTTTTTTCCCGCGGGTGTCATACAAGGTGACTAAGGGAAGCAATTTTCACCAATTGCATTACTGGTGTTAAGGCTGGGTACCAAGTAGGAGTACTCACTTCTTATATGACCCGAGCGAGTCAATGCCACCGTCTCCCGTGTGACCAGCCGCAGCTTCATAGCCATCACCTCTTGTGTTTTCAGTGACGGCTACTACTTACCATCAGGTGGATAAGGAATGAATAAAGGTAATTTGCCGGTTTTGCCGCTTATGTAATAACAATATGCTCCAACTCACTATAAATCAATAACATTTCATTTGTAAGTAAAATAACGTTTTGTCGTTATCCGTTACTGAGTAAGCAATGTCCTTAGAGTAAGTTTTTGCTACAGAATTTATTTAGTATAATCCACTGCTTAATATTATACGTCTGTGGTTTCTACACCATGCGATAGACTAAGAAGTGTTTAGCCATATTAAGGAAAAGTTGTATAATCCAACTTGCAGGTTGTGTGCTATAAAATAAATGTACTATTTTCGGATTCATCAAATTAAAATTGATCTTAAGACCATGTAGTTATAAGTCGATATTTGAATCGTATCTAGAAGCCAAACGTATATGAAATTTACTTGTATGTGTGTGCTTATTTACTTAGAGAGTTGTTTAATGAAATTGTGTCAAACATGACAGTCTGAGGAATGCTATGAATCTCATAAACCTAATTGTTTACGAAATGTAATCGTAAACTAAGTATCAAATATTTCGTCGTACAATTGCTAAAATATATAAGTTCAGACAGATTAATGTATTTAAATGCATCAGAATAGCATTGTGTTATTCCCTGTATTGCAACAATGTTAGATTGTAAAATTGAGTATTTTATAAAAATGAGACTACATTTCGACAACCACGTCTTATCCTTTTGTTTTATCTTATGCAATACTAGTTTTAAGTGTTAAATTGTTTTTACCATATATTTATGTTCTTTCAGAATATTTTGTGAGAATTAATTGATGATGCAGGCTAATGCGAGTCGTTTGATTTCTGCCAAAGCATAGGAACTTGATATTTTGTTTCTCCATCAGTCTTCCTATATTTCTCCAGAACGAATTATTTCTTGGAGACAACAATAAAGCGTACAACTGTTTACTAGTCTTTAAAGAGTAGTATGACTGAATTGTTTGCAGTTGTATTTTTTTTTTCTAATTTATATAAATAAGAACTAAGGTATTGAAATCTCAGTTGTTTTTGTTTATTACTTGTACTATTATTTTTAACATTGTAAATAGTTATATGTAACACTAAGGAATAAATGTATTATAACAAATTATAAATCCACTAAAACAGATCACAATATTTTTATTTATAACTCTGTGTCAGTATCTGCTTGAGCATGTCCGAATTTTTTTTTACTGTATTCTGTTTTTGGCTGCCATATTTCCAGCTTTGATTCACATTTTCCCTCTTTGATTAAGTCTTTTGCTCTGATAACGTTTGACGCTTGCCCACAACATCTGTCTTCCTCCACTTTCACATAATTTTCTCTGAAATGTGACTTGTCTGTGTTTGTTGGCAGACTATTGTTATTCCCTGCGGACTGAGACTGACATTCACAATCTACTTGTTTTGTTTCACCTTTCACTGCTTTTTGCGCTACCCATTCACATTCGAGTCGGTTTCTTAAGACATGTGACGACTGTTTTTGATTTCCTACGTCTGTTTGCAGACTACCGCCACTCCCGGCCTCCGCGTACGTCACAGTTGATTTGTCAAAAACTTCCGTAGAGCATTGGCAAATTTCATTATTAGACTGACTTTTCTTTAGCGGCTTTCTTTCGATTTTAATACGTTTGTTCCTGACATCACTTGCTATTAGTTGTCTTTGCTCCATATCACAGATACCTGGCTGAGATTTAACCGGCATATCTATTGAACCATAGTCACAAATAATTTCTTTCGATTTCATAGTGTCTAAAGACATAGCACTTGGAGGTTTAAGTGAATTATCACGTTGATTTGACATACAACGACAAGGTTTGGAACAAACCACTTCATAATGGCATGTCGTGTTTGTTATCGGTGTATCGACTTGTACAGCAGCGCAGCCTCTCGCAGGGAAATTGAACGTGCAATCGTACTGTCGTAAGCATGGATAAAAATAGTGTATGTCTGTTGTCGAAGTCCACCTGTCATTATGAAACTGAAATGTTGTAGTTCATATTTTAATATTATCTTTAGGCTTATAATACGTAATATCTCCACCTCGAATCCCGCGGGATTTGAGGTGGAGATATAAAAGATGATAAAGGGAACAGTTTACTAACATCAACTGCGGATAACCGAAAACCGCCGACTTGAATAACAACGCGGTGATCAGCCGCATTCAGGTTGTGATGTTGCATGGCTGGTTAATAAATGGGTAAGAGTCCATATATTACCTCGCCTTGTTATCTCTTGAAGTGGCTTCAAGAGATAACAAGGCGAGGCGAGTGGCGGTCATATATTTTTTTTTCCGCCTAAAGAAAAGGGGAAGGAAAATTCGAAGCAAAATCACTGGTAGTAAATACTACCGTAAATTACACAGACATTGACCATTGAAAAAGTGTGAAGCAGTCCCAGTGGTCCGTCAATATAGACAGAAAGACTGCACACGACGATTTATTTAGTGGGTAGATATAAAAAAAAAAGTAGGGCCCCACACTAATTTACTCGTTGTCTCGAATGTCAGGGTTGCCTTATAAAAAAATAAGATTCAAGAGTGAATGATATTCACTGCCAGCCCTGAAGGAGCACCTAGTTATCATCCTGATAGTCGTGAAATATATATAGTATTGCTTTATTAAATTTTTTAATGTAGTCGTAGATCGTCTGTATAGTCGTTTCACTACGCTCCTTGTGTTGCCAAGTCGATGAACTGCATAAGTGGGCCATTATTATCTGCCATTGTTTGCAATGAAAAGAAAGTAAATCTTAACAGGTATCAAATTTTTCTGAAAATTTTATTGATAAATACCTTTAATTGATACCCAGGATAAAATTTGTTAAGATTATAGTCTGAAGCCAACGGAGGCCTCGATGATTCGGGGCGTTGATAAGAATTGCCGGTGTATGTAGGAATCCTGTGGAGGAAACATTTATAAATGCTGTATTCCAGTAGGTAATATGAACTCAAAACATTGCTTATGTGTACTAGGTCAAACATCCATCCATTTTCTTACACTGTATAGATACGTGGCAGTGTGTGTGATTATGATCATATCATATTATGTTCTTAGCACGTTATCATAAAAAAAAACTAAAATTGGGCTAAATAGTGCCATACATCTGGGGATCTTTTCGTCCATCGATCAGCCTTTTATTGTCCACTGCTGCACAAAGGCCTCCTCAAGCGCTACAATGAGTAGGCCTGTTCCGCTTGCGGCTTTGACCAGGACCCCGATTCTCGTGCATTAGACTTTTATCTCGAACTCGACATATGTCGAAAAAAATTGCGAATGTCGAGTGAAAACCAATTTTCGTATTCTCGTAATGTCACGTTAGAGATATGTCTACCACTCAGCGCACGACATGCAACGAGTAGTCTATAGCAATCGACATCATGTGTCGAATGCAAAGTCGAATGATAATTCGAACATCAGTTTGTTTTTGTTGTGAATAGTTGTGGACTTGTGGTTGTGAAACGTCTTGTAAACTTAAATTTTGTTCCAACCCAATCCTTGATATCGAGTGGAAGTCAAGAAAATTGGTGATGAGCTAATTGTCGCATTTATTAATAATCTGGTGGAGGCTACAGAAGATGCGGCACTGGGTATTCCACGTCGGCAAGGTCTGTGGCGTTATAACTCCATAAGTTAAGTGATGCAGCGTTCCAAAAAACTTTCGCCTATCGAAGGAACTGACGGATGAACTAATAGACATAGTGGAACCAGTCTTATGTCATAGGACACGACCCCTTTTTTTTTTTTTGTTAAGGTGGGGAAAAATTTTCCTAACCGAACACCCCGCCGTTCGGGGCAACGACCCGGGGGTAGTATAGGGCCTGCACCCACTAAAGAAACCCGCCGTGTGCCGTCTCTCCGCCTTTATTGGTGGGCCACTGGAACTATGTTACATTCCTTCGGTGGTATAGAACACGACCCTGCATTTTTTAATTATTCTATACTTAGAAACACAAATTAACAAACAAACGACACTGATCAATATAATACTATATTGTAGGATTTTTACTTTTTGTCGTTTTGTTAAAACATTTCGTATAATGCAAGTAGTCTTTCTACAATTTTTTGTTATACTATAATACATATATTAATATTGCACTAGGAGATCTTCTGACTGTGCAGTAATGAATAGAATTTTAATATTAAATTGAGGCTACATATATATAAACACCTTCTTTTTTTTTAAGGCGGGAAAAAATGTTCCTAACCGCACACCCCGTCCTTCGGGGCAACGAACAGGGTAGTGTGGGGCCCTCACCCACTAAAAAAACCCGCCGTGTGCCATCTCTCCGCCGTTACTACCGGGCCACTGGAACTATGTTACATTCCTTCGGTGGTATAAACACCTAAAATATATTTTAAAACATTTTTATCGCTTAATCGATATTTTTCCCAACACAATCGATACTTTTATAAAATAATCGAGAAAACGGAACGTCATTTTTATATGACTATAGAAAAGTCGAAGACAAGAATCTCTATTGTGACCGAGAATACAATTTTATGATACTGTAGACATTTTGGCGACATTTTCCGTAGAGATTTTAAAATTAGAGATTATCTCTAATTAGACATTATCTCTACAATACGAGAATCGGGGTCCAGGTCTTTGGTCCAAATGATGGAAGGTCAGCTACGCTGCGCTGTTAGAAATATGGTATATATCTACCCATAATGTGGTGGCCACTCCAGAAACTTTCTTATGTAGGTATTGTTACACTGAACGTGGCTAATAAAACAAAACTTGCATCTCAGTACAATGTGTTAAAATATCTACTTACGGATTATCTATACTTCTTATGAACCAAACACCTACTTTAGAGTTGTAATAAGGATTGGTATAATTAGTATTTATTGTATTGACGTGGGGCAAACAGGTATTTCCCGTGGGCGGTGTCCACCATTTTATGGTTGGTGTAAAGAAATATTGACATGTTCCGTCCGGGAATGTTAATGATGTAACGTCTCCTTCTCCCACTATTTGTGGATATAAGTCACTGATTTGGGGAGCTGAAAATAAATAGTTACATTGCAATTGTATTTACAGCACCTCATCACATTCTAGTCACGACTAAACTAGTCTAGAAGTGTAATCGCTTTCATAGACGAACTAGCTTGAAGGAAAACATGGTGATGAAACTCCCATAATTACTAAGGATGTGCTTGTGCGTGTAATCTACTGTTCCCTATATAACATACCTATAGGTATATCTACCTAGTCCTATTTCTGCAGCGATTAGCAATAGTTCCTACATTAACTCTACGACTTAGTCTAAGTAGGTACTAACGTGGATTGTAGTTATTATATCCACAGCAATTTCCGTTACTAAAACCGTTTCCGCAGAAGGATTGATTGCACTGCATTATTGCGGTTAAATAGGAACCTATTTCGTTAACATCTCTGAACCGTCTTTCCAAGTTGTCATTTTTAGAAGGCCTATTTTGTTATTTTTTCAAGATAATGAACTCATTATGTCTGTTAGTTGAAAACTGGAAAACTGTATGAAACTGTCAGAAACTGTATTTTGACCAAAGAGTATACGTATAACCAAAAATTTTGTATTGTTTACATAATGAATTTACTTTTAAAGACCATAGATTTATATACCGGCCCCCAATTAGTTTATTCTAAAAAGGCATATATAGTGTCTAGTACGAATATTAATAATAATAACAAATAATAATTAATATTCACGGACATTTCATTCAACGTCCTCTGATCCCAAACAAAGCTTAACGTCTTTATATTAATCTAGCTATATATGTATATATATATATATATATATATATATATATATATATATATATATATGTATACTATAAAGCTGTAACAGCTATATCTGTACATTTAAGATATTTGAGAATAAATGTATTAGGCATCTCTACATGAACACAAAAGATTTTTAACACGGTTTTATTAGCTTCGCCTGTATCTATATAACGGAATCTTTGAACATGATTTTGACCCACTTTGAAATGTCGGATTAAATCAGAACTGCATATATATTTATAGCCCATAATGTGGGCGTCTTTGGATAGGTCTTTCAATAATACAATATTTTTGGGTTTGTGTAATCAATTTTTCGAATAAGGGACCTGGGGGGTTAGGCAGAATGTCATATTGCACGTGTCGACCGTATCGTCTCGCTTGTACGATCACCGTGATTGGCCAACGGATTATTGTGACATCACGCGTCGGTTTCTCAACCAATCACAGTGATCTCGATACGGTCGACACGTGAAATATGACATTCTGCCTCAGGGGGCTGTTTATGAAATATTAAGCTTGTTGTTAGAATACTTTCTGATATTTACGCGAATGTTACACATTTTGAAATAAAACTTCGTTTACGGAATCTATCGCGTTTACTTAATTTTACTACTATCCCGACGTTTCGAATACTTTACAGCATTCATGATCACGGGTGGACTTAGATGATAGACGTCCAAAGCTGATATGTTATTTCAACGGTCTCGTCTACCCACAGTATATGATTTTACAAAAATTTTGGTTTATTTATTTTAACCCACCTAATATTCGTTTAGAAACACAATTAAAATATTTACTTCAAATTTTTTTATGCTTACAATGTATGAGACTAAGTTAGTATATTAAAATGAGTATAATACTCCTCTTTAAACTAAAATTTTTTGTTTTTATTTAGTGCTCAAAAATTCTACCATAAACTACCAATTACTACCAGTAAGAAGACAATCTTGGTTATTAGTTTATATTATTAAATATATTGATTTTGCCAAAAGCTAAGTCTAAAAAGCTACCACCGGATCGGAACGCGGCCTGACTGAGAAAGATCCGGCCAGAAAACTCAGTAGGCAACAACTGTTATGGATTATTAAATTTTTGTACGGCTGAAAGCTAATTAAGTTTAAATTTTTTTTTTTTTTTTTTTTAAAGGCAATAACTAAAACTAATCACCACTGTGGGTTTTGTCTACACAATAAGCGCTAACTGTGTCTTGCAATCTTGTGGTATGCCTTCTTGTGTTCTGTTTGGTGAGGCCTATCACAGGATTCCAGCTTGATGGTAAGACCCAGCCGTCTTCTCTATTGAAATTGGGATGTTTCTTAATTTCAATAGCCTCACGTATCATTCTAGGGCGATATCGATGTTCTTTTGCGAGGATTTGAGGTTTGTCAAACCTAATGTAATGGCGGGTGTGGTCCTGTGTGTGCTCACAAATTGCAGACTTTGTATAGCGACGGTGCTTCACATCAGCTATGTGGTCTTTGATCCGAATTGTTATGGATCTCTTTGTTTGCCCAATGTAGGAGAGACCACAATCACAATCCAGCTTGTATACTCCTGCATCCTGTAAAGGTATATGGCACTTGACAGGTGGTGTTGTTAGAGTCAAGTGAGTCAGTTAAATGGTTGTTTTTGGATATGTGAAAAATATATATATATAATAATATTACGTAATACTTATGCGTTGAACTACTCTTTATTGAAATCAGTGGCAATCTCTATCGATGGTTCTCATCTTACGTCGAGAACAGGTGTCAAGCGGTGGTTCTCAATAGTTTCTCATCTCGAGCAAGGAGTAAACCCTCTGGAATTCCTCAAGGCTCTTTGTTGGGTCCTATGTTATTTAATCCATCCATCAATCCATTAGCCTTTTAACGTCCACTGCTGGACATAGGCCTCCCCAAGAATGGGGATATTGCCGTAATCGCCACGCTTGGCAGGCGGGTTTGCGATCGCAGTGGATGTTGTTAATACTCGAAGGAATGCTGCTGCCCAGTCCCCCGGTATGGCCTCAGTCGGCTCTTACGACTCCCATGGGTGGAGAGGGGTGGGACAATTCTAACTCCGGTCCCACACGGCGCCCTATGTTATTTAATATTTTTATTAATTATATATAAAAACTTTTTTGTCCGTTTGGTGACGGACTAAGAATACAAGTGTCACCACTCCTCAAATTTCATTTAGTTCTTGATTACCTGCATCTTTTCCCGCGGGTGTCGTACAAGGCGACTAAGGGAAGTAAGCAATTATCACCTATTGCATTACTGGTGGTAGGGCTGGGTACTAAGTGAGAGTACTCACTTGATATCGGGTCCGAACAGGTCGGTACCACCGTCTCCTGTTTGACCGGTCATGAAGCACGTCGGTGTGTTTTGGCTGTAGCAGAAGATAGCCGTTTATTCTTTCATTTCTTTTTCTGAGTAATGAAATGGTGCCCAGCGGCTTGTCAATACTCTGAGTATAGTTGAGTCCATGAGCGACGATTACCACTTACCATCGGGTGGGCCGTGGCTCGTCTGCCATCCTCAGAAATAAAAAACAATCCAGGATGCTAACAACTTGCAGACAGACCTTGACCGTATCCATAACTATGGTATAACTAATAAGTTAGATTAATACCTGTTCGGTACCAAGTAAACACTTAAAATTGGCGCGCATTCATTCGTACATTTTTAACTTATTTTATGTCAACGCGCACTGTAGGTACTTGATACATCATATGATAATTTGAATGGTAGGTAGTTAGATGAGATACTGCCTTGACGTGAGAGAAAAATCGGTCGCGATTACTTGCTTGATTATTATTGGGCTATCCTTGCTTACTTGATTTTGAGTAATAAGCTGCGTTTGATTTGGGATAATCCCGTTGCATTATTGATCATATTATTTGGAAATATATCGCGCATTTATCTAGTATTTGACCGCGAGTAATAACTTTATTGTGATTGTTGTTGAAAATATAAACCAAGACTATAAAAAGTGACTTTACGTGTTGGACAATTCTATTCGGTGACCTTCGTGTTCTACGTCCCGCCCCTGCCCCGCTTCTTGTCCACGTAATGGTGCTAGCTCGGGAGCGGCTTCCCACTTTTTGGGGTAATCTTATAACACTAGAGAAATATATTTAGTAACGGATATTTGTGAGTAGGGTAGTAAACTAACGTTGTACACAACTATGCGACTAGTGCTCAAACATTTAATTAAGCTGCTATAAAATTTGATAACAAGAGTTGTCCCAACGTTAGTTATACCTCCTGCTATAAATAAAACACGAGTTCTAAAACGTCAGTAACGTTTTTATTAGGTACCCTTTTGCTGAGTTAGCTTTTTATAATATTGTCTTTTAGACTCTGAACTGATTTGTTGAGTTTTACGTTTTGATAAATAATGTAACCTTGATAACCTAGATATTTCTCAATAACCGCCCTTATAAGATTGTTTCTATGGCTTTGACCATTTATGTGGTCATTGTTTACTAGAAATATGTTTTTACTATATAACTATTCCTACCTTACCTAATTATAGAAGCAATATAAGCACGGTATACCATTACGGAAGTTTGTGCAAGTGTAGTTTCTTTAACTTTCTTTAGTGCATATACAAATTAGTTTATAAGCTTACAAATATTGTCTATATGGTTTTTCCAACTTAATCATATTGATCTACATACATACATAGACTTTTAAATTAATTACCCTTCCCTTGTTTCGCTCTATTCGGATAAAAATAGTGAGTATTCTAAATAAGAATTAAAAAATAAGCAGAACATTTTTAATTAAAATGGCATCACTCACAAAATGAACGCGCCACTTTCTAAGTCGTTCACAATATGTAAAACAAATTCAATAATTAAACAAATATACCTTTGAAAGAGCTACTTACAGATGAAATGTGATCCCATCCTGTTTCTTTGTAATCCCAGCGGCATTTTTACACGTAGGAACAACACAAGACGGCATTTTAAATAAAAATTAACACATGTGCAATACGTCACGACGCGCTACGTGCAAAGCAGTAACTAATCGCAATAAAGTTAAACTACTCTTTTTAAGAGTGGTTTTTGTTTCTCCAGTTTTAAGCGCGCGGGCGGTTTCTGGTTTGTTCTATATTCTGAGCCTTCACTCTATTTCCACCACCAGCCTTTTAAAGTCCACTGCTGGACATAGGCCTCCCCAAGAATGGGGGATAGCGCCGTAATCGCCACGCTTGGCAGGCGGGTTGGCGATCGCAGTGGATATTGTTAATACCCGAAGGAGCGCTGCTGCCCACTCCCTCGGTATTCCCTCAGTCGGCTCTTACGGCTCCCATGGGTGGAGAGGGGTGGGACAGTTCTAAAGCCGGCCCCACACAAACAGTACAAATACCAGTACTGAATTCAATGAGTGCGAAAGAGAAAACCTTCTACAGTCCGGTGCGTGAAACAAAAGATTTTGTATGAGAAATCAGGCAATTCAGGAGCGCCGCTCTTGCGCAAAGTTGCAAGCTCGCGTACCTGTGCTGTGTATTTATTTATATATAATCTCAGATTACGCCATTAATTTTCGCGCTAACTTGGTCGGTAATTAGTAATTAATCAATTTTGTTTTAAATGTTTTACAAATCAGTTTGTGTCCGTTGTACTTTTGTTTCGTGTTTAAAATGGAAAAATCTTAGATTCATAATAAGTATCTCAAGGGAACAATACCTACAGTTAAAAAAAATAAAAACGTTTTCGCGCTCTATGACGCAAGATCGCCTAAATGCATTGTGTATGATAAGCATAGAACATTAATTTAGGTATACATAAAAACTCAGATCAAATAAAAAAGTTAAGATGGGACTCTGCGAACAAAGAAGTGAGGCCGGTTAAAACTACGCCTTACCGTGTACATACACAATTACACGCACACACGTATAACGAAACTACGGCTTGAATTGACAGTCGAGCTATCGCGGCGCTTCGATTAAAACGTCATCAAAAATATCATAATTTACAAAGTAAAAATGCCGAATTGTGTTGTGAAAGGGTTTTTTTTTTATTGCATGTAGCGGCAGACGAGCCACGGTCCATCCGATGGCAAATGGCAACCGTCGCCCATGGACTCGACTATATCGAAAGTATTGTCAAGCCGCTGCTCACCAATTCATTTCACAGATGAAATGAAATATAAACGGCTATCTCCTGCTACAGCCAAAACGCAACAATGTGCTTTATGGCCGGTCACACGGGAGATGGTGGTGCCAACACGCTCGGGCCCGATACCAAGTGAGTAAGTACTCCCACTTGGTACCCAGCCTTACCACCAGTAATGCATGAATGATAATTGCTTACTTCCCTTAGTCGCTCATACGACACCCGTGGGAAAGAATGGGGTGGTGACACTTGCATTCTTAGTCCGTCACCACACGGACAAAAGGGTGTAAAAACCAAACTACAAGATATAAAAAACAGGATGGAATCACATTTCACACTTAAGTAAACTTGGAAACCAATATTTTCAATAAATCAAAATAAAATTGGAGTTTATTGCTTGAAACATACAAGTGTTGCCATTATAAACTGTTATAGTTTACCCTATTTTTGGGCAATGTGACTCGTTTTTTTACCCCCACACAAAAAGGGGGGTGTTATGTTATAAGTTTGACCTGTCTGTTTGGTGTCTGTGTGCGTGAGTGTCTGTTTGTGGCATCTTGACTCCTAAACGAATGGGCCGATTTTGATGCAGTTCTTTTTTGTTAAAAGCTGACGTGATCGATTCGAACGATTGATCTTCATGTAGAAAAAATGTCGGTGGTGACTCAAAATTTTGATTTGCGTTATTACTTCAATTAATGTATTTTTTTTATTGCGTATGGTAAATGGTAACCGTCGCTCATGGACTACTACACCTGGAGTATTGTGAAGCCGCTGCTCACCATTTCATGTCACAGATATGAAATGAAAGAATAAACGGCATCTTCTGCTACAACCAAAACACACTGATGTGCTTTTACCTACTCGTTTGCGCGGGCCCGATAGCAATTACGGGTACTTACTCCCAATTGGTACCCAGCCCTACCACCAGTCACGCAATGGATGATAATTGCTTACTTCCCTTAGTCGTCTCATACGACACCCGTGGGAAAGAATGAGGTGGTGACACTTGTATTCTTAGTCCGTCACCACACGGAATACAATCGCTTGTAATAGTTGCCCCGAGGATGCCCTGTGGAGCGGCAAAACACGTGTAGAGAGAAGTACCGGTATAAATGTGTAATTGGTGTGTGTTGTTGCACCGCTTCTGCATATTACATTAAATTACAGGGGAACGGGCGATGGACTTGACCGTCTTGCAAATCATACCATCATTTGTGTGAAACAACAGGGCAACAACCAGGTTTTTATTAATTTTGAGATAAACAAAAAAAAAGCATATTCTGCTGGGCACGAACATAAAATTAATTTAGTACGGTGTGTTACTGAGAAATACCTAAGCATTAGTTTTAAAATATTCTTCTTCCCATATCCATTTTACTACCGCCACTACTTTTTACATACACTTCGCGTCCGAATGGCTGATAGAACACTTGTTCTATCGTGTTTTAACATTTAACAATTAGTAACATTATTTTTGTAATATTGGGGTAATTTGAATTATGATTGCAACACCGGCCCTCGCACTACATCTTTAAACCGACCTCACTTCGTTGTTCGCAAAGTTCCATCTTAACTTTTTCATAGACATCTTAGCATAGACATTCTATCTGTATTTTTGTTCTGGCTTCTTCTCTTTCAAAACCATTACTTTGGTTTTGCTCACATTCACACGTAGGCCCCTTTTCTTACAATCTTCTGCCATTACGTCGACTAGGGTTTGCAGGTCGGTCGCAGACTGCGCTAATAGGACCGCATCGTCTGCATATAGCAGCGAGTTAACCACTGAGTCGTCCATCTGAACTCCCACATTCATTTCATTCAACCTTTGTAGACATTTATCCAGATATATGATAAACAGTCTGGCTCATAGAACGCAGCCCTGTTAAACGCCGTTGACGTCTAACCAGGGTGACATTCCATCATCCAGCCGCACACAAGCTCTGCAGTCCATGTAGTTGGACTGCACCGCTTGTAGCAGTCTACCGCTAATACCATACTCCGGCAAAATGTCCCAAAGTTCCTTTCGTACAACAGTGTCAAATGCTTTCTCCAAATCCACAAAACTGCAGTAAACCCTCTCGACATATAGCCAGATGTTTCTGCACAATGTTGCGCAGAGACAACACGTGATCCATACATCATCTTCTACACCTGAAACCTCCTTGTGATTCATCAGAGACTCCACACATTTATAAATAAAAGTAATAAGAAATGTTACTATTTTTATTGGATTTTGCGTTAGTTTCACTTAAAATATTTGTACGGAATAGGTTCTCGTAAAAACTAGCATACTTTAAAAGTAAATAACAATAGATAACGCTTATAAGAAAATACAAAATATTTACAAATTTTCTACATATTTTTTGATGTTGATATTTATAGACAAATAAGCTTATACCAAAGTATTCGTCATGCTACAATACAACACAGATGCCATCGCTAAATTCGTTATATCGTACTTACGTGGACGAACCCTTTGCAAATTGTGTAAATGTGTGCGTGCTAAAAGCATCTTCAAATCAAGTATAAGTCACAGTATAATAATTTATCTTAGCATTAGTCCTTTTAGTTGTTTCATAAAGCCTGCACTGCACTACTTGCGCAGTCATCTCGAGTATCCATCGAAATTGATGATTACAAACTTTTCTTTTAAAAAACGTGTTACTTCGCGAAAAGGAAGGCACTTCAGGGCCCTTCAAGCCCTTTGACTCAAACCAAAAACTCACCACGATCGGAAGCCCGAGTTGAGGCGGTTGCGCTGCGTATTCACGACGAAGAAAAATGCTACACACCCGTATTTGCTTAACTTCGACGAACTACAAGAGTAGTGCCGTGCAGCTTAACAACAACTTCGGTTCTCGTAGACGCAACGTTTGTAAGTGTATTGAGAACATGTCACAAACGCTGTACCCGCTCGATTGACTTATAATACTTGATAGCTTTAGGCTTCGGTGAGTAGTACAACTTTAGAAAATTAATTAGCATACAATATTATTATGCCGAATCAACTGAACACTGCATTTCTTATATGAAAATTAACAATATATTCAGAATTAGTTCGCTGCACACTTATCGCGAAAGGATCTGTGGGGTGAAAGGTGAACGCTACGAGCCGTCGTGCACTTGCAGGTACCGACTGCCCTAACACTCCCGCATAAATTTTGAATTTTAGTAAACCAGAATCACGGGCGTAGAATCTGAAAAAACAAAGAACTACAATGAATTATCTAAGAAAAAAGTGCCTTTTGATCTATATTTTAGCACTTGACATGCTCGGCTACTCTTAAAGTACAAATTATAATTTGTGAATAAAGAAAAAGAGTATTTTAGTACAGGCGGGAATCGAACCTGCGTCCCTTCCTATCCGGGGAAGTGCTCTAATCCACTGAGCTACAATACTATCTTTTAGACATACCCAAACTCCTTATCACATTTGTCTTAACGACCAACGCCCTCTATCGGAACGCATTTACATGCATTAATCCAATATAGTAAGTTTAATTTTGCAATTAAAATTCATACTGTGCTAAGGAAAATAGCAGATTGTAGCCACAACAGTTACGGAGTGGTATTACAGGCATTGTAGTAGTCAGTTTATATTGTCTCGGTCATATTTAATCTTTTTGAGTTACCAGTAATAGTGTTTCACTCAAAATAGGCAATATATTGTCATTAATATAAAGTGTGTTACTCAAAATAAGCTGTTGCTTATTTCCATTACATATTACTTACCGTATAGGGTACTCTCCATACGCCTTGGGTCTCTCCATGACGGAGACCCACTTATCATCATAACTAAAGAGGCCTAAATCTAGGTATGGCGACCCGCTGTATGACTGTGCACTAATAGGCAGTTGCGCTAAAATTCTTTTTGTTGCTTCTGTTCGACCTCCATAAATAGCTCTAACAATTGTTTGTTTGAATCTTTGCTGTGTTAGTCTAGCATACAAATTATTTGAAGGCGAGCAAGTAAATTGCGAGTCTGAGCACAATCTTGCATTTCTAAAGCAGTCACAATAATTCTCAAACAATTGCAATAGACCTTCAGATGTATTCTCGTACACTTCCAATATTTTGCTTTCACTGATGTTATAAATAACAAAGAACGACGACTGGCTGTTAGGTTCTGCTACGCGCAGGGTTACCACTTCTTCACTTGCATATTTAATGAATAAATGATCTTCATCAAGTAGCTGCATCTTCCACATTCTCAAACATCTGAACATGTCAAAGTATTTAAAAAACTTTCTTAGTTCTAGAGGATCACTTGTCTCCTCACTTATAGCTTTTGCTCTTTTAAAAAGAAAAGCTAGTAATCTATGTTTTAGACTATTTATTGTTTCTTCATGAAATGGCCTTTCATTCATTGTAGGTGGAAATACAGAACTAACAATAAATGGATCATCATCATAACAAAACCTACCAATCTTTCTTATTTCTATGAGCATTCCTTCAACTATTTGAAATAGATGTATAGTTTGGTGTTGCACAGACAACACTGCCAGCACTTCTTTATACAAATAAATACCCTGATTATGAGAGAGGTAAATTTTATCTACTTTAAAATACTTTGTGTCACACAACTTTCCTTGGTGCAAATCTACCAAATGTAGTGAATAATCTTCTAAGGCAGATCTGTAAAATAAAATCATTTAAGAATTCATTCGCCATTGTCTTCAAAATATAGAATACATTAAACACAAAGTGAAAAATGTGAAATAGAAAATAACCTAATTGTTGTTGTGAAAAATGTGAAATAGAAAATAACTTAATTGTTATTTTCTATTTCACATTTTTCACTTTGTGTTTAATGTATAGTGCTAAGCATGTCAAATGCTAAAAATATATCTAAATATATATAGAATACAATTACACCTATAGTTATGTACCTAATGGTTGGCGTAACAGCTTCATTATTACTGTGGATGTGGTAGAAATGTGGTCTTAAGTTATCAGAGATGTGTGCTGCTGAACCAATAATCACATATCGTCCATCTTCAGTAAATAGACTGCACTCTCTGTTTAACTGTTGTTCCATAAAAGGCACATACACACCAGCATTGTGCCGATCAGATCTTGGTATCTCTCCTTGTTGGCAAACATTCACTGTGAATTTAGGCTGAAAATTATAATAGCAATAACAATAATTAAGTATAAGATTATTATACTGTTTGTGAACTTTTGTATCAGGAACTGTAGTGAATATATGAAATTGTCGCATATAAAGCATCATAGACCTATGGTCTAGTTACTATGTAAAGTGTAAAGTAAGTATATAAAAACAGTATTTTATAAATGTTTAAGATAACAGTCACCTTGAAAAATCTATAGAATATATGTGTCCTTATGCCATGATGTGCATCAGCATCAGCGTTTAATAAATCCAGAGGATATCCAGCAACCAGGTCCCCAGCTGCTGCGGCTCCTCTATATTCATATATCTATGATTGAAAAAAGCAAGCTTATCAATTTATGAAATATATAACAATAAATACAAATGGCCAGCTGTGTGTTCACAGTGAATATTCTGTTCGTCCATTTTGCGTCATTTTTAATATTATCCACATTACAGATAATAGGTTTAACTCTATTAAGATAAAAATTATATTTGTAGGTATTTTTTTATATCAGGGTGGCGTGGCACACATGGATGCATACAGTAATGGTAAGCAGTTACTGTAACACTAAAGGCATCACTAGTGTGTTGCCAACCACAGGAGAAGGGATAGGAGGTGGATAGGAAGAATGATAGAAGGGAAATACACAGTAAGAAGGGGTGACAAGGGGGTTCTGGGCTCTGGTGCTTTCATTCGCCATACATAACACAACTGTCCGTTTCATACAGTAAATACAAAATGGTCACTGTTAGGTGTATAGCTAATTGGAGAGACATAGTGTGGAGACAAGGGTCAGCTGAGTTAACCAATGTGTTTTCCTTTTCCCGGTAGCAAGAGGATGATAAGCAAAGATACCAAAAAATTATAGCTATATATAACTAGCGAAAAATTCTAAGATGTTTACCAAAAACTATGCATTATATTTATCTTCATACTTTTATTGTTATTACAACTCATAGTATATTATTAGTCATCATCCTCTATTATTATTGCCCATTTATTCTGGATATAGCTCTTTAGACAAGTTTTAATTTTTTTTTAAACAAGACTACGCTAATAATCCTTGTATCCCCCTAAATAATAATAATCCTTGTATCCCCCTAAATAATCCCACCATACCCTTTACAAATATACAATTTCACTGACACAAATTACACCCAGACTCAGACAACCATTTGTGGATCACACAGAGTTGTCCTGTGTGGCAATCAAACCCACAAAACTCTGGCAGAAGAACCGGTATCTAAACCACTCCACCATCTGTGCAGTCAATAGATTCTATAGAGTATAAATTTTCAAGAAAGGTGGTCTCCTACTTAGCATATTTAAACTGGACATGGATAGTCTAAGATTAGACTAGATCTCAGAATGTTTAAAGGCTCTGTATGTCGACTGACATAGATGTACACAACCTACAACAGTCAATACCAATTATTTAACAAGTGGTCTAAAAAGAAAGTCATCACTATTACCAACATTAACACAATTTTTGGAAAGTTTGAGGTACAACTCAAAACTATGCTTTGGAAATCTGTAAATATGCAACTAACAAATCTGAATAGGTATATACCCCCAACAATTAATTTAAAACTATGTGTTTATCTACAATATCTATTAGGTATAATAATTCTAGCTAAGTGAAACTCAAATAAAACCTCACCTCCAAGGAAGTCTGATCAGCTGAAAAAGCTATGAAATGCTTTCCATCTGGGCTAAACTTTCTTAAAAAACAGGGTGGCTTTTCAACATTAACAATTGTTAAATTTGGAAATACGTTTTGATAAAATTCTCGCACAACATGAAAATGTGAACCAGGTTTCCGAGACCCATAGATTTCTCTGTCCATTAGCCTCATCACGATATTTTGTGGCTTGATTTTGCGAGGTACAATTTTTTCTGTGCAAAAAAATTCATCTTCCCTTATGGCGCCAGGAGGCAAATCTTCGTAATACACATTATTTGTACTGCTTGAAGCCATGATTTATGAAGATCTTCAATACAACATTTTAACATTATGCTTGACAAGACCGTGTTCGACTGCGTGCTATAGCAATCTTACTAACAAACAATGACCTGTCCAATATATAATGTAATGTAATGACCCAATATCACCCATTATACCGTAATTTTTCAGTAGATAGATTTAGATAAACAACCAAAACAACACTATAAAACCAAGCAAAAGGATATTGTTTAATTATTTATATTTGTTTTAAGGCATTGGCAGCACCATCAGCCTAACAGTAACATATAAACATCATTATTCTCCAAACTAGATTAATTCATCAAACAAGTCGTAGTTGAAGTCAGTCATATAAAGTCAGTCAAGTCAAAGTCACGCTACAGTAAAACGATGGCAACCTTACTGAAGCTTCTATGGAGTTTTGGAAACAACAGGAAAAAACACGTTATGTCGCATTACATCACTTGCCAGCATTTATGCACATACACAAATAGTTAATAAGCAAAAGGCCACCACTTTTACACATTAATACTTGAAATAACTCAAGCTTAGGAAAATAATGCAGAGCGACGACATTATCTTCATCGTGTTCCCACCAAAACTCCCAAGCAAAAGGAAGGACAAAGCACAGACTAGGAAGGGATAGGACTTCCCTTTAATCCCTATGTTAAAAAGTACTCTCTGAATAGGACCAAGTAAAGAGTATATACTGAAGACTTAGACGAGGAATACTATAGACTCGCTACTAATTAGACATTAAGGATGAAGAAAAGGATGCACATACTAGGTTTTACCAAGAGTGAGAGAGACACAGGTATAAGTATATTTCTCCTTTTTGCGTATGCGTCAGTTGTATTTAAACCTTATAAACTGGGTCCAAACAATAAGGTGGCCAACCGTCCCCATCATCAGTATGTAAGCTTGTTTTTGTATTGACTTATCACGTTATACACGCTAATATTACATGTTCTATAGTCGGAATTATAATTCGATTCCACATTTGACATTAGCTACCACACTAATTAGTCATTAGCTAGGACACACTAATTAGTCTGTGTTAGCTACTGTCATTTTGTAAAATAATGATACCACATATTAATAGTGTAGTGATGAACACAAAAATCCATAAACAATCGCAATTTATGTTTATGTAATCATAACATTGGTGTGCCAATTAAAGACTAAAATATTAATTTTTATTTAAATAAATACATAATTATTCATAATTATTATTTATTAATTAGTAACCGCTGCTTTGTTTTATAAAAAGTTAATATTTTTGTTTTTTATATTAAAAACAAAACTTATAATAAAAGAGCCTAGATAGTTTTCTGTATTGGAAACCCGTGCGCGCTCGTGCAGCTATCGCCATTTTGTTTATTCGCAACATATATTGTAATCTGTGGTTATTCGGCTTCATTCTCCCAGTCTAACTGCACGAATATCTTGTTTCATTGCGAATCGATATTTTGTTATTTTGTTGGGTTTTTGTTAAAGTTTTGTTACGTTGTGTTAGTTGTTACGTTTATAGTTTTTTGTGAACTTTAAGTGAATCTATTTGTTTTGGTTTTCCATCAAGATGGATCCTCAGCCAAGTACATCACAAAAAGACGTAGATGTTTTCTTGTCCCCAAGAAAAAAACGTCCACGAAAAGCTTTCACTGTTACTGAAAAAGTAATGATCCGCAACGCCTACAAGTACGTGAAAAATGAAACTTCTGCGCAATTGGAGGCCTTTCAAGTTGTGGAATAAAATGAATGTATGAGCAAAAATGCTGACTTATTGGGAATAACCTCACGATCTGTTTGTAACGTTTTGAAGGAAGTAAAAAAGGTGCGCCGCCAACTCCTCCTAAAAAACTGGACCAAAGCGAAGCTTCATAGATAAAATTGATGAATTTCCATTTTCCGCAATATGAAGAATTGTTCATCAGTTCTTTTACCGAAACGAACCTCCAACCATTGCAAAGGTTAGTCAATCAGTCAGACAGTATTATTTTATACCTACATCTTTTATGTATAACTAATGATTCCAAACTATTATAAAATTTACTATTTTAGATTTTACAAGTGATAAACGATGATCCAGAAATGCCCAAGGTTTCCAAAGACAGAAAAATTTTGAAGCATCTTAATTTCAAATTTGTTGCATGGTCACGCAAGAGCACACTTTTGATCGAAATGATATAATAACATGGCGCCCGCGTTACTTGCGATCTATATGTCAGTTTCGACGAGAAGGGAGACATATATATTATCAAGATGAAACTTGGGTTAACGCAGGTAAGGCTAACATTCCCCCCCGGGCTGGGCGTTATTTGCTACGCAGACGATACGCTCGTCACAGCCCGGGGCGGGACCCTCGAGCTCGGCAACGCTGGCCACCTCAGGAACCGCGGAGGTGGGCAGGCGGATCGAGGCGCTGGGGCTTAGGGTGGCCCTTGAAAAGTCGGAGGCCCTACTCTTCCATGGGCCCCGACGCGACCCACCCGCCGGCGCCTCTATAACGGTCAACGGTGTGGGCTTTCCAATCCAGGCCCACATCAAGTACCTGGGCCTGGTATTGGATGGACGGTGGCACTTTGACGAGCACTTCCGCCGTCTTGCGCCAAAGCTCGTCGGCACGGCGTCCGCCCTCGGGCGACTGATGCCGAATTTGGGCGGACCGAGTCTCGCGTGTCGACGACTCTACGCGGGGGTAGTACGGTCAATGGCACTCACTGTACGGCGCGCCCGTGTGGGCGGAGTCCCTGGCCGCTCGCAATAGGGCCCTTCTGTGGCGTCCACAGAGGGTCGTAGCGGTCAGGGCAATACGCGGGTACCGCACGGTCTCGTGCGATGCAGCCTGCGCGTTGGCCGGAACCCCCCCGTGGGATCTGGAGGCGGAAGTGCTCGCCGACGTTTATCAGCGGGCGTCGACAGCGCGGGCGGGGGGCAGCCGCCCCTCGCCCGCGCAATCTCAGCGTGGCGGGAAGACGCCCGCCGCGCCACCGTCCTAAAGTGGAGGTCTCGGGTGGAGACGCCCCGGGCTGGTCTCTGGACCGTAGGGGCGCTCCAGCCGATATTGGAAGAATGGGCAGGGCGGCAGCACGGGGTCCTCACCTTCCGGTTGGTGCAGGTTTTGACGGGGCACGGTTGCTTCGGCAAATACCTGCACACGATCGCTAGGAGGGAGACGACCCCAGGCTGTCACCACTGCGACTGCGGCGAGGACTCGGCGCAGCATACGCTCGAGTCGTGCTCGGCCTGGGATGTGCAGCGCCGGGAACTCGCTGCAGTCATAGGCGTGGACCTGTCGCTGCCGGCCGTTGCGCGAGCGATGGTTGGCAGTGACAGGGCCTGGACCGCGGTCGCCGCCTTCTACGAGGCTGTCATCTCGCGGAAGGAGGCGGCGGAGAGGGCCCGGGAGGAATCCTCCTTCGCGGACCCGATTCGCCGCCGGCGCGCGGGGCGGCGTGCGCGCGCTTACCTGCGCCTGATGCCGCCCTAGCCGAGGCTGCGGACGGTGGGGTCGGGGAGTACCCTGCCGTCCGCGGAAGCCTACCGCGAAGGTGTGACGCCCAAGTGCGCGAGGCGTCGCACAAGAGAGGGTGCCCGAAGGGGCTGCCGCCTGCGGATCGCGGAGAAACGACGCGGTTCCCGTGATCCGCCGTAGCAAGGGCGGGTGAGGGCGCACGGTGGGTTTTTAGTGGGTGAGAGCCCCACACTACCCCGTTGTCTCCCCGGGTAGCGGTGTGTGCGGTAGGACATTCTTGCCCACCTAAAATAAAAATAAAAATAAAAAGGTTAGGCTAACATTTTGAATTTATATACATTTTACATTAAATTTAACAGTAACATTGAATGTTCATGTACTACTATATTTATTTTTAGGTCATACTGTAAAAAAACGGGTGGACAAGAAAGTCACATCATCTCGGCAAGCGTTTTTGGAGGGACTGACCACTGGATTAAAAAATCCATCTGGAAAAGGCAAACGTCTCATAATTAGCCATATAGATGGTGAAGAAGGCTTCCTGGAACAGGGGCTCATGATTTTTGAAGCAAAGAAAAATTTTCAAGATTACCATGATGAGATGAAAGCAGTTTGTTTTGAGGAGTGGTTCGCTGGAGTCTTACCAAAATTAAGACCAAACTCAATTGTGGTGATGGATAATGCACCTTACCACTCCCGAAAATTGGAAACGGCACCAAAAATGAGCTGAAAAAAAGCTGCAATTCAAGACTGGCTTTTAAATAAAAATATTCATTACGAACCAGATATGGTTAAAGCTACGCTTTTAGAACTGATTCCACATAACGAGTCTTTTAATAAGTACGCTGTAGATGAAATGGCAGCACAACATGGGATCACGGTTTTAAGACTGCCCCCTTACCATTGCGAGCTGAACCCAATCGAATTGATATGGGCGCAGGTAAAGGGGCATGTAGCTCAAAATAATAAAACCTTCAAATAGACAGACGTGAGAAATTTATTTGAGGAAGGCATTCAAAAATATTCATTACGAACCAGATATGGTTAAACCTACGCTTTTAGAACTGATTCCAGATAACGAGTCTTTTAATAAGTACGCTGTAGACGAAATGGCTGCACAACATGGGATCACGGTTTTAAGACTGCCCCCTTACCATTGCGAGCTGAACCCTATCGAATTGATATGGGCGCAGGTAAAGGGGCATGTAGCTCAAAATAATAAAACCTTCAAATTGACAGACGTGAGAAATTTATTTGAGGAAGGAATTCAAAAAATTACGGCTACCGCATGGTCTAAATGCGTATCCCATGTTGTCAAAGAAGAGGAAAAAATGAGTAGGCTAGATATGTTAATTGACAATATCACAGACACATTTATAATAAATGTTACAGAAAGTGACAGCGATGACGGTGACGATTTATATAATAAAATATTACCATAATACATCTATTTGTTTTATTTCTCATGTTCCTTCATGATCACATTTTTTTATTTATTTCACACAATTATTAAAGAAAACTCTCAGATAATCATAGTTATCTTTTAAAATTATTTCGGTTATCTATTGCTATCTCGACACTGCATACGCTGATAGCTTGTCTATAATATCCTTCGTCTAAGACTGAAGAGTACCAAGGAGACCAAGAACCCATAGACTAAGTATACTACTGGACGGAGCCATAGCGCTGTTGCCGTTCTGTATTCATTTGTCATACACAGTATTGTTATTTCTGTCTATTGTTCGAAGTCTCAATAGGAGTAAAAAAGATAGCTTAAATAACTTTGGTTATGATGTACTGTATGTGAAATTCGTGTCACACGCTGAACGACTAGTACACAGAACAATAATTACTCAAGAGGACGGACTAGTAGGTCAAAACATTGCGATTTGGTGCATCATAAAAGTGAAATACTAGAAAGTCCTATTGAAGTTGCTAAATATCTTGTACGCTAGTGGACCTTAATTAATACTCGATATTGGCGAAATTGTGCTCACACTGCCACAACAAGAGCCATTAAACAAGAAGATAAGATAAGATTTGCCTGATAATTGTTTGATATTTTTTATGTTTAATCCAGTTGATCAGCGATATTTTTAAGATGTATAATACCTGGAAGATTAGAGAATTGAAAGACGCTATGCTGTGTAGCCAAATTTTTTTTGTGAATTTTCCCATAATTTTAAATGTTGGATCTTTGGGAAATAAATGTACATTGGGGTTATTATATAATAATATTTTTTATACATTTTGGTACAGCACACAGAGGCATATTACGAGAGAAATAAAATTTACTAAATTGCAGGTTACAAATTCTATGGAAATGGCAGTTTTCAGTGGCCATGTCGATAAAACGCCATCTGCCGTGAAATGGTGTCAGTAAACATTCCCATTCAGAGTGCAAATGAAATACTGAATAATGAAATCAGGACTCAAAACGATTTATTTACAATTATTGAAAACGTGGATCTTCAATTAGTTATAAAAAGTTCTAATAAAAGTAATTAAATAGGCCAGTAACGATACCTATTGGCAAAGTAAGAAAATATAGCAAAAATATAAGAAAAAATAATTTACGGGCGATTGGCGGTCGGGAAGTGGGAGGGAGTGACATTTTAAGCGTGGAAAACGGTTTATCATGATTCCCACCAAACCTATCGAAAACAGTTAATGGAAAAATTGTAGGTAATAAAAATATCAACTAGTTTCGCATTTACCTTTTTTTGACATAACTTCAAAATTTAGGCGAAAATCTAAAAACTGATTTTTTGGTTTTTTATTGTTAACAGCCACAAAAAATATTTTTTCTTACAAAATTTGGTGAAATCTCCTTTTTATATCCCAAACCCTCCTACTTCCTGCCCTCAAAAAGCCCCTTAAATATTTTTCCTTTACTTTTGGTATATTTTATTACTTATCCAATGGGCATCAACCTGTTTTAAATTTTTTTAGTCTATCTATATTATCGACCCTGACCTAAAAACTAAGATATTTTATTTACCGTATAACTAGAAACTCATTACCCTTGAATAGATACAGAATACAGGGCATTTTTTGGGGCTTTTAAAATGCATTTAGGGTTATTTAGGGGTATTTCATCATCATCTTTTCTTAGGGCTATTTTTTTTTTCGGAGCTGGTAACACTGGAGCATATAAGAGTGAGACAGTGACACTCCACTCTATCTAAACAATTATTATTAATTTAAATTATAATGTTAGAAAATATTATTGGACGTATAGACTTACTGAAAAATTCATTCATATCACTAAGCAAAAGGAAATCTTTTAAATATGGCCTACCTTTCGTCTTATTTGTAGTTGGGGGATCATTCGGATTACGAGAGTGGACACAAATCAGGTAAATATCCTTTTCTGGGCTCCAGACTATATTATTAAATTTGAGATAGAATTTGAGGATGATTGGTTCAGTAGTTACAGTCATAGTTATTACACTAAACTAGTGAGTTTCAGTGCAAAAGCGTATCAAACAAATAAATATGTACTTTCGCATTTTTAATATATTATTTGTACTTATTTGTTTTTTGATTGAATGTGTTGTGGCATCATAGTCTCTTGATAATACCTACGTTTTAGAAATGTAAGTTCCTGATTATGGTCACATTTGAAATTTTATCATTATGAAGGAGTATATATTTCTATATATTGATTTCAACACAAATAAAGCTATAATTTTAATGCTCTGCATATTTTCACAGCTATTGAAAGAACTTTTACAACTAAGAAGTTTGAGTAAATAAAAGATGTTTTATTTAACAAATTTAAAGTAAATTAATCATAAATTATCAGGTGTGTACTAGAAATTCACTGTAATTATGTTTTATGGAAACAAACTTTGTATATATATTTTATCTACAATACTTGAGGTACCATGTACTTGACAGTCCATGTTCAATGTATTATTCTTACAGATGCATTCATTGCATACTTTTTCTTCAGATTTCAATTTAGTTTCTTGTTTATTGTTTTTCATTTTCTTGATATTGTTCTGTGATTTGTTGCCTTTATTTTCATTGTTAATCTCTGTACATTTTGACATTTATATTTTTAATAAATAGATCATATATATATATATATCTATTATGAATCTATTTATTTAAATTTCCTAATATCCTGAGAGTTAAAAAAATGTATATGTAACAACAAATTACTATTTTTCATTAAGTGACTTTTATTCTAGTCCTTTTTGTTTTTTTATTCCATAGACATTACAAGTTATCATAATGTTATAGGAACCTATGCAATGTATTATAACTTTTTGTCTGATATTTTTAACTACCTAACTGCTGGTCTGCTGTCCATGCAAATATCTGACCACATTTTTTTATGTACTTAGTTAAAAAATATATATTATTACTAATTTTACAGATATCAATTTTCCAAGGTAAAAGGTGTCAGCAAAGAGGAGGCAGAAAAAATGGGTCTTAATAAACAGAGAACTGTTACATTGGAAGACACATACGAGGAAATAAAGAAACTAGACATAGACAATTGGGAAAATATAAGAGGCCCTAGACCTTGGGAGACAAATGAGCAACAAGAAAAAAAATAACTATTAAAAAAGCATACATACAGGCCATATACAAGAGTTTTTTGTTACTGAGTATATCTAAAGAGTATCTAATCACTATTTTTTAACTCCATCCAATAGTATAGACTCACAAAGTGGTGGAAGAAATGTACTTGTGTGTGGTTCCTACATGTAATTATACCTAAACTTGCTCTTCACCTCGTTAAGTTTATTCACTCCTTTATGTGTAGCTGTATGTCCACAAGAGTGGTGGCAATTGCCGACTTAGATACATTTTTCAACTGTGGACTGTCTGTTAAGATAAGAACAGTTTAATGAAAAAGTTAGTAGGTAGGTACCTAATTGTTATAGTGTTGTTGTAAATATAGTCTTTTAATTAAAATTGTTGACAAGATTTGTCTTTCTTTCTATGCATTGTTGTAATATCCTTATAATTATTTTTACGCTACACTACAGTCCCATTGTAATATAGTGTAGTGGCCTGCCAACAAAGGCGGAGAGACGACACAGCGAGTTTATTTTAGTGGGTGAGGGCCCCACACTCCTGTTCGTTGTCCTGAATGACGGTGTGTGCGGTTAAGTACATTTTTTCCCGCCTAAACATTAAAAGTAAGGCATGGGGTCTCCCCTCAGAAAAAACTGCATAGATTTTTTCGCGAAATTTTCTTCCGCCGCGTAGCATACAGCTAGGTCCAGCAGTGGGCGATATAAGACTAATGGCGGGATAATTAAATCAAGCCCAACCGCCAGCATTAGTTTTTAATAGAATTACTGTGTGAATCGTGCCTAGAGATGCAATAAAGGCGCATTATTTTTTATTGCCGCAGAGAAGCCATGGGCCGCCTGATAGTGTAAACGCTACTCATAGACTAGCATACCAAGCTGCTTTTCATTGTTAACTTTAACCACGACGATTAATAGGCGTAGGAATCAATTGACTATTTTCTTCTACAACCGAAACATCAAGATGCTACACCGTACCAAATCCTAGTACCAATACAAAATAAGTAGGTAATGAAGAAAAAATAAGTTAGAATTAAAATACTGTAGGTATTTAGGTATCTTCGTCCGGCTATCAGTCTTAGGTCTTAGTATAGTATGCCATGGCCAACCTGATGGTAAATAGTAACCGTCGCTCATGGACTCATCTATACCGGGAGTATTATCAATGGATGGATGGGAGTATTGTCAAGCTGCTGCTCACCATTTCATTTCACACTATAGGTATCAAATGAAAGTATAAACGGCTATTTCCTGCAACAACCAAAACACACTGACTTAAATTGCTTCATGGCCGGTCACATGGGAGATGGTGGTACCAAACTACATGGTAACATTCTACTCCTACTCCTACTTGGTACACAGCCCTTCCACCAGTAGGTAATGCATTGATGGGTAATAAGTGCTCACTTCCCTTAGTAAGAAAGAAAGAAAAAGAAAATAATTTTATTGCCACTAGTAATAAAGGATAAAACAAAAATTAGACATCAGTCGCCTCGTAAGACACCCGTGGGAAAGAATGGAGTGGTGACACTTGTATCCTTAATCCATCACCACACGGACAAAAAAACACGCTTACTACGAACTAAAAAATTTAAAACAATGTCATAATTAATAATAATGATGATTGTAAAAATAGCTTGATATCGAATTGATTATTAAGATTTTAGTAAAAGGCTTTTTTTACGATCATTATTATTTGTGAAAGTGGAATTAGAGAGTTTTACTGCGTGTGATGGTAAGTGGTAACCGCCGGTCACGGACCTCGGCATTACTAGGGGCACAGCCAAGCGGCCGACTACCTTAAGTAAAGTTCTCTTCTCTAACCTTGTTTATAGAAGGACAAGTCGTAGCGCTATGCAAACACCGCAGTAGGAAGTTCGTTCCAGAACTTATATGTACGTAGTAGAAAGAAACCCTGAAAACGAACAGTGTTGAATGAGTTCGTCTACAGGTAGTAGGTAAGAATGAACAGTACTACGGCGTCTCGTGGTCCGGTGGTAAAACGGCCATCTTGATACTTCAAACATTTCCTCAGAAGTTCCTCTCCTTCTTTGTTTAGAAATTATTTTGCTCGATGAAGAAAACTTATTTACCAAACTTTATTGGGCTGGCTTCCTGTCTGTTCGGTTTTAACTGATCCACGGGATCCACCAGTATTTACACGGAACGACTGGCCCCCTGACCTGCTCAACCTAACTAAGGAGCCACCTTAGAACAAGATCCAAGTCAGTTCTTATTTTTTATTCAGGACTGACAACTTTCAACTACTACCAGGATTTTTTACCTGACTGTACTGACCTACTGATAAAGTGCCTTCCGAAGCACTGAGGTGGTCAGGAAGGTCGGCGTCACTTTTTGGTCATACATCTGACGCCAGCTAAAGTTGCTAAACCTTGTCGATCGTTCAAAATGCAAGTTCCTACTTAACTAGGCTACGACGGCTCGATGAAGGAAAACATCGTGAGAAAATCTACATTTTATCTTCGAGGGTATTGCACCGGCTCGTGAAGTCAGCCATCGCACAACAGGATAGCGTGGTGACTACCTGACTACGGCCTAACTCGCTCAATTACCTACCTGACTCACGACCCACTGTATGGGACAAATAAGGGTTAAGAAAATATGAAATAGTCAGAATTGAAAAAAGAAATACTATTATAGGTAGTCCTTGTTGGTCATAGCAATTATTTTGTCCTCTTTGGAAAGTATTTAATTTCATGGTCTGATTAACTTTTATAATTTACTTATCACAATTACAACAACCTTGAAACTTAATGACAATTTGGTGGTAACGCTGTATTTTTAATGTCTCCTCATTTTCATTTGCCTACCAGATTTATTTATCATTCGTTTCTTCTATGTATAAAATACTGAAATGATACTTATAATATTCACAGTCCACAGAAACTAAAAGTAAAACGATGATTCATTTTGTTGTCAAACTTAGAATAATTACACTAAATTATTCTAAGTTGTCAAATTACACCAGTGAACAACAGTAGGTACCTACCGAACGTGAACTTTTAACCTCGACTTTAGTCGCATTTATGCTAAATTACTTATGTATCTTATTCTGGAATATTTTATCATCATTCGTAGGTAATTTAATACGTGAGTATGTATACATTTTCTTACAATAATAGGTAGGTATAGGTAAGTGCCGCCGGCGGACCACCGAAGGAATGTAACATAGTTCCAGTGGCCTGCCAATAAAGGCGGAGAGACGGCACACGGCGGGTTTCTTTAGTGGGTGAGGGCCCCACACTACCCTGTTCGTTGCCCCGAACGACGGGGTGTGCGGTTAGGTACATTTTTTCCCACCTAAACAAAAAAAAAGGTATAGGTAAGTGGCTCGTCTGCCATTATTAGCAATTAAAAAAAAAGAAAGCTGGAGGAGTGGGCACGGAATCTAAGTGCAGACTGTTGCAAGTTGCAAGTGTCATCGGGGCACGGTTGCTTTGGCAGATGCTCATAAGGAAGGAAATGATTCTGTGCTGTCACCATAGATAGCGGCTGTGGCGAGGACACAGTGCGGCATACCCTCAAGGCGTGTCTGGCTTGTATTTAGCAGCCCGTGGACTCGACGCGGCTCGCTGCAGAGTGTCGTCAGAGCGATGCTCGGAAGCACAGATCCTTGTGCTGACCCGACCCTCCAGTCGGGCTTCCTCTCTGAGGTGGTCGAGAGACTTTTCCCTTCATGGGCAGTGCACACGTCCCCGATCATGGCTCCGCCAGATGATGCCCGGGAGGCCGACGACGGGGAGGTACCGCCCGTGACGACGACGGAAATGGGGGCGGCGGCAGCGCGTATGCGGGGAGGCGCCGCCCCCGGGCTGGACGGGGTTCCCGCCCGAGTGCTGGCCCTGGTCCTCGACCACCTTGAGCCTCGCCTCAGGGGACTGTTCGGCGCTTGCCTGGTGTCCGGAAGGTTCCCTGACTGCTGAAAGGAGGGGAGGCTCGTGCTCCTGCCGAAGCCGGGACGGTCTCCGAATACAGTCGCGGCCTTCAGGCCCATCGTGTTGCTGGACAAGGCGGGCAAACTCCTCGAGCGGGTAGTCGCTGCTCGCATCGTCCAGCATCTAGGAGCGATCGGCCCCGACCTGTCCGACGCCCAGTTTGGATTTTGGGCGGGTCGGTCTACGGTCGACGCCATTCTGCGCTTGAGGGCCGCGGCTTCGTCGTTTGTTGGTGGTGTCGCTCGACATCGCCAACGCCTTCAATAGTCTGCCATTTGGCTGCATCAAGTAGGCACTCCGGTACCATGGAGTGCCCCTCTACCTAAGGCGGCTGGTGGCAGACTACCTTGACGACCGCAGCGTCCTCTTCGTGGACCGAGAAGAGGACGTTGTAAGGAGGGCTATGTCGTGCTGCGTCCCACAGGGTTCGGTTCTTGGGCCGCTCCTGTGGGACATCGGTTACGACTGGGTCCTCCGTGGCCGGCTCCCCCCCCCGGGCTGGGCGTAATTTGCTATGCAGATGATTCGCTCGTGACAGCCCGGGGCGGGACCCTCGAGGAGGCGGCATCGCTGGCCACCTTAGGTACCGCGGAGGTGGTCAGGCGGATCGAGGCGCTGGGGCTTAGGGTGGCCCTTGAAAAGTCGGAGTCCCTACTCTTCCATGGGCGCCAACGTGGCCCTCCCGCCAGCGCCTCGATAACGGTCAATGGTGTGGGCTTCCCAATCCAGGCCCACATCAAATATCTGGGCCTGGTATTGGATAGACGGTGGCACACACTCGACCAATGCAGCCTGCGCGTTGACCGGAACCCTCGCGGGATCTGGAGGTGGAGGTGCTCGCTGACGTCTATCGGCGGGCGTCGACGGCGCGGGTGGGGGGCAGCCGCCCCTCGCCGAGTTCAATCTCATCGTGGCGGGAAGATGCCCACCGAGCAACCGTCCTAAAGTGGAAGTCTCGGCTGGAGACGCCCCGGGCTGGTCTCAGGACCGTGGGGGTGCTCCAGCCGATCTTGGAAGAATGGGCAGGGCGACAGCACGGGGTCGTCACCTTCCGGTTGGTGCAGGTTCGGCATGTCGGGCATGGTTGCTTCGGCAAATATCTGCACATGATCGCTAGGAGGGAGACGACCCCAGGCTGTCACCACTGCACGTCGCAGTCGCAGTGGTACAATGTATGAAAATACTGCCGACAGATGGCGCAGGCGTCACCCAAAGACGTTAAGTATGAATGTGTTATCGAAATTAGCAGTCAGGAGCAATTGTCACGATGGCTGAACTGGCAAAGCATCTGGACGGTATCCAGGAGATCCAAGTTCAAATCCTGCTCGTGACTGTTATTTTCGATTTCACATTTTTCACTTTGTGTTTAATGTATAGTACTAAGCATGTCAAATGCTAAAAATATATATAAAAATATCTAAATAAAATCTATTAGTTCAAAAAATCGAAAGTATAATATCAGTTGTACATTTGAAAATTATTGTAATTTTACGAGTATGTTTTGATTTGTTTTTTGGGGTATTTCAGTTAGGTTACTTTTTACGTGGGAGAAATTTTTTTTAGAGCCGGTATTACAGATTCTTCATTGCTATACGTCTTTGTACAATAATTTACTTAAATTCTAATTTACTTAATTTGTTGAATGTGTAGAAAAAAATAATGTAAGAAAAATATAGATATATGCTAATATATTTTTATTTCTTGCCGATGTGACAACCCTAGCACTTTTATTCGTCGCGACGAATGTCTAGACTAGACGGATTCGGATTTTTCGTCAACATCAAAGGCGAGGACTGACTGTATGGTTCTTCGACTGTGGTTATAGCACAGTCTATATGGCTTAAAAACTGTGGTTACAGCTTACAGCACACAGCGAGTTTATTTAGTGAGTGATGGACCCACAGTACCCACACTACCTGTAGCTGTACGTTGCCTTGAACGACGAACACAACCGTATGGTATGGTTAGGCACTTACCTACATTTATTCCCGCCTTAATAAAAAAAACTGTGATTTACGGAAGTGAATTTACATTGCCCTGCCTATCGCAATATTTATATTTAACATTATGAATAAATCTCTTGCTAATAACGATAATATCTAGAACATTGAATGATTTTAGGACGTAACCTGTAGGTCGTCAATCTCATTTATAATGTCACGAGTCACGACTAGGTACCTCTAACTGTATGCCACATACGCAGTAGTGTAAGTGTAAACGACCTTACAGAAAATAAATATATCGCGCTACATAAGTATAAATACAAACATTAAAAGTCTCGCATTTTTCCTGTTTTGATAATTCCGCTTATTGATTTGGAACACAGCCAAAAAGATCTAGAATTTCATGGTTGTTCATCTATAGTATAGAAATAAAATTGTAGTATCTGTTTGTAATGTCTAATTTAACAACTGTTTACTATCTATGAGACTAGGTATAAGAAATTGTATACAATATAAATAGGTACCAATATAGTAGGATATACAAAATACCAATCTGTAAAGTTTTTGTGTCTGTCTGCTGTTTGTTCCGGATAATCTCCGGAACGAATTTATTCAGTGTGTGAGGGCCCTACACCTTACTGTTCGTTGTCCCGAACGATAGGGTATGCGGTTAGGTATTTTTTTTCCCGCCTTACCAAAAAAAAAGGCATGCAGGTGTCCTCACAATGTTTTCTATTCACACATAGGTAGTTAGAAATGTGGAATATGGAATTACCTATATTAGAGTTGTTGCTTTGTAGCGGTCACATGCCTGCGTTATCTTATTAAAATATTATTTACTACTAACCTGAATGATAAAAGAAAATAATGTAGGTAGCGAAATCAATCTCATAAAAAAAACAATAGTGGGCCCTGGGACCTAACCCTATTAGTGTTCCGAGTTTCACTTTAACTAAGGTAAGTAGTAGTTAAGATTGCGCAACAGAATCCCTAGTTGCTAAGCATATGGCATGAGTCACGGTTATATTATAGGTACTTGCATAGATACATATTGTATACGTGCAGGGGAGACTGAGGACACTTGATCCCTTGCAAAATCTATTACAATATTAGCCGTGACAATATGATAACGGAAGATGCACCTAGGACATTATTTTATAAAACTTCCTTTCGTTTAATCAAATAGAAAATTTAAAGTTTGATTGTTATCATTTCGTTATTACATTGTGTTTTTTTTCTGATGCTTACTATTTTTAGAACGTTTTAGTTATTAGACTACGCAAGTATAAAAATCTATTGTTATCTTTCACTTATAGGCTTAAGTTCACTTATGAAAAACAATTTCATTTTGTTTGCGCAAATATTGTTTAATAATATGTTTTGAATGGTCAGGTTATCTTTTGTCTGAAAATTTGCTATATTTATAGCTTTATATATGTATAGTATTGATACCTTATGTTTCTAATATAACTGTTAAATAACTATGTAAAATCATAAATGTATAATAGTCTTTGATTTATTTTAAAAACTATACAAAGTATTAACAAATAAAAGTGTTTTATTTTATGAAATCTTTGAATAATTTGTTTAAAAAAGTGACACATTAGAGGAATTTAAAAGTAATAAATAAATATAAAATAGAAAAAATATCTTTAGATATTCATTTTCATAACAACATAATAGAGCATTAAACAGTCTTCTTAAATATATCTTAAGTTCTCCGATACGCATTCCCAGAAAAAAAAATGGAGTTTTTAGTTATAAAAAATATTCAAACGTGATTTCCCAAAAAATGCATTTTTTGTGTTGAGACACTGTCCTTGCCGACGTGCGATTTCCTCCTCGACCTACATACCTATACATCAATGTCCTCGACAGTTGTGTCCCTCAAGCTTATTTTGACTTGTCTATTGGCACTTTCTCAGCATTCATGGTCATGGGTAGACCGCTGGTTGGTAGATAGGGTAGTTGAGCCGGTTTTCGTCCATTTAGCGGCCAGCTTAAGGGCTTAAAAATTATGTTCTACTTGCCCAGCTCTAACAAACCAATTTTATATTGGAAGCTTATATAGTCTATTTTAGGTTTATATTAAGTAACAAATAATAATAATCAACATGTTTTTTATATAAAATGTTTAAGTGAAAAGTACCGATTTAGTTAGTTTTCGACCTTGTATAAGGTTAGTTTTAGTAGTTAGTGTAGTGACGGTACACGGCGGGTTTCTTTAGTGGGTGCAGGCCCCACACTACCCTGGTCGTTGCCTCGAATGATAGGGTGTGCGGTCAGGAACATTTTACCGGCCTTATCAAAAAAAAAAAAAGGACGTCCTGGTATTTCGTGTGTCCGGGGGTGTCCTGAATAGTTTTGCAGCGTCCTGGGTTTTTAAAATGTTCTGTTAAGGTCGTGTATATTTGGTGGGGTTGAAAAATATAATAAAAATAACTATGTTTGTAACATTAGAATGTACCTAAGTTTAAAGAATTTGTTGAAAACTAAAGTGTTTCTTTTATATTTTTGTAATATTTTTCTACATAATTACGTATTTTAATTTATATATATTTGAAAAAATTCGGATATTTTTATTAAAAATGTTACTTAAATTTCATTTAACGTGTTTCCAGAATATTTTTTTGCAACCTTTTTTCTGTCCCACTATTGGACACCGGTCTGCTCTGATGGTGAGAGGATATCAGAACATATTATTTAACTAGCTTGATACAACTTCGTCCACGTGCAATTAATATAGTTTCCTTTTTTGTGCAGAATCCTAATTATGTTTCCAAAATAAAGTGCAGTCGTTCAGGAGATTAACCGTGGATGTACACAAGACCGCAAAGAAAAAGGGTCTGTTAGAAAATCTTCAATATCTTCAAAAGGATCTCGACCTAGCTTTATGCAATAAAGACTAAACTAAAGAATATTATAATGTGCTGAAATGAAAAAAAAAAGTTTAATTTTTAATTAACGTAAAATAAATAAAAATACGTAGTTATAAAACTACGTTTACGAAATCTATCGCGTTTACTTGATTTTATACTATCCCGACTTTTCGAATACTTTACAGGGCGACGGGTGGACTTAGATGATAGACGTCCAAGGCTTGATATGTTATTTCAACGGTTTCATCTACCCACAGTACATATATGTTATTTCAACGGTTTCATCTACCCACAGTACATATATGATATTACAAAATTTTTGGTTTATTTATTTTAACCCACCTAATATTCGTTTAGAAACACCGTGAAAATATCTACTTCAAATTTTTTTATGCTTACAATGTATGAAACTTTAAGTTAGTATTTTAAAATGAGTATAATACTCCTCTTTAAACTTTATTTCGTGCTCAAAAATTCTACCACAAACTACCAATTATTACCAGTAAGAAGACAATATTGGTTATTAGTTTATATAATTAAATATATTTAAAAAAACAAAATACCACCGGGTCGGAACGCGGCCTTACTGAGAAAGATCTGGCCAGAAAACTCAGTAGGCAACAACTGTTATGGATTATTAAATTTTGTACGGAATTACTGAGAGCTAATTAAGTTTAAATTTATTGAAAAGACATGGTATATGGCGAGTTTTGATGTCCAGTCACTTTTTACCTGCTTGCCTGTGGAAGACTGCATTAGAATTGTATCTAAGAAACTATCAGAGAACAACATACCTATGGAATACGCTGAACTGTTAAAGTACTGCGTCACATGTGGCTACATTATGTGGAATGATGGCTTCTACAAGCAAGTGGACGGAGTGGCCATGGGTTCGCGAGTCTCTCCCGTTGTTGCTGACATATTCATGGAAGACTTCGAGGAGACTGCCCTAAAAACCTCACCTGTGGTCCCCCATTTCTACAAGCGGTACGTAGATGACACTCGCTATATTACCATCTGATAAAGTAACCGTATTTCTAAACCATCTGAACTCCATCAATCCTAAAATTCAATTCACTATGGAACTGGAGTCAAATAACTCGTTAGCTTTCTTAGATGTTATGGTAATCCGTAACCCCAACAACACCTTGAGTCATACAGTGTATCGAAAGAAAACCCATACTGATAAGTACCTGAATGGAGAGTCTCACCACCATCCTTCACAGTTGGCTACCGTGTCTAAATCTTTGTTTCAGAGAGCACAAGGAATCTGTGATGAAGAACATCTGGCTAGGGAGTTGCAGCATTTAAAGAAAGTTTTACATGCAAATAAGCTGCAGGTTCCACGCCGCCGTCACAGAAACCGAGTGAAGCCACCCACAGTTGAGCGCCTCCCTACAGTCCTGCCCTATGTTAAAGGATTCACTGACAAGATTGGCTACATTCTAAAAAAGCTTCAATTAAAACATACTATAAGCCACTCAAAAGAATTAGTCAATTTTTACCACCAGTCAAGTGCCATATACCCTTACAGGATGCAGGAGTATACAAGTTGGATTGTGATTGTGGTCTCTCTTACATTGGGCAAACAAAGAGATCCATAACAACTCGGATCAAAGAACACATAGCTGATGTGAATAACCGTCGCTATACAAAGTCTGCAATTTGTGAGCACACACAGGACCACACCCGCCATTACATTAAATTTGACAAACCTCAAATCCTCGCAAAATAACATCGATATCGCCCTAGAATGATACGTGAGGCTATTAAAATTAAGAAACATCCCAATTTCAATAGAGAAGACGGCTGGGTCTTACCATCAAGCTGGAATTCTGTGATAGGCCTCACCAAACAGAATACAAGAAGGTACACCACAAGATTGCAAGACACAGTTAGCGCTTATTGTGTAGATAAAACCCACAGTAGTGATTAGTTTTTGCCTTTTTAATAAATTTAAACTTAATTAGCTCTCAGTAAATCCGTACAAAATTTAATAATCCATAACAGTTGTTGCCTAGTGAGTTTTCTGGCCGGATCTTTCTCAGTAAGGCCGCGTTCCGATCCGGTGGTAGTTTTTTTTTTTTTTTAATATAATAATATAAACTAATAACCAAGATTGTCTTCTTACTGGTAGTAATTGGTAGTTTGTGGTAGAATTTTTGAGCACGAAATAAAGTGAGGAGTATTATACTCATTTAAAAATACTAAATTAAAGTTTCATACATTGTAAGCATAAAAAAATTGAAGTAGATATTTTCACTGTGTTTCTAAACGAATATTAGGTGGGTTAAAATAAATAAACCAAAAATTTTTTTTTTCAAAATGTGTGACATTCACGTAAATATCAGAAAGTAGTATAATACGTAGTTATTCCAGTATTTTCGTAAATGTAGATTGGTTGCAAATGTGCTGTTTTCACGAATTTTAGTACTTTGTTTGCCTCCATGAGCTCGCAATACTGTTGTTATGCAGGTCTTAATGGCTTTAAATTTGCTTCATCCAGAAGCGGCCTTACTGTATCCGTACTCAGATTGTTTCCTGCAGCTCGTAAATGATGATTATTTACTTTAACAGCCGTAAGAAAGCGATTTCTCAAAATTGTTGACATCATATAGCGATCCTCCCGCACCGTCGTACACCTTGTTTGGTCTGTTCCTGGTCTTCGAAGATTGAATACAGTTTCATGGAAACGATGGAGTACTCGCTAAACTGTAGAAAGAGTCACACCAACAGTTCTCGCTGTATTTCGCTGACTATGCTCATATTCAAGCATTATCAGGATCCTGGTACATTCTTCAGGGTTAACGACATGATGACTTCAGAATATACAATTCTCAAAAATAAATAAAAAGGTTTTATACATTATTTTATGTGGCACTAAATATTCTTTAATTTAGTCTTTATTTTATATAGCTAAGTCCATCCAAGTTTCATATTTGAGATATTGAAGATTTTTTAACCGACCCTTTTTCTTTGCCGTCCCAGCGTATTTTCGATGTATTTATATATCTATTTGAATACGTATTCATTCACAATTTCGGGGATATTATTTTTTTCGCGCGGTACTCAAATGTTTTTCGAAAATAAATAGCCTAAGTTACTCCTTATAATAACAGCTACCTATCTGCTAGAAGTCCCGGCCAAATAGGCCCAGGCTTTCCGGAGATTCATTCGCAATTTCATGGGTTTTATTTTTTTATGCAGTACCCTAATTATTTTTCTGAAATAAAAGTAACCTAAGTTACTCTTGTTCAAATCTAAAAAGATCTTTAAAAATTGGTAATTTGTTTTAGATAGCGTATATATCCTCGTGTACATTTAGTAATTTGACTGCCTCGGTGGTGTAGCGGTAGTGTATGCGACTGCTAATCATGAGGTCCCAGGTTCGATCCCCAGGTCGGGCAATGTTATTGAGCTTTTTCCTAAAAAGAAAAATTCTCAGTAGCAGCCCGGAGTTTGGAAATGTGCCCGGTAGACGTCAATAGACTCGCCCCCTATTACGTGGGACTTAAACATAGCTGGCGAGTCATGGGTGTGTTATGCACCTCTGCCTACCCCTTCGGGGAATACAGGCGTGATGCTGTTTTTACATTTAGTAAAAATTTGTTATTTAGACATTACAAACAGACACTTCAATTTTATTTATTTATATAGATTATTGCTACTCTATTAGTGAGTCCTGTTTTTAAACACAATTGTCCAGGTTTTTCCGACTTGCAGTCCTTGTTTTTGAAATTAGCTGTTGGCAACCCTACATCAGCCATGTGACGAGTAGGTAGGTAGGGGAGACTGGGGACACTAGATCCCCATTTTGGTTTTTCATTAATATCTCTAAGGTTATTAAAGTTTTACAGAATATTTTTATATCATTGCCTAGAAAATGTATCCTTCTATCCTTTTGCATCATTCGAATATGAAATTTATCTGTGTTAACCTGTTTTTTTGTTGTTTTTTCCTGAAGACTACAACAGGATCAAGTGTCCCACATTCTGGGACACTTGATCATGGTATCTAAATAATCTACCCCAGATTTGATCATAAGGGAAAAAACCTTCATTTATGTATATTATGCATTTTAGTGCATAATATACATGAATGAAGGTTTGTTTAGTAGGAAATTTGTAATTTATGAAACTTAATATTTATTAACATAATATTACCTCATAAGTACTATAGTTTTCCTAATCCTTAATAATACGTTTTTATGCAGACGCTTTATGAAAAAAAAATCTTCTAATTTATTAATTATTATTACAGTTGTTTTGGTATGAAATCAACCTTAATCTTCTAAATTCTTAATCATATTCTTGCTACTTTTGTTTCCTTACATACCTTTTCAACGTCATTAGCGGCACATTGAAGGACTTGGCTATGCTTTTTAAGCTATTATTAGGTACCTTTTAGGACAACTTTGACTACTGGCTTTTATTTTGTCTATTGGTTGGAGTTTGTCAACCCTTCCTTTTGTATATTCTAGGCATTTTAAAATCTATAGTAAGTAAGTTTCCAGGAAGAAGTGGTTAACTACTGAAATAATAGATTTGATGAAACAGAGAAAACAGTTTAGAAATAAGGGTGATGAGAGAAGTGTAAAGGAATATAAAAAGTTAACAAATACGATAACGGCTATGTGCATAGCAGCAAAAGAAAAGGACATAGAAAAGGACTGTGATACAATTGAATATCATATGAAAATGGGAAAAATGAATTGTGCATACAATATTATACAACAATTAGAAAAAAGACATAAAACTAAGGGTACAGATATACTAGACGAACAAGGAAATATTTTAGTAGATCAAATAGATATAGTAAAACGATGGAAGAGATATTTAGAAGGTTTATATGATGGCCAAGGATTAGATAGTAATGACATAGAACTAGAATCACTAACACACTGTCACTAGAACACTGAATCGATAATTTAGGTCCACCCATTATGAGAGTGGAGTTTAATAAAGCATTGAATTGTATACAAAATGGAAAAGCAGCAGGAGAAGATGTTATTTACATAGAGTTTTTAAAGTATGCACGATGTCCAAAATTTATTGATGAAATATTTCTGTTAATACAAAATATGCATATGACAGGCAGGATACCTAAAGATTTTCAAGAAAGCAAAATAGTCACTACCAAAAAAATTAAATACTTTAAAATGTGAAGAACACAGGACACTTTCACTAATCTCACAAGCATCTAAAATCTTATTAAAAATTGTTCAAAACAGAATGAGACCAAAAGCAGAAGATTGGATCGGGTCTGACCAATATGGATTTAGACAAGAGAAAGGTACTAGAGAAGCGATACTAGCACTCAGAATGATTATTGATAGAAGAATGAGCCTGGGCCTTAACACGCATATTGCATTTATTGATCTGGAGAAGGCTTTTCGTAGAATTAATTGGAAGGGGATGATGAAAGCTTTAACAAATGCTGGATTGGATTACAGAGATAGAAGGATAATCTACGAATTGTATAAAGGACAAGAAGCTATAATACAAGTAGGTGGAGAAAAAGAAAGAATAAGGATCAGACAGGGTGTGAGGCAAGGGTGTCCACTGTCTCCAATTATCTTTAATATATTCATAGAAGGGGCTATAAGACAGGTGATAGAGGGAGAACAAGGTGGTGTGAAAATTAACGGACAGAAAATGTTAGATATGCTGACGATGTTGCAGCTTTGGCAGACAATGGACAAGAGCTCGAATGCTTTGTAAATAGGATGGACAAGGTTTTTCAAGAGAATGGCTTAAGAATTAATAAATCAAAAACGAAAACTATGATAACAATAAAATTAACATCCATAACTGATACAATTAAACTTAATAACTACGAAATAGAGCAAGTAGATACATTTAAATACTTGGGCAGTGTAATAACGAGTACCTCTAGATGCACACCAGACTTAGTTACTAGGATAACAATGGCTAGAAGAGCTTTTAAAAATATAAAACAACTATTTACTAACAAAATTTCCCAAAAGATTCGAAAACGCCTAATTAAAACGTACATATGGAGTATAGCTTTATATGGCTGTGAGACATGGACACTGAAAAAAACAGATAGAGAGAGATTGAAGGCATTTGAAATGTGGTGTTGGAGAAGAATGATGAAGATTAGATGGACGGAAAGGAAAACAAATGAGGAAGTGTTAAGAATGGTAGATGAGAAGAGATTGATACTAAGAACCATAGAAAACAGAAGGGGAAAGATGTTAGGACACTTGATACGACATGACTCTTTTATAAAAAACATAATTAAAGGAAAAATAGAGGCAAGAAGAGGACGTGGAAGACCTAGAAGGACCTATATGGACCAAATAAAAGAAAAAGCTAATGTCATGTCGTATCAAGAAGTCAAAGCGCTTACTGAAAAGCGAGACGAATGGAAAAAGGTCCACCGACAAGAGCATAGCTCTTAAATAAGAGAGAGAGAGAGAGTAAGTAACAAAGCAAAAACATATAATCTTGCAAGAATGTAGGAGATACTTAATCCCATAATCAAGTCTACCCGAATTTGCCATGACCAAATATACCTTGGCCGTTATTTAAAAAAAAAATTTTCGAAATCAAAACATAACGTTAATTAAGGAAAACACATCTCTACACACACTTAATAAATACTTAATAATAATAAATCAGGTGTAAGCATTTTTATTTACATGAATATCTTAAAATAACAATCAAAATACTTGAAAAAAAAAGGAGTTGACACGCTGTAAATAACATAGCACCACTGCTTTCAAGTTGCGGATATTAAGCTTTCAAAATGGTAGTTGTTCATTGACGATGGCAGTTAAGATCAGCGTGGCATGTTACGAAATTAAAAATAAATTTTACTTTTGTAGTTATGGCCTAGGCTGTGCTAAAGTTTTGAACAACACAAAATCGTAAGAACTCATTTCAGTCAAGGTTTTCTTCCTTTTTCCTTCGCTGACCTGAACACTTTAGGGTACTGGCTTGGCGCGTAAATATGCGTAGATTTTAACCTTTTCTGTATCTGTTTGGACAGCATCACCTTTGTTCAAAAATAAAATAAATAATTTACACTTACACCCATCCCTGATGGATTTTAACATCCACTGCTGGACATATGCGTAAAGTAAAATTATAAACGTAGGTAATGTAAAATTTGGAAGTACGTAGATATTTGAAAAAAAAATTACACCATCATTTTCTTTCAAATTTTCAGATTCACACTCATACCAATGAATGCTTAAAGAGTGTTATCGCTTAAAACTATATCAATCATGAACTTGTTTCTTGAATTCCACTTCATTTTGTCCTAATAAAGTAAAAAGGACCTAAGCATTGTTGCAACAGTTGTAACGCGTTCTAAGATAAATTATAAACGCTATATAAATCAGAATTAAAGACATATTATTAAATAATACTCAATAAAATACCTGTCTTAACCGACAGTAGGTATAGTTATATCACATGTTATAACACTTCTACTTATTATTAACTTCGTGTATTAACTATCGCTAAATCAAGAAAACTGTCATTTAACATGATATGACAGTTCTATTCCCTAATTTTAAAATACGTAATGAGAATAACTCAATAATACTTTGGAAAATCCAAAACTGCACGCCTCATAATCTTAATTTTTTACAATAAAATTGATTATTTGATAAGTAACTAATAATGTATTGGTCTACTAAGTAGTTTTCAATAAATCACATAGATAGCGCTAATTTCAAAAAGTACTAATGTGGGTTTCATGTCTTATACGCCATCTCGCGCTAATTTTAAGAAGTACTTCTATATTGATCTACCTCTCAGTAGTTCCGGGCGGCGCGCACGCCAATGCCACGCAAAAAACAATGCGGAATGTAAAATATGTTTTTTTCGTGTTTTATAACGTTGGTGTGTTATTATTTACGTGTGTTTAGTGTTTTTAATTATTGTTATGGATAAAATAGTTATTATACTTGACAAATATCATCCAGTTCGTCAAGCAAAGGTAAGAACTTTCTTTTAACAAAAAACAATGTACCGGCCGGGCGAACGGCGTGTTACGACGATAGTAAAACCACCGGGGGCTAGGCTATGCGTACGTAAAAAGGTAGTTCTTATGAAAGGCGCTGGTTTTAGTGTCGCGTCGAGCGTAAATATTCAGTATTTTTTTTGTTTATTTAATAACAATTAAACCAATTAATCACATCGAATCAGAACGTGAAAAGTAATAGGGCTCTATTCCTAATCACAATAATTCGTAAACGAAAAAAAAAGACTCGATTAGTAAAGTATTTTGGTCGTAATCGTGTTAACACGTGGACGTCCGTGAGTTGTAGGTAATACATTACCATATACTCAGGGGTCATTACTCAGGTTATGACGCTACTTTATAGAACAAATTATTTGTTAGTGTAAAAAGAGAGCTTTACTGCGAGCGGAATTCGAATCTGCGTCGCTTCCAATTCGGAGAAGTGCCATAGATAAATAAAGTAGGTATCTTCATTAGGTCTTGATTATGCGGTTGTTATAGGCTACATACATAACCTCACGCTTAACTCTATTCCTACCGCGGCCTCTAAATACTTTATGTCTTCTGGAGTAGATAGTTTAGGATTTAACAAAAATTTTAATTGGGTAGGTACCTATCAAACGAAAGGGAACATTCACATTTCAAAATCAGTTTGCAACTACAGGTTTAAATTTTTTAAACTTATTAGCATTGGTATTTAGGTATAGTTAGTAACGCCGGACGCAAAAAGAGAGGTGTTATATACGATATCATTTTCTGACAGACGTTAATAGGAGCGTCAACATCCACAAAGATCATGTCCTGACGCCTGAATCTTATCTTTTTAGGTTGCAGTGTAGATGCCAGACGGCAGCCTCTTTGTTAAAAAAAATATTAGCTACCTACTCGAAGGCTAACCCTAAAACTATTAAAATGATAAGGATTTAGCTGCTAACTGAGGCAGATAAGCATAGGCAGTATTGGTTGTACCTACTTACATACAAAATTTACAGTAACCGCTAGCCTGCGCAATTTGCTATACTTACTTATCTACTCGTATCTACGACGCAAAATAACGTTTTCAATTTAGTATAGGTAGGTACTAGCGATGTAACGAATGTTAGGTTATAAGCATTCGCGGACGCGAATGTTTCCCTCCAACATTCGCAAATGCGAATGCGAATGCGAATATTGATTTTCAAATAAGCGCGCGCAAAATATAATACGGGTTTCACATCTAGTGTCACTGTCAGTCACCCATGTTTAAACCGAATATAGCCGAGGTTCATTTTGACAAGTGAATGAAGTTAGTCGGATTGAGTTCATTCAAAAATATTCGTTGTTCTCCGCCCACACAGGTGCGTGTAGAACGCCATCGACCAGACCACCCCTGCGTAAAGCAGTCGGCACGCATTGCTTGGTCCGCCTATATTCGGATCAGTTCAAGGAAGTGCTCGCAAAAGTGCCACTGCCCGTCCAGCACCAGGCCCAGATACTTGATCTGGGCCATCACCTCAATTTGGGCCCCGTCCACCATGATCGAGGCGCCAGCAGGTGGCCGACGTCGGGGCCCATGGAAAAGTAGGGCCTCCGACTTATACTGGGCCACCCTAAGCCCCAGCGCCCCGATCTTTCTGACCACCCTACCCACCTTCTGAGGCCCCTAAGGTGGCCAGGAACGCCGCTTTCTCGAAGCTTCCGCCCCGGGACACGACCAGCGTGTCATCCGCATCGAAGATGACCACCAGCCCGGGCGGGAGCTGACAGCGTAGCACCTAGTCGTAACCGATGTCCCACAGGAGTGGCTCTAGAACCGAACCCTGTGGGACACCGCACGACATGGGTCTCCTCACAACGTCTCCTATGCGGCTCTCATAGAGAACGCTGCGGCGGTAAGATCGTCTGCCACTAGCCGCCTCAGATATGCAGGCACCCTGTGATACCGGAGCACCTCCCTGATGCAGCTGAATGGCAGACTATTGAATGCGTTGGCGATGTCAAGTGACACCGCCAACAACACTCCACCGCCAGCGACGACCGCTGCGGCCGCGTCCCCCAGGCGCATGATCGCGCCGACCGTCAAACAACCAGCTCGAAAACCGAACTTGGCATCTGACAAGTCCGGTCCGACGTCGCGCAGGTGCTGGACGATGCGGGCAGCGAGGATCCTCTCTAGAAGCTTACCCGCCTCGTCCAGCAGCACGATGGGTCTGAAGGCCCCAACCAAATCCGGCATTCATCCCGGCTTCGGCAGGACTACCAGCCTCCCTTCCTTTCAGCAGTCAGGGAACGGTCCGGCGGCTAGGCACGCGTCAAACAGTCCCCTGAGGCGGGGCTCCAGGTGGTCCAGAGCCAGGGTGAGCACCCGGGCGGCTATCCCGTCTGCGCCGCGGGCGGCGTTCTTGGAACGAAACCGTGAAACAGTCACTCCCATTTCCGACGCGGTGACGGGCGGTACACTGAGGTCGGCCTCCCGGTCGCTACCTGGCGGTGCCATGACCGAAGGCGCGTGCTCCGCCTTCGTCGTGGGAATAGGCCCTCGACCACCTTGATGAGGAGGCTGGGCTGAAGGGTCTTTGTGTGACCTGAGTGCGGAGCTAATACAAAACTAAGCCTAATGGGTCGTTTTTATCGTATTCTTACGAGTATTCAAGAACTCCGTCAACTTCGGAGCGCTGTAAAATCCAGATAAATTAATGAAAATAAATAAATTTATAGTGGAAATTGTTAGTTTAAAAACCCTCTATAAGATTGCTCTCATGTGATTTTAATGTAAAATGACCAGGAAAAAAGTTATAACAGCCAAAAGAAAAGTTATTCAAAATTTTCAGTTATTTTTGATTATAACTTTTTTGTTTTCGATTTTAGGATAAAAAGTAATAGAATAAAGAAGTAGACAATTTAATTTGCTACAAATAATGTTTTACAGAATTTTCTGTAGGTTTGCTAGTTTACGAGATACAACGCGAAAACCCTTTGCACCCCTTTTTCCAAGATGGCGGCCGGGGGACAAGGCGACCCCACAAACTTGAACTTACGCTTATACTAACACCTACTACTCATCAAAAAAATAAAATTGCGTACTCTATAAAACGCAATCCTAAATGAAACTTTTCAATGGACTAAATATATTCGCAGAACATTCGCATCGTTTCATGCGAATACGAATGCGAATGCGAATTGTTGAAAACAGGCGAATATTCGCGAATGCGAACATTCGTTACATCACTAGTAGGTACCTAATATTCGTATACTTACCTACTTACAATACATATCATATCAATTTCGATAAAGAAAGTCGGAATAATAAATGCGTACCTAGTATGCAGCTAAGCCGATATTTATAAAATACACGTTTGTTGTTTTTAATACAAAAACAGTTTATCTGTTGCTATGACCTTCAAGCGTTGATAATGTGTACGTTCTTAGGCTAAACGATTAAAAATATTATTAAGTATCTTGATTTAAAAACTGTGCCCCGACGAGTATAACCACATAACATACTACTAAAACATGCTATAACTAGGCAATCTTTCTTTCTTCTCTATAGAGCTCATAAAATAGGTTTCTACCTTCCACATCACCTTCACATTGGGAGAGATTTCTGTAAATATCTGTCATGACCTGACCATAGCGGTCATATAGGTACCTATAACAGCTAAACGGGCTTAGTTTGTATTTTACTTACCTACCTACCTACTCATTGCCAATAGGTATATAAGTAGGTACCCTACCTAATTATTGTGTGCTCGTTCGTCCCAACGTCCGTGGAATGGAATAGGTTCTTAACTCCATGTAGACGTAGGTATTTTTAGTCCGTCACAAATCTCACAATACAGACAAACACAAACAGTTTGCGATGTTGGCGTAGTACCTATTAATTAATTACGCATAGGTACTGCATGCACATGTGTCGTGTTCTACCTAACTATCATACTTACCTGACATAGGTGAGTATGGAAGAATTGCTTAGAATGTAGATATGTACGAACCTATCTAGGGAATGTGCAGTGTCATCTCCGGGCCCCAAGGCCCAAGCTATGTCTGATACTGACAATCTTTAACACACAGGTACCTCTACCTACGTGAATAACATGCATAATAGGTAGGTACCTATTACTATTATAGGTAGGTACCTTTTTTGTTAAGGCGACAAAAATGTATCTAACCGCACATCCCGTCGTTTGGGGCAACGAACATTGTAGTGTCACTCACCTCACCTCTCACCCACTAAATAAACCCGCCGTGTGCCGTCTCTCCGCCTGTAGTGGCGGACCACTGGAACTGTGTTGTGTGTTATTGATTGGTCCTATCGCATTATAGCTCATTATAGCGCTATATCCTCCCAGGCTGAAAATTAAGATGATTCCCCCTGACTGGTAACCTGAATCCGCCCTTGCTATCAGCAAACTTGCTGTAACACACATACTATGTAGGTATCTACAAAAAAATAATTATAGGTACTTGGGTAGATACATTATGTAGGTAATGTAAGGTTATTTTTTTGGAGGACAACCACAATCTATGTTAAATGCTCGTTTCTAATTAATATTTAACATGAGTAGGTAGGTAGTTACCTAAGAAGGTACTATACCTACCTATACCACAGTATAATTATCCATCTTATATAGGTAGTTATACTGTGTCTATACTAGAAAGGAGCAAGCAATAATATATGCTAAATTTCCTAGCATTGGTGATGTAGGTAGGTACTTAAGCGACCCATGCCATGCCCAACACAGTTATGGACTACTATTATGAACCTAACCTACTATTATGTAGGTACCATCTACCGTCGTATTATGCCTAACAGTGGGGCATCACATAAAATAATAGCATACCTAGATGGTAAACAAGAAAGAGGAGCATCTCAGTAAGTATAAATAAATAAATACTCACGGACATTTCACACGTCCTCTTGTCCCAAACTAAGCTTAACGCGTGTGCTATGGGTACCAGATTACGAAGGTACAAAGGTAATATTACTTTTTTTTGTAAATACATACATATAATAGATAGAAAACACCCAGACGCAGTACAAATATCTACGTTCATCACACAAACCCTACTTGTCATGAGTGGGAATCAAACCCATGACCTCGTGTATGGAAGTCGGTTACACTACTGACTATGCCACGAGGTCCGTTATGGGTACCATTTCCAAGATATTTTAGCTAAATACTTTAGGTACTTATACATATAGGTACCTACCTACTATGTTTTAATATTAGAAAATAAAGGCTCATAAAATCATTGGCCTATCGAGCAAGGTTTTATTGTGAGTTTATGTGTCTAGTACTCTAGTAGTTAGTACTTAGTATCTATGCTATTCATGTTATGTGATGAATTATATTTATATAGGTACTTTACCACCTATTAACTAGAGACTGAGACTGCACTGCGCTTTATTGATCGACATAATTTCACAGAATTTGCTTTGTTTTGTTCGACTTCCTCCCAGTCGGGCCAAACGGTTTGCGTCACAAAGGAAAGAACACGACGCAAGCGTTCTAGAACGAATATCTCTGTCTCTGTTTTTCGCGTTGTTATGAAAAGGAGGATAAACACGGTCGGTTAACATCGCCCGTCGACGGAGTCATTGATTTTCACACAAGACCGTGGTTATAAAAGGGAGATGACAGCGCTCGAGGCGCAGTTTAAAACGAGAAATTGAAAAAAGAATCGGTGTAGCGAGTGACTGATATAGTCAAAAACCAAGATTTTATTTAGTATTTGTGCATAAATAATCTAAATTCCAGTGAATATACTACGGTAAGTGTCAATTTTCTCCAATTAGGTAGGTATAGTAATGTTTTTTATCCATTTCATTGTGGAATATGAAACTGAATGTTAAATAAAAGAATTACTGCGCAGTTTGCTTGGGTATTAGTAGTGGTTCGCCATTTTGAAGTAATTTATAACAAATAAAAATAATTTATCTAGGTTACAGTTTCTCAAACTGCATATTACTTACCTACTTGAAATTATATCTAGGCATTTATTTTAAAATGCGTTTTTACATTATGAATATGTTTTCATGCATGATATGGCAATGCCACAATGGCATAATATTACCTTTAAGTAGCAACTACATAGAAACTTACAATTAAAATTATGAAATGGAAATTGTTTGACTATAGGTACTTGCCCTTTACCGTTAAGTAGAGACTTGTTAGTAACACAAGAGGTGATAGATCTGATCTTTAAACATACTTTGTTTCTACATTATAAGTGCCTAATTTCTAGGTAGGTACCTAATACATATGGAACTAGGTCGAGGAGTCTCCTCACTTAACTCTAATTAATACTAGCAACTCACTATGACGCATCGACCTAATCTATGTAGGTACCTACCTAATTATCATAAAATGATTGTAAAGTTACATTTCTAATTGTGGCGCAATAATAATAATTCTTGTTATGACTTCTCGCTGTGAGTAAAACGGTGCACCACAGTAGGCCAGCATGCTAAAGACCTGTGAAGAAAATAATATTATTAGGTATTCGGATGAATAGTAGATGTTTTGAATAAAGTGAAATAGGTACCTAACATCAGTATGTATCGAAAATAGTGAAAACCTGATAGATTAAGTGCATACTTTGCGGTTAACAACTTTAGATAAGGTTTGTGTGTTGAACTGCTGATGAAATTTAGTGCTCTCAAATATGCAAACAGAATAAATTTTATACCTAAGTAGGTAGGTTTTAAATGATTATTCATAGTGATTGATATTATCCGATTGTAATAAAACTTTAGTAGGCTGATGTGCAAGAAACTGGACATTTTATAGTTCAAATAGTAAACAAAGAAAATTAAAAAAGTGTCGCAGCATTTTCTTAAAAATAAATAATCAGTGTTCTCTAATATTCTACTGAGTAAAATGAGATCATATTTCTAGTAATAATGGTATGCGCGTTGAGTTTACTTTTTACGAAGCCGTTACTTTGTAATAAATTTCACCATCTGTAGAATATAATTATCACTAATGAGGCTGTCACTAGCAATAATGGCTAGTGTATCTCCCCCACCTCTCGCCATAAGTCCTGCATAATAATAGTTGTACTAATATATAAAATAACTTTACTCTCTTTTGATTACAGGTCAAAATGCAGATCTTTGTGAAGACCTTAACGGGTAAAACCATTACATTGGAGGTGGAACCCTCTGATACTATTGAAAATGTAAAAGCTAAGATCCAAGATAAGGAAGGCATTCCCCCAGACCAGCAGAGATTGATCTTCGCCGGTAAACAGCTAGAAGATGGACGTACACTCTCTGACTACAATATTCAGAAGGAGTCCACACTACATCTGGTATTGCGTCTGCGTGGTGGTATGCAAATTTTCGTCAAGACCCTAACGGGTAAGACTATCACATTAGAAGTTGAAGCTTCTGACACAATTGAAAATGTAAAGGCTAAAATTCAAGATAAAGAAGGCATTCCCCCAGACCAACAGAGGTTGATCTTTGCCGGTAAACAATTAGAAGATGGACGCACACTCTCTGACTACAATATTCAAAAAGAATCTACTCTACACTTAGTATTGCGTCTGCGTGGTGGTATGCAAATCTTCGTCAAGACTCTGACTGGTAAGACAATCACATTAGAAGTTGAAGCTTCTGACACAATTGAAAATGTAAAGGCTAAAATTCAAGATAAAGAAGGCATACCCCCAGACCAACAGAGGTTGATCTTTGCCGGTAAACAATTAGAAGATGGACGCACACTCTCTGACTACAATATTCAAAAAGAATCTACTCTACACTTAGTATTGCGTCTGCGTGGTGGTATGCAAATCTTCGTCAAGACTCTGACTGGTAAGACAATCACATTAGAAGTTGAAGCTTCTGACACAATTGAAAATGTTAAAGCCAAGATTCAAGATAAGGAAGGCATTCCCCCAGACCAGCAGAGATTGATCTTCGCCGGTAAACAGCTAGAAGATGGACGTACACTGTCTGACTACAATATTCAAAAGGAATCCACACTTCATTTGGTGTTACGCCTCCGTGGTGGAATGCAAATTTTCGTCAAGACCCTAACAGGCAAGACAATCACATTGGAAGTCGAACCCTCGGACACCATCGAGAACGTTAAAGCTAAAATTCAGGACAAAGAAGGCATTCCCCCAGATCAACAAAGATTGATCTTTGCTGGCAAACAGCTTGAAGATGGGCGCACACTCTCTGACTACAATATTCAGAAGGAGTCCACACTGCATTTGGTATTGCGTCTGCGTGGTGGTATGCAAATTTTCGTCAAGACCCTAACGGGTAAGACTATCACATTAGAAGTTGAAGCTTCTGACACAATTGAAAATGTAAAGGCTAAAATTCAAGATAAAGAAGGCATTCCCCCAGACCAACAGAGGTTGATCTTTGCCGGTAAACAATTAGAAGATGGACGCACACTCTCCGACTACAATATTCAAAAAGAATCTACTCTACACTTAGTATTGCGTCTGCGTGGTGGTATGCAAATATTCGTCAAGACTCTGACTGGTAAGACAATCACATTAGAAGTTGAAGCTTCTGACACAATTGAAAATGTAAAGGCTAAAATTCAAGATAAAGAAGGCATACCCCCAGACCAACAGAGGTTGATCTTTGCTGGTAAACAATTAGAAGATGGACGCACACTCTCCGACTACAATATTCAAAAAGAATCTACTCTACATTTAGTACTCCGTCTTCGTGGTGGTATGCAAATTTTTGTTAAGACACTAACTGGTAAGACGATCACTTTAGAAGTTGAAGCTTCTGACACAATCGAAAATGTAAAGGCCAAAATCCAAGATAAAGAAGGCATACCTCCAGACCAGCAGAGGTTGATCTTCGCCGGTAAGCAGTTAGAAGATGGGCGCACACTGTCTGATTACAATATTCAAAAAGAATCTACTCTACACTTAGTATTGCGTCTGCGTGGTGGTATGCAAATCTTCGTCAAGACTCTGACTGGTAAGACAATCACATTAGAAGTTGAAGCTTCTGACACAATTGAAAATGTAAAGGCTAAAATTCAAGACAAAGAAGGCATTCCCCCAGATCAACAAAGATTGATCTTTGCCGGTAAACAATTAGAAGATGGACGCACACTCTCTGACTACAATATTCAAAAAGAATCCACTCTACACTTAGTATTGCGTCTGCGTGGTGGTATGCAAATCTTCGTTAAGACTCTGACCGGTAAGACAATCACACTAGAAGTTGAGCCTTCTGACACAATTGAAAATGTTAAAGCCAAGATTCAAGATAAGGAAGGCATTCCCCCAGACCAGCAGAGATTGATCTTCGCCGGTAAACAGCTAGAAGATGGACGTACACTGTCTGACTACAATATTCAAAAGGAATCCACACTCCATCTGGTGTTACGCCTCCGTGGTGGAATGCAAATTTTCGTCAAAACCCTAACAGGCAAGACAATTACATTGGAAGTCGAACCCTCGGACACCATCGAGAACGTTAAAGCTAAAATTCAGGACAAAGAAGGCATTCCCCCAGATCAACAAAGATTGATCTTTGCTGGCAAACAGCTTGAAGATGGACGCACACTCTCAGACTACAATATTCAGAAGGAGTCCACACTGCATTTGGTATTGCGTCTACGTGGTGGTATGCAAATTTTCGTCAAGACCCTAACGGGTAAGACTATCACATTAGAAGTTGAAGCTTCTGACACAATTGAAAATGTTAAAGCTAAGATTCAAGATAAGGAAGGCATACCCCCGGACCAACAGAGGTTGATCTTTGCCGGTAAACAATTAGAAGATGGACGCACACTCTCCGACTACAATATTCAAAAAGAATCTACTCTACATTTAGTCCTCCGTCTTCGTGGTGGTATGCAAATTTTTGTTAAGACACTAACTGGTAAGACAATCACTTTAGAAGTTGAAGCTTCTGACACAATCGAAAATGTAAAGGCCAAAATCCAAGATAAAGAAGGCATACCCCCAGACCAACAGAGGTTGATCTTTGCCGGTAAGCAGTTAGAAGATGGGCGCACACTCTCAGATTACAATATTCAAAAGGAGTCCACACTGCACTTGGTATTGCGTCTGCGTGGTGGTATGCAAATCTTCGTAAAGACTCTGACCGGCAAGACAATCACACTAGAAGTTGAGCCTTCTGACACAATAGAAAATGTAAAGGCCAAAATCCAAGATAAGGAAGGCATACCTCCAGACCAGCAGAGGTTGATCTTCGCCGGTAAGCAGTTAGAAGATGGGCGCACACTGTCTGATTACAATATTCAAAAGGAGTCAACACTACACTTGGTATTGCGTCTGCGTGGTGGTATGCAAATCTTCGTAAAGACTCTGACCGGCAAGACAATCACACTAGAAGTTGAACCTTCTGACACTATCGAAAATGTCAAGGCCAAAATTCAAGACAAAGAGGGCATTCCACCTGACCAGCAGCGTCTTATCTTTGCTGGCAAGCAACTAGAAGATGGACGCACATTATCCGACTACAATATACAGAAGGAGTCTACCCTACATTTAGTTCTAAGACTGAGAGGTGGAATTTAAAAAATGTAACTGAAAATAATAAAAAGATTACTTCTGATATTTTGACTTTATTCCTTTGCCGTATCTAGTTCCAACTTTTAAATGAAATAGTTTTTGGTGTGTAGACTTTTTTCTCGCTATAATTACTTACATTTCACAAAAGGCATGCCAATAACTTTCATGAAGTGTTATAATTTGCTAAAATTTACTTAGAAATCTTCTTAAAAAGGGTAATTTTATATGTCACCGTTATAATAAAATTGTAAATTAAATTAAGTGTGGAAGTAATATAAATAACACTGTAAATAGTGCTTTCATGCATTTGGTCTAAATTAATTTGCATATGTCACAGTAATTCGTTCATCCATACTATTATTATAAAGCTGTAACAGAGCTGTTTCTGTACATTTAGGGTATTTCGGAAAAAAAAATAGTGTATTTAGGCTGCACCTATGACAACACAAAATAATTTTTTGTCTGTTTGTTCGTTCGCGCATTACGCAAAACTACTGAACGGATTTTGATACAACTTTTTTATTTGATAGCTCTTGATTATATGTATTTAAAAACTGGTACACATTTCATTCCGCTACTATATCGGGAACCTGCGATATAACCTAAAATAAGTAATAAAACTATAAATGACATGGTTGACATATTATAACCTAAGAAGCAAAATTAGAACCTAATAAGACACAAATGTAATGCAAACAAGTTTTTATTTTGTTACGTGTTTACCTATTTGTTGGTTTTTTTTTGTTATATTGAAGTTTTCTTGGCTTAAAACTCTTTGAGAAACAGTGGTAATTTAATTTACATTTTGTCTCCTACCACTCATATAATTATCCAACCAACATCATAATAATTTTTATCATATATATGTATGATCTAATAATAGTAAGATATATATAGTAGTCAGAGTGCGTCCATCTTCTAATATACCTACTACAAAAATAAATTGAGGGTCCGGTCAATATCTTATGATTGAAGAACTCATAAAAGATTAATGTGGTTGAATCCGCGTGATCTAATGGTAGTATTTTCTACTATTTTTAGTAGATATTGAACAATCAGACTGATATTTCAATTAGGATTTGGGTAGTATATTTCAATTTACTTTTATATTGAAGTGGATTGGATATAAATTATGTGGAACTGCCTACCACTGTATAATGATAGTCATCATTAGCAATAAAACCAAGAACTGCTAAGAAGTCAGTGGTATCGGACTAAGAATACAAGTGTCACTACCCCATTTTCCCAAGGGTGTCGTACGAGGCGACTAAGGGAAGTAAGCAATTATCACCAATTGCATTACCTACTGGTAGTAGGGCTGGGTACCAAGTGGGAGTACTGACTTGCTATCCAGCCCGAACGGGTTGGTACCACCATCTCCCGTGTGACCGGCCATGAAGCACTTCAGTGTGTTTTGGTTGTAAATTTCCTGCTACGTTAATTACCATTTCATATCTGTGAAATGAAATGGTAAATAGCGGCTTAATAATACTCTCGGTATAGTTGAGTCCATGAGTGACGGTTACCATTTACCATCAGGTGGGCCGTGGCTCGTCTGCCACCATAGGTAATAAAAAAAATTAGTTCAATTCACATTCCGCATTTCGCTGACTCGAGATTTTTCGAAATTATGTGTGTCTTTCTGCTCGACTCTCGTAACGAAACCTGCGTGCCTGAGAGATTTTCTCGTTGGCTTGAGAAGTCTGCCAACCCAGTGCCGCGGTTAGCATGGTGGAATTAGACCTACATTCTTCTCACAATGTGAGGAAACTCTAGCCTATTAATGAATCAGTAAAAGGGTTTAAAATAAGCTTTTTATGGGCATACATTTGTATAGTTTATCTATCAGCCTTTCAACGTCTACTGATGGACATAGGCCTCCCCAAGAGAGCGCCACAATGAGCGGTCCCGTTAAGGGGGATAATGCCGTAATCGCCACGCTTGGCAGGCGGGTTGGCGATCGCAGTTGATGTTGTTAATACTCGAGGGAGTGCTGCTGCCCATCCATCCATCAGCTTTTTAACTTCCACTACTGGACATAGGCCTCCCTAAGAATGGGGGATAGTGCCGTAATCGCCACGCTTGGCAAGCGGGTTGGCGATCGCAGCGGATGTTGTTAATACTCGAAGGAGTGCTGCTGTCCACTCCTCCGGTATTCCCTCAGTCGGCTCTTACGACTCCCGTGGGTAGAGAGGGGTGGGATAATTCTAAAGCCACACACGGCATTTGTATAGTACTTTGGCTTAAAACTTTATATTATTAACTAGCTTCTATTTGTGACTATGTCTGCGTAGGCTACTAAATTCAACACTTATCAGGATAAAAATATTCCGTTTATGTTGAACCATAATTTATTTGTGTACCGAATTTCGTTCAAATCCATTTAGTCATTAAATCTCTTCTATGGCAAAGATAGCTATCCTTCGGGAACTCTCCATCCCTCTTGCGGGGTAGGTAGAGAGAACAAAGTTCCAAAAGGGTCTATTCTTGCGTAGGTACATCTCTCGCTTCCTCAACATTCATAATTCTCTTCCTACACGCTCGGTGGCTTAGAAGACTTCTGACTTCACCTTCCTTCAATACATGACCCATTTGGTCTAGGTAGGTGAATCTGATCTCCTTAACCAGTCGCTCGTCAGGCATTCTTTCGACATGTCCGAACCATCAGAACATTCCCTTTCGCATCTTTACACTAATACTGTCTTTCATACCTACTCGCTCTCTTACGTCGTCATCACGAATGCGGTCAGTCACAGAGCGATCCGCAGAGATCGCTTTTCGACCGCATTGATTTTACTCTCATGCTCCTTTTTGCATACCTACCTAACTCTAGCTTCCATACACACTAATTAGTCTGTGCTTCCATATAATAACGTTGGGACAAGCACTGCGTCATGTATTGCGAATGCGATACGTGTCTTCTGGCTGAACTGAGGTGATGATTAACTCACAGAATAAGGATACTACATATGATTAACTATTTGTGTATCTGCATTGCATAGGTATTGGCGCGATACGGCGTATATAATGTGTTTTTTCCTGTTGCCTCCAAAACTTAATTCTTAAATATCATTATACTCTTTGACTTCATTGAAGCTTGAATTAATATGTCCATGAATTTGACTTAACTATGGTCAAATTTATATATCTGTGACTTCTTGTTTGACGAATTAAACTTATCCGTGAAGAAGAAATATTTAGGCTCAAAAGTCATTGGCAAATACCCTAACCGACAGTAACCGAGTAGTATTAAAAAAAAACTACAACGACGTTAAAATAGGGATGTGACATCCTTCATAGAAAATCGATTATTAGTAAAGCGATTATTTTTAAACAATAAGTGAATGTTATTTTGTATTAAACATTTTTCACTTAGTGTTTAATGTATAGTGCTAAGCATGTCAAATGCTAAAAATATATATAAAAATATCTAAATATTTATTATTTTTCTTAACATGTAATATCTATTAAAATTTAATCGATTTTTCATAAACAAATTATCGATTTTGTTAAATAGATTTTTTTGTTATGATTGGTAGTTTTTTTTAATTTATCAAATAAAATTGAATATAAATTCCTAAAACATAATTAATCACAGCTTTATTAATTTACTAGCCTATGCCCGCGGCTCCGCCACAATCAAAAGTTAGATTTTAGGCTACACGTTATATCTCACGTTCCCGATCTACATCATTTTATCCCGCTAATAGTAGCGGGATAAAATGTGTACCAGTTCTTAAGTCTAATCAATAGCTATCAAATAAAAAAAATTCATCAAAATCAGTTTTGGCGTGATGCGTGAACAAACAGCCAAAAAATATAAAAAAAAAATCGTTTTGTGTTTAGACACGCTTATATAGCCTAATTCAATATTTTTTCCTCAAATATTTTAAATGTACAGACACAACTCTGTTACAGAAATATACAAAAACAATCCAAGTTTTAAAATAATCAACACATATTAAAGTTTTGAAAATATCAACAAATAACATTTTTAAATGAATTGATCAATACAAATTAGAGATCTATGGGCAATAAGTTAAAGAATAAGATAAGCTCTTAAATAAGCCTTTATATAATGTTCTGGTTTATTACAACAACATTTTATGTATTATGTGTATTTAATATATTTACGTTAAGTCTATTAGTTCTTATTTTCCCATGCACTCAGCGTCAGCCTTTCATCCCAAAGAAAAGTGTTAGATTGCATGCCACTAGGTCATCGCGTCAGTCCATCTATCCATCTAGTAGCCGCTTTAGTGTGCTTACCGTTGGGGCCATTACATTACAATAATTCCCGTTTCTACGGATCTCTTTATTACGAATTTTGCCTCGTAAACAGATTACAAGCATTGCCCACAGCATAACACGCTGCTGTTACTAAAATTATAGCAAGGAGTCATTCCCCAACGACTCGATAAATTACTTATTAATGAACCACACTAAACATTATTAGGGTTGCCACCTTTTTTTTGTGTAAAATAAAGTACACAGGTTATTAAAAGTAGGAAAAGAAAGTACATAGTACCAAAATAAAGTACGATTTATTGCAATGAAATATTGAGTGCAAAAAAATATTTGTCAATTAATTGATTTTTATAATAAAAAAAATACTTGATAAAATCTACTTTTTGTAATAAAAAACACTCAATAAAATCGATTTTTGCTGAAGAGAAAATCGATTTTTTTAATATCGATTATTATTTTAGATTCCTACGTCAAAACAAAACGTCACGTAAGTCATAAAGTTTAAAATTTTTGTCAACAGTCAACACATGTGAACCCGCAAAATTCGCGTAGGAACGGATTTTTACAAAAAAAAAACTAAAGGTCTTATTACGATTTAGTGGAAAATCAACTATTTTGTTGGATGTCAAATCTATAGATATGTACCTTGTAATTATCTTCCTAATGTTTACGCGCACAAATTAGTGTCTAAAATAAACGGTAGGAATAAGTAAATTTTATGATGGACGAACCAACTTTACGTTATGAAAAAATTGACTTTCTTGGAGAGGGACAGGTAATATTCACTGTTTTATTTCTTCCTAGTCAGACTATGAAATGATGTGTGAGATGTGTCTATAAAATAACAAACAGTAACCTTTTAAATCTTCTTTCGATTGTTATAGTTTGCAACAGTGTACAAAGCCAAAGATGTTAAAACTGACAAGATAGTGGCTGTAAAGAAGATTAAAATAGGTTCCCGACTTGAGGCCCAAGATGGTATTAACCGAACAGCACTCAGAGAAATAAAACTGTTGCAAGAACTACAGCATGTCAACCTCATTGGATTATTAGGTTTCTTTCAATTACTTTATCTATACTAAATTTGAAAATATTTGTCAGAACAAAGTCGTGCTAAAAGACAGATCAAAATATTTGTGAGCTTATATATTTTTGTAATGTATACATATATAGGGCAATCAGGGCCTCGTGGCGTAGTCAGTAGTGTAACTGACTTCTGTGCACGAGGTTGTGGGTTTGATTCCAACTCAAGACAATTATTTGTGTGATGAACACAGATATTTGTACTGCGTCTGGGTGTTTTCTATCTATTATATGTATATATTTACAAAAAAAAAACAGTAATATATGTATTATATCTGTAATCTGGTACCCATAGCACAAGTGTTAAGCTTAGTTTGGGACCAGAGGACATTGTGTGAAAATGTCAGTGAATAAATTAAATAAAAAAATTTAATTTAATTATATTAAAATTAAAAAGAGAATAAAAAAATAAAAAAAAAGCAAATCAAATATCTGTAGAGCATGTGGTAACAGTATAAATACTTATATCTCACCTTCCAATCCCATTTTTCAGGTGATGTATAATAACTAAACAATAAAACTGGCAATATTAGTATAAGAATAGTTAAAACTGAAATCAAAACCAATTTCAAATACAAGGTTCATTTATTTGCTAACTATAGTTATTGTAGAAAAGCCTTGTACTATATATCTATGTATATACATAAAATATAAGGGATATGGGAAATCAATATTATGTAATCATATAAAATACATGCACATATACCTATATGCCTTGACCGTTCAGTATAGGGACTAGGCAATAAGTTCTATTATTATAGGAAATTTATTAGTTATTACTAGGAAATATTTCATTACATTGTGGGTAAAGTTTAAAGTATGCTCTTATCAAAGTGTCAAATTCACCACCCAGATCACACTTTTTCCTAACACATTCTGGACACTGGCCCCGTAGACAAGGGACATAAACTTCAGTAGAATAGATTATAACAATCAATGTATGGGATTGATATAAGTTACAATAAGGGAAATTTTATATCAATCCTATACATTGATTATTCTACTAGCATTACAAGTGAAACTTAAGCTTATCAAAAGCTTCATGGTTATTGTAGGAAATAAGATAAACAGTTTACAGTATATATACCTACATAATTATAATTAAAGATGTTTATTAATATTATGTAAAAATATAAAATTGGTCTTTAGATAGAATCATAAATCACAGCCATTTATAGGACAACACCCAATTTTTTTTAATACAAACACAAATGTATCCATTACTAAATACACTACAAAATGCACTGTTGAACATTCCAACTCTACACAATACTGTGAGGACGTACATACTACAGGTGTGGGTGAGGAACTTAAACTGGTGGGGGTGGTGAGTGGTCGTGCTGTATGTAGTGCTATTACTGTGCCATGGCTAGATCAACAGGTAGATCAACTTAAAACAAGGTGAAATAGGCTAAGCTGAGCTCACCTGTGATGTAAATGCACCCTAATACTGTTAGATAAAGGAATGCATGAATTCTTTTTAAATATTTCAGATGTATTTGGACAAAAGTCAAATGTATCACTAGTATTTGACTTCATGGACACAGATTTAGAAATTATTGTTAAAGACAACAACATTGTGCTCACCCCGGCAAATGTCAAAGCGTATATTATAATGACATTAAAAGGTAAGATTGTGTTATATTTGTAATGTTAAAAATGCAGTGAAATAAACTTTTGGTCATAAAATATTATACATAAAAGAGTCAGTATAAAATTTGTTGTCTGCAACTAGTGTTTAGATTCTGAGACAGTGTTCCCTGTTCAGATCTAAGAACAATGGAGAAGACACATTTAGTATTGAATTGTGCCACTAGAGTGTTTTTATTTCAAGTTTTCCTTTTCTTGTAAGTAATATTGTGTGCTGCTGATACTACCAAGGTACGTAACCTTGGTCATTTCTTACAACAAATTAAAAAAATTGGGGTAGTATCTACAGAATCTTGAAAGCTCAAAACTTTAATAACATGAAAGATATCTTTATTCATTCTTTAAAACCAGTAAATCATATTTACATGTTAGTCTAGTAGTAGCTTTGCTTATCCCAGCACAAATGTGCCAGCTCGGTCGGGGAAGTGCCACCTTCTGACAGAAGATCAATGTATCCTGCCGTTGTATTTCGTATAGTGAGTGAGAGCGCTGGAGGCTCAAATCCTATCCTCTACTTATTATACTTCCTCTCCACCTCCTATCCCACAGTGTAAGCTGACAGACGATTTGTCACTTTCTTTTTTGATCTATATTTTTTAGCTTTTGACATGCTCCGCCACTTTTTAAAGTACAAATTATTTGTGAATAAGGAAAAAGAGATTTTTTGTCACTGAGCTATCGTACAGATCTTTCGATCATCCCAATCTTCTTATCACATTCGTCTTTACGACCAACGCCATCTATCGGAATACATTTACATGCATTAAATCACTCTGTTAAATTTGCTTATTACTTTGTTGAACAGGGACAAAACAGTATTTTAGTTGTAACAATACTGGGTTAGTTTTTATGAATAGGAGGGTTAATCTGCATAACAGCACTACTTTCCAGCCAAGCCATAAACAGTGACAACATATGGCTGGTATGCCCATTCACAAATGGTAATACAATAAAATTGTTTTTACAGGTTTAGAATATCTTCATCAAAATTGGATATTACACAGAGACTTAAAACCGAATAATTTACTTATAAATCGTGAAGGAATTCTGAAGATTGGTGACTTTGGTCTTGCTAAGGCTTTTGGATCCCCAACAAGAATAAACACACATCAAGTGGTGACACGTTGGTACAGGTATGTAATACATACCTATGTATGTAGGTTCTGGTCAAATATCAGCAAAATTTAGACAAATATACTAGGTTTAAAGGGGATACGTCCCATTGTGTATTTTGTATTGTATTATAAAAGCGGGTTTATTTTTTCGCAACTCGACGTCCTAAGTACGCCTATTTTGTGTGACGGGTTGATAGCACTAGCTACTCTTGCCAACCCAGCATCACCAGAAAGCCTAGCAGACCCTTGACATTGCTGATGACTTCTGGGAGTGACCTCGGAGACCCGTGGCACGGTATTCTGCCACCCCCAGACATTCAAAAATGACGTGGGCGGCTGTTTTGTCTGCCTCCATGCAGGCTCTGCAATGAGAGGTATATATTGGTAATCACACAGAAACCTAATAATATTCTGAGATAAAATTTAATGTATTCTATGTGTTCCATCCAGGTAATATCTGTGTTCTATCCAGGTCATATCTGTCTATTATTTTTATTACTTATAGTGGCAGACAAGCCACCTGATGTTCAGTGGTAACCATTGCTCATTGTAGAGATGTGTAACTCAGGAGTGATTGATTCGAAATGCGTAATCAATCTTTAAATCTTTGGTTTCGAAAATACATCTTTAACTCACTAGCTCACTACGTTAGGATTGAATAGATGGAATGGATAGAATGATGGACATAGATTTAGAATGAGACAATAGATAAAGGATATTGTGAATTGAAAAGAGATAACATAAGTTGTAGGCACGAACAAACGCATTCTTGAAATACAATGACGATAGGTACACAGAAACTTAGACTCTCTGTCCTTTTAGTAAAAAGCTCAAAACCATTTGCGACTTGAGGGAATGAGAGAATAACTACATGAATCAATAGATATTTGCATCACTTATGATCAACTGAATGAATAACGTCATTCGTAACCAAAGATTTAAAAGAGTTAAAGATTTAAAAGAGTGATTTAAATCTTTCGAAGAAAAAGATTTATGAATCCCTGATATCATTGGTGATTTAGTTTGCGCATCTCTGGCTCATTGACTCAACTATATTTAGAGTTTGTCGTCACTGCTCACCATTGTGCTTCATGGCTCGTAAGATGGTGGTACCAAACTGCTCTGGCTGTAACAAGTGAGCACTTTCACCTGGTACCCAGTCTTACCACTAGTAATGCAATAGGTGATCATCACTTATTCCTTAATCGTCTCGTACGACATCCGCGATATAGAATGCGGTAGTGACACTGGTCCTTACTTTGTCACTACACAGACATGACCATGGTGTGCGTAATTTCAAACAAACCTATTCAGTGATAGAGTAAAAAACATACATTCACATTCCTAATATTAGTGGGACTAAAAATCTGTAGGTGTATAGTTGCTAGTCTCCTGTAATGACATATAGGTATTGGCATAAATATTTATATTATGTTGGTCTTACAGATCACCTGAATTATTATTTGGTGCAAGACAATATGGTACAGGTGTAGACATGTGGGCAATAGGCTGCATACTGGCTGAATTATTATTACGAGTACCATTCCTACCTGGTGAATCTGACCTGGACCAGCTTTCGCGTATATTCCAAGTATTTGGGACGCCTTCGGAAGAAAATTGGCCAGTGAGTTTTATTAAGTATTCATACAGATAAGAATTTTAATAATAGACATTTTTATTTTGATAAATTTGTCTTCTAAGAAAATTACTAGGTAAATAGAAAGTTATGACATAACATTGTTACCAGAAAAGAAGCACTCACAGCTTAATAGACAGCTTTAACATAATGATTTCCAGCATTAACAGTCATATTCTCTTTAAAATTATTATACATATAATAAATATTATACATTATTTTATAATGCACTAGTACATTACCTTCTGCTTCGCTCGCGTCATAGTATTGTCGATGAAAAATCAATTTCGGATAGGATTCCTATTATTAGGTATAAGCGTCGCCACGTTAACAGCCGGTTTTACCCTCCCTCCGCATTAGATGTTTCACATCAAAAATATAGGTTCCGGATAAGTAATCGCCAACGTATCATATACTAAAACCTTCTCCGAAACACGCTGCATCTTATGGTATAATTATTATTCCGATCGGTTCAGTAGTTTTCGCAGTATAACCGAACAAAAAAACCGGCTCTCCAATTATTAGTATAGATTGATGTAGCATAATGATGTTCACAGAATTAATGTAGCATCATGATGATGATACCAGCTAAGTTTTCATGTAATCCCTAGAATTTAGTTTTATCTCAACTATAATTTAAATGAGGATAACTAGAAGGATTACCTTAAATAACTTGAAATGACATGCGGAACAGAGATGTGGTTAAATGAAGGCCTCATATCAAATTGTTTTGTGTTCTATTACATTTTTCTTACCATCCCCTCTCCATAAATGTACAGATAAACTATTTTTCAATAATGTATATATATGGGCAGTATATTATTGTGATATTGCATAATTATTTTCATTCATTACATACAGGGCATGAAAGGTCTCACGGACTATGTACAGTTCAAACAGTTCCCACCGCAACAACTGCGTCACATATTCAGCGCTGCTGGAGATGATCTGATACAACTTTTGGAGAGTCTTTTAGCGCTGTACCCGCCCAATCGATGTGACTGCACGCAGGCCTTGCTGATGCCATACTTTAGGTATATAATACTCAGTTACTTTTATCAAAAGCTTTGCAAGCAATTGTACTTACCATAGATTTTTTTTACAAAGCTACATCCTGCGTACAGGAATAATCCTTGTGTCGCGGGGGACTTTACAAACACATTCAATTTGGCGGACACAAAGTACACCCAGACTCAGAACAATCATTTGTGGATCACACAAAGAGTTGTCCTGTATGGGAATCGAACCCACAACACTCGGGTGTGAGGCCGGTATCTAAACCACTCTGCCATCAGTCTTTATCTACGTGAATAAAACTATTTGTTAGGTCTAAGTGCCAATAGCTTTTTACAGGAACTATCCTTTATTTTCATGCAAGATGTAAATAAATTACCCTACATTTTAATCCAGTGTTTCATCTATGTCCCTACTAAATCCGTTAGAGTTATTTAGGCGTGATGACGGACAAACATTCAAACATCCTCATAAATTTTGGTATCTATAAGAATGATTTGGAATCTTCGACGGTATAGTGTAGGTTCACATTAAGATTATAATCATTTTGATCAAGTCATCATCATCAATAGTGACGCTAACAACAAACCCGCAGTTGTGAAATGCTTTATGAATTATGCGAGGAAATGCAGTCTATAGGGGAAATAATAAAAGCAGCGAGCCTCCGTCCCGTTATTACTCGTGGCATCGAGCGACGTATTTCGCAACATTGTTTTTAACATCTAAACTTTGTTTTGTTTTAATACTGTGTGTGATGTGCCTGGCTTACAAACTCTGGGCGGGCCTCAGGCTTAATATGGCTGTTTAGGTAATCGCGATAAAGTTAAAAAAATTACACCGAGTCTGTTCTTCATTACCCTGTCGGTACTGGGGCTCCTTCGCTTTGCAGATTCTCTTCTGTAGGATACTTTATAATTTAAGATAGATATATCTCTGCCTGCACCATTTTCTAGAAATGTTTTTTATTATTACAGCAACAAACCAGCTCCCACAGTAGGCTCCAAGCTGCCGATGCCCTCGAACATTAGTAAACTAGAAGCGGAGAAACCATCTCTCAAGAGGAAACTTCTAGAAAATATTGACGGCGGATCCTTAGCAAAGAGACTGCAATTTTAACTAGCCAATAAGTACTGCTGGACTTCGGTACAATAATATGGTGCAATCTGTTTACACGAGGTGAAATTAGTGATATTTGAACAATATATTCAGAAGAATGATTTATGGCTTTGGTATAAACGTCACCAATTACTTCATCAAAACATACCGTTTTGATGAACTAATTGGTATTCATGTGGACAAGTCTTCCAAATTACCTAAATTTTATTAACAAAGTTGACAAGAAGCAACAACAGCATTTTGATTTAAAATTCTTGAATATGATATTTTATGTTTACTGTTACTAGTTTTCATTAAACATTTGACAATGAATTATTTAATCGAACGTAGTTTGCTAACCAAAGTTAATTTAAAACATTAATGTTTACATACTGTCAATTTATAAAAGTAGCTGCCATGCTCAACTAGTGTTAAAAAACCCAAATTGTAGAACACAAAACTATTCCATTGCTGAATTCCGAGTTGTTTGATAATTACAGTCCAGCTGTTAAATACGAAATAAACGACTAGCCTTTTTGCCCCGTGGCTCCGCTGCGGATGCCCGTTTTTAGGTTATATCTTAGGTCTCGATGTAGTAGTGTAATATCACGACGTATACCAGTTTTTTAGTCTAATCTAGAACTATCAAACAAAAAAGTTGCTAATATAGTTATCCATAGTACACTATCATAGAGATATATTTGTAGACAACAATAATTTTGTGAAATTTGGAATGACCGCTTGTGTCGAATAATTATAATTTTGTTAGCATTTTGAAGATTGTGATTTTACACAGATCATAAGTTATTCATATTGGGTGGCTTCGATTGACCTCGCTAGTTGAAGGTGAGTTTATTGCGTCTATTGCGAGAAAGGCGTTTTTTATTGTGAAGTTTCAATGACAATATATAATTTTGCAACAACAGTTTGATAGCCAAATTTTTGAGGAAGGCTATTTAACATTACGCTACAACACTTGGGGACCGACCAAAATTAATTAAGCTAATTAAATAAGGTCACCTGAGTTACAAAATTAAAACGACTGATGTGATAAATTGATTGCGTATTAAAAATATATATTTGGTTTAGACTAGTATACATACACAACACGGAATTTATTGTGACTTAAAAATATTGTCTACGATGAGACATTTTAAATTAGTATAAAATATTTAGATTTCTTTAAAAATGAAAAGGCGGATGAAACCGCGGGGCACAGCTAGTTTCATTTATAATTCCGCTCAAATTTGAAGCAAAATAAACGATTAATTTGTGCGTAAACGTCACGTAATTACATTCAACGGCACCCACACAAACGATCAAATAATGATACAAGTAAAATAATTTTCCCCAAAAAGCGAGGAAAATGGCACACTATTCCAGTTTTTCCAAACCAAGATACTCTTATATTGTTTTCTGATAGAATATTGTAATAAATAGTAGATTTGTATGGAAAGAGGACGGGTTATGTAAGTTGAAACACGGAACTCAGAATTTGTAATTTATTAATAATGCAACTGTAGGTAATGGAACTTAAATTACCTTTCTTCCGTGTGGTGACGGACTAAGAATACAAGTGTCACCACCCCATCCTTTCCTGCGGGTGTCGTACAAGGCGACTAAGGGAAGTAAGCAATTATCACCCATTGCACTACCGGTGGTAGGGCTGGGTACCAAGTCAAAGTACTTACTTGCTATCAAGCCCGAACGGGTCGGTGCCACCGTCTCCTGTGAATGAAGAGAATGAAGCAAGTGTTTTGGCTGTAGTAGAAGATAGCCCTAAAGAATAAATCTTTCATTTCATATCTGAGAAATGAAATGGTGCGCAGCGGCTTGACAATACGCTTGATATAGTTGAGTCTATGAGCGACGGTTACCATTTACCATCAGGTGGACCGTGGCTCGTCTACCATCATAAACAAGTAATATCATAGTAAGTATATACCATAGTCATACCATACCAAGTAATACCAAGTAGTACCATCATAAGGTAGTATACTTTTCTTTGTCACCGAAATGCTCGGAACATATTTTTGTGTATCTAGTTGGTTTCCAACATTCTTTGCTTTGATTAAGTCGGTTTTGTTGTATCCATCATGCAGCAATAATCGGATTTGATGGAAATCTAAAAACGAATACAATTAAATAGATATTTTTTGATTCAGGGTGAATATTTTTTCTAGAGCTGGCAATATTTTGATTACAATTTAATTTTCTGTTTAGATGAATGTATTACTGAAAATTATTAATTATCAAAGAGTACTTACGAGTGAAATGTAATGTTCCTACCATTATTGTGGTTATGAGACGCCGTTGTGACATCCTTTCACGGTTCAGTAAGTCATTTTTAAATAAAATTATGCGTGATGTTTACAATGACACTTTATAGTGGACAATGACAGAAGGAGCAACGCAGTTAGCCTTTTAAGGCTAACTTGAAAGTGCTTCACTCCGTTTGGACCTACTCGGGTTCTGAGCGTTATTATTCTAAGTTAATAAATATAAATTTATGACTGTCTGTGGACTTGTAACTGTTAAGTAAAATATGATATTTTTATTTTCTGCCATGACAGGTTGGCGATCGAAATCGTTTGACTTACGTTTTAATTGACCTATTCTTTAAGTTAAAATTAAGTTAAGGTATAATAGAGCCTGGCAAATTCGTACGTGACACTCCAAAGGTCCGCGGCGGGTGACGAGGGACGTTACAACTCAATGATGCGTTACATTCCACTGGGTACAATACGAATTACGTTACAATTTGTATCGTTTGTAGCAGTGTGCAATACAAAGCCCCCCCCTGTCTCCCGCACGGACCATGGGAGTGCCGCTTATGAATTTGCCAGGCTCTAGACAATTTATTTTTTAATTTTCAGAACTGTACATCCGCTTATAATAAATAATACTTTAATAAGAGAAAATATAGATTTGATATGAAAATGTTTTATTATTTTATAAAAAATACAATAATGTGTTAAAATAATACAGTTTTATAATAAATGTCTTTTTGAGCTAATGCTTTATTTATACGGGCACCAGAATTTACAAAACATATGCACAAAATTAATTATAAAGTACTGGGCGTGAAAAAAGATTACATAACATGATCACAAACTTTTGTTATTAAAAACAATATAAAATAATAAATCTTACTGAAGAATATGTTTTAAACTATACGGTGGAACCATTTGCTATAAACTCACTATTAACTAAACATTAAAATTGCACGTGTCAAACACAACATCACCCAAATGGCCTCTCATTTTTGTAGAGAAACAGCGGTCCATCTGGAAAAACAAACCAACATTAGGTACTCGTGGAACATCTGTCCGATGTTCCTTCCTGTATGCGGCGAAGCCTAAAGGAAGCATAAGAGTAATTTATTTAAACGTAGGGGCTCCTGTACTACGTGGAAACATCATTGATATAGCGGTATCTACGCCCTTTGGATCCCATAGAAGAGACTAGATATCCCCACATAACTGTTTCGCCGATATTTATTTACAGTACTTGTCATTGTAAAATGAATATATTTTCCACCCAGTTTGTAATTGAAATGATCAAATTTACTAGCTTTGAAAATTAAATTTATGCGACAGGAAGATTGTAATTTGGACTAGAAATAACGAATAGGAAAATAAGTTTCTGTTGGTGCAGCCATTTTTTGATTAGATGGGGAAACTGCTTAATGCCCTTTCTTCTAAATCTTCATATTTTCTGATACGAATAATAATCGCATACTAACAGGCAGCTCATGTGCCAAAAATACAAAATATTGATAAAATATCTATTCTTAATCCGAAAGTTCAGGTCCCTCTACAGTTCAGTTACTTGCTAAAATGTTATTTCCTAGGATAATTTACGCAAAAATGGGTACATACAATTACATTTTCATTAGAGTGCTGATGATTGATCTGATTTTGTGGTGCGATTGGAAGGAAACACAAGTCTGTGGACGTATGTCATGAGTGTGCCGCGACATTGCTCTTTAGACCTGAAAATAGAAAGTATAGTCTGAGGGCAAGCCACGTAGTTAGCGAAAAATCTCTAAACGTTCGTTCGCAGAATCTTGCTCGTGACTGTTATTTTCGATTTCACAATTTCCCACTTGTGTTAATTTATGTGGTTAAGCATGTCAAATGCTTAAAAATATATCATAGTATTCCTAACGGTAATCTCTCGGTGGTTGTTTCGTTCCCATTAAACCACAAAATCTGGAGACTAACAAATCATGGCGAAATACAAATCCATAATAAGATTAGGTAGTCATAAAAAGTACTCGAGAGTACTCTAAGGCCGTTCACAAATGACGTACGTCATGCTACATTCTGCTCTTTTAGGCTACCTCAAACAAAAAAATCTCGTAATTGATTTAATATATCGTATTTTCTTTTTAGGCTAACAAAAAAGTGCCCTAAGTTTCATTCCATTACCTTGGGTGAGTGAGACACGACGGAGAGTCTTCCATAGACGCCATACTTGCGTTCATCTTCTGGCCTTAGCGTTCCCATTTTTTTCATGACTAAATAAATCTGTATGAATAAAGTAAAGCATCAGTTTAATTAACAATAAGTACCAGGTAGATTGGATTTACTATTCGTTACGCTTCATATGACTGCACGGTTTAGAACAACGCGCACAAATAGCGTTAGTGTGTGCCTCAGGCTAGTGTACATTGACACTGGCGCCGTGACCGAAACCGTCCGAGAGATTGTCAATACAATCCTTTACTATACACAAGAAACAAGCAATGCTACTCGGTTTATAAATTCTTTTTTCGAGGTTTACATACCCCGGCAGTCTAAACGCTGTCCGTAATTTCTTACATAATTGATCAAGTATGGAATTAAGCGATAGATTAACAGATTATTGGAGAAGTTTAGCTACATTTTTAAAATATTAGCCCAATGCTACCAAACTACATGAGTGGACATTAGTTACACGATATTAATAAAATTTAATTTCTAAATTCCCGGAATAGTGATTAAGAAAATAAAAGTATACGAATGAATAAGTAGGTAGATGATGTATAACTTTCAACATATTGTGTTCATTAGTTTTACAACTCCAAATGTTTTCGCGCGAATTTTTGGTGACATTTCGATGCAATGATGGAAACAAAGAATGAAACCTTCAGTCTCCATAATCACATCTGTTTTCGTGAAACTAACATTAATGTACCTAGATATAATTATCTAAAGTTATTATAAATGATAAAATAAATGGGGCCGGTTTTAGAATTGTCCCACCCCTCTCCACCCATGGGACTCGTAAGAGCCGACTGAGGGAATACCGGGGGAGTGGGCAGCAGCACTCCTTCGAGTATTAACAACATCCACTGCGATCGCCAACCCGCCTGCCAAGCGTGGCGATTACGGCACTATCCTCTATTCTTGGGGAGGCCTATGTCCAGCAGTGGACGTTAAAAGGCTGATGGATGCATGGATTATAAATAAATTAATAGTAAGCTTACTTGTTCTAACATGCCATAACTCCTAATAAGGAAGTCTCTCTGAGCGAGTAGATTAACTCGCTCGCGTTCCTCTTTCTCCACAATCGGATCAGGTTCGTAGGAACAAAGCACATATGCGGGCTTGGTCTCCTTCTCTGGTACCTATTCAAATTATATTGGTAATGGTTACTGGGTTATTGTCAGATCAAATAATAGACACAATTTTATTTATCCTCGAAAGAGAGAGGTGAGTTTATTGGTGCCTTAGATAAAGAACCTATAGATGTAGTGACGTGCAGGTTTTTCAACTGGCGAACTTTAAACTAGTTCGCCATACAACTGCATTACCATAACTACCAGGGATGCCATTTAAGGGGAAAAGTAAGTACTGTGTTTTGGGGTTGGAAAAACGCCGTGTCTCAAACAAATTTATTCAAAGCAGACTTTTATTTTATTATATCTTATTTTTATTTTTTATTTTAATAATAATAATTCCATATTGTTCCTATAGTTACAGTGATTAAAAAGGTTTCCTTACAAAATCTATAAAATATGTCACATAAACAAACTTAATTTGAATTTCACGAAATTCGTTGAAATCATCAACATCATAACTGTCTGATAACACTGATACTTATTTCTGCTACTTAAAACAAAAAAACTTATAACTTACTTTAAACACACTACACTCAAGAGAAAAGTTTAGGATATAAATGTGATGGCGTTTCTTTTTAATTTTCTAGCTGTAAGTATTTTTATATTTTTATAAATATGATCCAGATTGTAAAAGGCAGTGTGCCTTTGCACGCCTTTACGAGTATTTCATACATTTTATTTATCACAATATCCGATGTGAAATCGCTATTTAATTTTATATATATTATATTTATATTATATATTTTTTTTCTTTTTTTTTTCTATTTCATACATTTACTAATAACTACGTGATGTTGCAGAATTTTAGTGTTGAACATAAAAAATATAACCTTTTTTGAATAATTACGTTAAAATTTTGTGAGAGTTTAGAACTCGTACCTAATTTTGCATTCACAATATTCAATTAGTGATTTATTTAGATAGTGGTAAAAATTATATCTTCCTTTAATTTTTGCCACATTTAGGGCGAAGGGCGAATAGTCGTAGCCGTAGCATAATAGCCACACTGAAGTGTAATATTGTTGTCTCATGAGTGGTCACGCGGTGCCTACATCTATAGGTTATTCATCTAAGATTGGTACTTACATTTCGTCCTTGTCACACGCAATAGAGAACGAGCCTGTTACTGTCTACCAAGAATATCCTTACGGAAAAACTAGTAACATTTTTGCTTAGCCGAAGATCCAAACAAGAAATCTTAGTTTGAATTGATTTCCTTAGTCTTAGACTAAACAATGTGATCGAGACAATTAGATAGATATGGTGGCAAAAGAACCACTGCCCACCTGATGGTAAACGGTAGCCGCCGTTCATAGTCAACAAACAATAACTAACAATATATCTCCCATTACAAAAAAAACAAAACGAGGTGTTTCATGGTCGGTCATGCGGAAGACAGTAGTGCGATCCGCTCAGGGCCCGTAGCAAGTAACTCACTAAATCGTATCGTCTCGTTTGTGATTGGTGGAGAAACCGACGCGTGATGTCGCAATAATACCTCGGCCAATCACGGTGATCTCTCAACCAATCACAATGACACGATGCGATGTCAATACGATTTAGTGAAATACATTCTAACCCCCTAGCATTCCCCCTCGGTATCCAACCCAACCAGTAATGCAATAATAATAATTATTATGAGTGATAATTGCTTACTTCCTTTAGTACGACATTCGTAGGAAAAAGTGGAGTGGTGTCACTTGTATTCGTAGTGCGTTATCACACGGACACAAAGACATAACCAACTAGTGCCTGTGCCGTGTTCATATTTTTCGAATCAAACGTCGCGGTTAAGAACTGTTTGTAGTCAACTTTGCACTTACCGGAGGTTGTAATACCACTGATGATTTTCCAATCAATTTCTTATCTTTCCCGTCTTCTTTCTCTTTCTCTTTCCGTTTCTGTTCCTTTTCAACGCGACCTTTAGATTTGGCGGTCTTGTCCGTAGTGGTGACCGCAGCGGTGCCGGCTGTGACTGTCGAGGAGTTATCTTCGCCTGGTTTCTTCTCTATCTCCTTTGCAGATTTCGGTTGTGAGGGCTTCTTTAATGCCTCGGCTTTGGCTTTCGTTTGCTATATTAGAAACAAATTATGTTATGTTTTAAATAATGACCTCGTCATGACGCACTTGGCACATTCGATTCCTATGCATGGCAAAGTCTAAAATTTGACAGTATTTTACATTAATATAATGTCTAATATAGTAATCTAATATAATAATACACGTGTCAGATACAAAAAAAGTACATTAAAATAAGTTACTTTTTAAAGTACAAATTATTTGCGAATAAGGAAAATGAGATATTTTGTACTAGCGGGAATCGAACCGCGTCTTTTCCAATCCGGGGAAGTGCTCTAAGCCACTGAACTATAGTACAGGTCTTTCGACCATCCCAATCTCCTTATCACATTTGTCTTTACGACCAACGCCATCTATCGGAAGCATTTACATGCATTAAACCGATATAGTAAGTTTAATTTTGCAATTAAAATTCATACTATTTGATGGCGCTATATCGGTTTAATGCATGTAAATGCTTCCGATAGATGGCGTTGGTCGTAAAGACAAATGTGATAAGGAGATTGGTATGGTCGAAAGACCTGTACTATAGCTCAGTGGCAATAATTTGTACTTTAAAAAGTGGCGGAGCATGTCAAATGCTAAAAAATATAGATCAAAAAATAAGTTACTTTGTTGAAATGGTGAACGAATGAATGAGCAAAGGAAAATTAAATAAAAATACAAAATACTCTACCGTTTTCACACCGATGGCAATCCTAAAATATAAAGTCAATTTTCTTGTAGCCCCACATTAGGGCTATCTCCGATTAACGGGTTATCCATTATTTACGACAGACCCTATATGTAGGTATATATATATCCTAGGCTTTGGCCGCGGCTCCGCCGTAGCCAAGTTTTTAGGTGATATCTTAGGTTTCCGGTTTATATATTTGCGGGATGAAATGTATACCAGTTTTTGGGCTACTCAACAGCTATCAAATAAAAAAGTTGTAAGTTACATCAAAATCCGTTCAGTAGTTTTAGCAGGGTGCGCGAACGAACAAACAGATAATAGACAAACAGACAAAAAATCTAAAACATATTATTTTGTGTTCAGACACGCCTATATAGCCTAATGCCTATATACCTAGTCATTTTTTCTCAAATATCTTAAATGTACAGACACAGTATAGCTATAAAACAGTTAGGATATATGTATATATATTTCTGTATGTTTTTTGACAACTGCGCCAAAGCCTTTTGTTGATTAATTTTAACGGCTACCAATACCTCACCTGAAACTCCTCCTTCTGCTGGCGTGTGCAGTCGCCCCTGGCGCGGGATGAGACTGTGGCCGTGTACAGAGAACCCGACGGCTGCTGGAATAGCGAAGCGTATTGTTCGCCCACCGGGTACACTCGTCTGGTACCACATAATTTTATTATTAAGCCTTATTTTTATCTTACTTGCTGTTATTTTTAGACACTAATTGATAACTATAAATATATTTACACACGTACTTCTGGCCAGACAATACGACCGCGATGGTACGAAAAGCGAGTACGTTCAGAAAGCATCGTAACTAATCCTATATTACAAACCTATCGAGCCACAAAGAAGAAATTCTAATGAGCATGAATGATGTCTCACAGAAGATCAGCGTAAAACTCCTATTATTGTGTTTCGTATGACAAGTGAGAACGATGGAGGCCCCAACCCCTTCCCTATACATACTCTCTTTATTATTGTTCCTATCCTCTTATTGTTATCCTTCCCATTCCCTTATTATTCCTCCTCTCCACTTCCTATCCCTTTCCTTGAAGTCAGCGACGCGCGAGTTTTTCTGGCGTCTATAGGCCACGGTAACGGCTAGCCACCAGGTGGGTTAATGCCAGTTTGTCACTCGCGTAGTACATAAAACAGAACTGTTTTAACATAATTTGACTACACAGATGAGTGGTTTAGATACCGACCTCCCGCCTGGGTGCTGTGGGTTCGATTCCCACACAGGACAACTCTTTGTGTGATCCACAAATCGTCGCCTCAGTGCTTGTTTGTTCTATCTACCAATTTTTTCGAAAATTAACTTTAAATGCAGCATTGTTAAGATTTAAATTTCTTTCCTGCCGGTTACGGAAGATTTAAAACTTTTATCTCTTAAAATAACAAAATATAATTTAAATTATATTAGTGACACTGCACCGGAATTAAAATTTTGTGCTTATTTGTACTATGTCCAGTGTTTGTTTTAAATCCTACTAGACATCGTAATAGTCGTTGAATGCTCGAGTGTTCTATGTCCACTAAATCGACCAATCACAGCCCGCGGCACCATATTGTCCGCCATTTTATTTGATTTGTCACTTGGGCGGGAGACATAAAGAATCACCGCGCTGCAGCATAAAATAAATAAAAAAATATTAGATTATACCTAGTGTTTTTGGTGCTTAAATTGTACTAGAAATTGATAAATCATGTCTAGAACAAATTATAAAAATGAACATGAGCAGACACAGCCGCAAATTGAGCAGTAACTACTTTAATCTAATTTACACTTGATTTCGTTATGAATTTGCAGCAGGGTGTTACTTTTTAATGGCTTTAAACATCCTCCAAGCTAAGCCCTAGAGGCCGTTCATAAAAGTAGCATAGTATGTATGGTCCTAGACGCACAAGGACGCGGGATTATTCCTGGTTTGTTAAGCTTAGAAACTGTCCTATTTCTTTAACTCTGGTGGTTATTGTTTATATTTTAGGAGTACCTTTGAAAGACTACTATGCTAATGATGCTACCTAACACCGACAATCTTAAAAAAAGATCTCTTCTAAAATATTGTTTGTGTTAGAAATCCAATCTTGGTAAATACATACTATTTTCTTATATTTCTCCATAAAAGAAAACTAAAACGATTAGTAAACCTATTATAGAGTGTTTGTCTTCTTTCAAACTCAAATCATATTTCGTAAGAAATTGTAATAAAACCATACTGTATATCGCAATAGCAACATAGAACAAACAAGCACGCAAAAATGTAACAGCCACTTTGTCCTATTTCTAATGAGATAATGTTCTAAGTCCACATTCATAATTATATTTGTGCATGTTTGTTCTATATCCACATAAAAACCTGTAAATTAAGTTATAATTAATCACTATCTTATATGAAAGTTATAACTATTAAATCAAAGGTAACTAGTGTGTTAAGAAAAACCTACAAATCTAGAAAGTAAAGATTTTGAAAAGAAATAAAGCAAAAATCTCTTCTACTGAAAAAAATTACGAATGGCATATAGGACAAACAAGCACTGAGGCGACGAAATGGTTGTTCTGAGTCTGGGTGTACTTTGTGTCTGTGAAATTGTATGTTTGTCATTTCCCCCGCGATACAAGGATTATTCCTTAGAGCTGGGTATTGTTTCAAAAAAAATATTACAATTGAAATGAAGTCTCATTTTGTGCATCTCCAATCAATGAAGGTCAGCAATTGGTTGCTGGAAGTTGCCACTATCCTTTACAAGGCGAAATAGTTCAGGTTCGCTTGTACACAGATAGACTTTCCTGCGCGTCTCCTGCCTATGACTACTCAGCAGAAATTCAATGTGAGATATCACAATTAAGAATAACAAAGTAAAATAATTAAACACAAAGTGAAAAATGTGTAATCGAAAATAACAGTCACGAGCAGGGTTATTTTCGATTTCACATTTTTCACTTTGTGTTTAATGTATAGTGCTAAGCATGTCAAATGCTAAAAATATATATAAAAATATCTAAAAAAGTAAAATAATGTTATATTACGTCAGTGCACAAGCAAATATTTACCTGTAGTTACCGAGGTGTGTCTCTTCCCACTGTATCTGTGTTTGCCACGGACTTTTTTCTGGTTCTTTGTCATCTGTCGGAGTAAACTCAGCAAATCTACGGTTTAGACCACAGTTAAAGAATCAAATATAAATTTTGACTGCCAAATGGCATAGTGGAATGTAACGTGTGTCCGTGTGGCTACGGACTAAGAATACAAGTGTCACTTTCCCGCGGGTGTCGTACAAGGCGACTAAGGGAAGTAAGCAATTATCACCCATCGCATTGGTGGTAGGGCTGGGTACCGGGTAAGAGTACGTACTCACTTGCTATCGGGCCCGAACGGGTCGCTATCACAGTCTCCTGTGTGACCGGTCATGAAGCACGTCAGTGTGTTTTGGCTGTAGCAGCAGATAGCCGTTTATTCTTTCATTCTAAAACTGAGAAATGAAAGTGCGAAGCGGCTTGACAATACCGGTATAGTTAAGTCCATGAGCGAGGGATACCACTTACCATCAAGTGGGCCGTAGCTCATCTGCTATCATTAGCAATAAAAAAAAACGAAATCCAGATGAGTATCGAGAAACTGCTTCTAGGTCCTTGTGGTGACGGTTTAAGTACGTAACACTAAGATAGATAATATAAGAGCACATTCATAAATAAGTAATAAGAGCACATTTCTCAGGGTAGGCGGTAACTTACCATCAGGTGGCATGGATGGCACTAAATAAAATACGTAAGCCGCGGGCAAGAGCTGGGGTAAAAATAAATCTCCATGATTCTCACTTATTAGTCTGCAACAGCCTATCCCGTATCCTCTTTCGATCCTCCTCTAACACGCGTCGTTTATCACACTGCCAGATGTTGAGCATTGTGAAAGTGTCCGTAAGAAGACCTTCCTTCACTTCACGGTCCAACTGAGTATCAGTGTGGAAACTTGGCGAATGATTAACCTGCAATATATTAGGCACCATACTGGAGTATTCATAAACATAACAAGCATTATTAAAATAAATAATAGTTTAAAAAGCTACAAAAAAAAACACCTAGTTGAACTATAAAATAGAAAATAATATTACAATAAATACAGTCATTCTAGGTAACTTTAATTCATTCGGGTAACATTGACAGTGTGACTATGAGAATGTTTTAATGTTTATTCCCTATGAAATCAATATCTTTTGTTAAAATCTAAAGGCCATGTGCCATTTATGGCCTGTGGCGGACATAGTGTAATCAATATTTAAAATTAAATTAATGATTTATACAATCAGTGGTTTTCTTTTCTTAATAGAACTTTAGAAAAAGATTATTGTTTAAAAAACTGTTATTTTGAATTTGTACTTTATTATAATGGATGGTGGATGATTGTTATCTGTTGACAATCAAATAGGATATTACCGCTACGCTGAGTTGACAACATAAAAACTTTGGTACTTATTATATTACAAAACAATATCACGTAGTTATTTCTTAAATAATTTCGTGAGAACAGTAATATGCATATTTAATAAAATATTTTTATAATTATTTGGTGAAAACTGATATTATTTCTAATCAAGAGTAGTAATTATGATTCAAAATATATGCAAAACATTTTACATCTGTCATGTCATGTCATTCTACACATCTACTACTACTGTTGTTGTTGTCTATCGTGAATATTATATTGTGATTTTATGAATGTAAGTTATATATTTTGTGATATTAATCCTAATTATTTTTTATATATGAAAATATTATTTTCTTTATTTATAACTATGGTGTAATATATTATTGATCTATTATTCGATTTTGAGGTATTTCAATTTACGTAAGAATGACACCAAAGCCTTAGTGAAAGAGAAGCGTGATAGAGCAAATATGATTGCAGAAGAAAGGCTGACCAAAACCTACGAGAGCAACACCAAACTTTTCTGGAGGGAGGTCAAGAAATCTCGGAGTGGTTGGTAAGCTTTCAGAATGAATAAAATAAGGTCTAAAAGAATGTCTCCACATTCTTACGCAAACACAAGATGTGTTAAGCCGATGGAGTGAATATTTTGGAGATATGTATACGGATGTTCAGGGTGATGCTGGTGCCACATGTGGTCTAACAGATCAGCATTCGATACCGGCATCCTCTGATGACATTAGTATGGATGAAGTTAAATGGGCGATTAGAAGTTTGAAAAATGGTAAGGCAGCGGGTATTGATATGGTGTCTGCTGAGATGATCAAGTTTGGAGGCTCATGTGTCTGGGAATTCTTCCTGATGCTTCTCAATTTATGTTGGAGCTCAGGAATGGTTCCCAAGGACTGGAGAAGCGCAGTCATCGTGCCCTTGTTTAAAAACAAGGGTTCACGTTATGACTGTGCAAACTATAGAGCCATAAGCTTGACCAGTTTGGCAGCCAAAGTGTATGGTAAAATTGTTGAAAGGAGAATGAGGATGGTGTCTGATGAATTTTTGTGTGAGGCACAAGGAGGTTTCAGGTGTGGACGAGGATGCATGGATCAAGTGTTTTTACTGCGCAACATTGTGGAGAAGCATCTGGCTGTAGGCCAGAGGGTTTTCTGCGGTTTTGTGGATTTGGAGAAAGCATTTGACACTGTTGTACGAAAGGAACTTTGGGACATTTTGCCGGAGTATGGTATTAGCGGTAGACTGCTACAAGCGGTGCAGTCCAACTACATGGACTGCAGAGCTTGTGTGCGGCTGGATGATGGAATGTCACCCTGGTTTGACGTCAATATCGGCGTTAAACAGGGCTGCGTTCTATGAGCCAGACTGTTTATCATATATCTGGATAAATGTCTACAAAGGTTGAATGAAATGAATGTGGGAGTTCAGATGGGCGGTCAGTTTTTAACTCGCTGCTATATGCAGACGATGCGGTCCTATTAGCGCAGTCTGCGACTGACCTGCAAACCCTAGTCGACGTAATGGCAGAAGATTGTAAGAAAAGGGGCCTACGTGTTAATGTGAGCAAAACCAAAGTAATTGTTTTGAAAGAAAAGAAGCCAGAACAGATGTTAGAGTAGCAATAGGAAATGGGGTGCTAGAACAAGTGGATGAATTTGTATATCTTGGATGTGGATTCAGTCGGGATGGAAGGTACACCACTGATGTAGAAAGAAATAGAGTGAACGGAGCATTGGGACAACTTCTCGGCAGCCATCACCTCAGCCAGAAGGCACGTGTCGCAATACACAACGCAGTGCTTGTCCCAACGTTATAATATGGAAGCGAGAGTTGAGTATGTAAAAAGGAACATGAGAGCAAAATCAATGCGGTCGAAATGCGATCTCTGCGGAGAATCTGTGGAGTGAGGCTGACTGACCGCATTCGTAACAATGACGTAAGAGAGAGAGTAGGTATAAAAGAGAGTATTGGTGTAAAGATGCGAAAGGGAATGCTCCGATGGTTCGGACATGTGGAAAGAATGCCGGAAGAGCGACTGGCTAAGAAGATATACAATACGAAAGTGGAAGGATGTAGGTACAGGGGGAGACCGAGACTTGCCTACCTTGACCAAATTGGTCATGTGTTGAAGGAAGGTGGCGCCAGGAGTCTCCGAAACCGGCGAGCGTGTATGAAGAGAGTTATGAATGTCGAGGAAGCGAGAGATGTATGCAAGAATAGAGCCTCTTGGCACTCTGTTCTCTCTGCCTACCCCGCAAGGGAAATGGCGTGATGATAAGTAAGTAATTTCAAAATTATATCTATCTTACATCTCTCATCATCCAAAAGTTGTAGTGTGAAAAGTAATACACAGGGCAAAAGGATGGTAATTTATCTTCAAAAAACACATCCTCTTGGCACTCTGTGCTTTCTGTCTATCCCGCAAGGGATGGCGTGATGATAAGTAAGTAAGTAAGTAAAACATATTGTTTTATGTATGTCCGTTCCAGGCCGAGAATGTATGGGCATTTGGCACATCTCCTTTTATTTTTTTAACAAGCTCCGTAGGCACTCCTTAAAATAAAAGCGAAGTTGTCAAACAGTATTAATGTCAAAACTTTTTTCGAAATTAGCGCGTGAATTTGAGGTCATGAAACAGTGAATAACTTTTTTGATATTTTGCGATTGTAGTAGTAGGGCGAATAGATACTTCAAACCAAATTGTTTACATATTTTTTGTTTGTTTTAATTATTTTAGTTTGTCTTCATTTTAATATGCTTAACGGTTAGTTTTTATAGGATTCTCATTTATGTGACGGATTTAATGTGTGTCAAAGTTACACTTTTGTAGGTGGTAGGTAACTTTGACATAATACAAAATAGATTTTTTTTTATAATTAATGGATATTATAGTATTTCATTATTGTCTATGGATAAAAAATATTCTGAGGACACTAACAAAGTATATAATGTTGTCATTTAAATGTTAAAACACTTAAAATACCGTGAAAGATATCGCTGTAATCTGTCAAAGATACCCAGAATGACTGTAATGATTGTAAAAAAGCTTGGGGTGTATCAATGAGATGTCAAGCAGTTTTTATGTGTCGAGAGTAATTCTTTTTTCAAGATTGTATTTTATCTTTTTTTTTATATGTGTGGCGAGCAAGCATATGGCCGGCCCACCTGATGGTAACCGGTTACCGTAGCCTATAGATGCTAGCAACACCAGAGGCATCACTCGTTTGTCGCCATCTCCAAGGCTTCCTTTCGGATAGGAGGTGGATAGGAAGGATAATAAGGAGAGGATAAGAAGGACACTAAGGAAAGGATAGGAAGGACATGAGAGGATAAGAAGGGTAATAAGGATACTTAATCTCTGAGCTAAGCTGAAAACAGCAGATGGACGGACATGGCGAAACTGTAAGGGTTCTTTGTTGACTACTTCTCAAATTATTGTACCTTCAGTGGTCACAAATAGATGTTATCACTAGTTGCCTGATTCCCACACGAAGGTGCAACGATAGTATCAGATTTAAAAAGTCGTAAAACATCTCTGTGCTTCGGTTTCGGTTATAAGGGAAAATAAATAGATCCCATCACCAATACTCTCCTAAGCTTAAGAAGATAAGGCAGTATGGTAGTCACAACGGATCTTTTGTGTCTCTGAAGTTAGGCACAGAGCAAGAAGTGGGGATTGTGACGGAATCATACGATCAGTGCTGACCCCAATTCAAATGTCATTACTCGATTAACAAAACAATCGAATGAGATCATAATGTTTTCATATCTAATTGTTTAGGTTCTATTTATTATTTTTATATTCAATAAAAAGTATACGAGCGATACAAAACACAAAGATCAGTTGTGACTACTGTAGCTTGCTTGTACTTCCCCGGTCTAGCCCGCCCATTCATGCCATGACAAGCAAGCAACAACAATACAAATTTTGAATACGTGTATAATAATTACTTACTTCTAATATATAAGGATGCAACTTGTGATCTAGAAGTATATCGAAGCCGAGAATTTCGAAGCAAGCGTGGACCTGAGAATAACAGTGACGTAACTTTTAGATACACGTAACACACATATTAAGTATTTAATTTAATACTTGATTGATTGATACCATGTCAAAAAATACCTACTTTAATATTAGTACATTATTATTACGATTAGATACTTATATATTTTTAAACGAAATCTGTATATTACTCTATATTTCGTTTGGGTCTTACAATAAGAAGTTCTCAAAATATATATCTACAAAACATAATATTTATTGAGATAAAATAGTGTGTGTTGCTATGACTTTAAAGAAAGTAAGACAAGACAAACAAGTATTATATAATAAACTAGACCCTACCCGCGACTTCGTCCGCGTGATTTCGTACATAAAATACATCACTCTACGGCACACTCATGATCTCTATGCATTTTCTTTTCTGGGGGCCTAGCCAAGTTGTATTCTATGATCGCTAACGCTAATAGAAAACTATTTAAATGTATGGGAATTTGACGTCTTTAACCGTAGATAGATAAATATAACGCTAAGTCACGTGACTTAACGTTAGAGATGTCAAATTTCCATACATTTTAATAGTTTTCTATTAGCGTTAGCGATCATAGAATGAAACTTGGCTAGACCCACTGGATTCTGAACTATATGTATGCTAAATTTCAAGTTGATTGGTTGAATAGTTAAGCGTAACAAACGAATTTTATAAGTTATATAATTATGTAAAGAACTAAGGATTCATTATTAACCAAACAAGCATACTATAATGAAACGATGTAATATGAATAAATACGTGTTATAAACTAAAATATATATGCATATATTTTGAGAAGAACTTGTGTTGTTCAGTGGTCTTTGTACACTACGAATCTAGATATATGAAATCCAATCATGTACTGAAGAACAAAGCCCTTATTTATCTAACTTGACATATTAATAGCATTTATCTATTTAGGATTTAAAAAAATACAACTTTAGAATAATACTAGTAGGGGCGACTAACAGTCGATGGTGTTAAGTGGATAGTATCACTTCAACTTTCTAAATAAATAAGCTTAAAATGTCCAGGAACTACTCGTACCTACATCAAAATTAAGCTACTCAATGACATTAGTAACTGAAATTGCTAATTACCATGGAATGATTTAAAAGATCGTCTGAACACTATTCTACCATTTTGTATTACGGTTAGATGTCGTGAAAAGGTCGAAGGAATAGACAATTCATTTGACGAAGACCAGGTGTGAGCTCTGTTAACGGGAGCGTAATTTTGCTTATCAATGGTTTTCGTTAAAGGGTTAATTGTATCGATCGTGGAGCAGTTTCGAAGGGAGGGGGGGGTTTGTTGCACGATGCATTTGCTCTACAAACAGCAGCTAATTGAGGTAATGCACATAGCCGCCTAGTATGTGCATTTCCTTTCGTATTACCTAAATCCATTTCCAAGCGTGATCAAAAAGTTGGAAGCCAAGGTCTGTGGAAGCCATTCTTTTTTATCCTTTTTCGGTACACCTGATGGTATATGGGAATTCTCAATCATAGACTCAATTATACTGAGAGTACGGATATGAAACAGTGGGGTAGCGTGGGTATCTGCCGCCCGATGCGGTGTTAGTGCCATCTGTTTACTTAATTCAATTTGAAATCTAAAAAACTATTCGATAAGAATTAATTAGTTATTGTACTGATTACAATTTTGAAGAACACATCTGAAAAAGGCGGGACCGGGTCTGATCGATACAGTTTCTATTTCGCGGTCCATCGTCGGGGGGCATCGGGTGCCAATCAACCTCCAGCGTATTGTGGCTTCAGAGAGGTTGGTTGAAGTTGGCGTGAGATATCTTGCGGTGTCACAGGGGGTGGCCTTTGCCAGCGCTACGCCACTAATATAAAATGAAAGAATTAACGGCTATCCCCGCTAGAACCAAAACACACCAAGGCGTTTCATGGTCGACAACACGAGATGGTGGTACCCACCCGCTCGGGCCAGATATCAAGTGAGTACTCCCACTTGGTACCAAGCCACCAGTAATTGATAATTGTTTACTTCCCTCAGTCGCCTCATACGTCAACCGGAGGAATGAATGGGTCACCAAAAAGTACATACCTACTATGAAATGACTATGAACCATGACATGGAGCTCTACAATATACAGTAAAAAGAACCATATCGTGCGATGGGAAACACGCGTGGTAGCTGTGCTTGAGTATCGGCCACGCAGATATGATAGTCTTGACGATCACTTGGTCTATGGCGTGCCACAACCTGTCCAGGTCTACGCCTTGCGACAACAGAATCTTGTTTAACGTCGATATCTTGCTGACGAATGGGAATTCATCGTCATTTTATATTTAATATATAGAAAATAATAAATTAATTATTACTATAATATTACCACGCCAAGTTACTTAATTTTTTCTTAGAAACGATAAATATGTGGAATCTACATCTTCCAATAACTTCAGTGAATAAATTAATTTGAGCACTAAGACTTGAGTTTCAGTGGTTAATCTAATACAGAAGGGACATGGCAGTTCTACTGGGTGGCGGTTCGTTGACCCGAACGAAGAGGTGTTGGGTATATTTTTCCCCACTTTACCACAAAAAAGGTATAAATTAGTCTATTATACATTAAAGTGTAATTACATCTTCATGTAGATTGATCAAGATGATGTTCAATCTATAAACCAACGTTTTGGATTGGATTGCGCATCATGTTTTTGCCTACTAATGTAGCGATTTAATATTCTCAATATCTCACTTAATCCTATTACAAGAAAAGGAAACACACTGCAAGAAGAGCAAAACTGAACGAGCGTTTGTTGCCATTTCGCGAGTCATATATTTGGCGACATTTTGAAATGTGTTTCAGAACTTTTATTTGGAGCTTTGTTTTAATTAGCCAATAAGTAGTGATCTTTGCGAAAGTGTTCGACACGGGACAAAGGTGTTGTAGCCCAGTATTTTAACTACCTATTTCATAATCAATCTATACTCCAATAGCTTTCTTCGGATGAATTTAAGAACCTAGCTCGCGAATATTTGCGACATAACATAGTTTATAAAATGATTTCTTCCGGTGAATATTGTTCTTTGTATAAAGTTCTCTCTACGTTTTATTATGCTCGGGCCACACTAACGGGCAACGTCAATGCCATTATCGCGATAATTATTGCGTTAATTCTTTGACGTTACAAACAGCAATGTGAATGCCGTTGTCGAATTCTCGCGATAAATAATATTGGCTACACCAACGTTAAACGTCCATCATCCCGCTAACTAACTGCGTTGCCCTTTACCACACAAAAATATAAAATAGTAATTGGCACCGATATGAGAGAAGAACAGTTTTATAATAATAACTCTTAGTCGTAGTAGTATAGTAGCATGAGTCTGTGAGCAGTGGTCACAACTAACTATGAGTTAGTGGATCGCTATCTCTCTGGCTCCTACTTTCATTTGTAACTAACACTGCACCGATTTTAGTTGTTTTTTTTTTTCATACGCCCGGTAAACTTCAAGGAGCCTTAAATAGACATACTTAATTATCATCACGTCATCTCCCTTGCAGGGTAGGCAGAGAGGACAGAGTGCCAAAAGGCTCTATTCTTGCATACATCTCTCGCATCTTCAACATTCATAATCTTCATACACACTCGCCGGTTTCGGAGACTCCTGACTCCACCTTCCTTCAATACATGACCCATTTGGTCTAGGTAGGTGAGTCTCTGTCTCCCCCTGTACCTACATCCTTCATCCTTCTCCATAGATATTTTTAATTAATTATCATTGTATGTAAGGAGGATAGTCTTACCGTTTACTGCCCGCCTCCGAGTCGTACACGTAAGTGCGACTGTGTTTATTTAACGCGTAGTTAGTCAAGTGCATAAACACATTTGTTGTGTTATTCACATTGGGGTCGGCATATCGGCTCGTAGCAAACCTGAATTTACAGAAGAATTTTCTTGTAAAAAGCCAGAGCACAAGAATCCGTGTGGTGACGGACTAAGAATACAAGTGTCACCACCCCATTATTTCCCACAGGTGTCGTATGAGGCGACCAAGGGAAGAAAGCAATTATCATCCATTGCATGACTGGTGGTAGGGCTGGGTCCCAAGTGAGAGTACTACTACTACTATTACTTATCATCACGCCATTTCCCTTGCGGGGTAGGCAGAGAGAACAGAGTGCCAAGAGGCTCTATTCTTGCATACATCTCTCGCTTCCTCAATATTTATAACTCTCTTCATACACGCTCGCCGGTTTCGGAGACTCCTGACTCCACCTTCCTTCAATACATGATCGATTTGGTCTAGGTAGGTGAGTCTCGGTCTCCCCCTGTACCTACATCCTTCCACAAGTGGGAGTAATCACTTGGTATCGGGCCCGAGCGGGTTGGTACCACCATCTCCCGTGTGACCGGCCATGAAGCACGTCGTTGCGTTTTGGCTGTAGCAGGAGATAGCCGTTTATATTTTATTTCATATCTGTGAAATGAATTGGTGAGCAGCGGCTTGACAATACTCTCGGTATAGTCGAGTCCATGGGCGACGGTTACCATTTACCATCAGAGGGACCGTGGCTCGTCTGCCACTAAATGCAATAAAAAAAAATCATCTGTGAAATGATTTGGTGAGAAGCGGCTTGACAATACTCTCGGTATAGTTGAGTCCATGGGCGACGGTTATCATTTACCATCAGATGGACCGTGGCTCAACTGCCACTACAAGCAATAAAAAAAAATTAAAAAAATCGCGTTGTCAATGGGCACCGAATACAGTAGAGCCTTGCTTGTCCCACTTGAATGCGCTAGTTCGGGGAAGTACCAACCTCTCAGCATGAAACAACGGTGGGTTGGTACTCCTATGTTGATATTTTGATTTTTTTTTTAGCATTTTACATACTTAGCCATTATACATTAACACAAAGTGTGATAATGTGAAATCGAAAATAAGTCACGAGCAGGATTTGAACCTACATCTGGATACCGTCCCAGATGCTTTGCCAACTCAGCCATCGTGACAATTGCTCGTAACTGAATTTCGATAACACATTCTTTCGTCACCGAGACGTTAATGAAGGTGGGTACTCCTACTGACGAGAGCCCTGCGCCATCTGTCGTATTTGCATACATTGTTCTCACCAGATAAGCTTAATTATTAGATACAATTAAGAATCATATCAAAGGATTACGCGGGCCTATAAATATTTTGTTATTTTTATATATAAAAAATCGTGTCACGTTATTTGTACGGGATGAACTCCAAAACAACTTATCGGATTTAAACGTTTTTTTTTAAATGTGTCTTTTGTTCCAACTTGAAAGATGGACAGTTTTTAATTTTATTCCGATTATTTTCTTTTTTGTTGTATAAATTATCGACCGAATTATGTGTGCCACAGCAACACGAGGCCGAGTCTGCTAGTTTTTATATTTTAACCACTGGGTATGCTCGACCATTTGCTAGAACTACTTATGGTTTTCAAGAGTAATAAACCATAAGTTTATCACCTAGTAGTACAATACATAAAGTCAGTAGCAGTAGCTACGGTACGGCACAATCATAAGCTCACCCATGATTCTTAGTTTGGAATAAAAAAGTACCTGACAAGTCCCTCGTTGTAAACAAATATCCTGAGAGGATCGCACGATGTAATCAGTGTGTACACTCTGATATCGAACTTGTAACCGTCTACCAAATAAGGTTTGGACAGATAAACCTAAAACAAATGATATGCATAGATCTATTAATTAAAAACTAGAAAGAATGTCATACATGCCCAAGCCCGACCTTTACACTTAAAAAAAAGCGGCTCAGAGAAAAGGCAAATAAAGAAAATTCTTAAACAAAAAAAAAGTAAAGCCGTATTTCTATTCACAATGTACAAAAATAGGTTTTTTGGAAGTAAAATAGACAGATCTCCATGGTTGTAATACAATATTCGCATATTTACTACTATCCATATCAAAGAAGCGATGAAGCGGAACCAAGGCTCAAAAGTGTTCGCAAAATCTATCTGTCCGCCAAAGCCAGTTGACTAAGCTGAAGACTAACGACGACATTGTCAACTCATCCAGAGACGAGATCTTGAGAAGGGTCCACCAGTTCTATGGACTGTTGTACAGATCCCAGAATCTTATTGATGATTCGATCCAAGATTCCCGATCCCCGGTATCCCTTACATCACCCTGTACGAGATTAGAATAAATGTCAAACAAAGAATGGAAAGGCACCGGGAGACGACAAAATTACCACAGAACTTCTGAGGGCAGGCGGAAAGCCGGTCCTCAAAGCCATTCAATTGTTCACGACCGCCGTTCTTTGACGTTTCAAACTCGTGAACCAGAAGCGTAGGGTATTTTTTTTTCCATAAGTCTGCAAGAACCTTAAAGTAATGTAGACCCCTCTCAATCTTGAGCCACATCTATAAGTTGTTTTAGAGTCATTATAAATCTACTCGGAAGCTACTCGAACGCTGCCAAGCTGAAAGCTCGCTTTTTCGTCTACGACTAGTCTGTGTTACTACGTGATGACATATTGAATAGTAGAGGAGGTGTGGTCTCTGAATGTTGGCCTTGTATCAAGGCTCAAAGCCCCTCAGCGTGCTATGGAGCTCGGTATTTCTCCATGTGATCAAATCCGTAATAGGGAGGGAGATTCCTAGAATAATGGGAATGACCAACTTGGTGGGCTATCCACCAAGATGCTGCAATAGCAATGGATAACCTCCCACCACATGGACCGCCGATCTGGCCAAAACCGCAAGGAGACGTTGGATGCAGTCAGCACAGGACCGCTCGTTGTGGCCCTCTCTTAGGGAGGTCTATGGCTGATTGGAACTTAATCTAAGAAATAATTAACAATTTTTAAGATCTTACATTTGTAATAATAAGTTACAATTTACCTGACATATGAGTTTATCGGTAGGTTTGATGTCCTTCAGTGACCTTGTGAGGTAGATGCCACGACCTTGACTCCCACATTCCGGTTTTATTATAAAAGTTTTATTTTTACGAGACTTACTGTAGTTTAGGGCTTCTCCAAAGCTGCAAGCAAAATTATTTACATTACTTGAAATGCGAATAAAATGTTTACATAACTTTTTATTTTGGTAGCCTTGGTTATCCCAGCATGAATGGGCCGCCTCGATCGGGGATGTACCTAGCTCTCAAAAAAGATTAGCGTGAAATAACGGTAAGCACTCCTACCGTTGTGAGTGAGAGTGCCGGAGGCCCAAATCCCTTCCCTTTCCCTATTATCCTTCCTATCCTCTCCTTCCTTAATATTTTTCCTATCCATCTCCTATCCCTTTTCTGGGAGACGGCGGCGTAAGCGAAGCGGTAGACCAAGGAAAATATTGATGAGCTGTGTGATATGAAAAGGAAGGGAGTGAGTGATGAGAACCGGCCATTAGAGAGGTATGTAAGAAGGGAGAAGGATTATGGTGAATTAAAATAACAAATTGTTTGAGTACTTACTCAGCCGGCAAACACCAAGTTTTAGGGAAAAAGTTATATTCTTTAGGATATATCTTTTGCATTCTATTTAAATTCCGAGCTAATAGATCTTTTCTGAAAATTATAAAATAGGACAGTTAAAAACAGCAGTTAGCAGTAGTTAGTTATCATGGCGAGTTGTCTATAACTTATTCGCTATTTCCGAATTAATACCGCGGCGCCCGAACACTTTTCACGAGCATTTTTTTTTATTTGTCGAATCACGTTTTTCGGACCGAGACTCCAATGCCGGCGAGTGTGTATGAAGAGAATTATGAATGTTGAGGAAGCGAGAGATGTATGCAAGAATAGAGCCTCTTGGCACTCTGTTTTCTCTGCCTACCCCGCAAGGGAAATGGCGTGATATGTAGGTATGTATGTGTACGTTTTTTGGAAAATATTTTACTGACATATGAGTTTATTGGGAGGCCAACAAAAAGTTATTGCGTATTTCCGTCATCGAATTTTAGATAAAAGTCCATAATTACGAAGTTGGCGGTGTTTCACCTCAATGCCTCGGAAAGCACGTAAACCTCCTGCGTCTGCCCTCTTAGAATGTGATTCACAAAATCGCATCGACATCGTATCGTCTTATGTCTCTACTAATCACAAATAAGACGATACGATGTCGATACGATTTTGTGAATCATATTTTTAAATACATATATAAAAAACCTACATAACAGAATGGCTCCTTTGAAGTACCCATATCTAGCATTTTCCGTAATCCACGAAATATACTCGTATTTATAAATACCTATATAAGTACCTACATAAAAGAATGGCTCCTTTGAAGTACCCATATCTAGCATTTTCCGTAATCCACGAAATATACTCGTATTTATAAATACATACCTATATACCTACATAAAAGAATGGCTCCTTTGAAGTTATTAACCCCTAGACTCCCGGGAGTCTAATACCTAGATTTATTTAAAAAAAAAATGTTCAAGTCCTTTTTTTTTTAAATCCAGGGGGCCCGGAAAAGCGGGCCGGATTTTTTTTATTTCTAGGTAAACTGGTATAAAAAAATAACTAGACCACTTATCTTAGTTCTGTATAAGGTATCGGCTTTATGAATTGTTCCTTTATGTATAGACGTAAAGTGTCTGCACTTTACGGCCAAAATACTTTACTAATCGAGCCTTTTTTTTTCGTTTACGAATTATTATGATTAGGAATAGAGCCCTATTACTTTTCACGGTCTGATTCGATGTTGTTTAATTGTTATTAAATAAACAAAAAAATACTGAATATTTACGCTCGACGCGACACTAAAGCCAGCACCTTTCATGAGAACTACCTTTTTACGTACGCACAGCCATCGGTGGTTTTACAATCGTCAACAGAACGTCGTTCGCCCGGCCGGTACATTGTTTTTTGTTAAAAGAAAGTTCTTACCTTTGCTTGACGAACTGATGATATTTGTCAAGTATAATAACTATTTTATCCATAACAATAATTAATAACACTAAACACACGTAAATAATAACACACCAACGGAATATTTTTAGCAGCGCAGCTTTTTTTTTGCGTGGCCTTGGCGTCCGGTTTATTACTATACTCTTTGACTGAGAGGTAGACCAATATAGAAGTACTTCTTAAAATTAGCGCTAGATGGCGTATAAGACATGAAACCCACATTAGTACTTTTTGAAATTAGCGCTATCTATGTGATTTATTGAAAACTACTTAGTAAGACCAATACATTATTAGTTACTTATCAAATAATCAATTTTATTGTGAAAAATTAAGATTATGAGGCGTGTAGTTTTGGATTTTCTAAAGTATTTTATTACTTTAGCCAGACAGAAAGAAATACTATGGTATAAATATGCTATACTATGGTATAAATAATATGGTATGTCAATTGTCATTGACATACCATACTTCATTATATTTTGTTATTGCCGGTGGCAGTAGAGCACCACCTTCACCACCCACCTTATGGTATGTATGGCTCATGAGCGGCAGCGACCATGCATGGACTTTGCCCACACTAAAGGCACACATTGTAAACCCTTCTAGTCAAATCATCAGATATCATGTTAGCATGACTTGATATACCTGCAAATTTCCAACATTCCTGGAAAATGGTTAATACGTTGAAACCGCTTCATCTCCTTGGCTCTCTCAACAGAGACACTCATATCAGTCCAGTAGAAGTTCCAAGCTTCTTCTTCTGATACCTCACGCATACCAAAAGCACTAGCCACCCGTCTTATTGACTCATAGCGGCAGTTTGTGAGGCAGATTGTTATTTGTGATCTGTAAAAAAATTTTCTCTTTGTTGGAAATATTTATGCACGCGTTCTAGTGTAAGTGACTTCGAATAATGAGGTTGGACGAAACCAAGGTAGCCAACAAATAGTAATTGAGTTTTTCTGTCAAAGAAATTCTGAATAGCATTTCGGAGTGAGGAAGTTGGTATTTCACCCCCATGTCTCGAAAATCACGTAAAACCGTTGACCCTTTTTTTTTGTTAAAGCGAGAAAAAATGTTTCTAACCGTACACCCTGTCGTTCGGGGCAACGAACAGGGTAGTGTGGGGCCCTCACCCACTAAAAAGACCCGCCGTGTGCCGTATCTCCGCCTTTATTGGAGGGCCACTGGAACTATGTTACATTGCTTCAGTGGTAAACAACAACAGTGGTTTTTTTTAGGCTGGAAAAAATGTACCTAACCGCACACCCCGTCGTTCGGGGCAACGAACAGGGTAGTATGGGGAACAGTATGGAGCCCTCACCCACTAAAGAAACCTGCCGTGTGCGGTCTCTCCGTTTGTGTTACTTCAGTGATAAACCGTTGGACCTGCGCCTGAACTCTCTCCACCATAAAGTAACGTTGTTTGATCGAACTTTGAGAATGAAGGAACACTATAAACAAACACTCGTGCACCATAATATCTCCTGCATTGTCGGCTAGTGCTGGCCTCCTCGACCAAAATTGGTCTGGAGATAATTTCATTTATTAATACTTTACATCCATTCACACCTCTATGAGCTTTTCACCGTCAATTGCTGGACATATTCCCCAAGAGAACGTCGCAACTAATGCCACCTACATTCAACCGCTGCCTGCAGTTTTGCTGCTCATTAAAAAATTACATTATCTTGAATTATCACACTCACTATCACTCATGCAATTGTGTTACGCTATGTCAGAATTTTTGCGACATCCGTTTAAATATTACCTCACCCACCTATCCTCACTCTGCGATTAAAAAAAAGTAAAATGCACCAATAGTGATTTTGGCACAGCTGAAGGAAAATGAAAGCAATTCTTAATCATTTTTTTAAGATTTTATAATTTTTTTAAGCATTTATGCAATGAAGAAAGAATCTGGAATGGTTTCCAGAAGATGCAGGTTCAAATCCTGCTTGTGACTATTATTTTCTATTACACATTTTTACATTTAATGTTAATTGTTCTTCTTCTTCTTCTTCTTTTTATATGGCTTTGTGACTAGTTGCCACAATTCCGCCAGAGTCCTCAGTGATAGTGTCTTAAACGGGGGGTGTATGGCGTTTGCAAAGAGAATTTGGACGGTGACAACAGAGAAATTTCTTCCAATCAGGATGATTAATCTAAAATAGACAGGACAACATGTAGAACAACACAACGTTAGTACCTGGTTAGTTAAGACGCACAATAAAACATACATTATTAGATAGACCCACATTAGGACATAAAAAAAAAAAAAAAAAAAAAATATTTATATATATAAATATATTTACAGCAGAAGGTTATTTCTGTTTATAAATGTACATAATAGGTGGTTTACTGTGGGGGAGAAGGTAAGGCATAACAGACACTTAATTGAGGCAGGACGAGGGTATTCAGAAGGGAGAAAATCATAAAGGGATTGACGTTGTAGAGGACACGAGAAAAAAATGTGGTTAACGTCTCCGTCGTCTAGTCCACACTCACAAAGAGAAGTGTTCCTGATCCTGAGTTTGGCGAGGAATACTGGGGTACAACAATGCCCCAGTCTCAGTCTACAGATGGTGGAGGTTGTTTTTTTATTGCTTCTGCGGAATTTGTAGAACCATGGAAGAGGGGGGATATCAGGTTGAATGTCGGCATAGTGTTTGCCCTTAATTGTTTTTGATGTATTCCATACCATGTTCCATGATTTCATGAGCAGTTGTTTGGCAATAAGACATAAGTCCTGGGAAAAGGTATGGTAATGGTCGGTTGTGCCATAATGCACCGCCGACCTGGCGCAAGAGTCCGCAGTCTCATTACCTGGGATGCCGCGATGGCCTGGGATCCACGCGAGGGCGATATTTATATTTAGGTGATGACACTCTAAAAGGGCTTGTTTGATTTTTAAGATGAGTGGGAGGACAGAGTGGTTTCGGAAGGGGTTGGAAAGGATAGATTGAAGACAGCTCTTAGAGTCAGAAAAAATGATGGAATTGTTAAGAAGATGGGATTTAGCAAATAGAACAGCTTCCAGGAGAGCGAGAGCTTCCCCAGAGAAGACTGTCGAGGAGGGCGGACATTTGAAGTTAAGGACGATTTTAGAAGATGGGATCCAAACAGCCGCGCCAACCGCGCTGTCTGGGGACACCTTAGATGCGTCAGTGTAGATGGGGAGCCATCCACGGAAGTGTCGGTCAAAGTGTTCATTGAAAGCGCCACGGGCGTCAATGGAATCCTTGTTTACGCCAAAGTAGAGAAGGATATTAGGGCGGTAAACTAAAGCGTCATAAGAGGTGAGAAATAATGGGTTTATTGGGAACTGAACTACAGGGTTGGGGAATTGGAAGAATGTTTTGAGGCTATGGATGAGGAAAGGTGCCTTGTCGGAGGTACCAAGGAGATCAAAGAGATGTTTTAGTTTAGAAAGAAGGGGGTGGTTACGGTTTTTTGTCAGTTTGAAGAGGAATTTATCTGAGAGGAACTGACTACGCAGATTCAACGGAGGTTCGCCACACTCGACCTGCATAGCATTGATGGGCGAAGATTTCATGGCTCCTAAGATTATGCGCAGGCATTTGGATTGGATCTTATTGTATCTATTCACACTTGCTGAATTGGGAATGAAGAGAAAGGACCCATAGTCAAAGTGGCTCCGGATGATGGCGTTGTAGAGTAATTTTTGGCAGTAGGGGTGTGAGCCCCACCAAGTACCTGCAAGGGATCGTAAAATATTGATGTTTCTCTCCAATTTTTGCGAGATAGAAGTAGAGTGAGGGGAGCCAGTCAGTCTAGAGTCCAACGTAACGCCCAGAAATTTGATTATACTACGCTGGGGAATCACCTCTTCGTGTATGTGAATGCTGATAGATGGGATGACTCTTTTTTTGCTGAAAACAATAACAGAGCTTTTAGAAGCAGAAGGGGAAAGACCATGGAGTCCTAGCCAATCGCTAAGATGGCTCAGAGCTGTATTAAGGCGGATGACTGCCTCTTCTATAGATGAAGATGAAACATATAGGGCGAGGTCATCGGCATATTGCAATACCTCACAGAAAGAGACAAGAGGTTGTCCAAGGTCATGAGTGTAGAGGTTAAATAGGAGAGGGCTTAGGACAGAACCTTGAGGTAGGCCTTTACAGACAGTCCTAGGGGGGAGAACATTGGAACCCACCTTAACGACAACAGATCTCTCCACCAGCGAATTGTGGACAAAGCGAATCATCTTCTCGGGAACTCTCAGCTGAATGAGTTTACTCCTGAGAACCGGAAGTAAGACGTTGTCATAGGCTGCCGTTAAGTCAAGAAAGACCCCTACTAAGTATTTTCGTTCTTTGAAGGCTATTTGGATGTCTGTAGTTAAGATGGAAAGGCTGTCCATGGCGCTCACTCCCTTCCTGAACCCAAATTGGGTTTGAGGTAGGAGTGCGCCACTTTCAACCAGCCACTCAAGTCTCTGCTTTATAAGGTGTTCAGCAATTTTGGATAATGTTGAGGATAGAGCTATGGGTCTGTAACTATTAGGGATTAAAGGATCTCTACCAGGTTTAAGGATAGGGATAATTATTTGTGACTTCCATAGGGGGGGAACTAAGCCATAATCAAAAAATGAATTTATGAGTGAGAGAAAGTGGGCTTTGCATTTAGGAGAGGATTTGGAGATGAAGGAGTAAGGAATACCATCTATGCCTGGTGAAGAGTCAGTTAGTCCGTCAAGAGCAAGAGAGAGTTCGTCCAAAGAAAAAGGAGAATCAAGGTGGGATTGGGGAGGGAGGTAATAGGGGGAAGATAAGAGGGAGTCAGGACAAGGGACCGAAGGGGGAGCAAGCTGGTCAGTGAAAGTTTCTAACCATGGAGAGGGGTCAGAGGCTGTGGGGTTTAGAATGTTACTGGATCCCCTAAATCTTCTGATCTGTTTCCAGATGATAGAAGAGGGGGATCTGGGGGACAGGGATTCGCAGTAGTTTTGCCACCCTAAGCGTTTCTTTTTTTTAATGAGCTTAGAAAAAGAAGCAGCCTTCTGTTTGTAAATTAGGAAGTTGTCTGCTGTCATAGATTGACTATATTGTTTCTCTGCCTCTCTTCTCTCTGTCACTGCAGTAGTACATTCAGAATCCCACCAAGGAGTGGAGACTCTGGAGTTTTTGGTTGGCTTTTTTCGGGGGATGTGACGGTTGGCACAAGAAACAAGGACGTCAGTAAATTTACTGTAGGAGGAAAGGGGTGAATCAGGGGCGTTTAGAAGAGGGGAGTCTAATTTGTTGTCAATAGCCGCAGAGTACGAACACCAATCTGCTCTAGATAGTCTATAGTTAAGGAGAGGAGCTGGATTACAGAAAGGAGAAGTTCTATTGGGTATTGAAATAGATAACAGAATAGGGAAATGGTCGCTGCCATAGGAGGATGAGAGGAGTTTCCAGGATATAGATGGGAGCAAAGAAGGAGAGCAGAGTGAGAGGTCGACGGCACTTTTGGGGTTTTGGGAGGGTAATGTTCTGCGCGTTGGAGAGCCATCATTGAGGAGGCATAAATTGACCTCGTCAAAGATTTCAAGAAGCGAAAGGCCAAACAAATCAGAGTGGCTGTGACCCCACACTGTGTTATGGCCATTGAAATCACCCATTACAACTATGGGAGGCGTGACAGATGAGAGGAGGCACAAAAGGTCAGGGATTAGGGGTGACCGAGGATGAGGGATATAGATGGATATGAAAGAGATGCCAAGGGATCTGATACCAACAATGTTGATACCAGGAGGGTGGGGGGGAAAGTGGATTTGTGTGAATGGCAGGGAATGTCTCAGTAATAAGGCACTCCCTGCATACCCATCAGTCCCGTCGTCCCGGAGACAAGAGAATCCCGGAAACCGGAACTGGGATCCAGGGATCAACCAAGTCTCAGAGACGGCGATGATCGAGGGAGTATATTTAGTGGACAAGTGGGTTAAATCATGTTTTTTAGATCGAAGGCTACGGCTGTTCCACTGTAGAATGGACATCTGGTCCATTAAAAGAAGTTAAAGAAAGGAGTTGGGAAAGCTTGGAGGCAACGTTGGGCGGTAGGTGGTGAGGGTTTTGTAGGATGATGTCAATTAGAAGAGATAAGAGAGTTTCAAGCATGTTATCATTATGTGGCTGTTGCTTACCTAAGGCTGAGCCGTTAGGCAGAGAGGACTTAGGAGTGTAAGTTATTTGTCTGTGGGCCGCTCTGTCATAAGACTTGGCAAGAGTGGGCCTTGGACGGGGAGAGGAGATTACAGATTTGACAGATACGCGTGCGGGGTTAGGAGGAGGAAGTGGGGCGGTTGTCAGAGCTTGTTTCTGTGGGATGTTGGGAACAAAGGAATGAGAGGGTGATTCTTGGGTTATTTCTGAGTATGTACGGGAGACAGGTGGGAATTGAGAAGCAGCATCCTCATAAGATAAGCATTGTTCTGCCATAACATACTTGATGGACCTTTGCCTATCCTGCTCTGGGCAGAGGCGGCTAGTAGCAAAGTGGTGGCCCGAGCAATGAAGACAGGAGGCGTTCGATTCAGGAACTTCGCAGCTGTCACCACTATGCTCCTGGGAGCAGCGGAAACATCTGGGCTTGGACCTACACAGCACTTTGGTATGACCATATTTGCAACATGAGTGGCATTGAATAGTGGGATACAGGTACAATTCTACGGGGAGTGAGGTATAGTAGAGGAAGACTCTATTAGGTAAGGTCTGGCCTAAGAAGGTTACTACCACAGACTGGGTAGGAAGCCAGGAGACGTTACCTTCTACGATTTGTTTTCGGTTAAGTCTACGAGCCTTGACGATAGTACCTATTCCAGGGGGAAGCACAAGATCCCTTGCAAACTCATCCATGGATAAGTCCGTAGGAACCTGTCTGACCAGACCCATTCTGGTAACATTGTACATGGGGATAGTAGCAGTGAACTGGCACAGTGAGAGAATGGGGGAAATGGCAAAGCTGTTGGCGTCATTAGCCGTTTTAAACTCCACGGAGATTTTGTTTCGTCCAACCTTTTTGACTCCGTCTGGGCAAACATTTTTTACCTTGTGTGTAGCGAGGAACTGTCCGAATTTTATCGCGCGGATTGTAGTACCAGCTGCAGGATCAGGAACTGAACGCGAAACATGAACCAGAAAGGGACCTTTGTCGTCGGTAGAGTAAGAGTTTATAGCTCCAACAACATAAGATGGATGTGTATAGATTGTCTGAATAGACGCCGATGCTAGTTCTGGGGAAGTTATTTGTTTTTTTGCCGTTGTTTGTTCGATCTGAGTTGAGCGCCTTTTAAGGCCACTGCCTGAGGGAATAGGGTCGGTTAACATAGGATCTGGGGGGTCCGGAGGGTCCGGCGCCGGTGACGGAGTCACCGCATCGTTCTCGTGCATGTTTGAGGTTAACCTCAAACACGCACGTAGAGTAACAGGATTATATTAGAACTAAAAACACTCACCACTACAACACATACACTTACACCACTTAGATAGACCAAACTAAAACGAAGAATTACAGCGAAAAGGCCGAAAAGATAGCTATTTTAACGCTAGTTTTCCACCCACGTTTAGTCGCTATCCTAGAAATGCAATGTTAATTGTTAATTGAAGTAATAGCATAAGTATGACAGGTTGTCATCATTCACATGCTCTTATACGATTACTTGGAATAGGCACAGTATGTAGTGTTCTTCCATTTATCCCTATCACTCTACAACTGTAAATGTTTAACATTAATGCAAATATTGTTTATCACACAAACTAATTATCCTTTTTTCAGTAAATCCTTCTCAACATTTCCATCCATATTCAAATCTAGTACCTTTTTCGCTTATATTATTCCACATAAAAAAATAATTCATGCTTGGTTACCAGCTCAGCTACCCTGACCTTTTATAGATATCTGAAATATTTTCTATTTATATATTATTATTTAGGAGGGAATTTATGTAGTATTATACTTATTTGAGTTTGACCATACTCAACCTGCAGCCAAGCCACATGTGGTCTGGTGAGTATTGTAGGTGGCTCACTCATACAGAAATATAATTTAATATGCTTTGAACACCTAAAATTAATTAACTTGCAGCAGAACTTGTGTTTGGCTATTATGAAAAAAAGTTTAAGCATTACTGGTAGCAGGTGGTGGCACAAATTTGTTTTAGCTTGTGATCCCGTTTACAATACAGGGTAATACAAAAATATTATAAGTTGAAAAAAAATAAGAATTTTGTTTTCCTTTAAAAACATTGCTGTTTCAGATAGGTTACATGTCAAGTACCTCTTTCTTTTCTTTTTCTTGCGGGTGGCCTCAATGGGTATAATTGGTGCAGTACGAGATGTAGGTTGTGAGGTGTCATCTTCACCATAAAGCTTCATATCATATTTGCGCATGAGCATAGAGGCAATGTTTTCAGCCTGCTCTTTTTCCTCTTTAGCTTGCTGTTCAGATACCAACTTTTCATCTGCTTATGATAGTAAAATATTAATCTATCAGCCAAAATAATTATGTATACTATTTAGATTTCCATAAGATTATCTATTGTATAAAATTAAAGCAAAAGTAAATAAGCTCACCCTGTCCTTTATCGATTTTTCTTTTATGTGCTGTAGATAATTGTTTAGGACTGTGCTGGGACTCCTGGTCCTCATCACGCAAGTATGTGTCTTGTGGATCTAGCTGTAAGAGATTGCTTTCTATAATAATTATTTTTAGTCAGTTTTCGTTTGCTATAATTTTAATATAAACACCTCTTTACCTCCATTTCTTTATTAAATATTATGACACACAGCCTATACAAAGGTAGCGGTAGGCATCCTACGACATACAATAATGAATAAGGAGTGTAAAAGTAAAATTTATGAACTGTAGAACATCTGTTTTAAACAAACAGGTTACGAAACCTAAAAGAAAATTGGATTTGCGCTGGAAGACAGACTATCATGTAAGTCGCGAGGTTTTCAAGGAATGACGAGTATAAAATATCCTTATTATCGATATATATTATGTAATAACTTCATTAAAATTTTGCGAGATACATTATTGAACACTGTTTTTTGTTTTTAATTCACGTCAGTCTTACCGTCACCGCTGATCTGTCAAAAATGTCAAAATAAATAAACCTCGTTTCGCTGTCTACGGTTTCAATCGTTTTCATAAGTTCGAGTATTTTAGTTGAAAAATCTCACAAGTTATAGTATACTTCTCTAATATTATAAAAAAGTAGGAGTTTGTTCTTAAAGCTGGCACGTCATAACTACTTATCCGATCATCACGAAATGTTGTATACCTATAGCTCACCACCCAGAAAAGCACATAGGCTACTTATTATTCCAGAATTTATGAGTCCTATGGGATAGCAATTGTTGCATAGATACCTTAAAGCCGATATTTCATCGACAGCAAACCCTAGCCGACGCAATGACCGATTATTGTAAGAAAAGGAGCCTACATGTGTATGTGAGCAAAACCAAAATAATGGTCTTTAAAAGAGACAAAGCCAGAACCCAGAACAGATGTTTGTAAAAGACACAATAGACAATAATGTGGTAGAACAAGCGGATGAATTTGTATATCTTATATGTGGATTCAGTTGAGATGGAAGATACTCCACTGATATAAAGAGAAGTGTAAATGCGGGAAATAGAAGGAACTGAGCCTTGGAATAATATCTCGGCCGCCACCACTTACGCCAGTAGGCACGTGTCACAATAGATAACACAGTGCCTGTCCCATAATTATGCAAGCGAGATTTGGGTATGCAGAAAGGATCGTGAGAGTAAAATTAAAGCGGTCAAAATGAGATCTCGGCGTAAAATCGGTGGAGTTAGGTTGAATGACCGCGTAAAAGAACGAGTAGGTCTGAAAGAGAGTATTGGTGTATAGATGCGTGTCACACAATCGTTCGGACATGTGGAAAATCTGAGAGAATTACTGACTGTTATTCTTTTCATATCACAGCCCAAACTTCTGGGGCTGCAACCGTTTCAACCGTGAACATTGATACGGTAGGGGAGCACTAGCAAAGATTTCAGGCAAATCTTATCCGGATGTGGCATAGTCTGCAACGACTGAACCATAGCGCGTGGTCACGTGTTAGCCAGGTGTGCTAGTCTATATACTATTATAAAAGTGTAACAGAGCTGTGTGGTCTGTACATTCAAGATATTTGAGAAAAAATGACTGTAATACAGCCTGTATAGGCGTGTCTAAACACAAAACAATTTTTTTTAGAATTTTTGTCTGTTTGTCTGTTTATCTGTTTGTCTGTTTGTTTGTTCGCGCATCACACAAAAACTACGGAACGGATTTTGATACAACTTTTTTTATTTTAAAGGCCTTGATTAAACTTAAAAACTGGTATACATTTTATCCCGCTACTATATCGGGAACATGAGATATAACCAAAAAACTAGAAAATTTTATAAGCTAGAATTTTTTGTAGAATTTATTTAAAAGAACTACTAGATGGATTTTGATGCAAATTTTTTTATTTGACTTAAAAACTGGTAGACATTTTATCCCGCTACTATATCGGGAACCAGAGATATAACCGAAAAACTAGCTTTTGGCTGCAGCGAAGCCGCTGGGAAAGGCTAGTTAGTCATAGAAGTAGTAAATCCCATTCCATATTCACACGTGATCTGCAGCATCAATTTGCACTATGACATTTATAAAATAATTGCGGCTTCAATCGCGTCATAGTGATAAATTCATTTTGGCTTTCTGCTTGCTTAAAAGCTCCTCATGCCAGACCCTATCAACCTACTCTCCTCTCTTGCATCTTTTACTCTCTCTCATTCAAATATGAATATTAGTAACAGCTTACCATCAGGTACGCCACCTAGGGGTGGCGAACAAGCTTACGGCTCACCTGTAGTATAAAAAAATAATAAAAAACGAGTGCGCGTTAGACCATATGACTGAAGTAAAATTAACAATAAATATACATATATTATTAATAATGTTAATATTTATTAACAAGTAAATACAGTTATGTGAAAAAACTAATTCGTTAATTTTATTTTGAAATAAAACTTCGTTTACGGAATCTATCGCGTTTACTTGAACGAAGTTTTATTTCAAAATGTGTTACATTCACGTAAATATCGTTAATTTTATTTAAACTTGTGTGATAATTGACGTAGGTACTACCAATGAAATCGTCGCAATTTACTTATCGTTTCCGAACATGTATTAACTTAAACTCCACATTTAACATACAGTATTAATGATTTGTTGATCTTGGGGCATAAACATCTGCCTTCACTTCACTAACATCAAGATCGATCCCGAGCTGCACCAGTTGACTTTTTGAGAAATATTTAATCAGCATTAAATGTAATGTTTTTTCGGCAAAATTGAATATTGAAAGCATAAAAAAATATAAAAAACAACAATAACATAGCACGCCTAACCAGCTATATTTAAGTCCCACGTCATAGGGGGCGAGCCTATTGACGTCTAACGGGCACATTTCTAAACTCCGAGCTGCTACTGAGAATTTTTCCTTTTTTTTACGAATAATCTCAATAACGCTGCCCGACCCGGAGATTGAACCCGAGACCTCATGATCAGCAACCTTTTGGCTGCCAGGGGCCACAGGGGGGCTATATAAAGGAAAGCAGGCTGCATTTATCATATTGTTTAAAATTTGAAGACATTTTATTTTAATTTTATTAAGAGAAATGACGAAAAATAAAAAGAAAACAAAGAAATTAAAAAATAAAATTGCAAATTTAACTTTATGCTCGGTATCATAATGGCGTTCATGTTACAATTATAGTACCATAATTATATACGTTATAAATACTTATTATTATTTTTTTAGGTATCGTATAAATTAAAATGCTAAAAAATACAATCCTGGGCCGCAAGAGGGTAGCTTGTGGCGTGGGCCACATGTGGCTCACGGGCCGCGGGTGGGCGACTACTGATTTACACCATATAGTTCTCTCAATACATTGTTTCAATGCTAAGCCCCTTTACCTAGCTTGATCTACTCCAAAATAGTAAGCTGGACCATTAATAGTCGTTTGATTTCGATCACGTGCGTTCTATTCTAGAAATTGTTTAATTTTTCTTGAGTGCACTGTCTTCAATACCACTGACATCCTTAGTTTACATGGTGATGAAAATCCGCTTCAGATACTACAACAATAATCGAACCATAGTTCGAACCATAGACTAAGTATTTTTCTACTTAGTCTGTGGGAATGATTAACTGGACAGGAAAATAGGCTTTATTTCTGATTGTCGAGACATAAATTAGTTTGATATCAAAATATTTTACAGAGTGATTGAACAAGTGGGCTATACCTTTGGCCGTCAAATTATCACAATTCGTCAAATTCTACATTCTTGTACAATATTTCTGCTTTTCCGCTAAAGTACAAAGTCATTCTAGATTTGCCAAAATGGCAGAGGGACAGGATGAACCCAAAAAAATTACCATTACAGTGAAAACACCTAAAGAAAAACAGCAAGTAGACATTGATGAGGATGCTGACGTTAAAAAAGTGAGTAAGGCGCCGCCAAAAACTTGGCTCATGGCGTAATAACATAGATATTGCACACGCAATCATTGACGACATTTATTTAGCTAATCGGCGACGTAAAAGATGAGTATTTATTTAATTTCAGCTTAAGGAAGTGTTGTCAACTAAATTCAGTGCGGAACCCGAGCAGTTGTGTCTCATATTTGCCGGAAAGATCTTGAATGATATCGACACACTCAAACAACATAATATCAAAGATGGGCTAACCGTCCACCTTGTAATAAAGACTCCTCCAAGGCCTGAACCTGAAGGTGCTACTCGACGACCTCCAGGTAGACCTACATTTGTACAGTGATGTTTTATCAATGATAATTCAACATAAACTTACATCATTGTCTCTTTCCATTTCATATAGATTATTATTTTTCTTAGATTTAAGCTCAAGCTTATTATTGAACACCAGTCTTATGATGCAATATTGTTGTTTTAAAATGTAATATAATTTAAAGCTCCATCAAGTTACTTGTACGCTTACTCTATAATCTATATAATCTTTTATTACTTACTATAAAAACATGTTACATCTATTACAAATACTCTGGCTTCTGTGCTAGTATAAACTGTATTACTAAGCTCAACTATCAACAAAAGAAGTCTCACGGAACAGGTAATTGTTGGAATCAAGAAAGTTGCAATTAGGAAGGATTGATTGAGTCTAATTGTACATTTTGTTTGACATTTTGCCTGTTATTCATAACTCTTCTCTTAGAATTAAGAGGATTCAGGATTTCTTAAAATAAGACTTCCTGGTTTTCCATTAATGTTTTCTTTCAGTCTTATAGCAGTGACAATATTTAAATAAGGACATGTTTCAGGAACACGAGAAAGGCATGCTTATTATAAATTTTAATAAATAAATATTCAAATTGCAATTAATTTTCTACCTTGTTAGTAAAGTATACACCTGAGTAAAGTATAGCGTTGTGTGTGGGACTTCTTTTTGGGAGACCTATGTCCAATAGAGAATGATAGTGATCCTTATGGATTATAGTAATAGGCTTCTGCTGAACACTAATAACTTTAAAACAAGTAAAGTTATGATATCTAAAAGTTATGATACTTGTGGATTCTGTTAGAAATCATGAACCACATGAATTATACATTTTGAATAGAATGACCCGAGTTATCATTAGAATAACAATGACTCAACACACTTTATGTCTAGATACAATGTTAAACTTAACATCATAATTTACAAGTTTATTCTTTGTATATGACTAATAAAAAAGAAACCTTGATATACTTTTAAATATTTTATAAGCAAGAATGATATTTAACAATTGTATTATTTCAGTAAGTTAGTGTTTTTAATTATTAAACATTTCCAATGTGCCAAAGCCACAGCTACAATAATATTTACTTCTTTGAAATAAATAAATTTGATTTTATCAATGCTGCAAATTGTTGTCACACATCACCGGTCTTAATTCTCAAATTCAATAAATATATTGTGAACAAACCATACATCATGTTTTGAAATTTCAATGGGTGCCACCAAACCTATGGCATTCAGTTAATCTTGTTGTTTGCAAAAATAACATGCATCTAATAATTGAGATTATCCAATTAGATAATATGGTTCCTAAACTCTATGGTAACAAAGGATAAGTTTAATATGGATAATAAAATACTTGGATTTGGTGGTGAATAAAATATCATACTGTAGGTAGTTACTTTACACTTCATCGTTCTCTTTAGTGATAAATTTGACATTTTGCAATAAGCAAGAACAAGACCAAAATTGGTACCTAAAATTTAAGAACAAGACTGTGTGAAGCAGTACCAACATTCAGCCTTGGTCATGTTTGCTTATCACTACATTAAACTCTATTTAGTATTAGTATAATATAACAACATATACACAGGTGCTGTTATTTTGTAAATATGCAATCGCTAAATTATTATTTATTATTGTAGCTGACATTGGAGCCACACCTTTTGGTTTGAACTCCTTGGGCGGCTTAGCTGGTCTTGAAAGCTTGGGACTTGGTCAAAGCACCTTCATGGATTTGCAGGTATTATATATTTGTTTGTTATTTTTAGAGCATTACTTCACCTCTTTCATTTAGGATCAAATGTGCATTATTGACACACAATTTTAATGTTTATCAGTAAATGTGAAAATAGCTAAATATAAATGCATAGCTTTGATAATTATAAGTCAGCTCACATTTAAAGAACAGCTACGATAATACAAGGGGCTGCATTTGATATCTTTATAGGGCTTTAATGGTTGTACATTCAACACTGATATGTAATAGGTAACTAAGTTGGAATATTAGAAAATCCTGATATAAGGTGACAGCTCCACCTAAGTTGTATAAAGTTTCACAATAACTCTGCCAAACCCCTTCCACCTAGAATAGCAGTGCCATAGGTTTATTTTAGTTAGAAATTGGTCATAAGAAAAACAGCTGCCCTTAAAGTTAAGGAAGTGCACAAAACAGTTATTTTAAACCCTGAGATTGACAGAGTATATGAACTGCAAATTACGCAATAGTAACATTGTTGTGTTTTAAACACAAAGTGAAAAATGTGAAATCGAAAATAACAGTCATGTGCAGGATATTAGTTACTTTCGATTTCACATTTTTCACTTTGTGTTTAATGTATAGTGCTAAGCATGTCAAATGCTAAAAATATATATAAATATTGTTGTGTTTTTTAAAGGCTAGAATGCAACAAGAATTGCTTTCAAACCCGGACATGTTACGACAAGTTCTAGAAAATCCATTGGTGCAGCAACTTATGAATGACCCTGAGAACATGCGCACTCTCATCACATCTAACCCACAGATGCAGGAGTTGATGGGGGTAAGATTTTGAAATTCATGTAAATATAATATGCACAGAGCAATGTTGATCACCTATCACTTCTCTACATATATTTCGGGGTGGCTGTGATCCAAAGAATTCAATTGCATATTTAGATATATACATACCCTGTTTGTAACAGACACAAGATTATCAATACCTATTAAAAATAAAGTCCCCCGTTTGTTCATCTGTCTGTCCGAACGTAATGAACTCCAAAACTACCTAAAATAAAAGTTTTTGAGTTCATGATTTCATAAAGAAGGTAAGGTGTACTTATAGTTCATTAAGGTTAGGTCTTGTTTCAATTGCCCGAAATATGACAATGTTTGTTTATGATTGACGAAAAAAAATCAACTGGTCTGCGCCACGTTAGCTAATAGAGTCATAAAAAACACGTAAAGGTTACGCCGACTGTACACCCTCGTCGAGACACAACGAGGCAGGCCGTGGACGAGTGTGTACATGGCACCCTCGTCTCGTCTCGCAGCTCTCGTTCGCTCTCGGAAGCGTGTCGGTTTTTTGCGCCCGAGTCAAAGGGTCTCAGGGAGTGTCGCGATGAAAACGAGAGCGCGCGTGTGCACACTTGTTCGTTTAGTTGCCCCACAACTGCGTTCGCGTAAAGACGTGCTTGACGCGTGTTACAACGATGGTCTATCGCGCCAAGTTAAGAGTTTTTAGCAAGCACTATATATAACCCAAAGGATGTCAGACACAAGGATAAGCAACTATTACACGACGCTTGGTTGCGGATAAGCAACGAATTTGATATACCCGTTGAAGTTAAAAAAAAAGTTATATTTCCATTGAAGAGTTAAAAGTTTTTTTTCGCCATGGCTTAATAATTTTCTTTTTATGGTAAATGACTAAAAAATTATAATAATTAGTAGCACAAACGCAAAACACCGCAACAGTTTCTTGTAGGTCCATCGCAACGAGCATCCGAAGTTCAGTTGATACAACGAGTGTGTACATGGTGTGCTCTCCTCTACGTGATGAGAGCAGACGAGAGGCACGCAAAACAATGAGACGAGTTTGTACAGCCGGCGTCAGGATCTAAAAGACTTTTAAGCAAAATTTTAAATCAATAAATGTTTCCAAGTCATTGTCAGCAATTTGTATCACAGCTTTTATCTATATTTATAGAGAAATCCAGAAATCAGCCACATGTTAAACAATCCAGAGCTGTTGCGTCAAACCATGGAGTTAGCCCGCAACCCAGCTATGTTGCAAGAGTTGATGCGCTCTCATGATCGGGCCCTGTCTAACCTTGAGAGCATACCTGGTAAGTCACGTCAACCATGGTTATATCATATTATACTAGATCTCTTTATGCTTGTCTATTTGAGTATTTATTATTGATGGTGGTTAATAATACTATCAATATAGTTTGATGTTGACAGAGGCACATCTATATACTATTATAAAACTGTAACAGAGCTGTGTCTGTACATTTAAGATATTTGAGAAAAAATTACTGTACCTAATAGATAGGCATGTCTAAACACGAAACAATTTTTTTTAGAATTTTTGTCTGTTTATCTGTTTGTTTGTTCGCGCATCACACAAAAACTACTGAACGGATTTTAATTTGACTTAAAACTGGTAGACATTTTATCCCACTACTATATCGGGAACCTGAGATATAACCGAAAAACTAGCTTTTGGCTGCGTCGAAGCCGCTGGCAACGACGAAACACCCGTTCGATTAGGTCACGCTCCGTACATGCGCGAACATTCTCTCACTACGACACTATCTTTTATGCCTTAGTCGACTCATCCAACACTCGTAGAATAGAACGAAATGACGTCACCACAATTAAGCAACATTAAATTACTCCACAATATTGCTTGTGTTAAAAAGCAATGTCTTTATTGATTTATGCATGAGTATCCCTACCAACACTGGGTTCAATTGACTATGTTTAATTATGTTAGAGATGGCAGAGTGGTTTAGATAACGACCTCCTGTGACAAAAGTTTCGGGTTCAATTCCTACACTACACACAACAACAACTTTGATCCACAAATTGTTTAGAGTCTGGGTGTCTTCTCTGGGTAACTCCCTCGCGATAAAAGGATTATTATTAGTACAAGATGTTGTTTTTTAAAATAAATATAATTTCTATATAGTTTGCATAGCGTTAATAATTGAACCGTGTTGTGCAGAAATGATCCAACCCACAAACTAGACAAAATTAACGTTTGAATGCCAAGCAATCGAAAATAATCTCTATTTTGATTTCTCGAAGACTCGTTTTGTTCTGCTACCTACAATTGTTTTTTTTATGATACCACCCCAAGACTACGAATAACACTGAAAAAATAAAGCAGAAGTGGTTCAAATCAGCATAACTTTTATGTGAGTTAGCTCATTTCTGCACAACACGGTCCAACTATGCCGTGCGGTCGTCGATTACAAGATAGACATAGACAAGTTTATTTTTGTGATTTTTAGCATCTGAAATGCTCAGCTATTACTAAAATACCGTAAGACCTATAATGGTCAGATGAATCATGTTCCCGATATACTAACGTTATAAAATTTACAAAAAAAGTTGAATCAAAATCCGTTCAGCAGTCCTTGCGTGATGCGCGAACATCAAACAGACAAAAATCTAAAAAAAATCTCAAATATCTTAAATTTAAACACAGCTCTGTTACAGCTTTATAGCAGTAAGTTAATATATATTGTTTTCAGGTGGCTATAACGCCTTACAGCGCATGTACAGAGACATCCAGGAGCCGATGTTGAATGTAGCAAGCAGTATGGCCGGCAACCCCTTCTCTGGCCTTGTTGATAACTCTGGTAAGTTGAATGTTTGCTAACCGAATAGTATTTATTTATTTAAGTTAACTTAACAAAGCCTCACCTACAATGTAATATGCGTTAGCTGTTAAAACATAGTAGAAGAAAAAGTTAAAGATATTATGTATTTCGCGTCTTAATCTATAGTATGCGGACTTTACGTATATTTGTGTTGTTTTCGAATTGTGATTTTGGCTGCAGGTTGAACGGAGCATCAAGACAATTAAGACATGCATGGTACATCTATTGTCTATTACGATTTTTATAGAGAAAATGGCGAGAGTTGATAGATAAACTATTGGTCTAAGTTTTTGATGTTATTAGAGAATTTTATGCAATCCCCGATTTACATCACTAGATCACGTACAGTACAGTATAAGTACGAGTATAATGAACTAGCCTATGCCCGCGGCTGCGCCGCAGCCAAAAGCTAGTTTTTAGCTTACATCTCTGGTTCCTGATATAGTAACGGGATAAAATGTATACCAATTTTTAAGTCTAATCAAGGCCTTTTAAATAAAAAAAGTTGCATCAAAATCCCTTCAGTAGTTTTTGCGTGATGCACGAACAAACAAATATTTTGTGTTTAGACGCCTATATAACCTACTGCAAGCATTTTTTCTCAAATATCTTAAATGTACAGACACAGCTCTGTTACAGCTTTATAATAGTATAGATTATGTTGTAGTGTGTACTATTATGTGTTTGTACACTAATATATTTTGACTGCACAGATGGTGGAGTGGTTTAGATATCGGTCTCCGGCCCGAGTGTTGTGGGTTCGATTCCCACACAGGACAAATCTTTGTGTGATCCACAAATGGTTGTTCTGAGTCTGGGTGTACTTTTTGTCCGTGAAATTGTATGTTCGTAAATTCCCTTGTGATACGAGGATTATTCCTTAGTTTTATTTTTAGAACTGCTAAAAAAAATATGAATGTTTTGCATGATATTCAATGGAGGTTGATATGTTTATAAGCAGATGGCACAAATCCACAACAAGGCTCGGAGAACCGTCAGCCGCTGCCCAACCCGTGGCAGCGCGGCGGGTCGGGGCCCGGGCTCATCAACACGCCGGGCATGCAGTCGCTGCTGCAGCAGATGTCCGAGAACCCGCGCCTCGTGCAGTCGATGCTCTCCGCGCCCTACACTAACTCCATGTTGCAAGCGCTCTCCGCAGACCCTGAAATGGCCTCGCAGCTCATTAATCAGGTAACAGACAATAAGTCAAGCACAGAAGCGATGTCTTTAAATGCTGCAAAACATAAAAGCTACACCACCCTCTTACTTAAATCTAAGCTGCTAAAGAGAACAATGAATCTAATAGCAAGTTTTGGATCAACTCAGTGTTCTATCTTGTACTTAGTGTTCAGGAGTTAGCACTAGTTCAAATAAGCAATAAAAATCTATAAAGTAGATAATGGGCTAATAACATAGAACAACGCGGCCCGGAGGGGAGTAGCTATACGCAGGCGTTCCCCTCTGTCAAAGTATAAGTCCACGCGGACCTATGCGCACAATAAAACTAGTTGCAGCCGCACTGCCCACTAGACTAAATCTAGTTGTACGGTCGAGTCGACGTGTTACAAAAACATTAAAAATGCCCAATTGTCAGTTTTATACTGCAAAAAGAGATCTTCCACGTCAAATTACAAACTGATGGCGTTAGCTTTCATATGTAAGTAATTTTTAATCACCTTTTTACTATTTACATATATGCGTATATTATTTTTCACTTATTTTTCACTTATTGTTTAACAATAATAATGGTCATCTTGTTTCGGATTTATTTACCAACACAAGCCGCTCGCCCTCATACAATATACGGATCGGTCGAGCGACTGATCCGAGTTTGCGTCGGATTTCGCGCCGCCACAGCAATAGTGTTGATACCACATTGTAAAAAGTTGTCGATAAAAATGACAAGGGCAAAGGAGTCTATACTGTAATGTATCTCGTACATATAATCATTTTTTAAATGATGTTTTCTGATTTATTTAATATATTATATATAGTTTAATAATAAATTGCATCAACAATTAATTAAAATTACAAAATGTGAACTTCAACCATATTGATTTTTTATTTTATTTATTTATTGCAGGTATCCTAAAGATCCGAGTTTATGGAATGAATGGAAGAAATTTTGTAATAACAAAGTTACCTACCTAGATTCCCACAAGGAACAGTGTCATATTTTCAGACCATTTCAAGATAATATCATATTAACAAGTTTGTTTGCTAATTTGTAAATAAACTCCTATTTGTATTATAATTGATATATTATTACATTTGTATAACTTGTCAAACCTTCATCCCGACCCTAACAGAGTTCTCGATTTTATCGATAATGCCTATCGACAGTTGTTACAGCCATGGTTAAAGCAACTTGTCTATGTAGTTGTGTCACTCATTTTACAGTGTTGTGATACATCATTTATCTATGGGTGTGTGAAATTGCTTGTGTATTGTTTTAAATGTTATGTGTGCGTTTCGTAGTGATAGACTGATTGTTTTTGTGTGAAAGTGTGCGTGACGCAATTTTCCCTCGCAAAAAATTACAGACAATTTTGTATCTGAATAAAATGATATGGCTACTTCCCTCCGGTTCGCCGGGGGTCCGCGTTGCACTATGGGTTAATAATAAGCTATAATATATATACTTCAATGTAAATATATGAAAATAAGAATTTTTGAAATACACTTTACTTGGAGGAATCTATGAAAATGTTAAATAATCTAAGAAGTTTCTTCAGTTCTTTTATCTTGTTTGCTGCAGAATCCAATGTTTGCGAACAACCCACAGCTACAGGAACAGATGCGTGCGATGATGCCACAAATGCTTGCTCAGCTATCTAATCCTGATATGCAACAAATGGTCTCCAACCCACAGGTCTGTATTCACTATATATCACAAATAACTAGATGTTACAATAAATACTCATGTAATACGTATTAAAAATATATGAATACTTTTATATGACATTATCTATAAAAATTCGTATAGCTCGGTATATTCAAAATTTTAAATGTAGAATCTGTGTTAATGGCCGTAGTCTTATAGTCTCGGGTTGCGCAACGTTATAATATCCTGGATGGTACGGGGACATGACGTGTATTTATGAACGGCCCCTAAGAAAAAGAAATAAATTTTCAGTGAGTGGTAAAATTGAGCGAAGGTGAATACTCTTTTAAGGAGCTTTTATATATTGAGTGTAGCAGTGAATGATGTCCGAAGATGTAATACTGCTAGATGAGCCACAATAGATGGTGATCACTTCGTATCAATAATAGGATCTTAGCTATCAACCGCTACACTCAAGAGTCGCTCGGCGAACCGACATCCTCTGGGAAAAAAGGTTATTGAATGGGGACCATATATCAGACAGTGCAGCGTAAGATGGTCTCCCATCATATGCACCGATGTTCTGATCAAAGCCGTAGGGATGGTCTTTACCGCCACCTGTCAAATGACATTGTTTACAGGATATTGACAGTTATTTAATATTAAACATAAAGTGAAAAATGTGGAATCGAAAATAACAGTCACGAGCAGGATTTGATGTTAATGTATAGTGCTAAGCATGTCAAATGCTAAAAATATATATAAAAATATCTAAATATTTGTTGGGTTTGCGTCATCATTAGGTAAAAATCTTAACTGTAAAATTAAGTTTACCTGGTCGGTATAATGTATGAAAATACTTCCGACAGATGGCGCAGGCGTCACCCAAAGACGTTAAGTATGAATGTGTTATCGAAATTAGCAGTCAGGAGCAATTGTCAAGATGGCTGAATTGGCAAAGCATCTGGACGGTATCCAGGAGATGCAGGTTCAAATCCTGCTCGACACTGTTATTTTCGATTTCACATTTTTCGCTTTGTGTTTAATGTATAGTGCTAAGCATGTCAAATGCTAAAAATATATACAAAAATATCTAAATAGTTATTTAATAATTTATTTAAATATACTCAGGCGCTGAATGCTTTGCTCCAAATCCAGCAAGGCTTAGAACAATTACGCAGTGCGGCCCCCAGCCTCGTGAACAACCTCGGGTTGGGCGTGGCCGCCGCTACCGCCACCCCCACTCCCACGTCCCAGGCTAACACCGCCCCGCCCACCACTCAGGCCAACACACAGCAACCACGGCTAGAACAGAACCCCGAGCTATTTACACAGGTAACGCCGTCCCAAATTGGCCACTAGTAGACATAAATCTTAATCTCTTATGTTTAACCGCTTACCAGATGCAGTAAATGTTACATCCAAAAAGAAAAAAAAAATATCTAGATTGGGTAAATGGTCACCAAAATTTCACACCCGACTTTACATAAAATTTTACCTATATATTTAAGTTTGCGTTAGTCAAATAACGTACATAAAACCAAAAATAATATCATTTTCTCACAATTTGAACCCCAATTTATTCTGAAAACTTAATAATAAATAAATAAATTTCTAAATAGGTATGACGCTTTTGTTACTCTAATAAAATATCTGCCTCGAAAAAGTAAATTTATTAATTCATTTTTGATCTGTATTTTAACACTTGACATGCTCAGAACTTTAGTGCGAGCGGGAATCAAACTTGCGTTCCTTCCAATCCGGGGAAGTGCTCTAACAGCTAAGCCATCGCACTGACCAGCGGTCATTCCCAATCTCCACATCACATTTTTACGACACATGCCACCTATTGGATGCATTTACATGCATTAATCCAACACTTACTTGTTAAATTTTCCACATTTGTATGTTTGTTCTTGATGATATTCAGCGCTTCGCACGGTTAAAAATTTTCTGTCAAATTACCAAATTCTATTTTGCGTTTTCGTTTTTTCGGCTGCTCCACTTCCTCGTTAACTTTCTCCGACTCCGATTAAGAAGGACAAAGAAGCAGAATCTCATCTAGAGCAGTACGCAGCTCAATAGGTATTCAAAATAATAGTCCGTAATCCAGCGCACACTGTGATGTGCAACGCAGACGCGACTGTGCGGCAAACGCGGGAACATAATCAGCCGCGAGCATAACCATATTTTGCGCGCAAAGTTTTGTATTGATCTATACACTACATTTTATTGCAAACGTTTTGTAGTTTGTTTGGATAGCGTTAGCGTGTATATTTAGTGTACTAAATTTGGTGAATATTTACTCAAATTGGCAGCAGTTTATGTACAGACATCTGTTACATTTTTATACTTGTATTATTTCATAAATTTTTCCGAAAAACTGAAGTATTTGTACGACGACAATGTTTTAAAGTGATTTACGAATAGCTATTAAACCAGTGTTTTTTAACTGTGGAAAGTCACTAAAAGTAATATAGTGGACAACTTTTTCTCTATATGTGGCGACGCGTTGGTGCTTCGAGTATACGTAGCGTCGCACGTTTACAGAAATATACTTTTTAAGAGTCGTGTTGGAGTGAGTTTATTATACGTCTACAATTTTGAATAAAATTGTATTTTAATATTTTCTATGTCGCCGATCCGTCGTTTCTTATATGCGTTCAATTAATTTAGTGTGTTTACGAAACTTAATCTCAGAATCCCAAATTTTATTACAGCGCAAGGGGAAAACCTTAAACCACTGTACAATCCTGAACCGTATTATTTTAAAATATACCCAATTATAGTCTGATTATAGAGTTTACAAATTTCTCGTAAGCACATTCTTACAACGACAGTGTAATAACAAGAGTCGGCAACATTGAAAGTATAATTTAGACAGACCTTTCACAGTGTCACCTAGATCAATGTTTATCCATTTGCACTTGTAGTTTACATATTGTTTCTTTTTGTCAGTCGAACGTTTGATTTAAGTAATTGTTTAAATTCCAAACTCATACATAATCATTATTCTTGCAGGAAATATGTTCTATTTAAAGACTTATTAGGACTGGCAGACCATACCTTTCAAAATCAATTTGTATAAAATGTTTTTTAACAGAAAACTAATAGACTCCTTTCTTTACCTTTAGGGAGTACATGCGCGATGTTATGTTGGGTGATTGCGTAAACAATGCATGCATATGCATGATATGCGATAGCAGCAGTCATGTTTGATTTGCAGGCTAAATACCTTCAAGAGTTCCATTGTCTATCTCCGAAACTCATTTTCAGATCTTTACGAAATTTAAATTGGACCATTTTGGAATAAACCTCTTTCAAACAAACAAAGAATTTTGTAAATCCGTATATATATGACGAAGTTATGCCCGAACATATATAAAAAAATATTTAAACATCCGAATTGAGAACTTCCTCCTTTTATGAAGTCGGACCTACATCTGCATATTATTTTTGTTTTAAATTGTTGTAATGTTTGTGTATATGAGATAAAATCTAGTCTTATAACTACTTTGGTAACATTGCTTCACAGTTAAAAATGATTTATACTTGTTATTGAAACTTTTTTCTTTTTACTTTTTTCACTGAAAGCAGTGACATTATCACTTAAAGTTATTAATACATAGTAAAAATACTATATGTATGTGTTTTAATAGTTTGAATTCGGAAGTTACATTTTATGTAGTGTGTCATTCAACTTTAGAATTAATTATCTACTAGAATTTTACACATGAAAATACATTTATTAGACAATTTGTGATATTAACCAATGTATTGTTTTGTACAGTTTATGCAGCGGATGATGTCGGCGATGGCAAACAACCAGACGAATTCACAGCAGCCTCCGGAACAACGTTATTCTCAGCAACTCGAACAGCTCACTGCTATGGGATTCCTCAACCGTGAAGCTAACTTGCAAGGTAAACCAATATAATTAAGATACCGATCGCTTGTCCGGCATTCTTTCCACATGTCCGAACCATCGGAGCATTATCACTTAGTCCTTTGGGCCTAGCCAAGTTACATTCTATGATCGCTAACGCTATAGAAAACTATTAAAATGTATGGATTTTTTTTTATTATAAGTAAACGAATGTTAGGCAAAAATGGATGGAAGGAGAGCAGTTGGTAGCAAAGTTGGATGGATTGTATGAGTGAGGACATGAGAAAGAAAGAAGTGAAGATTCACTTCACTCCTTTCTGAGCTGAGAAAACAAGTGACAGAGAGTATGGACCTGTGCAGTTTTCACACCTGCTATCTTCCATCAAACAGGCCATTATCTATCATATCAAATCTGTGGTGAAAATGTGACATTACTTCTTAGATTGTAATTGACAGAGAATGCATAAAGCCAATCAGTCTGTGCCAAATCCCTTTCAGATTGTGTCGAATGATGAGGAAACAGCTTATATCCGAAATTAGGTAGTTAGTAGAGAACATTATGTAAAGTACAAATTATTTGTGAATAAGGAAAAAGATATTTTTTGTACTAGCGGGAATCGAACCCGCGTCTTTTCCAATCCGGGGAAGTGCTCTAAACCACTGAGCTATAGTACAGATCTTTCGATCATCCGAATCTCCTTATCACATTTGCCTTAACGACCAACGCCATCTATCGGAAACGCAACATTTTTTTTTTGTTTACATGCAATTATCCAATTCCTTGTTCACAAATAATTTGTACTTTAAAAAGTGGCGGAGCATGTCAAATTCTAAGAAATATAGATCAAAAAAGAGAACATTATTATTGATTTTGATATGTTATTTTATTTGTACAAATTTTACACACAGTTATCTTTATTATTCTACAAAATTTGTTATTAAAACATAATTGTGTGATTTTATTCCAGCTCTGATAGCGACGTTCGGTGACGTAAATGCAGCTGTAGAAAGGTTACTAGCTCTAGGACAGCTATCCATGAGCTAACACTCCAGCCCTTAGCAACTTAGACGTCCACTACTACGGCTACTATTTGCTTACACCAAATGATCATATAACTGCTCTTCTGTTACAAACTTACTAAGCATTATCATAAAAAATTGTCCATAGACAATAAATAAGCTAGATATGTCCACCAACAGATTGAGTTTTTTTTAATAATGAATTGGAGTAATTTATATTTGTAACTGTTGAATTAGAAAAAATACAAATTTTACTAAAAGAAAAAAATAAGTGTTTGCTGTAAATCTCATCCTAATATATAAAAAATTGATGAATTCAGTGTTGCAACACTAGTATATCTGTGACACTGTTATTTGAATGATTATTTACTCGTAGTGTTTGTAACAAGACTAGTTGTAGACTTATCTTGTGTTACGGTTTTGGGAAAAAAAAATGTGAGGATTTATATAATTAAATTATTAACTTTAAAATGACGCTATTAAAAACGTGCAAACCTACCAATTGAAAGATAACAGTTGATAATACAATTTCAATGTGTTTATTTAATTGTATAAAATGCTTGTTTATAGCGTCGTTTTATATATATTTGCTATGGTGTAAGTGTGGATAAGCTAGCGACAACGATTTAACACCTTTTTACGACTGTCTGTCGTCTTGCACGTCTCACAAGTTTTCTTTGTGTAACAATATTTAAATAATTTACTAAAATTCATTCCTTCTACGAATATTAGGCAGTATGCAAAATTGTTATGTATACACTATGTAACAAAAACACTGCAATTCCTGGGGTCTTCTTTTTTACTAGTGTAAAGACATATTTATGGTATTGCCACCATTTAATTTAACATGTTTGATGTTATATTTGTTATAAATCACTGCATAGCACTACGTAAAATAAGTTTTATGTAAATAGTCTAGCTTTGAATGATGCAATGTTTTGCAATAACCTGTATCGTTTATAAGGACATGAAAATATTTTTTTATAATATAATTATAATTTTCAAAGGTTCTATGTAGTTATACTTCTCATATAAATGAAAGTCGATTAGTTTTCAGTGTAGCAGATTTGAATGGAATAACAAAGTTAGAAATTAAATAAACGACAAAATTATTGAGTCATATATTTTCAATTTTATCATCAATAAAATTGTGTTGATTAAATATTTGCCAATATTTAACTATTTGTTATGTGAGTAGCTATGTTTTATTTTTATCTATTACATTGTGGTGGTTTAGTAAAATAATTTTATATAAAACTTTTCTCTTGTAGCCTCTTGTAGTGGTTTTATAAATAAATAAATTTAAGTTGTATAAAAGTATGAAAGAGTACATACTACTGTTGCTCAGTTTTGTAGGGGAACATTAAAATTACCCAGAAGTGTTAATTAACAAGTGACCAGTTTTCTTTCATAGAATATGGGTCAGTGGTCATAGACGCATCTTTATTTATATGATACCTAAATATAGTTTACGTATTAAAACTTATTTATCTGATTATATAGATTCACATAGGCAACATTGTAAATTCAATAAAAAGTAAAATAAACAGTTAAATTATTGTGTGGTTCGCTAATGCTTTTTTATGTTTCGTTTCTTGCCACGTAGTGTTGATTTGAGCTTTGGAAATTCCATCATCATTCCGTCATCAAGACTAGGCTTGTGTTCTGTGATGTATTCTAGACTTCTTGTTTTTAATTGTATGAATCTGGGTGTAACAATATTATTACGTGACAGAATCCAATTACTATAAATAAACTCCATCGGTGTAGTTTTATTTCATGTAACCTTTGAATCAGTATCCTTTACACTAACAGATCATCATCCGATATCTCAGTCTTTAAGAGATACTTCTACTCTTATCTACTTTTTTTTTATTGCATGAGGTGGTAGACGAGCCTCGGCCCATCTGATGGTAAATAGTAACCGGCGCTCATGGACTCAACTGTACCGAGAGTATTGTCAAGCCGCTGCTCGCCATTTCATTTCATAGAAATCAAAGGTAGATAAGAGATTTGTCCGTGTGGTGACGGACTAAGAATACACGTGTTACCACCCCATGGGTGTTGTATGAGGCGACTAAGGGAAGTAAGCAATGATCACCCATTGCATGACTGGTGATAGGGCTGGGTACCAAGTAGGAGTACTCACTTGGTATCGGGCCCGAGCGGGTTGGTATCACCATCTCCAGTGTGACCGGAAGCGCATCGTTGCGTTTTGTCTGTAGCAGGAGATACCCGTTTATTCCTTGAATTCATATCGGTGAAATAAAATGGTGAGCAGCGGCTTGCTTGACAATACTCTCGGTATTGTTGAGTCCATGAGCGACGGGTTACCATTTATCATCAGATGGGCCGTGGCTCGTCTGCCACTAAATGCAATATGAAAAAAAACCGGTCTCATTAGAATACACGTGCGTGCGGAGGAGTTGTGAGAAATTTCGGCTATCGCACTGTACGCTGATGATATCTGGTTATTCCATTTATCAAATTCATTCGACACAATAATTAAAGATTCAAAAGGCAACCCCTATCACTATAAATAATCAACGACTCATCTAACATGGAAACCACAATTAAATGTAAATTAACTGCTCTTACTGAAATGTTAAGAAATATTATTAAATGCGTTCCCTAGTCAACTACGATCTCTGTATAGAGATATTATAAAGAGAGGCCGGATTTTGTGAGTTTGTTTAGGTATATGTCTGCGCCCCTGTCCCGCGCTGCAGCACGAAGCCAGTAGACCTCGGCCTGTAGAGGCCAAGGCGGGTTGCCTGCCAGCAGCGTGGCTGCGGCCCAGAACACCGTACGGTACACCCTAATGGCCCTCTGCGGACGTTGCAAGAAGGCCCTATTAGAGGCGTTGAGGGCGTCCGCCCAGATCAGGGCAACACACAGCGCCATAGACCGCAGAATACCGCTATAAAGTTGGCGGCAGCACGACCATGGGCCTCCAGTATTTGGCAGAAGCCTACCTAAGGCCCCGGCAGAATTAACGAGCCTCCATGGAATCGGAGCGCCTCTTTAATCGTCTCATGCCGACACTGTCACCTATTATGACGACACGTCGTCTCCCCCGGGCCCAGGCGGTTTATTTCACTCGTGCGTGCGGTCCGAGGTATCTTGGCCGCCTCCCATCGTTAAAGGGAGATTGGCTCCCTTTAACGAACGAAGTCTACCATACCAGGTCCCACCCATGGTATTCTCCGAAGAGCGTTTTAACGCCGTACAGACCGCACAGCGGGGTGCCGCCACGCACGATGCCGACCGGTACCCGGTGTTGCCCGGTAGCACAGTTGAGATTGAACGACATCGGCTGGACACAGCTGTATCGTGTGCCCCAGCCACGCTCCAGCCGACCAGGAGCCTCCCTGAGTCAGCGAGCGTCTTGGCCTCGTCAATAGGGCAGCGGATCTCGGCCATGCGCATGCCTCGAGGCAGCTCGACTCGAGCTCGACTTTTTCTCTGGTTATGGAGTCGTCCAGTCCCGTCACGCGAAGGTCGGCGCACTTGACGGGACGGACAACATCCGCCACTCCATCCCATGCAATCGATCTATTTACTGATTATACTGTGAGACGGGGTTGTGCGAGTTTTCTTGATTCTCATTATTTTCATTAGGTTTTGAAATAATTGACTCAAATTGTCGACCTTGATCAGTGGTTATTGTAGTTGGATATCCGAAGCGTGAAATCCAATGTTGATATGCGATCTTGCTAATTCGCATAGCCGATATACTCGTATTGTCTGTAGGAAATGTAGGAATAGCTTCGGGCCATTTGGTTGAACGGTCGATCATCGTAGCAATGACCTTGCGCGCTTGTAGGTAGTCTCCCGACAATATCGATGTGTAGGTGTTGCATTCGTTCGGTTGGCGGAAAAGTTGCGATTATTGAGAACGTGTGTCGCTGTATCTTGCTTTTTTGGCATTGTATACAGGTTCGAGTCCTTTTAGCGATATCAATGTTCATTGATGGCTAGAAATATTGTTGAGTGATAAGTTTGCGTGTTGTACGGATGCCTGGGTGACTGATATTGTGAACGGCGTTAAATATTTCTTGTCTGAACTTTTCTGGTACATACGGTCGTAGGTATGATGTAGATGTTTCACAATACAACTCGACGTTGGTGTTTGGTATCATTATTTTCTTGAGAATACAACTGCTGTCTTGTAATAATTGTTGTAATTATTGCTGTCCTTCTCTTGCGCGTTAGCTATGTCGTTATAGATGATTGTAGATGGGCAAGATATTGTTTCTATGCGGCTTAATGCATCGGCGACTATATTTTGTTTACCGCTTATATGACGTATGTCTGTCGTAAATTCGGGTAAAAAAAAAGTTGTCGTGTTCTTCTCGGGGTTTCGGTTTTCGATTGTATTTTTGACATGATGAACGTAAGTGGTTTGTGATCGGTGAATATGATGAGTTGTCGTCCCTCGAATGTTTTTCGGAAGTGCTTTATTGCCATATATATAGATAGTAGTTCTCACCAGTTTGGGGGTGAGAGGAACAGGGTGTAAGGTTCCTCATCCCCCATTGAAAAGGGAGATCCTCCGACCAGACGGGTGCTGTGTCTGGTGGGCTAGCTGCCCCACCAGGGGGGTGCAACTGCCATTCATTGGCTCATCAAAAAGATAGTGCGCTATATTACGCTATCTGGTGATGCAGGAACAATACTAACTTAGCAATTTATTGTCTAGAAAAGAATATAGATGGTGTTTTTCTCAATAGAGGCGCATTATTTCATTAAATATTTCCAAAAAATACTTTAAAATGCAACAATTTTATAAAATTAAATAACAGTTTGCAAAATCGCTATTCAAGTGTGAGCTCAGTTATTGTGTGATCAATTTATTACTTACGGACCACGCAATTCCAAAAACAAAAATATTAACTAAAGCGCCGTCTAGCTGCACGTGGTATAATCGCTCTTCATACATTTATTATATTTACAGCGCCATCTAGTTTTGAAAATTTTGTTCCGTGGTCACTAGATGGCGCTGTAAACAATAAATGTATGAAGAGCGATTATACCGCGTGCAGCTAGATGGCGCTTTAGTTTATATTTTTGTTTTTGGAATTGCGTCGTCCGTAATAAATTGATCACACAATAACAGAGCTCACACTTGAATAGCGATTTTGCAAACTGTTATTTAATTTTATAAAATTGTTGCATTTTAAAGTATTTTTTGGAAATATTTAATGAAATAATGCGCCTCTATTGAGAAAAACACCATCTATATTCTTTTCTAGACATTAAATTGCTAAGTTAGTATTGTTCCTGCATCACCAGATAGCGTAATATAGCGCACTATCTTTTTGATGAGCCAATGAATGGCAGTTGCACCCCCCTGCTACACTCTGTTACACTGATACTGGTCATTCTGATACACTGATGCTGATTACTCTGTAACACTGATACTGAGCTCTTAGGATGGGGACGTCTCCCTCTAAATGGCCTCCAAACCTCCCCTTATAGCCATTCCGAGCCTCGCTCTGTTGCTGACAGCTGTTCTGTCTGAATCTGAATCTCCGAGTCTGATCACTGAATCTGATCACTGTACCTGACCACTGAACCTGATCACTGAATCTGACCACTGAACCTGCTCACTGAATTTGACCACTGAATCTGACCACTGGACCTGGTCACTGAATCTGATTACTGAATCTGAATCTGATCACTGTTACTGTCCACAATTAATCCGATAGCATCGGATACTGATATAGTGGACAACGTCTATCAACAACTGGTACATAATACAACTATATCGAATAAGGTGTACACAGTAGCAGTCCAGCTGCGCGACGACGCCCGCCCCGCCTGCGAGCGCTTAACGCGCGTGGCTAAAGTGCCTAGTACACGGTTGTAAACCAACGCCGTAACAGATGTGGTGACCTTGCTAGATTACAACCGTGTAGACAGCAATTTGCAACCAAATTTGAAAACAGACAATCGGCCCCTAACCAAGGTCACCTCCGTTAGGGCGTTGGTTCACAACCGTGTAGCAGGAACTTTATACATACCTCCAGTCATTTTTTTGTCATACTATTGCTACTTACCTAACTACATTATTTCTTCGCATTCGCGACAGGGCTCCACCACCGAAGGAATGTAACATAGTTCCAGCGGCCCGCCAATAAAGGCGGAGAGATGGCACACGGCGGGTTTCTTTAGTGGTTGAAGGTCCCCCACACTACCTTGTTCGTTGCCCCGAACGACGGGATGTGCGGTTAGGAACACTTTTTCCCGCCTTAACAAGAAAAAAAAAACAGGGCTGTCCTGTCCAAAGTTGTACGGCTAATGTTTCAGCCACCTCTGGTGACTGGGCCTTGGATAGCTGAAGTACCCTGGCACCAGTTACGGACCGGCGCATCTTCAGTCCCTCATTTATCCCCAGGGCCGGCAGGTCTATGACCCGTTCTGCACGCAACATCGCGTCGGCGTATGTAACCCCTTGTTTCTCAGCCGCCGGCTATAATGTTACTATCACTACTGGCGAGCGAGGGTCCACGGGCGCCGACTTCTTCTTCTGCCGGGCCTTGCTCTTCCTTTTGGGCGCAGCAATAGTGGATGAAACAGCGGGCACGATAGTTTCTCCCCTTCCGCACCAACGTGATCCAGCTCTCCTCCAACATGGGGTCATGAGATGCATTGGCCTTTGGTGCGTTAGCCAGGGCTAGTGAGTCCTCTACCACCTTTTTTGAGGCGGTATTGGATGTATCCTTCCGCCTGTTGGCAGCAAGAGGAGGCCGGAGGGGTCGTTCAGGAGGCAGTCGTGCCTCCATCGCTACCAGGTACGCGAAAACCGTCATCGTAAGACGCGCGATCGAGCGCACCGTCTCCTCCGGCATGCCAGCAGAGGCCTGTTAGGTGGTAGAAGCAGCCGCAGAAGGCCGTGCGACCGTCTCTACGTAGTCCGGTTCAGTAGATCCTGCCCCTGCTAGTAGCACGGCGGTTCATGCCTCAACCCCTGCGCGAAGTCGTGACCTTCGAGGGAGGCATCTCCGTCGAGCTCCCATCATCGGACGCAGCGTCCCCCTGGTATAGGGTGCGCTTGCGCCAGAAGCGCAACGGGAATGGCTCCAGTAAAACTGCGGCCTCCGCCGGCCGCGGTGATTGCATTGTGGCAACTTCGCTCGGGCTAGCCTCCTCGGTTGCAGGCATCTTGGCGGCTGAAGGGCCTGCCGAGCTGCCCGCCACTGCGCCGTCACTTGATGATTGGGACGTCTTTCTGCCTTTGCGAATGGCTACATCGATGGGTACTTTATCTACGTTAAATATTACTAGTATGATTATTTTACCCTATGAATATTACTCAGTTATATAAGTTACTCTTTGGTAAATAATAGTAAATATTCTTTCTTGGTCTGTGGAAGTAATGATAGATCAAAGAGTAGAATAATCTAAAAAAAGAATGATAGATATATTATGTTGTGTTATCTAAGGTTGTGGGGTCACTCGCAATGTCATTCATCATTCATGCAGGCCTACATCACTCGCTCAAGGCCCCGAGTTACATGCCTACCGCTTCGCGTACCGACCACGGTACAACCGAGAGAAGACTGTCACACGCCCGCTTAAGCGCTCGCGCTTGTAGTATTGATGAAAATAAAATTATTTACGCGATTTAGGGTATTTCGACAATAAAATTGAATAACCAAAAATTTAGAGCTAAAACTCTAAACATATGATCAACAAAAACGAAAAACAATTTATAAAAAAATAATCCGACTTGAAAATAACATTTAAAATGATATAAAAAGTAACCAAATAGAATCTACTAGAAAAATATTTTTTTCACTACTCATACTCTGAAAGTAGGCCTGAAGTTGCCTGAGGAGTAAAAGTGGGCGATACAAATCGTATATAAAGGAGCGGGTTGAAAGTAATACTTTTCAGCCCTAGGAAGAATCTGGACCGGAGAATTACTTTCAACTGACAGCTGAGTAAAAGTGGGCGATACAATATATAGATACGAAATCAGATATTGGTACAATATCTAAAAATCGCTTACTGGCTCTTTCGAAAACTATGTATTACAATATCAGATTTGCGATGTACTGAATACTCGCTCACTCGTCTGTACCTACGCGATACGATACGCATCGGCCGCATGCATGCGATAAAGCGCGTAAGATACAAATATTACACTAGTTAGAGCGGTACAGCAATATTACAATATCAGATTTGCGATGTACTGAATACTCGCTCACTCGTCTGTACCTACGTGATACGATACGCATCGGCCACATGCGTGCGACAAAGCGCGTGAGATACAAATATTACACTAGTTAGAGCGGTACAGTAATATCACAATATCAGATTTTTGAACAGATTTGATATAAATATTATAAATAAGTAATTTTAAATCTTAATGCTATGCAAATAAAGCTTACTTTCTGTTAAGTACTAATCATGATATCAATGATGTCTAAAATTTTAATTATGTAGCCTTGAACTTTGGTACGAATTTTGGTACTTATGGACCATTATGCACGTAATAGTTTTATTAGGTACTTATTGTTTAATTGTGTCCGAATAGTTGCGTAAGAAAGTTTCATTTCTTTTAATTTCTTTCGCGTTCTAAATTTAGAAAGATTTGTGTATTATGGACGTTGGGGATTGTTTTAATGGATTTTTTTAATTAATATGTAGGTAGGTCCACATCCTCAATACTATACTAATAATAATATTACAATAAGTTAGTTATTTATTTCTACGCTAGAAATTCCCTAAAAATACTCTAGATATAATTTATATGGCAAAACAACGTTTGCCGGGTCAGCTAGTGACACAGAACAATATTACTCAAGAGGCTAGTGATAAATAAATACCGAATTAAACATCTATTATATAAGTACGAGTATCTACAATACGGAATTGTATTGAAATCTATGATATTATCGTATCCTATTTAAAGATGCGCATCTGATTTGATTTCTGAATTCTGAATCTACTTGTATGTAGGATACGCGAACGTAAAATATCTCTATATATTAAAATATAAGATTTTGAAATCTGATATTGAAAATCGAAATCTGATTCAGATAGGATTCTCAGATAAATAGAAGTGGGATACAAATCGTATATAAATACGAAATCTGATATTGGTGCAATATCTAAAAATCACTTACTGGCTCTTTCGAAATCTAAGTATTACAATATCAGATTTGCTATGTACTGAATACTCGCTCACTCGTCTGTACCTACGCGATACGATACGCATCGGCCGCATGCGTGCGACAAAGCGCGTAAGATACAAATATTACACTAGTTAGAGCGGTACAGCAATATAACAATATCAGATTTGCGATGTACTGTACCTACGCGATACGATACGCATCGGCCACACGCGTGCGACAAAGCGCATGAGATACAAATATTACACTAGTTAGAGCGGTACAGTAATATCACAATATCAGATTTTTGAACAAATTTTATATAAATAAGTAATTTTTAATCTTAACACTATGCAAATAAAGCTTACTTTCTGGTAAGTACTAATCATGATATCAATGATGTCTAATATTTACTTAAGCGCCTTACGCACCTTCCATCCCCGCTGTACGTCCGCTCAAGGCCGCGGTGCTGGACGTAGCATACGCACCATCGTGCGGGTGCGAGCATCCAGCGTGAGGGCTGTCCACTTAAAAATTATATCGATATTTATATACGATTTAAAAATCGAATCCTAGTATTGATATTTATATCCATCCATCAGCCTTTTAAAGTTCACTGCTGGACATAGGCCTCCCCAAGAATGGGGGAAAGTGCAGTAATCGCCACGCTTGGCAGGCGGGTTGGCGATCGCAGTGGATGTTGTTAATACTCGATGGAGTGCTGCTGCCCACTCCCTCGGTATTCCCTCAGTCGGATCTTACGACTCCCATGGGTGGAGAGGGGTGGGACAATTCTAAAGCCGGCCCCACACGGCAATTGATATTTGAATATCGCTTGAAGAACATCGGTATTTTTCAATATCGAATATACCCATTAAAGTTTAACGTTAGTTACCTTTCTCCAGTCAAACGCAAAAAGCTAGCTACTGTATTTGATTTAGTATGTGTGAATGTAGAATCGGAGATCAGAATTTCATAGCTACACAAGTAGTGTACCTAATGATAGAGGTTTTCTATGCGTATTACTTGAATAGAACTGTACTACTAAGATAGTAGTGAGATGACTGTAATGAGTTATATTATATTATGTTTGTAAGTAAAACGACGCGTCACCCAGGACGTTAAGTATGAATGTGTTGTCGAATTAGCAGTCGAGAGCAGTTGTCACGATTGCTGAATTAGCAACACACCTGGACGGTATCCAGGAGATGCTGGTTCAAATCCTGCTCGTGACTGTTATTTTCGATTTCACATTTTCCACTTTGTGTTTAATATCATAGTTATCTTTTAAAATTATTCCGGTGATCATATGTCAAACTATTGCTGTCTCGGTAATGCATACGCTGAGAACGTGTCTATAATATCCTCTGTCTACGATCAGGATAAATAATTTAGCTGCTCACTGACAAATGTCTTACCTGTTAATTATGTTTTTTAACGTTTTGTTTTTATTGTAATTATTAGTCCGATATATTTTTAATAGATTTGGCAAAAAAATAAAAAGGAATATTTGATGTTCCTATAAATAAATTAATCGAATAGAATAAATAATTGTCAAAACATCAATAAATCATCATCAATTCGATATATAGTATGGAAAACATCGAATAAGTTCGATATATCGATATTTAGTGAATACCCTAGTGCTAGATGTAGTCGATGAATAAACTGAGTGCACATGTTAGGTACATATTTACATGTTTAAAATGCCACCAGTTTTATCAAAACGACAAAAAATGGGAGTTGTTGTTGACAGCACCAGAAGAGAGGAAAAAATAAGAAGAGATTTTGTATATTTTTTTTTTTGTTTATGTTTTAGTTCACGCAGGAAACACTTCACAGACAATTGTAGCACTTGTATCTTTCAATAAATCTAGTTATTTTTTGCTATCCTATATTTGTCGCAAGCTCTAAATCTTGAATGAATCTGCTGGACAACAAGCTTAAGCGCCTTCCATTTTGTTATACGTTCCGCCAAGGACATGCACGATACACGACGAAAAACGATAGTGAATAGTCTCGACGTACGTCAATAATTATTATTAATTGCTTGCTGGACTTGCACGACCAATTTTGCCTCCAGCAAGCACCCCCACCTCGTGCAGATCAGTGTTTCCAGATCCCAAAAGTAAAATTACAGTGTTGTCAGCTAAAAAATACAGAAGTTTCTAAAAACAATACAGCATATTTCAGAATTGATTACAGTAAAACTTTGTTTAAATATTAAAAGGAAAATAAGCTGCTTTATTAGTTTATTTGTAAATACAAATGATTGAGTTATTCTAAAAGAATTTCGTCGTGATTTTCAAAAAATTTTGCCGTCATCCTCGAAATCATTTCGTCGTCCTGGATTAAACTTGAAGCAGTTTTCGGAATTTCGACGAATGGCTTACTGAGCTAACATATTTCCCATGGTATTTGTAATCAGACAGTTCCTCTGCTTGGTTTTTATATTATTTATTTCACTGAAATAAATAATAAAACAACCAAGCAGAATGCAATCGCACTCAGCATTCAAGTGAGGCAAAGACAATACTTGCAGCTGTAGAATGAAAAACGAAACGTAAGACGAACTTTTGTTTCACTTCCTTGGGATTATTTGTGATTGGTCGTCTGTATCACGCGTCAAAGTCTCGACTAATCAGAAATCACATGTCGGACTGTTGATCAATTATAATGACTCGAAACGAAAGTTTGTCTAACGTTTCGTTTTTCATTCTAAGGGGGCTGTTCCTTTGTCAAACAGAGAGGGCTAGTTGCGCAAGTTGCCCGGTGCGCTCTGCGTAAGTTCTGAATTATCGGGGGATTCCCTGCACGTAAACGATCTGCAACTATGTGACAATCCCACTCTACATTATATATGGATAAATGCCAGTGATTCTAGATTAGCTGCGTTTCGTTTTACGTCTCTACGTATATATTAGATATGATTGGGATTAATACAGTATATTCATATACTGTATTTTATCATTACAGTATACAGTAGAAAAGTCTAAAATACAGTAAATCTACTGTAATTACTACTTTAAACACAAAGTGAAAAATGTGAAATCGAAAATAACAGTCAGGAGCAGGATTTGAACCTGCATCTTCTGGATACCGTCCAGATGCTTTACCAATAAAGTTATTTTCGATGCAGGTTCAAATCCTGCTCCTGACTGTTATTTTCGATTTCACATTTTTCACTTTGTGTTTAATGTATAGTGCTAAGCATGTCAAATGCTAAAAATATATATAAAAATATCTAAAGTAATTACTACTGTTTGATTCGTCTTGAGCAGTACTTACTTTGTCAAGATATAATCGTTTTATATCTACAAAATAATTTCGATGTTTTCACATCTGGTAACGTCCCACGACGTCTAGCTTTTAATTTTTATTTCAAAAAATATTTTTAATTTTATTCACTTACCTTCAGAAACTCATCCTTTAAAGCTTCATAAATTGCTAAACAAGTTTCAGGAATAATTGTATTCATTAACTGTGGTGAAATTGCATACAATACCATAAGTTCAGGATAACTTTCTCCCGTCGCAAGATATCGTAAGGTTACAAGTAAACGTTCCTTTGCTGAGACACTATCTCTCATAACAGTATCATGACGTTGTATTTTGGGTCCGACTGTTATAAATAACATCTCTAATATTTCAGTATACACCCTAAGATAATTATGAAAATCTATCACATTTAAATCTTTCATTATATTATTCATTTGAGTATAGTTTGCACGTTTATGATAATTTTTTTTCATCCAAAACCTTTTTTTATTTTTTGTCCTCGTTGCTGACAACATCAGAAGAACTCCCATTTTTTGTCGTTTTGATAAAACTGGTGGCATTTTAAATTAACATGTAAATATTGTAGGTACCTACTTAATAACACATACGCTCAGTATAATCATTTGATTATATCTTTCTCTACATCTCTAGCGCTAGCGAAGCGAGCAAGATAAAGATAAATATCTAGTTCTCATATATATTGTATGTACTCTGTGATCTCTAACATAGCCACAGAACAATACTAAGCATAGCACGCACAACGTACGATCGGTTCGACGTACGTCTGCGCCACTATTCAGCTATTCACTGTCCATCTGCACGATGTTCGAAGTGGTGAGGGTGCTTGCTGGATACAAAACGGGTCGTGCACGTCCAGCAAGCAATTAATAATAATTATTAACGTACGTCGAGACTGTTCACAGCAGTGTTCACTATCGTTTTTCGTCGTGCATCGTGTATGTCCTTGGCGGGACGTATAACAAAATGGAAGGCGCTTAAGCTTGTCCAGCAGATTCATTCAAGATTTAGAGCTTGCGACAAATATAGGATAGCAAAAAATAACAAGATTTATTGAAAGATACAAGTGCTACAATTGTCTGTGAAATGTCTCCTGCGAACTACAACATAAACAAAATAAAAATTATACAAAATCTCTTCTTATTTTTTCCTCTCTTCTGGTGTTGTCAACAACAACTCCCATTTTTTGTCGTTTTGATAAAACTGGTGGCATTTTAAACATGTAAATATGCACCTAAAACATGTGCGCTCAGTTTATTCATCGACTACATCTAGCACTAGGGTATTCACTAAATATCGATATATCGAACTTATTCGATGTTTTCCATACTATATATCGAATTGATGATGATTTATTGATGTTTTGACAATTATTTATTTTATTTGATTAATCGATATATTTATTTATAGAAACATCAAATATTCCTTCTTATTTTTTTGCCAAATCTATTAAAAATATATCGGATTAATAATTACAATAAAAACAAAACGTTAAAAAACATAATTAACAGGTAAGGCATTTGTCAGTGAGCAGCTAAATTATTTATCCTGATCGTAGACAGAGGATATTATAGACACGTTCTCAGCGTATGCATTACCAAGACAGCAATAGTTTGACATATGATAACCGGAATAATTTTAAAAGATAACTATGATATTAAACACAAAGTGGAAAATATGAAATCGAAAATAACAGTCACGAGCAGGATTTGAACCTGCATCTCCTGCAGGTGTGTTGCTAATTCAGCAATCGTGACAACTGCTCTCGACTGCTAATTTCGACAACACATTCATACTTAACGTCCTGGGTGACGCGTCGTTTTACTTACAAACATAATATAATATAACTCATTACAGTCATCTCACTACTATCTTAGTAGTACAGTTCTATTCAAGTAACACGCATAGAAAACCTCTATCATTAGGTACACTACTTGTGTAGCTATGAAATTCTGATCTCCGATTCTACATTCACACATACTAAATCAAATACAGTAGCTAGCTTTTTGCGTTTGACTGGAGAAAGGTAACTAACGTTAAACTTTAATGGGTATATTCGATATTGAAAAATACCGATGTTCTTCAAGCGATATATAAATATCAATACTGGGATTCGATTTTTAAATCGTATATAAATATCGATATACTTTTTAAGTGGACAGCCCTCACGCTGGATGCTCACACCCGCACGATGGTGCGTATGCTACGTCCAGCACCACGGCCTTGAGCGGACGTACAGCGGGGATGGAAGGTGCGTAAGGCGCTTTAGCCTTGAACTTGAGCGCATTTTGGTACTTATGGACTATTATGCACGTAATAGTTTTATTAATTATTAGGTACTTATTGTTTAATTGTGTCCGAATAGTTGCGGAAGAAAGTTTCATTTCTTTTAATTTAATTCGCGTTCTAAAATTTATAAAGATTTTTGTGTGTTATGGACGTTGGGGATTGTTTTAATGGATTTCTTAATTAATATGTATAGTGTAAAATAATAACAGATAAAATAGTACTAGTGTATATAATAATAAAAATATAAGTAGTCAAGTGAAACTATTGTGTTTTCTTTCACTAGTGTAAATACATTTGTAAATATTCATTATAATTTAAAGTAAGTTTATGTGTAAGATTATGCAAAAAATCTTTTAAATAAAGTGTACATACCTTTTTTTTTTGTAAAGATTAGTTGTAAATATCATAAATGTCGCGAAAAAATATGAGCGTCGTTTGGGACTATTTTGAAAAAATAAACGACTGATAAAAAAGCTAGATGTAGTGTTTGTGGTGATCTGTATAGCTACAAGGGATCGACCGGTAATTTAAAAGCACATTTAAAGAAGAGGCACTTGGATGCGTACACCCAAGTCGTAACGGCACAGCAGCCAATAAGGTCAGAACCACAAAGGGCCTCGACTTATGTGTCTGTTCCTGTTACTGCGACATCTGCCCCTATACCTATTTTTTAACTAGTTTAAATAACAAAAATGGCATCAAAAATATCATGAGTGTTAAAAATAGTGCTTGTTCTTTATATATGTGTGTAGATATTATTTTACAAGTGCAATATATGACAAATAGAGACATTTTAATTTTGAAAAATCAGTTGTTCCGTGTAAATCTGGAGTAGAACCCACCTCAACGCTTCACTTATGAGGCGTGCAATAACATCGCAGTAAAATAATGATCAAGTAAGTACTGCGCGCGCATTTATGATGTGCATGTATACCACATCCTCACACACAACAAGTTAGTTATTTTTTTCTACGCTAGAAATTCCCTAAAAATACTCTAGATATAATTTATATGGCAAAACAACGTTTGCCGGGTCAGCTACAGCTAGTGATAAATAAATAGGTACCGAATTAAACATCTATTATACATATAAGTACGAGTATATCTACAATATCGAATTGTATTGAAATCTATGATATTGTCGTATCCTATTTAAAGATGCGCATCGGATTCGGATTAGATTTCTGAAATCTGAATCTACTCGTATGATGGATACGCGAACGTAAAATGTCAGATATTAAAATATAAGATTTTGAAATCTGATATTGAAATTCGAAATCTGATTCAGATACGATTCTCAGAAAAAGTGATACGACCCACGCCTACAGATAAAGCGATATGACCTGCGCCTACAGCCGAGTAATTATAAAAAAAAAAAAAGTGAAAAGGTTCTATTTTCTGTACAGCCAGTCAATTACAGCGCGATGCAAATATATTATAAAGTTATTCTCGAACTTATAAGGTACTGCATGTAACGAAACCATACCGCGATTCAGCCGAGGTGCATAACGCCATCTATCGAGAGTCGGGTAAACTTTTGTTACAGTACCTATTTATTAAAGAATTTGTTTTTTATATGACTTTATTTTAATATAGTTGCAACTATATCTTTAAAATAACGGAGATTTATATTTTTTCAATGATTAAAATGAAAAATAATGGCTGAATAGCTGACAGGCCACAGAAAAAAAACAAAATTGGCGGGAAAACGGCGAAACCAAATTAAATTTTTTAGTCTCCCATTTTTTCTTTAGCTAATTCAGGATTTTTTTTTTAGTTTCCTCGTATTCGTAATGAAAAGCACAGTGCTTACCTCGGGATAAATACTTATTTAGTCCCTCGAACTATTGGAGCCCTCGCTACGCTCGGGCGCCAAACCCCGTCTCGGGCCTTAAATAAGCTGCTTTCATCCCTCGGGTAACAATGTACTATTTAAGTTTTATAAACGACAGCTTTGATGCTGTCGGTGGAGTCAGTAGTCTCCGAAACCGGTGAGCGGAAACCGGAGAGTGTATGAAGAGAATTATGAATGTTGAGGAAGCGAGAGATGTATGCAAGAATAGAGCCTTTTGTTGCTCTGTTCTCTCTGCCTACCCCCCCAAGGGAGATAGCGTGATGATAAGTAAGTAAGTAAAATCATCATAGGTGCAACCCTAGTGCATTCGTTGAATGACGCGGTTGCCCGAGGATCATGCGGCAGGCAAAACAATCACAACTGTATTTCTGTATTCATAAGGTACATTTCTTCTCGCTACGAACAATTAGTATTATTATTAAGATTTTGTAGGCTATTTTAGAGAGACTGGACGAGTTTTAATGGAAGTGAGGTTTCTGTCCGTAGGACTAGTATTTATTCTGTGATTCATGTCTAGGGGCACGGTATCGAATAGAAAGTATCGATACTGTGCTCATGAGTTGTATCGAAAAAAAAGTATCGTACTCGTAATGGTATCGAAACAAAAGTATCGATACCTCAAAGTATCGAGTACTTTTCTTTGTTAAGGCGTGAAAAAATTTACCTAACCGCACACTCCATCATTCAGGGTAACGAACAGGGTATTGTGGGGCAGTCAGTGACTGGGGATGTTCCGATACCCACGAGGTATACCCTCCTTCTCATATAAGTAGAACTCGAATCTATTACTACTCTGAATGCCCCTAAAGTATAGATTCTTACTCATATCGATCCTATTTTTGAAATGAATACTTCTTTAGAATCATTGTGATTTGAAACTGGATGAAACGAAAATGCGTCACGAAAAGGTTCAATTCAAACATACGTATTAACGTATAGTGTCGTATAGGATTGACAGTCAGTTGCAGCAGAGTAAATTAAAGTTATTTTAACTTTAAAATATTTTTTTTATCCCATAAAGTATTCCTTGGATTTGAAACCTCGGTCTCCGGTTTGTGTGATGATTACTTAAACCGTATATATGACCAGAACATAATATTTTTGGTTTGAAAAAGTGGTATGCGTTCAATTCAATAATAAACTAATATCCGTTTTGCTATGTTCACTTGGTATTCCCATGCCAGTTATAAAGTATTTTTCTCACCTACTATCGAAAAGAATCATATACTTTTGTTAATTATGTTGCTATGGTGAGGTTTACAAGATTTTTTACCAAAGTTGTCCCATGAATTCCTATGGGATCCGTTATATCGTTGCAGAAAACAAACATGAATTTTAATACTCCATCAAATTTAATTAATGAGAGGTCATTTTAAGCTTGGTAAAAAATAATAAACCTGACATTTATCTTAATGCTCGAGATACTCTATATTCATCTCAATATCTCGTAGGCTGCTTTTCAGAAGTTTCACTTCTGGCGTGTGTGAATTGCACAAATGTTTTTTTTTATATAGAACTTTCATTAAGTCGCACCGACAAGATGTCTACTTTTAGATTAAATTCACAGTTCTGATACAATTACAATTATTTTGATCTGTATTTTAGCACTACACATCCTCAGCTACTTTAAAGAATTAATTATTCGTGAAAGTGGATAAAGGGAACTTTATTGCTAGCAGGATTTGAAACTGCGTCTCATCAACCTCGGATTGGATGGGACGCAGGTTCGAATCCTGCTTGCAGTAAAGTTCCCTTTTTACTACGAATGGAGTTTTTAATTCAGTGAAGTGAATCAAGTGAACTGTAAATGGAACGAAAAATACGAACACAATCTAATTTATTAGAAGGGTTGACATGATTGAACTATATGGTGTTGCTATAAACATGAACCGCAGAGCCAAGTTTTAGGAAGGTATTTTCTGAGATATATTCGATACGATGCCTGTCTAACGCCCGTATTCAAGAACGATACTCAGGTAAGGTAGCAAGCAACACTATGCTAAGTCAGGTATTTCTCACTGCGTTCGTCAGAGCAAGCCATTCTATTCACAAACAATACTCAAGCGATACTTTACTATGCAAATGCATGGCATCAATTATAGACCTGTGATTGGCTTCGATCAACATTGATCGACGGTGATTGGTCCCTTTCTGTTGCTAAGTACTGTATACTCAGACTAAATACGTCCTAGACAGAGCGAAGAAAATTCTTTGACATATATGAGCGAGAACGTAAGATACAATTTATTGGTGCAAAACACAGACAAAGTCATAGATTTTTGTCTTTGTCGCCGTGGCCAGTTTTTGGTATTGTCACGATGACAAAATGCTTTGTCTGCCACGATTCAGCTGACATAAACGAACATTTATATAAAAATTTGGGTTTTAATTAAAATTTAATGTTAATTTGTGTTAATGAGTGTTTTGAGAAAAAGACTACGTGATAATAGTGGTTGTAAAATAGTGTACTATGCTACAAAAGCTACAAAGCGAAAAAATATAGGTATAACATTTCATTCATATATAGTCGAAAATGAAAAAAATTAATGATTGATTGCTATAAAGTGATATAAAATGGGCTTTTTTACTCAAAATTAATAATTGCTACTAAGATCCACATAACACGTTTTCTAGCTAACTTTCTATTACTAAGAATTGTTTCGGTGTCGCCTTATTGCGAAATTAATTTTCCCAGTTTTCACTTTACTTAAATTTATATGTAATTTATGAGATGATGATAAATATTTACTATTTTAGGTTTCCCTCTAATCCAGATGCGAGATCGAAATGGGTGTATGCTACGGGAAAACGAGGCAACCCACGGAATACCCAAAATATGTTCTACGACATTTTGTTGATGTTTCATTATCATCCATCCATCCATCAGCCTTTCCAACGTCCACTGGACATAGGTCTCCCCAAGAATGGGGGATAGTGCCGTAATCGCCACGCTTGACAGGCGGTTTGGCTATCACAGTGGATGTTGTCAATACTCGAAGGAGTGCTGCTGCCCACTTCCCCGGTATTCCCTCAGTCGGCTCTTACGACTCCCGTGGGTGGAGGGGTGGGACAATTCTAAAGCCGGCCCCACACGGCACGACATAATAAGAAAATAGTAACGATAGAAGCAAAATCATAGCCAGTGAATATGTTCATGTAAGTAAAGCTTTTAAAGCCTTTGTAACTTCAAAAAACCTACCTACTGACTACCGCTGTAGTCATAATCTAGAATTCAGAGAAACTGATTTGCTCTAAGTTCTTATTCAATTAGTTAAATCAGCGCTGGAAGGAAGATAGTTATTTTCTTATTGGACCCAGAAAAGAAAGAAAAGATAATTTAATTATATTCTTGTGTACTATTATTTTATTAAATATAACTTATTATTATTTACCAGATGAGATATCGAACAGAACGGCAATTTATGGAGCAGCGATACTTACCTTGCATCAAGGCTCAAAGTCTTGGTATTTCCCTACGTGATCAAATTCTTATTACGGAGATCCGTAGAACGTGAATATCCGACATAGCCTGCCAGGTTTGCATGCTGAAGTGGCAATGGGCAGGCCATATCGCTCGACGAGCTCACAATCGTTGGGGAAAAAGGTTTTCGAGTTGCGACCACGTATCGGACAGCGCAGCGTAATATTGCCTCCCACCAGATGGACCAAATATATGATCGAAGCTGCAGGGAGCCGTTGGATGCAGTCAGCACAAGCCCGCTAGTTCTGGTGCTCTCTTGGGGAGGCCAATGTCCAGCAGTGGACGTTTAAAGAATGATGGTTGGATGAATAGAGGGGTGGTAGATTTACTTTTAAATAATTATTTTGATAAACGCTGTGATTTTCAATTAAATATTTGTTTCGAAGAGTTTCTTATTACGATTAAGTTACAGACCTCATTCTAACTATCGTTTATTTTGCCCAAATATGGTTAAATATTTGTCAACTTGGCAACATTTAAAAAAAATATTTGCTGTTTCAAGTGCGGCCACGCCGTGGCTCTGTCTAGTTAGTCTGAGACTGTATAGTATTTGGCAGATGTGCAGATGACATAAATAATTAAAAAAATGTATTTTAAATAAAAAGGAGGATTTATGTCCATCTTTAAAGCGTGTTATTTTATTATTGATATTATTGTTCTCTTAATTAATTTTGTTACATATTTCATACCTTTTCAAAATACCTACACAATCTCAAACAAAATCTCTAGGTACTATAAAAACACAAACAAAAATAAACACAACAGAATATATATAATTTGGAAATACACGGTGTAAGACACGGATCTACGCAGACTGATGGGGTGACTTCAGTATATAATACTAAGATGACCGGTACATGAAATTAGTTCAGGAACCTTATGGAAATCCAATAAACTTGATTTGTTTTATTAGCTCACACGCAATGTATCGTTAACGCTGCAAAACTCACGTAGCGGACGGCCGCCCTTCCCGCCACAGCATCAATGCTTAGCGTCGAACGCGCTCAGGACACACGTACAGGAGCGGCTACACATTTGGCACAGAACTGCAACGTCGCGGTGTCCTACGTTTAATTAAACTATTGATTTATCTACTTATATAATTGCTTTTTTTTAGGCGGGTTTTTCATAGTTCTAGGATTAAGCCCACTTCTCAAACGTTTTACCCGCACGCCGTGCGGATTATAAGAGAAAATGCTAAACGCGCGTAAACTGTAATGTTATTTTATGTTATTTATTCATGTAGGTGCCTACACGGACATTGTGACAATAAGCCAACCGCCGCGGGCGACTTGCCTTGCCGCCAAAAAGTCCCCTACTTACTACATCAGTGTAGTCATTTATAAGATAGGTACCTAATAACCGTATCTAGTCGGCCAGTCGCATAAGTAGATACTTAAATAAATGTATCATACAAAAATTATACATTTTAACTGCCTCGGTGGTGTAGCGGTAGTGTATGCGACTGCTAAGCATGAGGTCTCGGGTTCGATCCCCGGGTCGGGCAATGTTATTGAGCTTTTTCCTAAAAAGAAAAATTCTCAGTAGCAGTCCCGAGTTTTGAAATGTGCCCGATAGAATTCAATAGGCTCGCCCTCTATTACGTGAGACTCAAACATAGCTGGCGAGTCGTGGGTGTGTAATACACCTCTGCCTACCCTTTCGCTGAATACAAGCGTGATGCTATGTTATGTTATGTTTTGTTTACAAAAATTACTTAAATAAAATACCTACGTCTTGACAAGCCTGATGGTTTATTTATGACAACTACATTTCATTTTGTGTATACTGAAGTCCATTGAAATGATACATTTTTTGGGCTTTATAGCTTGTAAAAGTTTTTGAATATCAAGATGGGTTATCAAGATTTTTCTACTTTTAAGCATTTCACATGCTAGGCAATTTAAATTAAAATTTGTGGGGTGGCCGATCGGATAGACAGTCGGACCGGATTTCTGAAGACGCGGGTTCCATTCCCGCCCCCAACTGTAATTTTTCTATTTTCACCAATTTAATATCAAGATTTACTCAAAAGTTAAATCCATGTTTATGGTCACAACCATTGTCCCATGGCCGCCGTGGTGCGGGGTGCGAAGGGTTTTTCCGCTATATCGGCAAACTCTTAGAATATTTTCTAAGGGGAAAACTACCTACCTATTCGTAGCATAAACTAGGTAATAGAATTTGTTTTACAATTTTAGTACCTACCTACTGTAACTTTTAATCGTAGAACCAAAACAAAAAAGTTTACTTGTAGGTACCTACCTAGTTTATTATTTTTTTCGAAACTTAATTTTTAGACTTACCTACGTCACGGTAATAATATCTACGTCGCTTTTTGACGAACATACAGACTGCAAAGTAGGTATATAACTTTAGGTAAACGCCGCGCCGACTAGACCATCCGATCGGAAGCGCACTGGTAGGTACGTTGCGAGGGGTAGGTATGCGGCGAGTACAATGAACTCTGTAGCTAGGTAGAAATTTAACAGCTGATTTAATGCGGCCTTCGTAAAAGGAGTTCAACATCCATTGCTGTTTTCTTTATTTTAGCTATTTTATTTAAATTAGTGGACTGCTGCGTGCAGAGAATGTAATTGTACATTAAAATAAAGGCACAGTAAATGAAAAAGACGATGAAAAAATAAAAAAAATCCGGAGAAAATTTCCAGTGGAATATGACTCAGAATGAGGACCTGAATGCATCCTTTCATTTTATGGAGCACCGTCTCTTCCACCCGGTATATAAAATAGTGGCCCACCGATATCGGGTGCAGGGACCCAGCTGCCGGTGATTAGGGCTCCAAAAAAGGAACCCCCTTACAATAGGTACCTACGTACCGTGTCGAGGAGTACTGCCTTTTTCATTAAGCCCTTAATCCGGCTGTCTAACGACAGTCTCTTTAGGTGTTGTTCGAGACTCTTGGCGATTCGTCCCTTAACCGATATGACTATCGGAACAATATGAATGTGCATACGATTTCGGATTCTCTAAAAACAAGTATACCTAAGTTCGTAGAGCCTTGCTAATCCCAGCACGAATGGGCCGGTTCGATCGGGGAAGTACCACCCTCTCAGATTAGATCAGCTTGTAACAACGGTAGTTACTCCTACCTTTGTGTTTCGTATTTCGAGAGAGAGGCCCAGTCTATAGGCTGTCTATAGGCTTCGATAACCGCTTACGATCAGGTGAGCCATATGGTTGTTCACCATCCCATCTAGTATAAAAAACAGCTGTGGCCTTCAATGTACAACCGGACGAGTCTCAAAGGAAAACTGTGCATTAAAGAGATGGTGAGAGAATATTAAATATCAAGAAAAGAAGGAGCTTTCTTAGGTATCCAATTATATGAGACGCACAGGTGGAGGCGGTGGTCCTGCAGCCTCATCTGGTTTGATTTATATGAATAATAACATATAATATCGCAAACTATGATATGAATACAAACAAAATTTCAAAGACCAAATTTACTACTGAATATAACCTCATTTGGGACTAAAGCTACACTATGCGATGGTTAAAATGGCTGCCTAGCTACTTTACGTAAGTGATGTTCCAAATGAACGCATAGCATTGCACACCGCTTAAGTATTGTTTATGAATCCGATTTACAGGCCCTATGCCATATGCGCTCGTGCGCACTGTGAGACTTCATAGTATTGTTCTTGAATACGGGTGTAAAAGTAGTCATCTTTGAAGTAGTCATTGAGTATAAGTAATTAAGTATTGAATAGAAAGTATCAAGTACAAAAGTATCGGATTCGAATGGAAAAGTAATCGATACCACAAACTATTGATACTTTTTTCGTGTCCCTATTCATGTCATAACTCATAGATGAAGATAATTTTCTATGTGCACAGATTATATATAATTATATGTCCAAAGAGTATATAGGTACTATGGAGGGTAGAGGTAAGGAGGACCAACTCATATGGAGGCCAAACTGAAAAAGTGTCCAGCTGAAAGCATCAAATAACAGTTCAAAAAGTGACCAGAATGGCGCTTGTGTAGATTTAGGTTCGATACGAACTTAGCGGTTGCAGACAAAGTGAAGTGTGCTGAGTAGAAATATTAACACACACACACAAGGGTTAAAACATTTTCTCTGTTTTTCCTTCATTTCACCTCGAAACAATTACTTACTAACACTACAAAACAGCAATAAGCAAGTTCGTAAACTACATTTGCAACTTTTGCAAGTGACAGACAGCCATTTTTTTTACATTTGACAAATGACAAATAATGTATTAGGCTGTGTTCCGATATATACACTGCTAGCACTAACCAGTGCTCTTACTGGAGAAAAATAATTCCGTTATAGACTGAGTATTCTACTGCCGCAGTATTCTGGGGAAATATATGACGTCATAAATCGCCGCCATTTTTGTACTGTGAGCAGTGTGAGCACTGGCGTTTTCGAGGTAAGGTGCTCTCAGTGGTTTGATCACGTGATCAACAGCGTCCAGAAAATTAACCACTTGCACTATTAAAAAGTATTATTGTTATTGAATATTGTTATTCAAAGATACCGAACCAAGGAAAATTTAAAGAAATTGTGTTTATTGCAGTGTGAAACCAATACTTTGTATGAAATGAAAGTAAGGACAGATTAGTATACTGGACTGCATTCCGTTATAAACAGTAGCCAGTATTGCTAAATATAATGGAACGACTTTGCAGTATACTAAATTGACGTCACACCTTACAGTGCTTGCAGTGTATATCGGAACACACCCTTAGTCTGTGATGTTTTGTCAGTATTGCCACCAATGAAAAATAAATAATATATTTAATTCTTTTTTTCTATACAGTATCATTATTAGGAACCCCCTAGGTATGTATCCCCTATGCCGCATATTCGTAAAAGAAAGTTGACCGGGCCTGGAGCAGGCCTATCAAGGCCTATTTATATTATTATAATAATTGGATTTATATTACCTGTAGGCTGTATTATTGGGCCACGAATTTAAAGTACATATAAGCCAGAAGAAGAAAAGAATTGAACAGTACACAATAGTAATGTGCCTTTGTTTTCTTTTTATTGATCTTAAATTGTGAACGAATCAAACATTAATTTGGAATATACCAGTGTCTATTCCATTTCATTTTTTATTATTAGATTTTGGCTTATTGGCAGTGTTGTTGTCATCGATATGGTACAGGAAAATTATTTTATACTATCGAGATACCTATCAGTTTATAAGTTTCCTTTACGCAACTGGAAATGAAATATTTAAAAGGTGTTTAGTGTATGAATGAGACAAGCTTAGAAGGTAAAGTAACTTAATTCTAAAGCCGGCCCCACACGGCACGACATAATAAGAAAATAGTAACGATAGAAGCAAAATCATAGCCAGTGAATATGTTCATGTAAGTAAAGCTTTTAAAGCCTTTGTAACTTCAAAAAACCTACCTACTGACTACCGCTGTAGTCATAATCTAGAATTCAGAGAAACTGATTTGCTCTAAGTTCTTATTCAATTAGTTAAATCAGCGCTGGAAGGAAGATAGTTATTTTCTTATTGGACCCAGAAAAGAAAGAAAAGATAATTTAATTATATTCTTGTGTACTATTATTTTATTAAATATAACTTATTATTATTTACCAGATGAGATATCGAACAGAACGGCAATTTATGGAGCAGCGATACTTACCTTGCATCAAGGCTCAAAGTCTTGGTATTTCCCTACGTGATCAAATTCTTATTACGGAGATCCGTAGAACGTGAATATCCGACATAGCCTGCCAGGTTTGCATGCTGAAGTGGCAATGGGCAGGCCATATCGCTCGACGAGCTCACAATCGTTGGGGAAAAAGGTTTTCGAGTTGCGACCACGTATCGGACAGCGCAGCGTAATATTGCCTCCCACCAGATGGACCAAATATATGATCGAAGCTGCAGGGAGCCGTTGGATGCAGTCAGCACAAGCCCGCTAGTTCTGGTGCTCTCTTGGGGAGGCCAATGTCCAGCAGTGGACGTTTAAAGAATGATGGTTGGATGAATAGAGGGGTGGTAGATTTACTTTTAAATAATTATTTTGATAAACGCTGTGATTTTCAATTAAATATTTGTTTCGAAGAGTTTCTTATTACGATTAAGTTACAGACCTCATTCTAACTATCGTTTATTTTGCCCAAATATGGTTAAATATTTGTCAACTTGGCAACATTTAAAAAAAATATTTGCTGTTTCAAGTGCGGCCACGCCGTGGCTCTGTCTAGTTAGTCTGAGACTGTATAGTATTTGGCAGATGTGCAGATGACATAAATAATTAAAAAAATGTATTTTAAATAAAAAGGAGGATTTATGTCCATCTTTAAAGCGTGTTATTTTATTATTGATATTATTGTTCTCTTAATTAATTTTGTTACATATTTCATACCTTTTCAAAATACCTACACAATCTCAAACAAAATCTCTAGGTACTATAAAAACACAAACAAAAATAAACACAACAGAATATATATAATTTGGAAATACACGGTGTAAGACACGGATCTACGCAGACTGATGGGGTGACTTCAGTATATAATACTAAGATGACCGGTACATGAAATTAGTTCAGGAACCTTATGGAAATCCAATAAACTTGATTTGTTTTATTAGCTCACACGCAATGTATCGTTAACGCTGCAAAACTCACGTAGCGGACGGCCGCCCTTCCCGCCACAGCATCAATGCTTAGCGTCGAACGCGCTCAGGACACACGTACAGGAGCGGCTACACATTTGGCACAGAACTGCAACGTCGCGGTGTCCTACGTTTAATTAAACTATTGATTTATCTACTTATATAATTGCTTTTTTTTAGGCGGGTTTTTCATAGTTCTAGGATTAAGCCCACTTCTCAAACGTTTTACCCGCACGCCGTGCGGATTATAAGAGAAAATGCTAAACGCGCGTAAACTGTAATGTTATTTTATGTTATTTATTCATGTAGGTGCCTACACGGACATTGTGACAATAAGCCAACCGCCGCGGGCGACTTGCCTTGCCGCCAAAAAGTCCCCTACTTACTACATCAGTGTAGTCATTTATAAGATAGGTACCTAATAACCGTATCTAGTCGGCCAGTCGCATAAGTAGATACTTAAATAAATGTATCATACAAAAATTATACATTTTAACTGCCTCGGTGGTGTAGCGGTAGTGTATGCGACTGCTAAGCATGAGGTCTCGGGTTCGATCCCCGGGTCGGGCAATGTTATTGAGCTTTTTCCTAAAAAGAAAAATTCTCAGTAGCAGTCCCGAGTTTTGAAATGTGCCCGATAGAATTCAATAGGCTCGCCCTCTATTACGTGAGACTCAAACATAGCTGGCGAGTCGTGGGTGTGTAATACACCTCTGCCTACCCTTTCGCTGAATACAAGCGTGATGCTATGTTATGTTATGTTTTGTTTACAAAAATTACTTAAATAAAATACCTACGTCTTGACAAGCCTGATGGTTTATTTATGACAACTACATTTCATTTTGTGTATACTGAAGTCCATTGAAATGATACATTTTTTGGGCTTTATAGCTTGTAAAAGTTTTTGAATATCAAGATGGGTTATCAAGATTTTTCTACTTTTAAGCATTTCACATGCTAGGCAATTTAAATTAAAATTTGTGGGGTGGCCGATCGGATAGACAGTCGGACCGGATTTCTGAAGACGCGGGTTCCATTCCCGCCCCCAACTGTAATTTTTCTATTTTCACCAATTTAATATCAAGATTTACTCAAAAGTTAAATCCATGTTTATGGTCACAACCATTGTCCCATGGCCGCCGTGGTGCGGGGTGCGAAGGGTTTTTCCGCTATATCGGCAAACTCTTAGAATATTTTCTAAGGGGAAAACTACCTACCTATTCGTAGCATAAACTAGGTAATAGAATTTGTTTTACAATTTTAGTACCTACCTACTGTAACTTTTAATCGTAGAACCAAAACAAAAAAGTTTACTTGTAGGTACCTACCTAGTTTATTATTTTTTTCGAAACTTAATTTTTAGACTTACCTACGTCACGGTAATAATATCTACGTCGCTTTTTGACGAACATACAGACTGCAAAGTAGGTATATAACTTTAGGTAAACGCCGCGCCGACTAGACCATCCGATCGGAAGCGCACTGGTAGGTACGTTGCGAGGGGTAGGTATGCGGCGAGTACAATGAACTCTGTAGCTAGGTAGAAATTTAACAGCTGATTTAATGCGGCCTTCGTAAAAGGAGTTCAACATCCATTGCTGTTTTCTTTATTTTAGCTATTTTATTTAAATTAGTGGACTGCTGCGTGCAGAGAATGTAATTGTACATTAAAATAAAGGCACAGTAAATGAAAAAGACGATGAAAAAATAAAAAAAATCCGGAGAAAATTTCCAGTGGAATATGACTCAGAATGAGGACCTGAATGCATCCTTTCATTTTATGGAGCACCGTCTCTTCCACCCGGTATATAAAATAGTGGCCCACCGATATCGGGTGCAGGGACCCAGCTGCCGGTGATTAGGGCTCCAAAAAAGGAACCCCCTTACAATAGGTACCTACGTACCGTGTCGAGGAGTACTGCCTTTTTCATTAAGCCCTTAATCCGGCTGTCTAACGACAGTCTCTTTAGGTGTTGTTCGAGACTCTTGGCGATTCGTCCCTTAACCGATATGACTATCGGAACAATATGAATGTGCATACGATTTCGGATTCTCTAAAAACAAGTATACCTAAGTTCGTAGAGCCTTGCTAATCCCAGCACGAATGGGCCGGTTCGATCGGGGAAGTACCACCCTCTCAGATTAGATCAGCTTGTAACAACGGTAGTTACTCCTACCTTTGTGTTTCGTATTTCGAGAGAGAGGCCCAGTCTATAGGCTGTCTATAGGCTTCGATAACCGCTTACGATCAGGTGAGCCATATGGTTGTTCACCATCCCATCTAGTATAAAAAACAGCTGTGGCCTTCAATGTACAACCGGACGAGTCTCAAAGGAAAACTGTGCATTAAAGAGATGGTGAGAGAATATTAAATATCAAGAAAAGAAGGAGCTTTCTTAGGTATCCAATTATATGAGACGCACAGGTGGAGGCGGTGGTCCTGCAGCCTCATCTGGTTTGATTTATATGAATAATAACATATAATATCGCAAACTATGATATGAATACAAACAAAATTTCAAAGACCAAATTTACTACTGAATATAACCTCATTTGGGACTAAAGCTACACTATGCGATGGTTAAAATGGCTGCCTAGCTACTTTACGTAAGTGATGTTCCAAATGAACGCATAGCATTGCACACCGCTTAAGTATTGTTTATGAATCCGATTTACAGGCCCTATGCCATATGCGCTCGTGCGCACTGTGAGACTTCATAGTATTGTTCTTGAATACGGGTGTAAAAGTAGTCATCTTTGAAGTAGTCATTGAGTATAAGTAATTAAGTATTGAATAGAAAGTATCAAGTACAAAAGTATCGGATTCGAATGGAAAAGTAATCGATACCACAAACTATTGATACTTTTTTCGTGTCCCTATTCATGTCATAACTCATAGATGAAGATAATTTTCTATGTGCACAGATTATATATAATTATATGTCCAAAGAGTATATAGGTACTATGGAGGGTAGAGGTAAGGAGGACCAACTCATATGGAGGCCAAACTGAAAAAGTGTCCAGCTGAAAGCATCAAATAACAGTTCAAAAAGTGACCAGAATGGCGCTTGTGTAGATTTAGGTTCGATACGAACTTAGCGGTTGCAGACAAAGTGAAGTGTGCTGAGTAGAAATATTAACACACACACACAAGGGTTAAAACATTTTCTCTGTTTTTCCTTCATTTCACCTCGAAACAATTACTTACTAACACTACAAAACAGCAATAAGCAAGTTCGTAAACTACATTTGCAACTTTTGCAAGTGACAGACAGCCATTTTTTTTACATTTGACAAATGACAAATAATGTATTAGGCTGTGTTCCGATATATACACTGCTAGCACTAACCAGTGCTCTTACTGGAGAAAAATAATTCCGTTATAGACTGAGTATTCTACTGCCGCAGTATTCTGGGGAAATATATGACGTCATAAATCGCCGCCATTTTTGTACTGTGAGCAGTGTGAGCACTGGCGTTTTCGAGGTAAGGTGCTCTCAGTGGTTTGATCACGTGATCAACAGCGTCCAGAAAATTAACCACTTGCACTATTAAAAAGTATTATTGTTATTGAATATTGTTATTCAAAGATACCGAACCAAGGAAAATTTAAAGAAATTGTGTTTATTGCAGTGTGAAACCAATACTTTGTATGAAATGAAAGTAAGGACAGATTAGTATACTGGACTGCATTCCGTTATAAACAGTAGCCAGTATTGCTAAATATAATGGAACGACTTTGCAGTATACTAAATTGACGTCACACCTTACAGTGCTTGCAGTGTATATCGGAACACACCCTTAGTCTGTGATGTTTTGTCAGTATTGCCACCAATGAAAAATAAATAATATATTTAATTCTTTTTTTCTATACAGTATCATTATTAGGAACCCCCTAGGTATGTATCCCCTATGCCGCATATTCGTAAAAGAAAGTTGACCGGGCCTGGAGCAGGCCTATCAAGGCCTATTTATATTATTATAATAATTGGATTTATATTACCTGTAGGCTGTATTATTGGGCCACGAATTTAAAGTACATATAAGCCAGAAGAAGAAAAGAATTGAACAGTACACAATAGTAATGTGCCTTTGTTTTCTTTTTATTGATCTTAAATTGTGAACGAATCAAACATTAATTTGGAATATACCAGTGTCTATTCCATTTCATTTTTTATTATTAGATTTTGGCTTATTGGCAGTGTTGTTGTCATCGATATGGTACAGGAAAATTATTTTATACTATCGAGATACCTATCAGTTTATAAGTTTCCTTTACGCAACTGGAAATGAAATATTTAAAAGGTGTTTAGTGTATGAATGAGACAAGCTTAGAAGGTAAAGTAACTTAATTTAATTTAGAATTTCTTGTTTCTAAATGATTACTGCACAAAATATTCGTAATCACTCGAAGAGTTATTGTTTCAGATGTATTCACCGCGTGAAAAAATTTTATGGTTTGCCTTTAACTCGAGGGTTGTCGTGGTAATATTACAGGCAATAGCTAACGTTTTCATACCGGATCATGAAGCTAATGTTTTTATTAGCCCGGAAGACCCTAACTTGCGCAAATCTAACGCCGATTTTGTTGTAAATAAATTATTAGGTGGAATGAAACGATGGGACGCACAGTACTTTATACATATCGCCCAATTCGGATATACCTATGAAAATTGTTTACCTTTTTTCCCTTTGTTTCCATTAGTAGTTCGATATGTAGCATATGGATTACATAGTCTGCTAGGTTCGATCCTAAATTTCCACAGTATATTATTGATATCTGCCACTGTTGTAAATATTGTGATATTTATTAAGTCAGCTGATGTACTTCATAGACTGAGCTTGAGAGTTCTACGAAGTGAATGTAGGGCATACAAGACTGTTATACTGTATTGCATAAATCCAGCAAGTATATTCTTCACTGCACCATATTCAGAAGCTATGTTTGCATGGATGTCATTTTATGCAATGTTTAAATGTACAGAAAACGAAACCCTAAGGTTTGCAAACATTGACATAATGAGTAGCTTGCCCACAGGTTTCTCTATGATCACCAGATCCAACGGCATTGTTAACTTAGGATTCATATTATATACTAGTTTTAAAAATGTAATAGAGAGAACTTTACCTGAAATTGTGTACAAATATAGAACTTTAAAACACAAGATTATATTGCCATTCTTGTTGTTACCGTTGTTTACATCATTCATATCATTAACTTTGACTGTTATAATGGCACTGTTACCGTTTCTTATGGTCCAAACATATAATTATGTCAAATATTGTATACCTAGTGATCATAATTTACCTGAGTTTTTGTCTAACACTCAATATGTTTTGCCAGGCACGGCTGTAAGCCCTTGGTGCAACTACACTTTACCAGCGTCATATTCTTATGTGCAATCTCATTACTGGAATGTTGGTTTCTTAAAGTACTACAAACTGAAACAGGTTCCTAACTTTATCTTAGCTGCGCCAATAATTATTCTACTAATGTACCATAGTTTATCATATATCATATGTAATATTAGTCTATGTCTTAAACTTGGATTAAAAATTAGTTTTGGATATTCAAATAAAGTGGTTTACCAGCCAAGGCAATATTCTAAATGTTTTGGGACCAATGATCCTACAATGTTTGTGTATATAGTTCATATATTATTTTTATGTATATTTTGCATATTATTTGTACATATTCAAGTATCAACAAGACTTTTAGCATCTGCTAGTCCAGTTCTATATTGGATATGTTCAAGCAAAATGAATGTAGGGCCAACACTAACTTCAGATCAAAATACTATAAATGAACACTTCCGGCGCATTGGAATAGGCAAAAGAATTCCCCCTCATCATTTGCCTATTGCCAACTTAGAGGGCATAGACAACATGTATAGTAAATGGAGAACATTTATTATACTAAGAAGGATGCCAGACTTTCAGTCACGTATGATACAGTATTATTTTTTAGGGTATTATGTTGTAGGTACAATATTATTTTCCAATTTTTATCCTTGGACTTAGGACATATTGTGTGTTATGCTGGACATATCATTCATGCTGACTGAGAGAAGTGTTTTTAACCCAATATTTACATATCATTAATTTTATGTATTTCGATTATAAATTACTATGTCCCTTAATGCATCCTTGATAATTATAAAATTAATGTCATTCATGGACGTATAAGAAAGTCATTCTAATAGTTCATGTATTGTGATATGGAATTGTAATCCTAAACTGTGTATGATTATAGAATTATTTTAGTAATTTATCAACTTTGAAATGGGGCCTTTTAAAACTGTTTGTATTCCATTAAGATATGATTTACACACTTTTACTAGTAGATAATGTATGAACGCTTATTGATTGATAATTTATCTATGTCATAGTATACATAGTTATTTTGAATACATTATTAATAAGGCAGTCACTTGTTCAGTGTCACATAATTTATTGTTTTATAATATGAGTTAGTTTAAGGCTGCTGTAAGATAAGTAAATAATTATATATTATTTTTGACGAGCCTCGTGGCGTAGTCGGTAGTGTAACCGACTTCCGTGCACGAGGTCGTGGGTTCGATTCCCACTTAGGACAAATATTTGTGTGATGTACACAGATATTTGTACTGCGTCTGGGTGTTTTCTATCTATTATATGTATGTATTTACAAAAAAAAGTAATATATGTATTATATCCGTAATCTGGTACCCATAGCACAAGCATTAAAATCAGTGTGGGACCAGAGGATGTTGTGTGAAAATATCCGTGAATATTTATTTATAATTATGATCCCCTAGGCTGCCTTGGCAGGTTGGTCCAGTGGCATAAGTATGCAATATGTATTGCATTCGAGGTACCATTGTTCAGTTAGAACAAGGGTTAGCATTCTCAATTCTGACTAGGTCAAAGATTTATTAAATGACTAGAAAGTTATAACTCTTATAAATTATAGCATAACAATGGCTTGTCTCCATAAAGAAATTTTCAATCAAATTAATTAAGATTTATATCTAATTTAACTATTAAATATTAATAGGGACTACTCGTCTTTACGGCTATTATACATTTTGTTAATTATAGTCATAATTAGTGTTGATCTTTTGATCTCAAAATGGAATTTACTTAAAAGTTTGCAAGTGATTTTAAGGCGCCTTGAAAACTGTAGGTAGGCATCTGTCGTTAGTAGCTTTTTTTATAAGTAACATAGTGGGACCACAGAATTAAATAAAGAAACTGACAGTAATGAAACGCTCTGTCAAACAGGCAGGACTGCACAAATGGCGAGGTATTAGATATCTGCCTTCCGCCAGTGTTATAGGTTCAATTCCCACACAGGACCACTCTTGTGTGATTCACAAATGGCTGTTTTAAGCCTGGATGTACTTTGTGTCATTGTGTCCATGAAATTGTATGTTTGTTAAGTCCCCCGCAATACAAGGATTATTCCTTAGTGCAGGGTGTGGTCTTTTATCAGGAAATCGGGGCGAATTATTAAAAGGAAATTATTTTCGAAATATTGTAGTACCTACCTATAATATAATTGGCCGAGTAATCGATTCTGCAGCCTCTGTGCTGCTCTAGTCCAATATAGGTAAACCTGCAAAACTGGCAATGTCATCAACTCTAGTTCTTAGACACCATTGCGTGGTTACGAGATGCCCCGCTCTAACCCACCTATCGTTACTACCGCCCACTTCCACTTCTTTTATTAAGCTGCCTGACTTCCGCTTCCTGAATTTTGTTTTGTTAACTAGTTTCGTTGTCGGGAAGGTGAAATGCCATCGCTCTACGTAACCTTAACTTTGTGCATACTGTATTCTGTACAAGCCTACTTCATATTAGTGGGCGGGGATATAATGTTTGAAGGTTTTGGTCTTAAGATTGCTTGTCCACCAACACAGCGAGGAGAGTAGTATTGCCAATATTAGCCAATAGCGTTGCACAAAAACTGCTTCAGTGGATAGGGATTCAAGAACTAGTTTAAAAATTACTGCTGTTTTTCTAAATACCTATATAATGATCCCACCGAGTACAGTTCATAAAAAGTAGGTAGATCACATGTCGCTGGAATTTTCTAAAGATTTATCATCAGTTCTGAACGATATTTGATACGATTCCTTAACCAAAATGTATGTTTTCTTCTATAATTATTTGAATAGTATATGGTAAGTAGTTTAGTTTCTTCCGAGTTCCAACTCTTTTTATCTCAAGTAATGTTAGGTAATAACAAATCTGTCGTCCGTAGCGTCTAGCTAGTGACCGCTCTACGCCGCCCACTAAAATGGCTCCGCTCCGCTGCTGTAGACAAACATAGTCCGGTACTCCGGACTGCATTCCTTGCAGGAATAGGCACAGGCAGCCTCTTTTTTTTTTTGTTAAGGCGGGAAAAATGTACCTACCTACCCTCCGTCTGTATTGGCGGACCAAGGCACAGGCAGCCTAAGACTACTTGACTTGATTCGAAGACATCGGCGAGTTAATCTTAAATATATCAGGCATATATATTTGCCCTACCATTAGGCAAGTTCCTTACATCTTATCCAGCACAAGATCACCTCCGTTCTGTTGTCAACTAGGGAAATAAAATTATCAACGAATTATATAACTAGGTAGGTTCCTATTTTCCTGTCATATTTAATGTTATTATAATTTGCTGACAAAACTGCATTAATGCCTTGGGGCACACCTATATAATATATATAATCGTATGCACTAAATTGTATTTTAGCTAGAAAATCTTTATAAACGGGTCGTATTCCTCGACAAATTAGACAATAAATAAATAAACACTCATTATTATCCCATGTAGCTATTGATTGTATACATACGAGGGAATTGTTCTGTAATTCAAATGTATTATAGACTAACGTTTTTGGGGTCTTACAAGAGGTTCAAATTACTGACTGTACTGTGAGACAGCAGAAAATAGTAGCTAAAGTTAAACTGCTATAGGCACCTATATGTTTAAGGGATTAAATCTTCAACAATTTCGGCTGAATTGCTAATAATGCCTTTTCTCGTATCACGAAAACACGTTCCGACTACATAGTCAGAACGAGTTTGAAAGGAATCTAACATAGACTTATTGCACTCAATTTTTCGGCAGCAGTTTACAATAGATATATAGTATCTAGACTTCTTGATAGTGGTTCTGAAAGCACCTAGCTTAAAAGTTGCTTATCTCATATGTATAGATACACATTTCATTAAATCGGATTTTTCTATTACCAGCTATTTGCAACCGTCCATTTAATAATTCAATTAATGTACCTAACTATTCAAGTGGAAAATCCTACGTGATGCCAATTATCCTGCCTCCAGAGTCGACATTTTAATAGCTTTAATATTACAGCTTTTGCTAAAATTTAGGCTTAATAACATGAGTTTAAACTGGAATTAGATTAAGAATTCAATGTAAAATCAACGACATATTGTAAGGGAACAAGTGTTCAATAAGTGCATCTTCTAAATAATCAATTTAAGGTATTGCACTGTAGTCGAAGCGCAGTTTTGATAACATAATAATAAAAGCGCCATCGCGACTTCTCTGGGCATCACGTTGTTATTACGCAAGTCTCCTTATTTATCATATACTTACCTAAGTCTTACAATTTAACATATACCAAAGCTGTTGCACAATTTCTATAAATATTTTATTGTTGCAAAAATGTAATTTTATCATATCGTTAATTCTCGTAATTTCATTTTCTGTAATAAGATTTATCAAAATAAATATGTATCAAACTTTAAGAATTAGTTTATTTTACTATAATTACATTAGTTATGTATTGTAATCACTATGCTAGGTGCCTTAATTAATTACTGTTTTAACCACCACCACCAATGTCTGTAAAATAGGTAGTGGGTACGTAAAATATATTAGAAACGATCACACTACCTACAGTACCTATGCATTTTATTTTGGTTGATTCAAATTATAAGCGGATTCGTCTTCTCTTTTTTTTGTTATAGCTTAGCTTAGCCAATTCCGCTAACGTCGGTAGTAAATGCAATGGTAGTGTTGTAAACAAGAGAGTAGTGATTGGATTAAAATTTGGCCGGTTATAATAGAGCGGACAAAATTTATGTCATTGTAAAAGCAATTACAAAGAAATATACTCTTACTTGCTCTATTCTCAACTCTTACTTTCTCTTAATCGTCATGCTTCCGTTCGAAACTTATTCTCCGGAATCGGGAATTTTGACCAAAATCAGTGAATTTGCAAAAGAATTCTTATTCATTTGAGAAAATCACAGGCCGATTTTCTTAAATTGACATATTATGTCGTCTGAATAAAGGTAACCTCGGTGTGAAATAATATTTTTTTAAATACTGAGTACATGAGGTCTAATATTAATCCTAAGTCCGCCTAGGTACATAATTTTCTGCTTAAGACTACATCGGAGTTCTAAAGCCTATATGGAACTCCGACCATACACCAAATAAGTCTGAGGACAGATATGTTTTACAGAATTTGTTAACCTGCCGCTGAGTGCTAGTTTCGGGAAATGGTTATAATTATATGAATATACAACACCCAAAAAATATTTATTTTTTACACCACCTTACGTAAGGAACAATGCTTACTTATATCGGAATAAAAATATAAGGTAACATCTGATAGATGAAGTGGGTCTTAAAGACATCTAAAATAATTAAGTGAAGTGGAGATTGGGTGTCACCATTGGATGACTGCAATAGCTTAGCTGTTCAGAGCACTTCCCCGGATTGGAACGGGCATCTCAGGTTCGTATCCTGCTCGCATTAAGCCTCTCTTTTTCCACTTTCACAAATAATTTGTTCTTTAAAATAGCTGAGCTGTCAAGTGCTAAAATATAAATCACAATACCACCTTATGTAATTTATTTACATTGTTCTTTTATATTAATTTATTAATTGATCTCCATATTCATATCAGTCGACGGGGGTTTGGGAGAAGCCTCAGTGGAATCCGATAGCCGCGACGAGGTCATGGACAAGTAGGCAACGGGTCCCGGACTGGGCTCCCCGTCGCCTGCGCGCCCCTAGGCCGCCGCAAGGGCATGTTGCAGACGCTGACGCGCGCGCTTAACGCGTTCCTCCTGACGCCGAACGTCATCTTTAGTGATGCTCACAGCCGCAATCAACGGCTGCTCAGGGTTTAAAAAAACACCTGGGTTTTCCAGTATTTCTAGCTTGGGTCCACTTTGACCTAAAAGGGGAACAAATTAATATGTATGTGTTTCGTATAGTGATTGAGAGCGTCAGAGGGCTAAATTTTAGTACAGTATCCTGGTATAAAAATGATTAATCTTAGACTGTATATTCGTTGAGTATGTAGTTTCGACGCGACGCGATAATTTAATAAATTAATTAGATTTTTAGTTTAGACAACAGACTGTACAGTAGCCACAACGGATCTTTGTATCTCTGAAATTGGCTGCAAGACGCTGCGCAGTAGCCATTTTTGTGTCGCAAAGCATGTGCGTCTTCTACAGTTTACATTAATCGAAAAATGTTCGATTATAATATAATTTATAGTCCGTACTAAAAGATGGGGACTTCTAAATCTAGATTAAAGCTTAATCACTCAAATCGTTCGTATAGTTTTTATTAAATATAAAAGAAGAAAGTAGAACCTAAATACTTAGATATGAAAACGTTAGGATCTCATTCGATTGTTTTGTTAATCGAGTAATAAAATTTGAATTGGTCAGCACCTATCATATTATGATTCTGTCAAAATACCCACTTCGCGTTCTGTGCCTAACTTCAGAGACACAAAGATTCGTTGTGACTACTGTACGAGGGGTGATCCAAAAGTAATGATAATGAAAATAAAACACGGTAATTAAAGTTAAAATAATACTTTATTTTTCTACATAGTCTCCTAACAAATCAATACATTTAGTCCATCTTTTTTCAAACCCAGGATTCCCTTTGAAAAAAATTCCTTTTCTTGACCCTCCCAAAACGCCTCAACAGCGGCCATAACTTCGCTATTGTCTTCAAATTTCTTGCCTCGGAGGTGTTCCTTGAGCCGAGGAAAGAGGTAAAAGTCACTAGGAGCCAGATCTGGCGAATAGGGAGGGTGTTCGACCAGTTCGAATCCCGTTTCTTGAATGGCAGCCATCGCAACTGCGGCTTTGTGAGCCGGTGCGTTGTCTTGGTGAAACAGCACTCCAGCTCGCAGTTTGCCGCGTCTTTTTTCCTTAATGGCCTCCCGTAATCTTCTTATTTGGTCTGCGTAGTAAGAGCCCGTAATAGTGGCTCCCTTTTCCAAATATTCCACCAAAATTATTCCTTTAGCGTCTCAAAAAACAGACGCCATAACCTTTCCCGCCGAACTTGAGACTTTGAATTTCTTTGGCGTCGGTGAGGAGGCTCGCTTCCAAGTCATCGATTGTTTTTTTGTTTCAGGATCAAAATGGTGGATCCAGGTCTCGTCCATAGTCACAAAACGCAACAAAAAATTTTCTTTATCTGCTTGGAACTTTTCGAGATTGACCCTCGAAATGTCAACTCGTTTTTTCTTTTGCTCGTCGGTTAACATTCTGGGAACCCAACGCGCAGAGACCTTTTTCATATGCAACTCGTTCGAAATGATTCTTTGAACGCTTCCATATGAGATCCCTTTGACCTCAGCTACATGCCTGATGGTCACTCTTCGATCTGCCAACACAACATCTTCGACTTTTTTCACGTTGTCTTCTGTGAGGGACGTGGATGGGCGTCCTTCGCGATGTTCATCTTCAGTGGATGTTCTGCCCAGCTTAAACTCCTTGGCCCAGCGTGCAACTGTAGAATATGGAGGAGCAGAGTCCCCCAATGTTTCCACCAAGTCACAGTGTATGTCTTTTGTAGACATTTTTTTCAAACAGAGGTACCTACTTGATCACAGCTCTAATTTCGTTTTTCTCCATGTTGGTGTTATCTCTTCGACAGTTCGTATTCAAATGAATGTATCTCCCGGAAATCCTGACCTATTTATATGATTTTTTTTAGGCTGACGTAGTGTGTATAGGCTAGCGAAAAAAATTTTTTTTGGATTTTTATGTGGACCTGTAGTAACCAATTATCATTACTTTTGGATCACCCCTCGTATATTCCTCTCGTTTTTCAAGTTAATTAAGTTTCGAAATGGCATTGATATTGTATCTTAAGTGTCTAAACATTCAATAATAAAATCAAAAGGCATACATGTTGCACTACATTTTGTTGAACGTATTGTTCCACCCATACTCGAGACACCAATAGTATCTAACTAATAAACATTGTGAAACATTTACATACCTACAATAGGTTGTGATGAGACATGTAGTGCTGTTGCCAAGGACTGTATAATTGTGGCATCTGTATTAAAAGGGCCTAGCGGTTTAATATATTTAGGCAATGAAGTTGTGCCTATGACTCCATTTGCGTCGCATGCCGTCAGACCCTAGAAATTGAAATTAACGCTTAATGAAGCAGAATATTTATTCTATACACCTATATGTCAATAATATAATAAAAAAGGGTTAGTTTATTTAAAGGCAATATCTACGCAAATACCATACCCTTTGAAAAAATGTTGCGTTTCATACATTGATCTAATAAAAATGGACGTCGGGTCTAGTACAAAATTCTCGAAAAAAAAACTGTCTAGTCAGTAGACTACAGTCAATAATACATACAAACTTCAACATTCTAATCTGAAACCTTGTACCATTATAGTAGTGTAGCTATACTAGCTTAAAATCTCATACATTGTAAGCATAAAACTTAGAGTAGATATTTTTAATTGTGTTTCTAAACGAATATTATGTGGGTTGAAATAAATAAACCAAAAAATTTGTAAAATCATATTACTGTGGGTAGATGAAACCGTTGAAACAACATATCAGCTTTGGACATCTACCATCTGGGTCCACCCGTGATCATGAATGCTGTAAAGTATTCGAAACGTCGGGATAGCATAAAAATCAAGTAAACGCGATAGATTCCGTAAACGTAGTTTTATTTCAAAATGTGTGAAATTCGCGTAAATGTTAGAAAGTATTTATAATAGTAAACTCACTTCAAGTCTCTTCTCCCAAAACAGTTGTTTAGGTTTCTCCTGTGTGCCATGCTTGAGGTCAGTTTTAACTTTGCTCTCTTGCGTTTTGTACACAGTAACTGGTTGCTTGAAAATTGATGCAGTCTGTCGTATTGGTGGCACTAGAGAAGCATCTGACCGAACACCCCTGTATTAATAAATAACCTTAAAAATCTGAAGTGACAATGAGTTTGGATGTCGCAGGGATTTTATGATGTTCCTAATCATTGTGAATATTGAACTATAAGACACATTAAAAAAAGAGTCTTGCTAACAAAAGCTTTAACTTATGAATTTGTGCGTCTGAAACACCATCATCAAATGCTTGTAGCCCAAGAATCTATGCTTTTTAAATAAAATCTTAATAAGCTATTAGCTATCGTGTCAGATGTTCGATAGGCCTCGGTCACGAGCTCAGCGGGAGCAGGGCGGTGGCGGCACGGGGAGCGGCGCGTTCCAAATGCATGCATTTATATGGAACAGGCCTCGAAGGCAGCGGCGCGGGGAGCAGGCGGCGAGCTGTGTACGAGCGGTGCGTACAGCGTACCAATCTAGCGACGCCCACGAGTCTGCATTGACGTAGTAGAACCAAACTTTAAGAAGGAATTAGTATCAAAAAGATGTTGTCGCTATTTAGACATTTCGTCCGCGAACAAAGATACTAATCTCTCGTAACACAACACTACGCCGCTCTAGCGCCGTGCGGTCTGCCCGCTGGCTTCGAGACCGGGGCCTAAAACCTACATTGGAATTCGATAATTTATTTTGATCTTGGGCTATGCAATAAAAATAACAAATTTAAAACTATTATTACATAACTTCCACCTTATATAACATGGAAAAGGCTGTGGTGCAAAATGTTTCTTTTATAACTATGCAAAATGTTATACTTTGTGTCAATGCAGCGTGTGTAACTATGACTATACAAGCTGTGCTACGCAGGTGGCTCTATATGCATAGTGTTTCTGGATATGATAATTTACTATGCAAAATAAACTCAATTAGTATTATTTTTATATGAATTTGCTATGCAACAATGATATTTAGCAAGTTTGTTAGCCAAAATTAGCTCCCCTCCCCCCAATCTTCACATTGAGTCAGAATTTATGCGTTTCATTGGGAAACAAAACTTAGAACGCGCCCCTTTGTCACATTTGTTCACCCCCTCTCCCTAGTTTACGAACATATTTTTTTGAGCAACCGTAACATTAAGTTGACTAATTAACTATTGAGTTTTTTTTTATAGTAGTTTATCGCATGAAACTATATAAAATAATTGACTATCCATTTCAATAAGCCTAATAATAACATTGCTATTTTTTTATTTTTACCTACTGTTTTTTGAGTTTGATTGTATGCTGAGGACTTAAGAAGGTTCAGCAAGCTGGAAGAAGAGTTAAGTAAGATCCGATTGGACAATGTAGGTTTACCAGAAGTTTGAAGACAGAGTCGCCCCGATAGTATTGCCTTCCGGAAAGTAGCCCTTCCAGCGTCCCAGGGCGGTGTCAGGTATCGTCAGAGCGATGTTCAGCAGCGACAGCAATTGGGTCACGGTCGCTGCCTTCTGTGAGGGAATCTCGCCGGAGAGGGCAAGGGAAGTAAATCCTCTGGCTGACCCGAACCGCCAGGAAGGCGCAGGCGCGAGTGTGCGGCTGTTGCCGCCCTAGCTGAGACCACGGGTGGAAGGAACGGGGAACGTCCGCCATCCATAATGCCTTCCGCGAAGGTGCGACGCTCCGGTGGCCGGAAGCGTCACTCAAAGGGGGTACCCACAAGGGCAAGCCACCGGCGGACCACTGAAGTAATATTCCAGTGGTCCGCCAGTACAGGCGTAGTGGGTGATGGCCCCCCCACTACCCTGTTGAAAAACGAGAATTACACAATATTCAATGATATCTCAGTAATAAAAGAACCAAGTCGAAGAACAAGGCCAGATTCAAATTGAGTCGGCACTACATCGAAGATACGAAAATGGCTCTTAGACAACTAAAGGATGAAAAGGGAGACAGACTCGACGGAATAAATTGTTCTGGAGCGTCATTACAAATAGACTTCCGCGCAGGCTCGATGACTTACAGCCTCTCAAATTCTCCCAGACAGGCAGACGTTATGTCATAGAAACCATTTAAATTGAAAGACACAGTGCATTGGAAGATGTCTTCAATCTCTTGGACTGGGTCGAATTCGGCATTAACATAAATGGCGAATACACAGCTCACCTGCGATTTGCAAATCATTTGGTGGTCGTGGTAAAATCGCAGGAGCACCTTAGTACCAACCTCAGCAGGGTTACCCAACTAGTAAGTCTAAAGATGAACATGGATAAGACAAAACTCATGTTTAATACCCATGTTAAGCTAAAGTAATCACAACGGATCTTTGTCTCTGAAGTTGGCTGCAAGACGCTGCGCAGTAGCCAAATGTCAAATGCTAAAAATATATATAAAAATTTCTAAATATTTATAGGGCTGCGTCATTATTAGGTAAAAATCTTAATAGTAAAATTAAGTTTACCTGGTTGGTATAATGTATGCAAATACTTCCGACAGATGACGCAGGCGTCACCCAGGACGTTAAGTATGAATGTGTTATCGAAATTAGCAGTCGAGAGCAGTTGTCACGATGGCTGAATTGGCAAAGCATCTGGACGGTATCCAGGAGATGCAGGTTCATCGTGTCTGTTATTTTCGATTTCACATTTTCCACTTTGTGTTTAATGTTTATGGCTAAGCATGTCAAATTCTAAAAATATATATAAAAATTTCTAAGTAAATAATCTTATCACAAATAGCAATCACTCCCGGGCAAACATTGGATGGAGGGTAATTATAAAAGTATGTGAAAGAGGGTAGTCAATGTGCAATAGTAATTGGCATATAATTAAATGATATGGCCAAACTTATGTCAAATGAAATGATATGAAAATCAATTAGTTATTAATAAAATGATTAATTGTTCCTGAAAAAAATAAACACAAAATTATGTCATTGACATTGTGTTATTGCAACCACTTCAACAGAAATAATAAAAAAATTAAGCAATGAGGATATGATTGAGGTTAGGTTTGGATATACATAATTATATGTATTTAGTTAGATCATTTAAATTTAGCTAAGAGTTATCACTATTACAAGAGTTATTATATATTATATAGAACTACATTTACGGAAATTAGATGATAGACGTCCAAGGCTGATGAGTCCACCCGTGATCATGAATACTGTAAAGTATTCGAAACGTTGGGATAGTAGAAAAATCAAGTAAACACTATAGATTCCGTAAACATAGTTTTATTTCAAAATGTAACATTCGCGTAAATATCAGAAAGTAATATATTATATGTATAGTACAAATATTATTATTTATTTTATTATAACTGTTGATTTGGTCTGTGAATTATAATTCAACTATACTGAAAATTAAAACTAATTTGATGCAAACACTGGAAATATAAATATTTAAAGTAATATAAACGGGTCTTTTTTTCACATATAAATTAGACTGCCTTGCAGCACAAGGGTTGTTAAAATTTAACTTAATTTAATAAATTAAATTTTGAAAACAATACAGTTCAACAACTTTAATAAGTGTAAAATGCGCGAATCGCGAAAAAAGAAATTACTACTGGAAATATAATTTGTAAGGAGTAGGAGATACAAGGTGTATTAAGTCAGTTACCGTTGATAAAGCAGCTAGAATTTATGAGCAGATAGATTTTATAATGATCAAGTAAAAAAGCACTATAAAGCTAAAGCTAGTAGGGGCTCATATATTCAACTAAATATCAAACAGGTCAAACTGGTTTGTGACAAAGCAGTGCAATTTCAGTGTGGTACTACTATAATCTCTACAATGAAAACAACAATGATTATGTTTAAAATACAATAAACATAATCAGTGTTCACACAAAACAGGACAGCACTATCTAATCCTAGGGCACACTTATTAAGCTTCTAATCAACAGCATTATAAATACAGATGAAACACAAAGCAGGACTGCACTAATGAACACAACACAAGTGGAAGAAGTTATGACACTAATGGGAACCTGTAGTCAAACTGCGCTCGTGCTTTCTTGGCCTTGCACAGCAACATTGTGTTTATTTGACCCTGCTGAAAGTCGAAACACGACAAGTCCGTACTATCACCGAGATATCGAACTAGCTCAGCTTTACTGCGAAACTTTTTACCTGTTGGGCTGCAGAAAATTTTATTGTCACTATAGACCAATCTGCTAAGAGGTGAAGGGACTGTTAGCAAATGTTAATTTGCGATCAGTGATGAAATGTATGTATTAAATTTGAACACAATATTATGTAGCTATGAAATAAATTTACAATTGTATCAAAATACCTTCTCTGTCACAAGCACACCTTTTTAGAAAGCACGATTTATACATGTCATTTATTTTATAAGTAAATAGGTTACTTGATTTCATTTTCTGTGATCAATTTAATGTGTAATCCCGTTAGTAAGTAGAAAGTGAGAAAATTGTGATAACAAATGTTTACAAAAATGAAGAATAAACATTATTTTTCTGAAAATGTCAAACGAAAGTTTTACCTGTAGTAATATACATCAACCTTGCCGGCAGATAAACCTGTTTTTCTTATTACTTCTTCTCTTTGCCAACCCTTGGGCAAGGCAGAACAATCCGATCTTTTCTTTTCTATAGATATATTCATGGTGCTCATTTCAACTAAACCTCGATGAAAGTTATCCTAGGCTAGATGAAAAATGCAGTATAACTATATCTAGAAAAATAGTAAAATGTGTCTTCTTCAATTTTTAATGCATGGGTGTATTAAAAATTTAATTAAATTAGATAAAAAACTCAATTAAATTCGTCTGAATCTGAACGTCTCATTAAAGGTACTCTGTGTCATAGATAATACACTTATATACCTGAAATAGATGAACCACACTCGTTTCAAAGCTTTTCTTTCTAACCCTGCTCAAAAGGTGGCGGCACTTGTCTTGTTTTATGAAAATCCCTCACTTGATGGCGGTTATCTAAATTGTTTATTTTTCTAATACTTTTATTTTTCCTTGTATATCTTGACATTATAACTGAAAATTAAAAATACTTAAAATTTCCATGTTTTAGAAATTTAACAAGTTTTTTATGTATGTATTTAAAATTAAGTATATATTTCAGTTACAGATATAGTAGGTAGAAATAGATAAATGAAACCAAATCAGTATTATATTATATAATCAAAATAAAATATAATGTCATCTTACTTATTGAAATAATTTTTTATGTTTGTAAGTATTAAAATATGCAAAAGCTGCTTTTTTATTGGATCTCTTTCATCGAAAGTGTTAAGTTTTCCATGTAAAATACAATTTACTCCCTTACACCAACAATTATACAACATTTATATTCAACAATTATATTCATAGATAATTCAATAATATACTTTGTTAATTCTTTTCTATGTTTTTGACAAATTATTATATTAAAATTACAATTTATATCTATGTATAAACTAATTTTCTGGGGCAAATTGTCTTCTTGGGGTATTTTGCGTAGGCAAGTTACAGTAATATTATTAACGGAGTTCCCCTGGCCACCTTTTAGCTGCATTATCAGACCCTGGATACCATATAAAGACAAAGTACCCGTCAAGACGAATCAAACGATTCCAAACTCAATGCGGTTACATCATTTCATTACAGAGTTAATGTGGCCACCTTCTTGCTCCATCATCAGACCCTGGATATCATCTAGGACTGGAGTACTACTTAAGACATTTCAAACGAGCCCTAACTCGATGGAGTTGCGCCATCTAATTACAGTTTCGCATGGCCACCTTCCAGCTCCATCATTAGACCCTGGGTACCATCTAAAGACAAAGTACTCATCAAGACGAATCAAACACGTCCAAACTCGAAAGGGTTGAAATTAGAAGTATTTCAAGTGATATCGTCGGTGTAGCATGTAGTATCTTTATGTATTGTTTACTCGTAAACTAGGAGGGTGCGGTTTTAATAATAAATAATTTTGGTAAGTGCTATTTAAAATACGTTTATTGGTATGATAGTGATACACGGGCTTGTTTTCCGCAATTCGACGTCTTTCAATGCGTCTATTTTGCGTTACGGGTTGGTGGCACTACACTAGCCAACCCAACTCTACCAAGAAGCCTAGCAGACCCTTAATGTTGCCGACGACTTCTGGGAGTGACCTCGGTGACCCGAGGTAACGTGCCCGGTACTTCTCCACCCCTGGGCATTTAATGATGACATGGGTGGTTGTTTCTTCTGCCTCCGTGCAGGCTCTGCAGAGGGGGCTGTTTGTAACACCCAGTATAAATAAGTGTTTATTCAGTGGGGCATGTCCAGTTAGGGCTGCGACTATAAGTCGTAGCTGAGGCCTATTCATTAGCCGTAGCTTACGTGACAATCCGGGGCTGATTGTCGGGTAGGGCCTTTTTAGCTTGCCTGAATGTACCTAGATTAGACCAATATTGTTGATGCTCCTTCTTGGTGTTTTGTCGCAATATTTTCCGATGAAAGGCGAATGGTAGGGGCAGAATGGGCTCAGGGCCCATCGCTGTCGTCTCCGAGCCCCCTTGCCAATTCATCAGCCGCGTCATTACCGCGTGACTCGCTATGTCCCTTGATTCACTGTATGGTAATATCATTGTCGATACATAACTGTGACAGAGCTCGGTGACATTCGTATATAAGCCTTGAGGTTACAGTGTAGCTTTGGAGGGCTTGTAGAACTGATCAGCTGTCAGAAAGTACGCGAATAGGGTATTCCTTTACCTTTCTGGAGGCGATTGCGTGCGCCGCCATTATGATGCCCATACATTCTGCCTGGAAGACTGTGTTGTGGGCTCCTAATGGTGAAGAGATCTGTATGTTTAGGTCCTCTGAGAATACTCCCGAGCCAGTGCCTGACCTTGTTTTAGATCCATCTGTGAAGATTCTCAACTCTCGTGAATTAAGACCTTCACCAGGTTGTTCATGCAGTTGTATCTTGTACTTCTTGTCAAACACGAACTGCTTGGATATCGTGTCAGTCGCCGCCTCTATAAGCGGCTCCTTACCTACTGTCTCGATTAGGATCTCAGTGTGCGGTACCCTTGCCAGCTTCCAGAGATTTAGTCTTTTAAGACGTACTGCTGAGGCTGCTGCCTCTTGTTTTATAAAGATATGCAGCGGTGGCAGGCCAAGAATAGCTTCCAGAGCTGCAGTTGGGGTTGTCCTCATGCATCCCGTGGCCGCCATATAGGCCAAACTCTGGAGTTGTTGTAATTTGGCTTCGACGGTGGATAGTAAGGTCCGTGGCCACCATACCACCACCCCGTAGCTGATCATTGGTCGAATGACTGCTTGGTATAGCCATAGGGTGATCTTAGGATTCCCCACGTTTTACCCAGCATTCTACTGCAGTGCCAGAAGGCGACCGTTGCTTTGTCAATTTTGTTGTTTAGATGACTACTCCAATTTAATTTGCTGTCAAGTATTACCCCTAAATACTTTACCTCTGTTGACAGCTGGAGTTCTGTCTTGAACAATTTGGGCAGTCGATAGTTGCCCAGATTACGTTTGTTGGTGAACATTACTGTCTTTCGTGGGTTAACTGTCAGTCCATTGTTAGTGCACCAGCGTTCCACGATAGCCAGCGCAGAGCGTGTAACATCGCATATCGTGCTAGTGCTGTTACCGCTTATCAGTATCACTATATCGTCAGCATACCGATTGTGTAATAGTGATGGTTATTCAAAGGGGTGATAAGATCATCTACCACCAAGTTCCATAGTAGTGGTGACAGCACTCCGCCTTGCGGGCATCCTTTGGCCACTAGTGCTTTCTGTGTTCCGCTTGTTTCGAGCCTGATGACCCTTTTGCTTAACATGTTACTTATCCATTGGATCATAACTGCATTTACTCCGTGTCTACTCAGTGCTGCAGTTATGCTGTAGAAATTGGTCTTGTCGAAGGCTCCTTCAATATCTATGGAGGTGCCTAAGCATATAGACTTCTTTGAAATCGCTTCCTCAATTTTGCAGACTACTGCGTGAAGTGCCGATTCTGTAGATTTACCTTGGCTGTAGGCATGTTGATGTCTATGCAGGGGGGCGTCCACTAGAGGTCCCCACCTCAGGTCCCTATCACATAACCTCTCCAGTGTTTTCAACAAAAAAGAGGTCAAGCTGATTGTTCTATAATACTTGGGATCCGAGTAGTCGCTCTTACCTGGTTTTGGTATAAAGATCACCTTCACTTCTCTCCAGCCCTTCGGCACGTACCTGTGAGCCAGGCAGGCGGCCAAAATGGAGGTGAGTTTTAGAATGAGCTCTTCACCGCCCCACTTAAGCAGGGCAGGGAATATCCCATCTAGGCCTGGTGATTTGTATGAGTTAAAGCTGCTTATGGCCCACTGAACTTTTTGTGTACTAACCACGTCATATGTCTGGTGCCACTCCTCTTCCGAGGGGGTGGTTTCCGCATCCGTCCAGTTGACTAGCTGCGTCATCACGCAGTCAGGAAACTGCGTCTGTACCAGGATACGTTCCACTTCCTCCAGTGATCTGGTAAGGGTGTCGTCTGGCTTACGTAGGGTTCCCAGGTCGGTTGTGGCCTGATTGGAGAAAATTTTCCTTACCCTATTAGCCTGTGTGCCACTCTCAACATCGGAATAGAATTTATGCCATGAGCACGTTTTTCTGTACCGAAGACGCTTCTTGTACCTGGACTTAGTGGACTTATAATTATCCCAGTCCTGGTCTGTACCTGTGTTCATTGCTTTGTAAAGTGGTTGCCTCATCTTTTTCCTGCGTCTGTCAAGCTAAGGTCCCCACCAGTCAGCTTTCTTACCTCGGCTGGGCGGGGGGGAAGACAGGGGGCACGCCTGGTGATAGCAATCCAATATACTATGTGTAAGGATGCTTACCTGTTTTTCTATCTCAACAATGCATTCGAGTTTAGTGGGAACCCTGCTTCGCGCCAAGGCTATGCCCAATTGTTTCGCATATAATGTGCGATCCGTTCTGCGGGGGTTCCTCCTCGGGGTTATTGCGAGTGGTTTTACCTCAATGTCAAATCGAATCCATCTATGGTCCGAGCATGATAGATCTCTCGATACATGCCAGACCAAGATGTGTTTTGATCCAAGATGTGTTTTGTTTTCCTCGGTTGCCATAGTTAGGTCAATGATCGTCTTGCTTCGTCTATTTATGAATGTCGGTTCTGAACCTGTATTAAGTATATTAAGCTTTGTTGTAAAAAGGTACTCAATGAGTTTCTTACCTCTTTCAAATTCAAATTCAATTCTCCCTCTGACTCTTCCTCACCTATGGCCAGCTTCTCCAGACCCCGGGCGTAGTCCCCCCCGGCCTCCGAAGGATCACGAAGAAGTTCCTCCTCGTCCCGCTCGGAAGCAATGGCAGACCGCGCCGAGGTTTCGGACCCGGCCAACACCCCGACCTCTCCAGTGCTTGCCCTGGTCCCATCGGAAGTCTCCATAGGTAAGAATTCCGCAGGTACCATCCGGATGACGGTGTCACTAGGTAGCGGGTGTTCCCCGTACCTGCCTCGCGGTCCCTGAAACTTCACATAAACCGAGCCCAGCAAGAAGCCAAGCCGGCGTTCACGTTCCACCAGGACCGCCGTGATCGTCTTCGGTACACTCAAGACAGCAAACGTGTCCGTTTCCTGCCGCTCTGTTTTGTGGATCAACCACTGGTTAACCTGCGCCCATGGGTTCTGGTGCCGAAGTCTTCCCAGACTCCTGGGAACAGTTTGCCACAGCGTACTCTTTTAATCAGCTCGCTCTGGCGTTTCACGGCAACCTTGTCGCCTGTAGACAAGGTCATAGTCGCCGTGCACCGCCTAAGCCATGTCAACGTAGCCTCATCCTCGCACCACAACCGTAGGGCACCGTTAGGTAATGACGGCTTTCCCCGGAATAGTGGGCCAGAGGATTGGCTGTTGCTTGGCTGCATGGCTTCCTACATAAGCATAGCCTGCAGCTGCGTTGGACCTCTTCAGACAGCTGCGGACTGAGGTTTCCTGATGTCACTGTGGTAATAGCAACCAACAGGTCCGCCTTCTTAGCATCCGCGTATGCCATCTTTTGTGTACCCCCCATCGGCTTGAGCCTCAGCCTCTTGGTCTCTCCCCAAGGAGAAATAGTCTCATTGATTCCTTTTAGCCGCAGGTCGAGCCTCCAGTTTAGCACTCGTTGTAGGCCTGCTTCTAGCCCTTTTCCTTGCAAGGCCAGCGCGGCGCGCTACTGGGGTTTCAGCGGCTACCTTCGCCAGCTCTTGCTTGGACGCACCTGGCTGTTGAGGTGCTGGGGCTATTGTTAGATCCGATGCAGCTCGTCTCTAACTGGACTTGCGACGCTGCTTTTTGTTCTTGTGCGTCTTCCATTTAAAGTCCGGCAGTGTCCAAGCGGCGTCAAGCTGCCTGGATATAGCGTCCGTTGGGGGTACCACAGGCGTCTGCTCCGGCTCAACGGATTTCTCCATTGACGAAGCGACCTCCTTAAGGGCTCCCTCAGTGTTAGGCGACGGCTGGGTACGGTCATGAACCTGCCCCGAGCCCGTCAGTGTCGTCAACGCGCCAGGTGTTCGAGGCGCCGGGATCCCAGCAGCCTTTCTAACTTGCACTGACTGTCTTTTACGCGGAGGAACTGTGGAAACAGCACCGCCACGGTGTTTAGTGTGTCGAGGCACTTTGGAAACAGCACCTTCTTTGTGTGTAGTGTTAGTGTTCGCGCCTTTCCGGGCCACTTTCGCGTCCCTCAAGGCATGTGCGTGTGAGGGAGGCACTGTGGAAACAGCACCTCACATTTGTATAGGGAATGTGGAGGTGTCAGGCACAGTGTGAGCCGCACCGTCTCCTCCGCGTGTTTACCTGTGAGGTTAACCTCAGGCGCCCGTGGGATTTGGGATCTGGTTTTATCCATACCGTTTTGTTGTTTTTTCTTCATCTCTCGAGCTTCCCACCCTCCATGGAGCCCGCACCTTTGGGGATGTCACTTTGGACACCAGGACTACCCGAGAGATATAGACACGGTTGGTTGGGATTCATGCGCGACATCAGGAGCTGCAGACATATGGCCGGGGGCACCGATCCTAGTACCCCCCCAGTGGTTCCACACGCCCTTCCAGCATGCCAGCATGGCCGAACCCCATGTCCTCCCGGAGGACCCCCCCATGTCTCGCCTGCGGCCCGTACCCTCCTCAACCATATGGGACGCGTGTCCATTCCCCTGTAGTAGCTAGCCACTACAGGGGTACCGTTTAGGCAGAAATCCGGACCAAAGAGGGCGTGTTGTCTCCCGGAAGTATCAACCCCGACCCCGTTCGACTCAACCCTCCAGGACTCCATTTTCCTCGCGTGCGGCGATCAACTGTGCAGGACCAACGCAGGTGGGCTCTGTGTGCGTATGTGAGTGTAGTGATTATATAAACTGCATAAATAACGGGGCAATATTTGTGGCTGGTGCCTGCCCTTAGCACATTAAACACTTAGATATATACCTAAAAATATACTATATTTATTATGAAATAAACACCACAATAAACCGTCTTTGCACCCCCGAAAAGGCGGTTTTCTATATACATAAGAAAAAAGAAGAAATAGAAAAGAAGAGAGAGAGATATAATACTGAAACATAAACTACATTACTATAATACATATAAAGACCCTCCCTATTTACCCGGACTGGGACCGGCGAGGCTTCGCAAACGGACCGTCTCCGTGGTCTGCATGCAGAGCCCCGGCTAGGTTCAAAAAAACGTCGATTGGTATTTTGTTTTATATTTCAAATTTACAGGCTTTGGGGGGTTGGTGAATACTGTGGCAGTATACTGTCATTCTATTGATGAACCCACACTTATCTACTTATCCGAGCCGAACGCGTCGAACGAGTCGAACGAAACGAATTTTAGAATTCTGTATATGAAATCTCATGAAACTTCGCACACTTCCCCGCGTTGAATCGTCCGAGTCTAGAAGAGGTTTCATGAGATTTCATATACAGCATTCTAAAATTAGTTTCGTTCGACTCGTTCGGCTTGGATAAGGGTGCGTTCACCTTATAACGGAACGATTTATCTATTTATTCTCCAGTATGAGCAGTGGACTCTCCTAATATAAAAGTTACTCTATGCAGTGGACAGTACTCGCCTCGGACCATATACTTAATCTTAGATAAAAAAACCTATCTATGGTGCTCGCAGTGTGTTCCGAACACAGCCTAAGTAATTTTTAGTATGAACTATGAAGTTATGAACTTAAGAATCTACCTAATGAAGTAGTTTCTCGGTCTACGAAGTAAATAAATAATATTTACCTGGCGTGCTCCAACTTTAGTATCCATAGACAATTCACTATAATATAAATATACCTGAAAGTAGTATCAGTATTAAGGTCTGTGCTGTGTGTAAGTAGTATCTCCGACCGAAGTCTCTGACCAATAATACACTTGACGGCTCAGACTAACCTGCCTGTGTTGTATTCTGTGGCTGTGGTTCTGGGGTTAATTTTGAGTTATAGTGTAATACTACAAAATACAAAGATAGAAACCAACCAAGTTATATTATTATTGTTGTGTGTTTTAATAACAACGGCGAATCCAGATAAAATCAAGAATCATTCATAAGTATGTATTTATCGTTTACATCACAAATAACAAAATAGTTAATACTAAGCAAGCAGAATGATGTCAACTTTTGTTCTGGTAGATGTACTTTCACTTTAAAAATATTATGATGTTGAATTGTTGAGGTGTTCTAGTGAATTAAAATCTTGTAAGGTGTTCTAGTAAAAAAAAATCTGGTCCAGTGAACTGAAATCTTTGCACCTTTACATGTCTTACCTCAAATGTAAATAATATAGCCTGAATTTAAATCACACATTCACCTATTTACATTTGGAAGTTATTAAAACAACAAGACACAAAAGTTTTTCATACTGATGAATGTGAAACATATTGATGTTATTTCTTATCACACATACTTACTTACATTTGTTTTCTTGTTTTGCATTATAAACGTAAAAACGTAACATATAAGTTACAAAAGTTGTTAACAATTTGTTAGACCTAGTAGAGTAATTTAAAAAATGCAGGTTAGATTGGTTTAAATGTATGATTAGCAAAAGTGTCAAACTTCATGAAAATTTGCATCTTTTGTGGCAAAACTAATGTCTGAGACCAAGATTTGTCCTTGCATTTTATATCTAATAGGGAAAATAGGCTTTGGCTATGGATAGCTCGGCAGCTCACAAACCTTGTTAAGAGAAAATAAAATTGAAATCCGCCTCTGTATCATAATAGCCTGTCAAATGCCAAATAATTTAATTGATTGCAGAACATATTGAAATTCTGTCGGACAGAGCAGTGTACGATGAAATGCTGATGGATGGATGGATGATTTTTAATTAAACAATGTGCTTCACATAGAATCAGACTATCATTTTTACTAATCATATTAAACATTAACAGAATATATTATTTCAGCATTCTCTGAAATTTAAAACAAAGGTGTCTTTAGTGTCATAACACAGTAATATATGAAATTAACATGGCATTGTACTTACAACAAATAATAAAATATTCTTTTATTAATACTAATTATATAGACTAGCGTCTTTTAAGTAATACAAATAATCAGACTTGCGATAACTGGGATAATTTTCATATTACCTGTACATAGGTACTACATTCTACATTTCACTAAATGAATATGTTTTAATCATAAAATAAAATAAAAAATATAAATTAAAGGCACTCTCTTGCCTATATTAACAAAAAATAAATGCTTAAGCTTTCTCAAACACGTTCACTGGCTCTTTGAAACAGTAGAACATCTTCTGCCCTTTCAAAATAAGATTTAGCATAGGTAATGCTCGAACAATCTGATCGGAGATAAATAAAATATTGTTTTCTTAGACTAAATAATTTGCCACTATTTTACAGAAAATTTATTTCGTCATCTTTTTCTAAACCTGTACACATGGGCACGTAACGGCACTCTGTTTGTTTAGAGAGTATTTTGACAAGAATAAAATCACCGTTCTTAAATGTTTTTTTGAATGTCGACGGTTGTTGTTCATCCCCTATATGGTAATTGCCACCTTTTGGTGTAATGACTTGTTCACTGTCAACTAGATTCTCTTTCTCGTTTTCGGACTCCGAATCCGGTTAGTAAACATCCTCGACTCGGAGACGAGCATAACGCTAGTACACTTCACAAGGAATCTTGTGATATATGCAACATAGTATATAATTATAAAAATAACGATATATTACCGTTTTTAAAAATCTATATTTTAAAAAACAACACGTAATTTCGTGATGCGCTTCCAGAAATTTTACGATTTTGTTTTGACCCCGGAACAGGTTAAAGCTGTTCGTTGATCCATCCATCCATCAGCCTTTTTACGTCCACTGCTGAACATACGCCTCCCCGAAGGGGGGGGTAATGCCGTATTACGCCACGCTTGGCAGGCGGGTTGGCGATCGCAGTGGATGTTGTTAACACTCGAGGGAGTGCTGCTGCCCACTCCCGGTATTCCCTCAGTCGGCTCCTAGGACTCCCTTGGGTAGAGAGGGGTAGGACAATTCTAAAGCCGGCCCCACGCTGCTGTGTGTGCTGGCGGAGCCGCGGGCAAAGGCTAGTTATGTATAAATGTTTTAGGTATTTACTCCTACTTTAATATCTTTAGTCAAATAAAATATGTAGTAAATTTATCCACATAAAAGTTAATATATCTATAATAATATATCTGGTTATATTAGGTTACTTTAACAAATAAAACCAATAAATTAAACTCCGCCACTGCACTTGAAATTGGTGCCATCAAAACCTTCTGAATGACTTCCAATATTCACAAGGTGATTATAACGCTTGTCGATCATAGCGCCGAGTGTCGGCTGCTCAGGCTCTCACGTTCCTTGTTCAATTAACTGCTTCAAATATTCATAAATCGAACAAATGTTGGCCTCTCGCCTTGAACTTCCTTTTGCAACCATAACTTCGACATTAAATTATATTTGCTATTTGCTTAAAATAAAAAAGGTTATTAAGTTGATTAGGCTTTACAAATATTTATCTGAGTTCTAATAAATTGCTCCGTGTGGTGACGGACTAAGAAAAGAATACAAGCGTCACCACCCCATTTTCCCGCGGGTGTCGTGGGGCGACTAAGGGAAGTAAGCAATTATCATCCATTGCATGACTGGTGGTAGGGCTGGGTACCAAGTGGCAGTACTCACTTGGTATCGGGCCCGAGCGGGTTAGTACCACTATCTCTCGTATGCCCGGCCATGAAGCACATTGTTGCGTTTTGGCTGTAGCAGGAGATAGCCGTTTATTCTTTCATTTCATATCGGTGAAATGAAATGGTGAGCAGCGGCTTGACAATACTCTCGTTATAGTTGAGTCCATGAGCGATGGTTACCATTTACCAACAGATGGGCCGTGGCTCGTCTGCCACTACATGCAATAAAAAATAAATAAAGCTACAGTGCAATTTAATCCACTTTTCCTGCACCCTCAACATACTTCGCATCTTGTTTTGCATGTGCACGGTTATTGTGGTTCATTAATCGCATTTTTATTGTGTTGTAATGGTTCATTAGTCTCGTTTTTATGGTTTTATCATCAAGAATATGATCAGTTGTTAAAATACTTTTCAATTCTGTCAGTGAAAACTAGCAGTCATCGTTTTCTTCAATGTATTTAAAAATCTGCTCCATTGCTGCGTCTACTTGGATTGTTACTGGATGAATATTTCTCCTCTGTGTCTGTGTTATGGTAGTTCTTAAATGTACGTAACCATAGAACAACGCGGACCCCCGGCGACTCCGGGCCGCGTTGCTCTATAATAATAATAATTTATATACAAGAATGTAGTATACACAGTGGTGATGGTACATAGAAAATAGTTCTGTCACATTGGAATGGTAGACCATAACAATGGCGCGTAAATATATAATTTCATTAAAAATAAATAAAAATAAAAAAGCAATACAATTCATTACCTACATTCAATAAAATTAAATATAATATTATTAATTAAGTACATTATTAATTATTTTTTTATAAGTATACGCATTACAAAAGTTTATATTTAAAAGATTCATTGACTAGCCCTGGATTCCGAGGTACCTATACCTAAATCTTACGGCGCTCTATTATTATGGTCATGAGTCAGTCCAACCATTGGTGAAAATCGCTGTTCAGTCGTTTTTGTGTTTATTTGCGTAGACAGACAAACTCGACGGAGGAACTTAATACACATATTTATATATATATATACTAGCTAACTCGGTGAACTTCGTACCGCCATATATTTTTTCATGAATAGATATTGCAATTATAAATTGAGATAATTATAAAGTATCCTATCTCTTAAGTTGGAACAAAACACACATTTTAAAAAAAGAATAGTAAAAAATTGGTTCAGTAGTTTTGGAGTTCATCATGGACAAACATCGTGACACTGGAATTATATATAATACATGTATAGGTTTACAGTAAGAAATCAGTTTGCCGTGTGGGGCCGGCACCAAGAATAGCTCCACCCCGTCTCTTCCAATGGGAGTCGTAAAAGCCGACTAAGGGATTACCGGGGGACCGGGTAGCAGCGTTTCCCTGTGTACTAAAAACATCCACTGCGATCGCCAACCCGCCTGCCAAGCATGGCGATTTTGGTAAAACCCCCATTTGGGGAGGCCTATGTCCAGCAGTGGACGATGAAAGGCTGATGGATGGATGGATCGAAGAAATCAGTTTCAACATGACGGTAGGGCAGATCGAACTCCTTCAAAGGGTAACACTAGGCACAAAAGGAAATAGTACAATAATTATGTTCGTACATTAAATTCAGGTTAATTTATTAGTTTAGGTGTTTAATTTTAGAACAATGTAAGTACCCATTGATTTCCAAGTAAAGGTCGTGCATGTAAATTGTTTTGCTGCCTATTAATCGTCGTCGTTTAGAAGCTGCGGCACCACTGAAGTAATATATTCCAGAGGTCCGTCCAATACAGGTGGAGAGACGGTACACGGCGAGTTTATTTAGTGTGTTAAGGCCCCATACTTACCCTGTTCTTTGTCGCGAACGACAAGGTGTGTGGTTAGGTAAATATTATCCCGCCATAACAAAAAAAAAGGTTATGCTGCAGTCTAGATAATTATCTACCTATAGAATAGTAAATAGTCGTTGTCCACTTGTTTGTTTCTCCACTTTGTTCTTTTAAACCACACAAGATTGTGAAATGGTTTTTATTGTCGATTAGATAAATTGCCAAGCCTCGATATGCCTTTATAATTACATCTTAATCATTTTTAAATATGTAGAGGTCTTAAATGATTTTTGTATATTATGAGATATTTAAGAAGTATGTGTGTCAATGTAGTGATAGAAGGGTGTGGTGTTGACATTTATTGAAAGAATGTTAAGGTTTGAGCACGTAGTGAGGATGGGTAAAATAAGGATGACTAAAAAGAGATGGCAAGTGAATAGTGTAATTGAAAGGGAAAGGTGTTATCGAACGTTTTCTGACCAAATTGGAGACGTTCTCGAGAAAGGCCAGGTAAGAAGTATCTTAACGGACGTGCATGTATGAAGAGCATAATGAGAGTAAAAGAGGTGAGGAGCATCGTAGCAAGTGGAAATCTGAGGCTAAGTATGCATTAATTGAATTTAATCAAGACGCGACATAATCAATTAGCTACATACGCTGGTGCTGGCTAAACCTACGCATAGATATACTTTATAGATATATTACTGTAATACGAGTAGAGAGCTGTCAGTCAAAAATCCTAAATATATTTTCATTAATTAGTCAATTGCGCCCGTACGAAACGAGCGTGGGTCACTAATATCATAAAAAGCCTGTACAAATTATAACGTAGCATCACTACAAACAGTATTTTTTCTTATAACTCACATAATTATTTTTGATCTGTATTTTAGCACTTGACATGCTCTGCTACTTTACAGAATAAATTTAGTCAAAGTGGAAGAAAACAGCTTTATCTTTATCCCGCTCTCAGTAAAGCTTTCTTTTTTCCACTTTTACGAATAATTTGTTCTGGTTGTCCATAAAAACAGGATTTCGATGGATTTTAACTGAGCATGTCGTGCAAAATCATCGATTTTTTTTGTATTCAGACTCCTAAATGGCTCAATAAAGACATTTTCTCTCAAATATACAGACAGTTCTGGTTACATTTTTATATATGTTAGGTAAGTATATAAATAATAATATAGATCCAAATAGTAAGTACCCTGGTAGAGTTGTAGGCGTGAAGAAGCCCATTAAAATCCATGTATTATAAAACTGTAACATAGCTATGTCTGTACATTTAAGATATTTGAGAAAAAATGTCTGTAATAGGCTATATAGGCGTGTCTAAACACAAAACTATTTTTTTAAGTTTTTTTGTCTGTTTGTTTGTTCGCGCATCACGCAAAAGTTACTGAACGGATTTTGGTGCAACTTTTTTTATTTGATAGCTCTCGATTAGATTTAACAACTGGTATACATTTTATCCCGCTACTATACCGGAAACCTGAGATATAACCGAAAAACTAGCTTTTGGCTGCGGCGAAGCCGCGGCGCAAAGGCTAGTGTATTATAAAATTGCTGTCCTATAAACTCTGCAATATTTTACGAGAATTAAATGAAAATGACTAGCATTTGCTTTGACAATTAATTAGCTTAGTATAAGTTGTTCAGCTGTGGTTGATCATCCATTACAGTTTATTAAATCATGTAGTCTGTTGTGTATTAAAAGTTGACACGCGATTATAATTTAATCACTTATATGAAAATGTATGCTTTTATTTATTTTTATACTTATGACGATCATTCAGATTTAAAGTCAACGATTTCGTAATATTCCGTTCCGTTGTTAACTTAAGTTATTTTAGTAGGTATTCGTCGATTTACAGTCGGGAGAATGAATCTGCTATCTTTTCCCCCTACAAACTGAAACGCTCAGATGTATTGTGTTGTGTATTGTCATGGCTGGTTACAATTCCTCCAATTGTAACAAGATTTTTTCCCCGATTATTTTATTGCAAATTATTAAAGCAACACGTGACCGGGTCTGCTAGTAATTTTATAAATTTAACTCGATAAAACTTATTTGACTCGGAATATTTACAAAATCTTATTAAATTTTTAGTTAAACACAAAGTGAAAAATGTTAAGTCGAAATTAACAGTCACAAGCAGGTTGCTCATAATATATACCTACAAAAATATCTAAATTTTTAGTTATCGGTTTCTCGACGTTACAGCTTAGGATTGTCCTCTGGACAAACTATAATTGACTAAAATGCCAAGGTAACGCACCGCGCAAAATCGCCAACATGCGGAGCAAATAACCCACCCGCATAAACTCCGAAAGCTATTAAGCTTTTCGTTTATCAGCAGCGAAAGGTAGGTTGGACTGTTTTGTTGCTTTATTCGAAAATGCCAGGCGTGGTCCATGACGTCACCAGGCGGTGAAATGGCGCGACATTTCATGGTGCGCTAGCCACGCCCGTGCTCACCCTAATCTCATGTCGTAGCAGGGTTGTCGGAACGACTCACTACCCAAGGTTCCCTCAGGCTGACCTCCTTTTAGACCAGGAACACTAATATTTATCTACATTAATCATGTCAAAGTAATTTACGAGTTTTATAGTAGCTGTTAATACTTAGTGTTTTCTAATTTATTGTATTACCTTTGGACATTCGATACGTCATGCATACCGGATATGCTTGAGATTCATTTGTTGTGGGTCATGCGAAGAAACATGAGGTTTATGCTTTACAACAGAACCAGGTGAATCGGTAATTGTCAAGGTGAAAGATAAATGCCGTAATGGATAAATCGTAAGAGAAGTGGTTTTATTTTATAACTAGTGTACCAGCAGCTTCGCATGCGTGTATTAGATAAAAAAAATATAATAAAAGAGGGCCATTAGGCTGATATCCACCATGCTAGCCCAGTGCGGATTGGCAGACTGCCAGCCGAAAAAATATCTTCAACATGCAGCTTTCCTCAGGATGTTTTCTTTCACTAACACATTTGTAGAGAAATATACACATTTTCGAAAAGTCAGGGATGTGTGCTGTGACTTTGGATTGAGATTTAACTCGATACCAATCTCTTTGCAGTCTTTGGTTTTACCGCTAGGCTATCGCTGCTATCCACTGAAGGAATGTAATATGGTTCCGGTGGCCCGCCGATACAGGCGGAGAGACGGCACACGGCGGGTTTCTTTAGTGGGTGAGGGCCCCGCGCTACCCTGTTCGTTGCCCCGAACGACGGGGTGTGCGGTTAGGAACATTTTTTCCCGCCTTAACAAAAAAAAAGTGAACATCCAAATACCCTGAAACAAGTAATATATATTTTTTTTATTTATATTAGTTTTTTTTTGGGCGAAACCGTAACTCCCTTTTCGTGACGAAATTATTCGCATATTGCTAATTGTTATCCGAATTTTTACAACAATAATAATTACTAAATAAGTACTACTCGAGAGTATTTAATCTGCTAAAGTATAAATATGTCAAAACTGTGACAACATCACTTTACGAATATTGGTTTACGCGGTCCCATTCACTCCCCAATTCCTAATTACAACCTATTTGAGAGCATTCCTTGTAATTGTTTTATTTTTTTGGGGACAATGGGGAATTAATATTATTCTACTGGTATTACAATCGAGCAGGCGAAACCTAGAACCGTATTGCTGTGATAGGAAAGTAGTAGAGAGCGTTATTATTCTAAGTAGTAGAGTATAATATTATTCTTTAAGGATGGCATCCAGATCATGCAGATTGTGATGTTTAAAACTCCATTTGTTTGGTCATTCGAATTATTGTTTACCTTATTAATAAGCGTAGGCAGCTTATACTTCCGTGACCAACAGTTTTCAGCCATAATAATAAAATAAAACAAGATCTTTTTTGAGTAGTTATTTCGTTAAGCCTACATTGAACTTTAGGATATAAGGAAAACTAGAATCAACTCTAACAATCACTAATAAATATGTTATTAATTTTAAGTTCTTTACTTTTCGAGAAATAGATTAATTTAATTAATTAACGTTTTACTGTCTTCCATTAATCGGCATTTTGTTTGACTTCCCAGCCAGGGCCACACTTGTTCTTTAAGTAACTAACCTACCTAGGGTCTAGCTAGCCAAGTTGCATTCTATGATCGCTAACGCTAATAGAAAACTATTAAAATATATGGAAATTTGACATCTCTAACGTTAAGTCACATGACTTAGCGTTATAGATATTGTTAAAAACAGATAAATATAGGTTCTTTATCTATGGTTAAAGATGTCAAATTCCCATACATTTAAATAGTTTTTCATTACTCATACTCTGAAAGTAGGCCTAAAGTTGCCTGAGGAGCGGGTTGAAAGTAATACTTTTCAGCCCTAGGGAGAATTACTTTCAACTGAGTAATTATAAAAAAATAACAGTTCTATTTTCTGTTCAGCCAGTCAATTACAGCGCGATGTAAAATTGAAATAACATATAGTTAAGTACCTATTTATTAAAGAATTTGTTTTTTATGACTTTATTTTAATATAGTAGCAACTAAGTCTTTAAAATAACGAAGATTTATATTTTTTCAATGAATAAAATGAAAAATAATGGCTGATTAGCTGACAGGCCGCAGAAAAAAAACAAAATCCGCGGGAAAACGGCGATCCCAAATTCAATATTTTAGTCTCCCGTTTTTTCTTTAGCTAATTCATAATTTTTATTTTTAGTTTCCTCGTATTCGTAATGAAAAGCACAGTGTTTACCTCGGGATAAAGACTTATTTAGTCCCGAGACGGGGTTTGGCGCCCGAGCGTAGCGAGGGCTTCAATAGTTCGAGGGTTGCTTTCATTCCTAGGGTAAAAATGTACTATTCTATTAGCGTTAGCGATCATAGCATGCTACTTGGCTCGGCCCACAGAAATCATAATTAGTTACGAAATCATCAATGTCTGCAAAAACAACAATTTTGTTTTATATTGGAGTAGGTTACCTACCTTAGTTAGGTACCTGTAAATAAAATATTTTTCAAATGTTATTACATTGCTGATCAATTTATTGCGATATATATATACTCTTACTACCTTTCGCTTGCGACTAAACTTTATCGCGGTGCAAACTTTCGTCCCCTACTATATTCTGTAAATAAAATATTTTTCAAATATAACAGCTGACCAATTTATTGCGATATATTATATGTACTACCTTTTGCTCGCGACTACTCTTTATCGCAATACAAACTTTGATCCTCTATATCACCCCTTAAGGGTACATTTTTCAAAAACGCCGAGTCTCGTGTTTGTTTATTTCTAATAAAAAGCCTAAAACAAAGTTTCAAATCTCCTAGATTGAAAAATGATAATATATGATCTCAAAATCCTTTCTTAGCATCATACAATTACGTTTCAAATTTCAGCTTTCTAGACTAAGTAGTTTTGCTGAGTCCATGAGCGACGGTTACCCTTTACTACAAGGGTCCTACCTTGGCTTGTTTGCCACGGTAATCAATAAGAAAAAAATCATTTCTAAGTGATATTATTTAATACAATACAATTTTTTTTTTAGTAATCAGTACTAGGCCAGCATAATAGAACTGATGATTTATTTAAATAGGATCCCTGGAACCTAGTACTAGGGTTGCGATAACTATGATTTTTTTTTCCATTCTTTTGTTACCTACTCTTATTTCGTATTTTTGTAATTTCAGTAAGTTTTATTTTTATCATTTCTTCCATCCAGCCATCCATCAGCCTTTCGAAGTCCACTGCTGGACATAGGCCTCCCCAAGAGAACGCCACAACACGTGTTTAGCTCATATGGGGGATAGTGCCGTAATCGCCACGCTTGACAGGCGGGTTGGCGATCGCAGTTGATGTTGTTAATACACGAGGGAGTGCTGCTGCCCACTCCCCCGGTATTACCTCAGTCGGCTCTTACGTCTCCCATGGGTGGAGAGGGGTGGGACAATTCTAAAGCCGGCCCACACGGCAAATTATCATTTCTTAATGTTCTTTTATTTTATAAGCAAACTAGCAGATGCGTTGCTGTGGCACACTTTTAATTGGTTCAATTATTACCTATGTATTAAAATACTTAAGTAATATTGATGGGGTTTCTCATGTTCTGCAAATCTAAAAATCGTTAATTTCATGGGATAAAAATGATCATATATTTTAAGTTGAAACAAATTACACATTTTGAAAAAAATATAAACGTTAGGATCGGATAAGTATGTACCTAATTTCAGAATTCATCGCGGACCTACATGGTGATCTTATATTACTAACCTAAGATCGTGATACGGACATTTTATATAAGGCTAATCTAATATAAGATTAGTTACATTTCCATATCGAATCCAATATAATGAAGTAACAATATTTGCATCGACTTCGAGTCGTAGATGTACACACACAACACATTAACTCCTCTTATATGTGGAGTTAACTAAATCCAAAATCTAATACATTGGACCAAATGAAAATAAATGAGTGAAAATGTACAAATAGGAGTAAAACTGATTCTATGTTATGTGATCACCAGTTGTTTGATTGCGTAGTACATAATACAAATACATCCATGGTTGCGGCCATATAAACTTCGAAAATTTCGATTACAAATTTCTGTATTTTTTCTTTCAGAAGTAATTTACTGTATGTATTGGGGAATAGGTACTACAAACTACTAGGTAGGGTATAGATAAAACAAACTACTTATATGAGGAATACAAAAATAAATACATTTGAGTGTTAATTTTTTTTAAACAGTTTAGTTTTCGTCAAAAGAAAAATTCTCAGTAGCAGCCTGGAGTTTAGAAATTTAGATTCGCCCGCTAGACGGTAATACGCCTCCTATTACCTACGTGGGACTTAAACATAGCTTATTATACTTCTTCTTCGGGGAATACAGGCGTGATGCTATACTATGTTATTAAAGCATGTTTATATTAAATTTGTTTTCCATCCACAATATTTTCTTATCTCATAGGACCCTTTAAAAAGAACTGCCTTGCCAAGCCTATGAAGTTTCTGTCGTCTCGACGTGCGGGAAGCTTTGAAGTAGTTTGATACGTGTTTAAATGTTTCACAGGGTGGAAACCCATTGTTTTTGAGCATTGTAAATAGTCTGCGATCTTTTTGTACGATTAGTTCTCACGAAGTTTTATTATAATTTGTCTTGTAGGTTTATCGTAACTTATATTAGGTACTTCCTATTTTTTTAGAATAATGTAAACAATTTTTCAGCAATAAATAGCGCCCAATAATACAAAAAGTGACCTACCACAAAGTGTTTACTTTATATTATATGAAAAAAATATATAAATGTTCTTAACCCTACAATGCATGATTTTTTATTTTCGTCTCAAAAGAATATATGTGGTTCTATAGGCCTAGACACCTACAAAAAAAAAAATAATAATAATAAAAAAATCCATTAAATTACAAGATATTTATTTTTTAAATTCTGTTCCATATGTGGTACATTATGCAATATTTTCATTCAATTCTGTAAGTTTCGTCTTATTTTTGCTTTGTACTCCGTATCAGACAAGTTCCTCTTCGCCATAATCTATAATAAAATCCAATCGAAACAAAAGGTTAGATGCAAACTAACGCATGGTGTACCATATCCGGAACATTTAAACAAATTGATATTTTAGTACATAAAACAGTCATATTTAAAAAAATACCTTACCTTCGTATTATATACACTATTTCCGATATAAGTATATATTTTTTTACTTACATATATATTTTTTTACTTACATATATTCGAAACAACGAGTTCGCGCTGATCGTCCAAATTGCATACTATTCAATATATCAATCGATAGCGAAAACCATCTGGTGACACTTACCATTACTAAATTGTTGCCAGATGTGTAAATATTCATCCGATAGTCAACAAATTTTGCTAGGAGTCTTTAAACGAACGCTAGACGACATTATTTTAGTTGTACCAGATATGACACCATATGCAATGTAGGGTTAAATATGTGACGAGCCAGTAACCATACAGGCTTTTTTTTTGTTTAGGCGGGAATATATGTACCTAACCGCACACCCCGTCGTTCGGGGCAACGACAGGGTAGTGAGTAACCATACAGTCTAGGGTCACTACAAGTACGTATCTTATTTATTTTATCTTTATATATTTTTTATTACTCATAATGATACGAGTGTTCAAATAGTACGAAAGTATTTTGCGATACCACAAAAATAAAAGAAAACAGTGACATATTATATCGTACATTGTTTGTAAAAAATCTTCTATTTTATTAAACGTTCGTAATTATATGGCCACAACTGTATGTAAGTATATCTGATTTCTAGTCTTTTTTATATTACACTGTTTTATAACCTTTTATTATTATTTTTATAATTATTTATACCCCATTACTGGCATTAACGAGATGATTAGAAATGAGCCGTTTAATTTACAAAGGAAACATCTCGACCTGAATGTATCTTACATTCCGGTCAAGCATTATACACCCTCTATTATACTACGGCAGCGTTGGGTAAAGAAGATTCCACGTTCTTAGAACTTCTCATCGTGGTTAAGGCTAAAGGGCGGGTTTATTTAGTGGGCGAGGGCGTCACAGTACCCTGTCCATTGCCTCGAACGATATGGTGTGTGGTTAGGTAGATTTTTCCCGCCTTAACAAAAAAAATATGTAGGTATGAGAAGGTGCTATGACTAATCTCCTACCTCAGCGCAGGTTTTCTCTGCGTTCCAGATTTTGTCTAGTCCTGAGCGACGATTACTCTCTACCTGGCCTCATTAAAATAATATTTAAATTGATCGATTTGTGCAATTATCACTTAAATTTTATATGTACAAATGTAACAGAGTAATTAGTTTTCCGTTTTGACGTCTCACGCTGATAATTTGGTTTTAATACGTAAGTCTTCTTTTACCAGTTGATCAATGATCGCCAATACGGCTTTCGTCACGGTCGGTCTGCTGGTGATCTTCTCGTGTATCTTACCCACCGTTGGGCGGAGGCCTTGGAGGATGGAGGTGAAGCTTTGGCATTCAGCCTGGACATCGCGAAGGCGTTTGACAGGGTCTGGCATAAGGCCCTTCTATCGAAGTTACCATCTTATGGAATCCCCGAGGGACTCTGCAAATAGATCGCTAGCTTCCTAGATAGTCGGAGCATCAAAGTCGTAGTAGACGGCTGCTGCTCCGATACCATGGGGGTTAATGCTGGCGTAGCATAAGGCTCGGTGCTGTCCCCAACACTGACAATGACTTGCTCTCAATAGAGAATATACATTGCTATGCGGATGACAGTACGGGTGATGCGCGATATACCGGCCGTCAGAAAGTCCCTCGGAACATGCTGGAGGAGAGACGGACCGAACTTGTGCCTGAAGTCGAGCGCTCTCTTGGGCGGGCCTCGGAATGGGGTGAAAAGAACATAGTTCAATTCCACCCCACGAAGACACAGGTTTGCGCGGTCACAGCAAAGAAGGACGCATTAGTCGTGGCGCCCCAGTTCTAAGGGGTAACACTCCCGGTCCTCAAGAGCATATTGGGATCCTCGGCATCGACTAGCAAAGTCCAGTTTGGGAGTCATTTGGAGGACAAAGCCAAATTGGAGAGTAAAAAACTAGGCGTCCTGAATAGAACCAAGCGGTGCTTCACACCGAGGCAACGACTTGTGCTATATAAAGCACAGGTCCGCCCTCATATAGCGTACTGCTCACATCTCTGGGCAGGTGCGCCTAAGTACCAACTCTACCCACTTGACTCCCTGCAAAGGCGTGCTATTCGAATTGTCGATGATCCCGATTTCACGGAGGGTCTAAAGTCGTTGGAGTGGCGGAGAGACTTCGGGTCCCTCTGTCTGCTCTATCGGCTCTACAACCGGGAGTGCTCGGAGGAGCTGTTTGAGGTGGTACCAACATCACCATTTTACAACCACGAGATGTCGCGGTAGGATTCATCCACACCACCCGGAAACGATTTCTTTAAAGACAGTTCGTTGTCTGCGTTCCACGTACGTGTAAGCTCTGGAATGACCTACCTGCTACGATCTTTCCCCAGCGCTACGACATGTCCCTCTTAAACGAGGTTTGAAAAGAGCACTTAAGTTGCGGTAGGCGGCAGCTTGGCTGTGCCCCTGGTGTTGTTAAAGTCAATGAGCGGCGGTTACCACTTCCCATCAGGTGGGCCGCTTGCTCGTCTGCCACCGTTGGCAATAAAAAAAAAAGGTTTAGGACTTAGTATAGATTAAATACATTGAAAAAGTAATAATTCCTTGTCTTCTATACAATGCCTCTATACTAATTACTACTGATCTATTCCACCCAATTCCGAAAGAATTATGCGCTTTTTTTTCAACAAATCAGTAAATGTAATCACTAGATATTGACAGAAACACTTTATTTGATTGTGATCATTAAGGAAGGATATTTGACATAACCTAATATGACATGATATTTATACTTAGTTTCACGCTTGTATTTCTCGAAGGGGTAGGTAGAGGTGTATTACACACCCACGGTTCGCCAGCTACGTTTAAGTCCCACGTAATAGGGGCGAGCCTATTGCTGTTTACCGGGCACATTTCCAAACTCCGGGCTGCTACTGAGAATTTTTCTATTTGCGAAAAAGCTCAATAGCACCGCCCGACCCAGGAAAGATCCCGAGACCTTATGATCAGCAGTCACTCACACTACTGCTGCACCACCGAAGCAGCTATAATATTTATTATAGTTCATAAAAAATTGCCTGAGAGATGTATAACTGTTTTAAGGTACCACACGTATTGTATTTTTTGCACATTCAATAAGGAAGTTAATATAAAAAAAGGCTTAAAATCTTGTTCTAAAAGGTAGCTAACTCGTACTGTTTTTTGTAGGTGCTAATATGAATAATATAACTAATATTACCTACTTACCGTTATTACCTGTGATTGAAACCGTGGAAACCGCATTGCATATAATTATTTAAATTTATAGTTACTGAGAAAATAAGCCGTCAATATTCGGGCCTTCTTTGTTTTCTATTTTCTTATTACTCGGAGGAGGAGGATAAGAAGGCATATAGTTAGATAGTCTATAGCCCTCTTAGTTAAATCCTGCTATCCTGTTTTTTTTTTGTTAAGACGGGAAAATTGTACTTAACCGCACACTTTTGGCAGCCAAAAGCTAGTTTTGATAATATTATTCTAGTATTATTATAAATGTCAAAGTTTGTGTAGATGTTTAAGTGTTTGCTCGTCAATTACGCTTAAACGACTCTCCATCAACCTTTCGTCGTCCACTGCTCGACATAGGCCTCCCCAAGAGAACGCCACAGCGAACGGTCCTGTGTCGCCTGCATCCAACGAATACCTGCGACTTTGACCAGGTCATTGGTCCACCTGGTGGGAGGCCGTCCTACGCTGCGCCGTCCGATACGCGGTCGCCACTCGAGAACCATTCTTCCCCAACGGTTGTCGGTTCGTCGAGTGATGTGGCCTGCCCATTGTCAAAAACGACTGCAGTGGATTTGAATGAAATTTTGTCGATCAATACATAGATGAGACACTGAACACATATAGGATTCCTTAACCCGAAAAAATGAATAGTTTTGTACGCAGTTTGGCATACACATAAATTATGGAATATTTTTACCCCGATAAAAACTTTCCTGTGAGATACGCCTAAAATTACTTAATAAGCTAAATTTTGATGTTTACTCCGGGCGCGCAGTAGGGTTTGCATTCGAATATTCAAAGAGCTTTTTCAGATATTTGAATAAAAAAAATATTATATTCGAATAATCTTGTCTAGTAATATTGTCTTTTTAATACAAATATTGTGTTCTGTATGAAGTAAGTAACAAGTAATCTGCTAATTTATCAGACCAAGTTGAATCGGAGACATCAATCCGCATGAAATGGCGCTGTATGATGTAGGAGGTCCTAGACAGGTCTCATTAAATCGAGCATACAAGTTTCTACTAAGTATACCTCCTACAAGTGTAGAGTGTGAAAGGGTATTATCATCTACTGAATATATTTGCAACAATCTCAATCTCGACATGATAAATTCCTTCTCCGACTCATCGAAAGGAGAAAAGAAATGACAGATTGGTCATCAGCCTGAGCCGATGGGTCCTGTCTAAGGCGGCTAAACAGACAGATGTCCAAGGGTGTGCGACACGATATTCGCCAATTTAATACTCGAAAGCGAAATGACTAAATTAATGTGTCTAAATTAATGTAGGCCGTGTGGGGCCGGCTTTAGAATTGACCCACCCCTCCACCTATGGGAGTCGTAAGAGCCGACTGAGGGAATTCCGGGGGGAGTGGGCAGCAGCACTTCCTCGAGTAACGTATTAACAACTTCCACTACGATCGCCAACCCGCCTGCCAAGCGTGGCGATTACGGCACTATACCCCCAATTTGGGGAGGCCTATGTCCAGCAGTGGACGTCGAAAGGCTGATGGATGGATGGGTGGAAATTAATGTAAAAGGCCATTTACAAGTTTTCACAGGTAGCAGATGTTTCAAGTCCACCCTGTTCTTCGAAAGATTACCGCGTTCAAGAAAATTATATTATTGTTTAGCTTCATTAGTGTAGATAAATTAGGCTGTGGTTATTGTCACAAATTCAAATTATGATATTTGTCATGCGTGACGTGCTTTAACGTACGTAAAATTATACAACTTGCTCGAATGATAAAATGATTTACTTTTGTTAACAGGTACGCGACATGATTCTAATGGCTCACAGTCTGTAAGACGTGTTGATATTTCGCCTTCTGGTAAGTTAACTCTTGTTTTTTGCAATGACGCTGCCAGTATTAAATTATTTTCGGTACTAAATAAGGGTTTATCTATACTATTATAAAGCTGTAACAGAGCTGTGTCTGTACATTTAAGATATATGAGAAAAAATTACTGTAATAGGCTATATAGGCGTGTCTAAACATAAAACAAGTTTTTTTAGAATTTTTATCTATTTGTCTGTTATCTGTTTGTCTGTTTGTTTGTTCGCGCATCACACAAAAACTACTAAACGGATTTTGATGCAACTTTTATTTGAAAGACTTTGATTAGACTTAAAAACTGGTATACATTTTATCCCGCTACTATATCGGGAACCTGAGATATAATCGAAAAACTAGAAAATTATTTAAACGAATTTTTTTTAGAATTTATTTAAAGGAACTACTCGATGGATTCTGATGCAACTTTTTTTATTTAAAAGGCCTTGATTTGACTTAAAAACTGGTAGACATTTTATCCCGCTACTATATCGGGAACCTGAGATATAACCGAAAAACTAGCTTTTGGCTGCGGCGAAGCCGCTGGCAAAGGCTAGTATTTGTATACATATAATGATCAACTTGGTGGCGCGCGATTTATGCCTGGTGTTGCTAGCGTCTATAGTATATAGGCTACGATAACCGCTTACCATCAGGAGGGGCTGGATGCTTAATTGCCTCCCTCGTAGTATAAAAAAGAAATCTTTTAAAGTTAACTTAGTACAGAATCCAGTTTGATGCCTAGAAAAAACCTTACAATTTTAGGGAAAATTTAATCAACTAAAAGTTCAATGTAACTACCTATGTATTTATAATACACTAGCTGACCTGGCAAACTTCGTACCGCCATATATTTTTTCATGAATAAATCTTGCAATTATAAATAAACTGAGATATAAAGTATCCTATCTCTTAAGTTGGAATAAAACACACATTAAAAAAAAAGAAAAGTTAAAATCGGTTCAGCAGTTTCGAAGTTCATCCCGGCCAAACATCGTGACACTGGAATTATATATAATAGATGTAACGGGTTTATACGTACATACATACATAAATACATACACATAATATTGTCACGCCTTTTTACGTTTATACGTACGCTATGCTTATCAAAATATTTAATATTTTGACTAACTTTGACGGCTGGTAGATTTTGATATTAAATTACTACAGTGTGCGTGTAGGCCCGTTAAATGTATTTATAATGAATAAAAAAGGCGAAAGTTAAAAAGAATATGAATGCTCTAACTTGCTTTTCGTTGACCTGTGTGGAAAAAACGTTGAGCTGTCCGGCTTAAAATACCTATATAATATTTAATTAATAAGCTTGAGAAATATGTGTACCATGTTTTACTGTGAAAAATCGCTTACGATCTTGGGTAATAATGCTCTAGATGTATAATTCTGTCATTGAGGTTGATGGATAGTGACCGGCTGCTGTTCTAAATAATTTACCTGAGTTTTTGTTTTGTGGTTGGAAATATAGGTAAATGTATTGTGATATACCGAGTGACCATTGTTTTACCCGTTGACAAAATTGATGGATGAATGTGCTTAGTTTTCACCAGCTTAAACGCGGAATTAGACTGTATTGTCTTGCCCGTTGTTTTGAAGGTGCGGCCGTGAACTCATTCGTCACGCGTAGATCGTTGCAAAAACATTTTAGTCTTTGTTTGGCATAACATTTCAAAATTACAAACTGATTAAAGACTGGATATAGAATAGAATGACTAACAATATTCATGTATTAATGGAATACCAGTTTGTCATTTGGAAGTCATGCTCTAAATTCCCTTAAATTATTTTGTGACTATATGTGCCGTTTTGAAGTTCTTGAGAAACTACATGTTGATACGTATAACAAATCAATATCTGCGTAATAAATAAATACAGGTTTTGTTAAATTTGAGAGTCATAATAACAGGTCCTACATTACTTATGTATGTAATACAGCATATATAGGATTTCTGATAGATATATACTCTAAACACAAAGTGAAAAATGTGAAATCGAAAATAACAGTCAGGAGCAGGATTTGAACCTGCATCTTCTGGATACCGTCCAGATGCTTTACCAATTCAGCCATCCTGACAATTGCTCCTGACTGCTAATTTCGATAACACATAGTCTTGACTAGTTTGCATGTCAAACTCGTAAACTGTCTCGTCACCAGTAACACGTAAATACGTTTCATAAATGTTGGGTCGGAATTGACTCGTTCTAGCATGTCCTCAGTGACTCTCATGCGATTGAGTTTTTGGAGAAAATTCAGGTCCACATGTTCAGGAAACATGTTTCATACCCAAATGATTATTTAAAATGGTACGGATCGACTCGTGAGACACAGAAAGTTCGGCGGCTATCTCTCTCAAACTTGGATGAGGATTTTCAGTCACTATTTCCTTCACTTTTGCAATGTTAACTTCAGTTGCAGATGTTGATGGCCTACCAGAGCGAGGAAAATCTTTCATCACATCTCGACCGCTTTTAAACGCTTTGTACACATAAGCACGTGTTTTTGATAAAGTCGATTCACCTTAAGTCTTCTGTAACATTTTCAGTGACTCCGAACACGAAATTCCATTGGCGATGCAAAATTTAAGACAAACTCTTTGTTCGATGTTTTTGTCCATTATGAAATTCGCAATACACGCTAGATATGATTAAATAAAAACAGCACTGTATTTAATATAAATAACAGATGCAACTCAAACTCCGCGCCAAAATGGATAACAGTTGTGCTAATCTAACAACAACAACAAAAAACAAAAAAATTAATTTGGAACCATAAACAAATCTTCCATTCCCAATACTTTCTTAACTGAATGAATGTACATTAGGTATGTATTAGACAAGACATAGACAGAAAAGACTGGACAGTTTTTTAATGGTTAATTATGGGTAATTATAACAGGGGAGCCGACGATGCTAATTGGGGATTTACTCGAGCGTCATGGAGACCTATTGGGTTGCAAAGCTTAGGTGATAAGAAGGAAAAAAAAATGTTATATAATGTATCCTTTTCATTAGTGGGATAAGCAGCTATAGATTTTCAAATATGTAAAAAAAAAACTGTTGCGTGGACATACTCGAGTGCGTCAGATGTTGATATCATCAATGTCCTACGTATTTTTAATAATGTATGTATGTTAATCTGATAATTTGCATGATGCGGGTGCCACCCGCAGTACGTAAGGGTTAAAAATGAAAAAAAAAAAAATTATTCGAGCGCGTCAGGTTTTCTAAGGGAATGTTAAGTGAACCTAAAAAAATCTCTCAATCAATAATCTGACGATTTCGATGTGACGCCATCTCGCGGTCATTAATATAATGTGCAAAAAAATATCGCCATTTTGAAATACTCAAGCGCGTCAGATTAAGATATATATATACCATATATCTGACGATTACCTAGAGGGATTCGCCTAATCTGACAACTAAAAAAAATTTTTTTAATAATTGTACTTAATTAATTGAAAAGCTCAGGAAATATCATGCAAACAAAAAAGTGTATATTTTTTAAGTAGAATACTTGTAGTTATAATAAAATAACTAAAAAAAAAAATCGAAAAAAAAAAAAAACTTTTTTTTATATATAATTGATTAATTAATCATGATCTTCATCCGTAGAAACATCTTTCTTTTCTGACTCGATTTCATTCTCAGATTTCGTATCTGTAACAAGAAATCATTAAAATATTTAACAATATTTTTTTGTTATGAATAACGTGTTTTTTAATTATTGGAGAAAAGATATAAGTACCTGATTCTGGAGTATCCTCAAGAATATCAGGTGTTATGACTACATCTTCATACGCTTTCGGCGCTTTCCTGCAAACCAGATTTTGAACTTTCCATCGACAACGAATTTTTGTTACTTCGGCTTGTGGAAATCGTCAGATTATATAGTTTTTGTTATCCTTGAATTATTTCCTTCAAAATAAAAAAAAAATTAGCCACGCTCGAGAATGTCAAGATACCGTTTTTTTTTGCAGCTTTGTAACCCTCCCACTCCCTTTCGTCGCGCTCAAATCGTCAGATTTTCAAAATATATTCTTATGAGCTCATAATCATTCCACCTTATCTTAATCTGACGCGCTTTAATATTTCTGACCATCGATTTTTTTTTACTAATCTGATGGGCTGCCCTAGACGCACGTCACTATATAGAGGGCTTATATATGGTACAGGTACTCAGCAGGATGCAAGGTATCCTCCCTTATGTTAATCTGCCGCGCTCGAGTAAATCCCAAACTTCCTTCTGCGGCTCCCCTACTATTAAGGAATGATAGCCTAGCGGTAAAATCGAGGACTGCAAAGACATTGGTATCGGGCTTGATCCCGAGACCAAGGTCAGACCTCGTATGGAACACACTCTGAACTTTCGAGATTTTCGAAATTATGTGTGTATTTGTTTACAATTTATCACTGCTCGGTAAAGGAAAACATTGTGAGGAAACGTGTATGCCTGAGAGATGTTCTCGACGGCTTAAGTCTGCCAACCCGCATTGGGTCAGCGTGGTGGACTATGGTCTCACTATGAGATGCGAGCCCAATAGTGGAACAAAAAAGGGTTGAATAAAATATGTTAAGGAGTCCGTAATAAAGAAGTGGCCATTAAATAAATCTGAGTATACAAATGAGTTATTTTACAGAATAAATATTTAAGAAGCTTTAGATTCCCCGATATATTCGTCCCCGTTATCTGTGAAGGCATACTTATGACTATTAGAAAAATACATTTAAAATACTTTGGAAAATCCAAAAGTGCACGCCTCATAATCTTCATTTTTCACAATAAAATTGATTATTTGATAAGTAACTAATAATGTATTGGTCTTACTAAGTAGTTTTCAATAAATCACATAGATAGCGCTAATTTCAATAAATACTAATGAGGTTCTTATGTCTTATACGCCATTTAGCGCTAATTTTAAGAAGTACTTCTATATTTGTCTATAGAAGTAGTTCTCACGAAATAAGGTATAGGTAGCGCTGGTTTTAGTGTCGAGTCGAGCGTAAATATTTTCACTGTTTTTTGTTTATTTAAACTATATTGGATAATTGCATGTAAATGCGTTTCCGATAGATGGCGTTTGTCGTTAAGACAAATGTGATAAGGAGATTCGGATGATCGAAAGATCTGTACTATAGCTCAATGGCTTAGAGCACTTCCCCGGATTGGAAAAGACGCGGGTTCGATTCCCGCTAGTACAAAAAATATCTTTTTCCTCATTCACAAATAATTTGCAGTTTTTTAACTTCAAAAATATCATAAGTGTTAAAAATAGCGTTTTTTCTTGATATGTGTGAATAATATTTTACAAGTGCAATACATAATAAATAGAGACCTTTTAAGTTTAAAAAATCAGTTGTTCTGCGTGAAGCGAGACTAGTATACACCTCAATGCTTCGCTTATGACACAGTAAAAATATAAGCAGTGAGGCATGTAAAATACACGATTGAAACCGCGGGATATAGCTACTTTAATCTATGAGATTATCAGACTAGCTGTCGCCCGCGTGGAATTTTGTTTTAAAAGAGATCCCTTATATCTTTAAAAGATATATGTAATAACATATTTTTAAACACCTGATATTAATTAAAAAAACCTATTATTTGCTCCAAGCCAAGCTCGTATCTACCCACGGAATTCGCATTAAAGTTTGTTCGTATAAATAAGCCGACGAAAATTTTGAAAACCTAGTTATGTTTTCTATTACCTTTCGAATATCGTCCCCTCTAGATTTGTTGATAATAACTTTCAATGTACAGAGTCAGGCACTGGGTACTACAATTATGTATAGTAATCGGACATGAAAAAAGCACCGACGCAACAATTTTTATGTTGTAGGTATGTCTAATAGGTTTTTTATATCAATAAGATTCTGTTCGGCACTTCGTCGGCTTGGAGGCATTGGGTCTATATAAATTGATATAATATCCTGTGAAACATCTGTCCCACAGGCATTCTTCTGTTTCCAGGGTAAAAAAATAAGAAAAGACACAGACGTCTTTATCTGAGCTTTGTACTATATTATACAAAATTTTATGATGATCCGTTAAGTAGGTACGGCATGAAAATGTAACAAACAATAAAAAAAAACAAACTTACTTTCGCACTAAATAACAAATGATTTGTGAAATGTGGAAAAAGAGAACTTTTAGTGCGTGCGGGAATCGAACCCGCGTCCCTTCCAATCACTTCCCCGGATAATTCCCCCCTCGGATTTGTCCGTGTGGTGATAGACTAAGAATACAAGTGTCACCACCCCATTCTTTCCCACGCGTGTCGTACGAGGCGACTAAGGGAAACTGTAAGCTATTATCATACATTGCATGACTGGTGGTAGGGCTGGGTACCAAGTGGGAGTACTCACTTAGTATCGGGCCCGAGCGGGTTGTTACCACCATCTCCCGTGTGACCGAACATGAAGCACATCGTTTCGTTTTGGCTGTAGCAGGAGATAGCCGTTTATTCTTTCATTTCATATCGGTGAAATGAAATGGTGAGCAGCGGCTTGAAAATACTCTCGGTATAGTTGAGTCCATGAGCGACGGTTACCATTTACCATCAAATGGGCCGTGAAAAAAATTAGACGTCGCGGGACGTCTACCAGATGTGAAAACATCGAAATTAAGTATTTTGTAGAAATAAAATGATCATAACTTGACAAAGTACTCCTTAAGACGAATCAAACGAGTACCTACTCGATGGGTTTGGGTCGTTTCATTACAGAGTTCCTGTGGCCACCTTCCGGCTCCATCATCAGACCCTGGATACCATCTAGAGACAAAGTACTCGTCAAGACGAATCATACGAGCCCAAACTCGATGGAGCTATGTCGTTTTATAACGGAGTTCCTATGGCCGCCTTCTTGCTCCATCATCAGACCCTGGATACCATCTAGAGACAAAGTACTCGTCAAGACGAATCATACGAGCCCAAACTCAATGGGGATGCGCCGTTTCATTATAGAGTTCCTATGTCCACCTTCCAGCTCCATCATCAGATCAGCTCCATGTCATCATAATATTGCATTGTCACGTGATATACATATTACATATGCGTGTAAAATTTCAGCTCAATCAAAAACCGGGAAGTGTTCAAGTCAATTTAACTTGCAAAATTTGAACAGGACAAGTAATATGAAAGCGTCGCCACGCTAACAGCCGATTTTACCTTCTCTCCGCATTAGATGTTTCACATCAAAAATTGTTATTTAAAGCAGCTGAGCATGTCAAGTGCGCATTATAATATTAGTAAGAATTTCTTTTTGTTAATAAAGTTTAGGGCTGTGAATCCTGTTATAGAAAAGCACTAACTCCAAAAATTTCGTGCGGGCAATGTTTGCCGTTTAGTTTTGGTTTCCGACGATCTAGCCATTCAACCCTATTTTACCTCATCAGTTAATAGGTTCTGCGGACAGTTCTATATTGGCAGTGAGTAACAGCATATACGCATGATGGGCGCCACGCCTTACTCAATCACGATCGGGACTAGGCTTTAATGTTCCCTAAAGTAGAACGCGGAAACGTTTCAGGGAAAACTAGTTCTTCTTTGTTAGCAACAAGGCTCCTTGTCAAAAAAATCTCTTGTTTATGGGGTGGGTTTGTTTGCCTACTCCAATGGCCTAATTTGATTTTGCCAACGCGCAAAACATTTAACTATATAAAATATAGATTCATTGTATAAAGTATGTATTCATGTTATTTCTGCTGCCCTATTGTTTCGTTTTTATTATGATAGGAAAATATATTTTGATTTGGTATAGCATATATGGCATATACCTATATGTTAGGATGTAGTCAAATATTGATAAGTTCGATATGTCATGTATGAAATACTAATTATAAAATCCTTACTTCCTCACTATATAAATGTGAAATTGTGTTTGTTTGTTTGTTATGCTTTCATGCCGAAGCCGTAACCCTCGTGATAGGTTTGCATACGTATTAATCCGGAGCCCTGAAAAGGACTCTGCCACTTTTATCCGGAAAAAAGTACGCTACCAGCTATTTTTAAATAAAGATAAATGTGTCGTCGAGAAACAAACAACTCAGGAAAGAATTATAAAATAAGATTATAATTATATAGTAGGTAGGTACTATAATAAACCACTGAAGTAATTTGACACACTTCCAGTGGTCTGCCAATACAGGCGGCGAGACTGCTCACAGCGGGCTTATTTATAGTGGGTGAGGGCCCCACACTACCCTGTTCGTTGTCCCGAATGACGGGGCGTGCAGTTAGGTACATTTTGTCCCGCCTTAATCAAAAAGGTACACTCGTACTTGATAATCGTTGCTAGATGATACTTTAATCAAATAATATTGAATCATAGTAAATAAATTCGTGAGTGCTTGTTTTTCCCATACTGGGAACTCCCTTGGGGCTACCGAAGTCGATTTCGCTGACGCTGAGCCCCTGGCTGTGGTTACTTCATGCACCTGCGCTGGCTTTACTGTGCTGGGTTCTGGAAGATCGAGGACAGCCGAGGAGAGTGCGGTATATGTTCGAAACGTCGTCTACCGGCCTAACGGCTTTTAGTACCCATTACCTACTAAATTAATTGTACCAAACTGTTATTCTAGTAATTTGCCGTTTTATTTAATCTCTTACTACCTATAATAAAACGTGACAAGGTACTATAAGAAACGTAAGTACCTACTCGAGATCATAATGCTCCTATTAGCCTCCTACCTATACAATGTTTCGAGCGTACACAAAAAGCTATATTTTACCAGGAACCGTCCTTGTGTCCCACGCATGCAATTTATTGACATTGAAATTATGTACTTAAAAAAACAAATAGAATGAATACATACAAACCTTCTTCGATAAAATGTCTGTATTATTTCCTCTGTCTGATTTATAAATCGTACAACTGGTCAAAAAAGTTTCAATCAAACAGACAGAAGTGGACAGCAACTATATTTTATACTATTAGATGTTACTATTATTTTGTACTTCAGTGAGAGTTCTTATTCACGGTACCACACGAGTTGACCTCCTAGACTCTTTGCATGAAGGTCTATTGGTCTACTCACTACTCTATCGCCGCTGCATGTCAGTCTCCTACGCTCTAAAGTTAAAAATTTTAACTTAAAATTTGTAGTCTAGAATAAGATGCAAAAACTATGAGTTACATTGGAATGTTGCCAACTGGGGCCGACTACTTTCACTTATTATTCGTATTTACATTTATTTTTAATTTTAAGATAAACCTTTATTGTATTTGTATATTATACTTAAGAGATAAATTATAATGTCTGCATAAGCTACGATTCGGCTGAGCATGTCAAGTAGTTCTGTTTCTTTAGATCTCATTGTGAGGATTAGGAGAGTTTCAAAATCGTCGAATTGTACATATAAAAGGTGATATAAATTATATTATACGAATAATCAATACGCGTAAAACCGCGCAAGGATACTCATACGTGTGAAATGAATGTAATTGCGTCGTAACCTCTAGTGATTGTGATTTCAGAAGAAGATGAGACGTTCCTAATAACGAAACTAAACGAGAAATCCTTCATAAAGTCGTAATTAACCTTATAAGGCAGAAAATAACTATTGTATGTCCTTCGTAATTAACCTTTTATGGCAGAAAATTATTATCTCGAGAGAGTTGAGTTGTAAAAGCGACTTCCTAAGATAGCTGATACAAATATTAAAAATAATTTTACCCTATAAAATGGTAACAACTTTTTGCTGTTTCGTCTGCTGTCATTCGTGTAAGGGTCCAAACGGGGCCAACTCTGTAAAATAGAGGTCAGTGAGTTAAACAATAACGTATCGGACGGCGCAGCGTAGGACGGCCCCCGGCCCACCAGATGGACCGACGATCTGGTCAAAGCTGCGGGGAGCCGTTGGATGCGGTCGGCACGGGACCGCTCGTTTTGGCGTTCACTTGGGGAGGCCTATGCCCAGCAGTGGACGTTGAAGGGCTGATGGATGGATGGATGGATGAGTTAAACAATCGAGTAGATAAATTAATTTAATTTCTAATGCGTTAAATTTTGTAATATATTTTTATTATGCGACAAAAACGTTAGACACAATTTCATTGGAATGACACTGAGTTATAACGCTTAAATGAAAGCATGAAGCTGTTATTATTATTTCAACCAAATTTTGCATGTCAGTGGGTACTCTAAATTTGAACACGTTCCCTATTTTAAACAGAAAACAGCAATCTTTGAATTTAGCAGTTTATGCTCATAATGATCGCACTAACGATAGAACTTGACTAATTGTATGCTGTATGCTGTAGCTATGCATAATTTGTGTATATTAGCACATCTCTTAGTCAGAATGTTAATTTAGTTCATTGTCATGTTCTAAAATTGTCAGTTTTTTACGTATAGTAAGCAGGCTTTTTTCACTCATCTGGAATCGCTTTTTAAAACAACTAGTACAAGACAAGTGCAGTGATAACCCAATGATGAGACTGAGGACTGAGTTAAATGAGGTCTAACATTCTAACATACTCAGTTCGTCAAGAAGTCTCGAGGCGTCCCACAGCACGATTTTTTAATGTTTCGACCCATCCATCCATCAGCCTTTCAAGGTCCACTGCTGGACATAGGTCTCCCCAAGAGAACGCCACAACGAGCGGTCCCGTCATGGGGGATAATGCCGTAATCGCCACGCTTGGCAGGCGGGTTGGCGATCGCAGATGATGTTGTTAATACTCGAGGGAGTGCTGCTGCCCACTCCCCCGGCATTCCCTCAGTGGGCTCTTACGACTCCCGTGGGTAAGAGGGGTGGGACAATTCTAAAGCCGGCCCCACACGACACATGCATCTAGATAATATATTTTTACAAACTATCAATGCCCGTTGAAAGAAAACTTCGTGAGGAAGCCTGCATGCCGCAGAGATTTTCTCGATGAAATAAAAGCTGCTAAGTCACATTGGGCCAATATGGTGTACTAATAACTAAATCCCTTTCATTTAGGGACACTTCTCTCATATAATAATGAATCTAGGAAAATACTATTTTTGTTTTCTATGTAGCCGGCTATTAGATACCTATTCATTGAGAGCTACTAATTTGTAAAGTTATTTCAGGCATCTTTACTTACATAAATTCCAACAAAGCTGACCTTTACTTTTTTGCCATAACAGGCGTGGCTATTGAACAAAAGGTAATCATTTTAATTGCTTGTTAATTTGTTTGTACGCTTAATTAATTTTGTTAATATCATCCTGTTAAGATGTTATTGTTACTAAATTTAAAGTTACCTATCTGTTTGTAATAAGCACATCAAAACTGTAGATAGTGTTACCATGACCTATAATGATTATACATAAATTACACAACGTCCAATTTCTTCATAAAAATTATGAAAGCATTTAGATCCGAAAGTAAGCTAAGGATTTCAACTTCTTTAATCTTTACACCTGTGCTACATATTAACGGCTTTTTGAAGTTTTAATAACTCGTATACAGGTTATTTAAAAGAAGTGTTCAATTGTGCCATTACGTCGTGTTAATCTGCCGGCAACGACAAAAACGTTTCATAACAAAAGCGGCATTGGACGTAGAAATGAACGTATAACTCATTGAACATAGCATCGTATGCTCGTTTTAGTAGAGCTTTAAATCACCTTGAGGTTTGCTGTTACGTACGCTAAAATACACTATCAAAACAGTGTGTTTCGTTCATCGTTCGGAGTTACACGCGTTCGGAGTTATACTTGGCAGCCGCTCCAACAAATCATTATTGTTTCATAAATAAAGTTGTGAAAGAAAATAATATTTCACTGAGATTTTTCCATAGGACGTTTTATTGAAATACATAAATACTGTACCAATTTTTAATCCAGTAGAATTATTTTAGTAATGTGAATGTGACGTGTGTAATGCGGACTTGCGTCTCATTGGATTGTCTGAGATTCGTCTAGGCGAAACCTATTTCTATGATGTTATGATGTACGATTGTAAGTTTCTGAAACTTTTAAGCATGTGCAATTTAATATCATAATATCGCCTAAGAGTTAAAATATTTTTTTAATGTAAATTATAATATTCAGTATATAGAGCCACGTTGTAAAACGCTCCAATTGGATTGGATGTATGGATATTATTTATAATTGTAACATAATATCATTAATTCAATCAGCTTTTAGTTCAAATATATTTTATGTATTTTCTCATTTATAATATTATCCAAGTTAAAAATGTCATTGCTATTAGATTTATAGGCAGATAAATAATATAGATAAATAGAAAAAAAACGTCACGATGACATGAGCTTCAAAAAATTTAAAATGTACTTTTAAGACCTCGTGTTTTATCTGAACCCCAAGAACTAAACAAACAGTGCACTTTTTTTAAATTTATTGTGTGTGATTCGAATATACCATTCACGGTAAAAGGCTCTACATTCTTGCACTGCTACTCTTTGTATTACAAGTCCTATTAAAAATCGCAATTATTACACATATTAGCTTTTGCCTAAAAGTAGAATTATAGAAGTGAAATTAAATCCACACCAGTTTTTAATTCTAATTAAGAGCTATAAAAATAATCAAAATCGGTTTAGTAGTTTTTGCGTGTTTCTGCCCAAACACAGACAAATAGTTTATACCTACTTAAAATATTTTTTCACATTGTTTGACACATCGTTGCCTAGTGTTAAATATCTTCAATATACAGGTACGGTTTTGCTACAGTTTTATAATAGTACAGCCAAAAGCTAGTTTCTAAGTTATATATCAAGTTCTTGATATAGTAGTGGGATAAAAAGTTTATCAGTTTCTAAGTCAAATCAAGAGCTATCAAATAAAATAGTTTCATCAACAATTTAAACAAACAAACAAAAGTTCAAAAACATATATTTGCATTCAGAGACGCCTAAACAGCCTAATACATGCATTTTATTCTCAAATATTTTAAATGTACAGACATAGCTCGGTTACAGGCTTCATAATCTATTTACTATTATAAAGCTGTAACAGACCTATGTCTGTACATTTAAGATATTTGAGAAAAAAATACTTTACTAGGCTATTTAGGCGTGTCTAAACACAATACATTTTTTTTTTAGATTTTTTGTCTGTTTGTTTGTTCGCGCATTACGCAAATACTACTAAACGGATTTTAATGCAACTTTTTTATTTTTGAGCTCTAGATTAAATTTTCAAAGGGCTTTTCTGTATAATAGGTTTCGTTGATGACGTTTTCCGAATGACGGGATCAATAAATCAGCCGCTGTAATAGACGTAAAATATATATTAATCTAGCTAATATCTAAGGTATTTTCATAATATTATCATATCTCATTAAAATGATTGTATCTATCACCCATTATAATAACTGAATTTTATCATACCAGTTACCTAACCTTACTGAAATAAAAGGAACAATCTGATAACGATGCAAAATATAGTAATTTATACATTTTATATTACAAACATACATATTATGTAAATAGTGATAGCCCAGTGGTAAAACCAAGAACTTCCAAAGACACTGTGGTGTGCCAAACTGCCTCTGTGGTGCAGTGGTAGTGTGAGCAACTGCTGATTATGAAGTCTCGGGTTCGGTTCCTGGGTTGGGCAGTGTTATTGAACTTTTACGTAAAAAAAAAGAAAATTCTCAGTAGCAGTCTGGAGTTTGGAAATGTGCCCGGTAGACGGCAATAGGCTCGCCCTATGTGGGACTTAAACACAGCTGGAGAACCGTGGGTATGTAATACACCTCTGCCTACCCCTTCGGGGAATACAAACGCTATGTTTAAGACACTGGTATCGAGTTCGGCACACACCTCTGACTTGTTGCAAAATTTTCGGCACTACCTCTATGTTGTTCGGTACCAACTAGGAGTGCCGGTGCGGGTCGGTGCCACCATTACCCGTGTGACCGACCATGAAGCACCGCAGTGTGTTTTTGTAGTAGCAAGGGATCCGCGAAATAAAATGGCGGATGTGAAATGAAAGAATGAACGGCCATCTTGAGCGGCTTTACAGTACTTATTAGTGCGGTTGAGCCAAGAGCTGCGGTTACTACTTACCATCAGGGGGTCCGGGCCTCGTCTGCCACCATAAGAAAAAAAGTAAACATATTATCACTGCTCGGGGAAGGAAGACATTGTGAGAACATTTTCCTAGTTACCTTTTGCATTTCAGCGTCTATTTATGTGATAAGCTTGTTTGTAGTAAAAAACTACAAAGGTGGCAAGCAAGCATACTCGTACGACCCACGTGGTGGTAGCAGTTTTCTTAGCCTGAAGATAGACTCTAGCAACATCAGCTGCATCACTCGCACTTCGTCAACTCGAAGGAAACTAGGATAGGAGGTAAAGAGGAAGGATAATAAGGAGAGGATAAGGGTATAGGCCTTCGGCGCCCTCACTCACCATACGGAACACAGCAGTAGGAGTGCCTACTGTTGTTTTACGCTGATCTGAGCTGTAAAAACATGTTATGGAGTATATATTATATATAACTTCCTTATACTTCCATCCATTAGCCTTTCGACGTCCATTGCTGGACATAGGCCTCCCCAAGAGAACGCCACAACGAGCGGTCGTGTGCTGTTTCGCTCATTTGAGGGATAGTGCCGTATCGCCACGCTTGGCAGGCGGGTTGGCGATCGCAGTGGATGTTGTTAATACTCGAGGGAGTACTGCTGCCCACTCCCCCGGTATACCCTCAGTCGGCTCTTACGACTCCCATGGGTGGAGAAGGGGTGGGACAATTCTAAAGCCGGCCCCACACGGCCTAACTTCCTTATACTTAGTATTGCAGTATTACTCGCTTGCAGGATTTGAATTAGCTAAAAAGGATAAGTATTAAGTATAGGTAAGTCGACCCGTGCGGACGGATGCGATTCCGCATCCGTTAAAGGATCTTTTAGATGATTTTAAATCTAAAATTTAAGATATGCAAGCGGACCGTGGGTCTATTTTTTGTTATTAGCCGGCATGATAAACTATAAAGTGAAGGGTAAATCGTAAAATTTGATAAAGAAATAAGCAAGATCTCGCGGGGCGACAGAAAAACAGCCTAGAGTAATAATATATCAGATAAAGTGTTTCTGTGAGAAAAGATCTAGCCGTCCGCGTGGTATTATTTGCACTGAAAAGAACGTTCGACATAGTGAAGGAACCTGAAATATCATAATTGCTTTTGGATTAAATAACTAATATTGAATCAAAAACCCGAAATCTAAAAACTATTACGTACTTCGATTGTGAATTATTATTGTAATTACGAGTACGTACTACGTACGTATGAGCTGTTCATAATTATGTATCTTTTTAGTAAAACATATTATTATCAATAATGATTTGAATGGGAACCATCGTCAAAGCTACGAGTCACCGCCTCTGTCACTTGAGTAGACCCTTGCTACGCCGTACCTCCACCCCGACGGAAAATAAATTCGTGTGAAAGGGTGGCGTAAATTACGGATATACTTAAAGAAAAGTAGGTCAATAATAAATACTATTTTATTTGTGATTAAATAAAGAACATAAATATTATTTATTAATATTCACGCATAGGTAAATATAATTTTCTTTGTTTATAAGATTAGTACGCCGTGCTCTACAAACTACAACCATTACCCGACACAATTATGAAGCAAGTAATTTTAATTTGCAGTATAGAATAAACTAATAATTATCGAATAAACTAATAATTATTCATTACTCTATTTCTTGTTAACTAATGAAAAAATATTAATAATATTCCTTGACATTTAGTCATGGTGAGACACACTGATAAACAAAATACAGCCTCAAGTAAATAAGCTAAAACTAAAGAACTAATTATTAGTGAAAGAACCTCCCTTATAATTCGTATGCCGTAAAGACATCTAAAAGCAATTGTGAAGTAGAGATTTGGTGTCACCGTCGATGACTGCGATGGAAGGGACGCAAGGTTCAAATCCCGCACGCAGTAAAGCTCTCTTTTTCCACTTTAACAAATTATTTGTTCTCGCATGTCAAGTGCTAAAATACAGATCAAAATAAGCTAACACTACTTTAAAAAAACTATGTATATATTATAGCCAGCACGTAGATTAATGTACATAATTTAAATTAGCTCTCGTGTTATCTCATGGGTAATAAGTATTCGTGTCGATTTTAGATTGTACCGAGGATATTGTTTCTCATTTACCTAAAACTCATCAAAAGCTTAATGGGAGGGGTTCCATAGCACTTATCCTTAATATAGTTTCGATGTCTCTTTGGTAGTGTAGATGCCTACTGTGCCCTTAATAACATTCTCGTTAGAACAAAGTATTTACAAACGTACTTTTTATACTAAGTTCATCGTTAAATATTATTTATTTGTAAAACCAAATAATTAACTGCTTAGCATGAAGTACGAAACCTTTTATATCTAAGATTTATTTCAGTAATGAAAGACGAATTATATAAAAGACCTTTTACTAGACAGGGGTCAATTGTAACGATGTAGAGAGTAAACATAAATATGTAAGCATAATATTAAATACATATAGCTAATTACTGTTAATAGAAATATTAATGCCCAAGACTGGTCAGGGAATGTGTTATCGGGAAATGTGACTGGCATTATTGTGGCAACACTAGTAGCACATGTACTTTCAATCTAAAAAAAATAATACTTTACACTCCTCATTCACTATTAACTAACCTAAACCGAATATAAATCTAGGGGACTGGTCTTCAATACGGATTCTGAATCAGCTACAATGGAATTTATATTTAGTATAGGCAAGTGATTTCTAGAAAAAAAAATTGCGTGATTCATAAGTTCTAAAATATATTTAAAAAATGGAAAATTTGCGTGAAATTATTACTGTAACGGCGGCTGTACACACTCGTGTATTTGTCTCGCGAACCTCTCGTCCACTCTCGTCTCGTGGAAGTTCGACACGAGAGCACACCATGTACACACTCGTTGTATCAATTGATCTTCGGATGCCCGTCGCGATGGACGTGGAAAAAACAATTGCGGCGTTTATTTTTTTTATTAGTTATTGTATTTTTTTAATCATTTACCATAAAAAAATATATTAAACCATGGCGAAAAAGAACTTTTTAACTATTCAACAGGAATATATATATTTTTTTTAAATCTTCCACGGGGATATCAAAATCGTTGCTTATCCGCAACCAAGCGTCGTGTAATAGTTGCTTATCCTTGTGCCTGACATTCTTAGGATTCCATAATAGTGATTGCCTTTGGTAGGCTTCTAAAAAGCGTTAGAACACATCGTTGTCGCACGCTTTACGCTTTACGCGAACGCAGTTGGCGGGCAACTAAGCAAACGAGTGTGTAGTACACGCGCGGTCTCGTTATATCGCGATACTCACTGAGACCCTTTGACTCGAGCACAAAAAACCGACACTCTTCCGAGACATAGCGAGAGCCCCGAGACGAGACGAGGCTACCATGTACACACTCGCCCTCGGCCTGTCTCGGGGTGTCTCGACGAATGTGTACAGCCGCAGTAATTATGTGCGAGAAATCTATTGAAAGACTTAATTCTGCCCGCGATTTCGTCCGTGTGGATTTCCGAATATGAATACGAGCTCTACGACATATTATTTATATGCAAATTAGCACAAAACCATCCATTTTTCCAGAAAAAGAAAGTAGCCTTTATGTATCATTTTCTCGGTTCTGGACTAAATGCATTTTATAATTATCGTTTCAGTAGTCATGGCATGAAGGCGTGTCAAACGAACAAAAAACACACTTTCGCATTTATAATATTATTAATGACTAGTTTTTAAGTAATATCTTAGGTTCCCGATATAGTAGCAGGGTAAAATGTATACCAGTTCTTAAGTCTAATCAAGAGCTATCAAATAAAAAAGTTGCATCAAAATCCGTTCAGTGGTTTTTTCGTGATGCGCGAACGAACAAACAGATAAACAAATAATAAACAAAAATCTAAAAAAAATGTTTTGTGTTTAGACACGCCTATATAGCCTAATAAAGTCATTTTTTCTCAGATATCTGAAATGTACAGACACAGCTCTGTTACAGCTTTTTAATAGTGTACATAGGTACACTATTAAAAAGCTATCTATAGAGATAAAAGCAAAAAGATTAATTTGCCAACAGATACAAACTCTATTTAACAATAATCTATGAAGGCTATGGAACTTAAATGAGTGATCGTGAACCGAGCTGAAGTGAATTGACCTGACATCTCCAAGCAATTGTAGTAAACAAATCACGAGTGAAGAAGATTCGTAGAAGGTTGAGCGCTTACGCCTTAATACTAAAATATTATGTTTAAGTTTTGGTACCTTGAGACCGTCCGTGGAGCATCTCGATATGTTTTGGTTGTACAGCAATAGTCTAGCGGCAGATAGCCGACCTTTCATTTTCCATCCGCAAAATCAAATGGTGAACAGTACTTATAGTATTGTTGAGTCCATGAGTCATTGGCGGTTACCATTTATCATTACTTGGGCGGTGGCTCGTCTCCCACAGAAAGTAAAATACCTAATATTACATTTTCCGTGTGGTGACGGACTAAGAATTCAAGTGTTACCACCACATCTGTCGTCTGCTAAATATAAATAAATAAAAACAATATAATAATAATATTTTTTTTTAATGTAGGCACCGGTTGGACTTTAAGACAAATGTGATAAGGAGATTGGGTATGTCTAAAAGATAGTACTGTAGCTCAGTGGATTAGAGCACTTCCCCGGATAGGAAGGGACGCAGGTTCGATTCCCGCCTGTACTAAAATACTCTTTTTCCTTAATCAAAAATTATAATTTGTACTTTAAGAGAAGCTGAGCATGTCAAGTGCTAAAATATAGATCAAAATGTTTAAAAAATCATGCCATCAAATAGTATGAATTTTAATTGCAAAATTAAACTTACTATATTGGATTAATGCATGTAAATGCGTTCCGATAGAGGGCGTTGGACGTTAAGACAAATGTGATAAGGAGATTGGGTATGTCTAAAAGATAGTACTGTAGCTCAGTGGATTAGAGCACTTCCCCGGATAGGAAGGGACGCAGGTTCGATTCCCGCCTGTACTAAAATACTCTTTTTCCTTAATCACAAATTATAATTTGTACTTTAAGAGTAGCTGAGCATGTCAAGTGCTAAAATATAGATCAAAATAGGTACCATGTTTTATAACCGATTAAAAATATAAAATAATTAAAATACTTTTAAGATTTGAAACGAATAACATGGGACACATGCAGCAAATAATTGATGCAATAATAGCGTGCACTATGGTTTAAAAAATTAAAATTCTGCGTTTTAGGGTTATGTACTTCATTTTTTTCACATTTTCATGCATTGCCATCCACTTCTGAACTACGAGGGGTGATCCAAAAGTAATGATAATTGGTTACTTCAGGTCCACATAAAAATCCAAAAAAAAATTTTTTCGCTAGCCTATGCACTCACTACGTCAGCCTAAAAAAATCATATAAATAGGTCAGGATTTCCGGGAGATACATTCATTTGAATACGAACTGTCGAAGAGATAACATCAACATGGAGAAAAACGAAATTAGAGCTGTGATCAAGTACCTCTGTTTGAAAAAAATGTCTACAAAAGACATACACTGTGACTTGGTGGAAACATTGGGGGACTCTGCTCCTCCATATTCTACAGTTGCACGCTGGGCCAAGGAGTTTAAGCAGGGCAGAACATCCACTGAAGATGAACATCGCGAAGGACACCCATCCACGTCCCTCACAGAAGACAACGTGAAAAAAGTCGAAGATGTTGTGTTGGCAGATCGAAGAGTGACCATCAGGCATGTAGCTGAGGTCACAGGGATCTCATATGGAAGCGTTCAAAGAATCATTTCGAACGAGTTGCATATGAAAAAGGTCTCTGCGCGTTCCCAGAATGTTAACCGACGAGCAAAAGAAAAAACGAGTTGACATTTCGAGGGTCAATCTCGAAAAGTTCCAAGCAGATAAAGAAAATTTTTTGTTGCGTTTTGTGACTATGGATGAGACCTGGATCCACCATTTTGATCCTGAAACAAAAAAACAATCGATGACTTGGAAGCGAGCCTCCTCAACGACGCCAAAGAAATTCAAAGTCTCAAGTTCGGCGGGAAAGGTTATGGCGTCTGTTTTTTGGGACGCTAAAGGAATAATTTTGGTGGAATATTTGGAAAAGGGAGCCACTATTACGGGCTCTTACTACGCAGACCAAATAAGAAGATTACGGGAGGCCATTGAGGAAAAAAGACGCGGCAAACTGCGAGCTGGAGTGCTGTTTCACCAAGACAACGCACCGGCTCACAAAGCCGCAGTTGCGATGGCTGCCATTCAAGAAACGGGATTCGAACTGGTCGAACACCCTCCCTATTCGCCAGATCTGGCTCCTAGTGACTTTTACCTCTTTCCTCGGCTCAAGGAACACCTCCGAGGCAAGAAATTTGAAGACAATAGCGAAGTTATGGCCGCTGTTGAGGCGTTTTGGGAGGGTCAAGAAAAGGAACTTTTTTCAAAGGGAATCCTGGGTTTAGAAAAAAGATGGACTAAATGTATTGATTTGTTAGGAGACTATGTAGAAAAATAAATTATTATTTTAACTTTAATTACCGTGTTTTATTTTCATTATCATTACTTTTGGATCACCCCTCGTATAGTCCAAATTTCAAGTATCTAGCTCATCGGGAAGTTAGTTTAAAATCAATTACAAAAATTAAACCTGGAGAGATACAAGAAAGCGAGTTAATAAAAGTACAGCAACATAGTAAAAAGACCAAAGTCTAATACATATTAAATTAAGATGCTCCTCAACATATTGAACGTAATATAAGTCTATGTTATGCCTTTCATATAATATACGAGTAAGTATAGAGAGCTTATTTCTTAAAGTCGACTAAAATATATTAACAAATTTTCCGGTTTAAATGTTACTATGACACGTAATAAAATCGTTGTGTATGTAAGTAGGTTACTCAAGGTTTGACCGACGAAATGATGTCACCACCACGCTTGGGCCCCGAGGACTCGAATACTTTACGAGTTTATATGTACCTAGTAATGAGTTTGTAGAACATAATATATATTTTGTGAGTTTGTAGACTTAGATTTTAATGTACCTACTCTATAAATTATAACTTACTACGCGTTAAAAATCTATGCTAAAATATAGTAAACATGTAGGTACTAGTAAGCACTTATATAAAAAAAAACAATTATTTGTGTAAGTGAAAAAAGAAAGCTTTTCTGCGAGCAGGATTCGAACCTGCATCCCGTCTGCGATAGCTTAGCGGTCCAAAGCTCTTGGCTTTTTTTATTAGCTGAATATGTCAAGTGCTAAAATACAGATAGAAAGAAAGAAATAAATACTTTTGAATAACAGGCATTTGAGCAACTTTCTTATAGAATATTTTTTATACTACGTGAATGGCGAACAAGCATACGGCCCCCACCTGTGGTAAGCAGTTACCGTAGCCTATAAACGCTAGCAACACCAAAGACATCACTCGCGCGTCGCTATCTCCAAGGAAAGGGATAGAGGAGGTTTGGGCCTCCGACGCTCTCATTCACCATACGAAACAATGGTAGTAGTACTTACCGTTGTTTCATGCTGATGATGTACTTCCCTGATCGAGCCGGCCCATTCGTGCTGGGATAAGCAAGACTTTTTTTTTTTTAGCTTATTCAGCGCCGCACGGTACGGGTGACTCCAGGGGTCACGGTTGACCGTCCAGCATCTCCTGCCTTTTCTCCGTTTTGGCGCGGCAGATGGCCAACTTTAACGTGGCCCGCGAAGTACGGTACGCCTCGTACAGCTGGCCCTCCCGCTCCCCTTCGCGGTTGCGCCGCCGACTGCGGGTGTAGGACCTCCGGGCACGAATGCATGCCGCACGGAGGTCCGCCAGCTCCTGGGATCACCAGTAGAGCCCTTTCCTCGGAGGAGGACGTCGCACACGGGGCATGGCCGAGTCGCACACCAGCGTGATCGCAGTGCGAAATCGGCCAGCATCAACGTCCACCTCCTCAGTCAGGGCTGGTGAGGACAGCTACGATTGAACGATGGCTGCCTCCGCCAGTAGGTCCCTATCCAGCCTACCCACAGCCCACCGCGGGAACGCGGAAGTTCTTCGCGCGCCGCGTGATCCCTACTGGGGCCCTGGAGGGACCCGGAGACCTCAATCCGGATATACCGATGATCGGACAAGGTCTCAACCTCCTCCAGGACACACCAGTTCCCCACTCGTGCTGCGACGTCAAGGCTAGCGAACGAAAGATCCACTATCGACCCGGCCCGACGCCGCACGCACGTGTTGACGGAGTCTCTGTTTAATAAACAGAGGGCCCGTCGATGCCGCCCACTCAACAACCGCCGCCTCACGAGCATCCGTCGCAGGACCCCCACGCTGTTGATTTGGCGTTGAAGTCCTCCACAACTAGGACGTGGCTAGGTGCCAAGCGCCGCAACGAGGTCTCTAGGCTGTTAAGCCAGACCCCGAAATCAGCCAGACTCCGGTTGGGGGAGAAGTACACGCCGTACAGCGTAACTACCCCCCAGTCGGCCGCGACGTATCCCGTGCCCTTGTCTCTGATCGACAAGGGCGGGGAACGAAGCGCCGTGGAGCTCACGGTTGCCACGGAGCCATCGCGGCTGCCCGTCCAATTAGGGCGGTCAGGAACGCAATAAGGCTCCACAGCTACGGCTACACCAATCAACCACTCCACCATGGTTTGCAGGAGAAGATCCTGCGCCCTGCCGGAGTGGTTGAGATTCGCCTGGAGGAGGACAGTGTTACGGTTAAACGTTAGGCCGTAACCATATCCTCCTCCAAACGGGACGGCGGTGAAGCCGCGCTAGGGGGAGGCAGCCTGGGCCGATTGACTGGTCCCCCCCTTTTTTGGGCCTGTGGTGGCTGGAGGTCTACACCCCTCCCGCCCCATGTAGTGCTTCGCAGGTCTATTGCCTGCAGCACACGCGGGGCAGTGAGGGGGGGCGGTACAAGTTGCCGCCTTATGCTCTGCCTGACCGCAGCGGAAACAAAAGCCGCCGCAATCAAAGCAGTTAGTGCTCGTCGGTCGCCGACCGCCATGCACTTATAGCACCTTGCAGGTCGAGGCTCCAGCACGGTAACCCGCGCGGAACTCCAGCCCACGAGGAGCCTGCCTGCGTCAGCCAAGATTCTAGCCGACACGACAGGGCAACTCACCTTCTGCGCCGTCTTTGGCTTGTTAGCCTTGGGGGCAACTATGCCCTGCCCCTTGGGCGGCGTAGCAGCCGCAGCCGCGGAATATGTGCCCACGCAGTCCCCCTGGCAGGGTAGCGGCGTTGGGGCCGAAGGTGGCGCGACCTTCTTATCCGCGGCCAGAGCTGGACGGAGTCTTGGCTCCGGCGTCACCCTAGCACTCAAGGAATCAATGGGCTCTGCCACCTCCACCTCGAGGTGCCTGCAGCTGCAGGGCGCCTCCAGCTTCCCAGTCTCCTCCGGCACTGAGTATCGCCGGAGAGACTCCATCGCTCCATAGGCTACTTTGGTAGCGCTATTGAGGGCTTCCGCGAGACTGCCCTGAAGGCTCCGCGACCCATTAGCCACTGTAGAAACGACGGCCAGGGCATCGGAAACCTTCTGGGCAATCTGGTCCACGGTAGGCGGACCGTCTGTTTCCAGAGGCTCCTCACGGAGCTTCGATGTGAGGAGGGTTACCCTCTCCTCCACCGAAAGCCCCGCTGCCAAACCCTGCAGTATAGCCTCATCCCGACCCGCATCCCACTAATTTTAAACCTAACGTACTGAAAATGCAATGTAAGTAATATGTATGTGTATATGCAGCGTACAGGCGTTTAGTATTTGCCCTGGATAACAAGTAGACTCATGATTCTATGTAAAGGTCTCATTTCCATTATCCAAATATTATCGCTCAAGTTTGGGCGTAGAGAGTATCAAACAAAAATGCGAACTTTTACCGTCTTAATATTTACATTTCGATTGTTATCGACATGTTTGTAATACTTTCTTATATTTACGCGAAATGTGAAATAAGTAAAACGGAACCTATGGCGTATACAGGATTTTCTACTATCACGACGTTTCGGGTACTTAACAGCATTCATTTCACCTCTAAGCGTAAAATTTGTTTAATTTCATAATTAGATAGTAAGGAATTACTATCAAACATCCACTTACACTTAAATCTCAAGTTTCGAGAAAATCGAGATTTTACTTCAATTTTGCAATATTTTTTTTTATTGCTTGCAGTGGCAGACGAGCCACGGCCCATCTGATGGTAATGGTAACCGTCGCTCATGGACTCAACTATACCGAGAGTATTGTCAAGCCGCTGCTCACCGTTTCATTTCACAGATATGAAATGAAAGAATAAACGGCTATCTCCTGCTACAGCCAAAACGCAACGATGTGCTTTATGGCCGGTCACACGGGAGATGGTGGTACCAACCCGCTCGGGCCCGATACCAAGTGGTACTCCCACTTAGTATACCCAGCCCTACCACCAGTCATGCAATGGATGATAATTGCTTACTTCCCTTAGTCGCCTCATACGACACCCGTGGGAAAGAATGGGGTGGTGACACTTGTATTCTTAGTCCGTCACCACACGGTCAACTTTAATATATATCTTATACTCGATTATGCAAAATGTGAGATACATTTTCCATAATGGAGTATAAGATATATAGTATAAAATATATACTAGATTATGCAAAATGTGAGATAGTAATACATAATTGAACTTCTTCTTTATCTCCACCTTATCCCACTCAGGTGGGGTTGGCACAGCGAATTTTTCTCTTCCACTCTCCTCTATCAGCCGTCATCTCAACACACACTCCTTTTTCTTCCATATCGTCATTCACACACTCTATCCATGTCTTTTTCGGTCGACCTCTTCCCCTTCTACCTTGCACAGCCATTTCCATGCATCTTCTAGTTACATGCATCTCCTCTCGACGCATCACATGTCCATACCACGCTAACCGTCCGCTCCTTAATTTATCAGTCACTTTTACTTTCAAACTTCCTCTGATATACTCATCCCTTATCTTGTCCATTCTAATCACTCCACACATCCATCTCAACATTCGCATCTCTGCCACATGCACTCTTCTTTCATGCGCTACTTTCATCTCCCAATATTCAGATCCATACAGTACGACAGGTAAACAAACATACGAGTATAATTGAACTAAAAACTAAATTTTCTCGAAACCTGACATTGTTGGTTGGAACATGGAACGTTTTTCTTGAAACTATGGCCACTTAAAATAGTATTTATTAGTGAATCTACTTGTAGAGGAATCGAACACAACACACGTCGATACATTAACTACTAATCCATCTTTACAATCTCACGTGTTTCATAGGATATTATGTTATTATTGTCATTTAAAAGGTTGTTTATCGACCAGTAGCGGCGGTACTAGTACACAAAAATTATGATTGTTATTATTTAATAAATAAACAAGTCACCGAGCGCAGATTAATTAATTGTATTTTTATTATCATTTGCAACGCGTTACAACTTACGAGTGGATATAATGTTTAAAATAATATATTAACATGCCGTTCCTTTCTCTGTTAATGTTGCAATGTGTAGGTATGTATACCGTGAAGGACAGTATGACACTGAATAGCAGTGTATTGCACTTCTAATTTATAAAAGATAAGGAACAATTATTTCACAGGGGTATGGCTATGTCCATAATATTAATAAAGTCTATGGGCGGAGTTGAGTACTCATTCTTTACTACTGGTTCGGGAAAACCGGGTATATGTTATCCTAAATTTTATGCGAGCGATGCCGTGTGTTATTTCTTTTTATTGCTTATAGAGGCAGACGAGCCACGGCCCACCTGATTGTAAGTGGTAAACGATGCCTATCGACTTATCAATACTAAGAGTACCGTCAAGACGCTGCTCTTAGTTTTATTTCGCTAGCTACTTCCTCTTAGTACTGAACCCTATCACGAGTAATGCAATGGGTTTTGCTTACTTCCTTTACTCGTAATAGCGTCGTACGACACCCGTGGGAAAGAAAGGGGTGGTGACTTTTGTCCAACCAATAATCGTCATAAAATTAAAATCAATCTACTTCGGCCATGAAACAAAGTATACTAGTCATCATAATATATACTTACATATTATCATATTCTTAGCTTTCTCCCAAGCTTTATTGGGGATGACTACCGATCTGTTAGGTTTTAACTGATCCACCAGTATGAACCTATCTGATCTCCACGACCCAACAGAGGGCTGACGACCTAAAAACAAGATTGGAGTCAGATTTTTTTATTCAGACCTCTGACAACCTTCAATGACTGCTTGGATTTTATTTGACAGCCGGGACCCACTGTTTAACGTGCTTCCGAGGCCAAAACGGGTCGGTACCACCGTCTCCTGTCTGACCGGTCATGAAGCACGTCAGTGTGTTTTGGCTGTAGCAGAGCAGCCGTTTATTCTTTGATTTCATATCTTAGAAACGAAATGGTGCGCAGCGGCTTGACAATACTCTCGGCATAGTCCATGTGCGACGGTTACCACTTACCATCAGGTGGTTCGTCTGCTATAATTAGAAAAAAAAAATGCTTGCTTTGAAGCATTGATATAATCTTCCATATAGGTATATATTATAATGAATCGAATGAACGCAAAATATGGTTTGCAGATTTATTATAAACTAATATTCTGCTCGTGAATTCGTCCTCATGGACTTCATCATATCTTTACAATGCGTCACTCTACGGCAAACTAATCACTTCAATACAAAAATAACTATCCCACAGGAGTCATCCAATTTTTTGGCATAAAAATTATCATTTTATGGGCTCCAGACTATATGTATACAAAATTACAGAAATTGGGAACTACTGAACCGTTAGTAGTTCCGACGTGAAAACGAAACAAACAAACAAACACGGCTGTTGCATTTATAATATTAGTACTTACTTACTTACTTATCATCACGCCATTTCCCTTGCGGGGTAGGCAGAGAAAACAGAGTGCCAAGAGGCTCTATTCTTGCATACATCTCTCGCTTCCTCAACATTCATGACTCTTTTCATACACGCTCGCCGGTTTCGGAGGCTCCTGACTCCACCTTCCTTCAATACATGACCGATTTGGTCTAGGTAGGTGAGTCTCGGTGTCCCCCTGTACCTACATCCTTCCACTTTCGCATTGTATATCTTCTTAACCAGTCGCTCGTCCGAGATTCTTGTATGTGCGGTCAGTCAGCCTCACTCCACAGATTCTCCGCAGAGATCGCATTTCGACCGCATTGATTTTACTCGCATGCTCCTTTGCATACCAGCTCTCGCTTCTATATAATAAAGTTGGGACAAGCACTGCGTTGTGTATTGCGACACGTGCCCTCTGGCTGAGGTGATGACTGCCGAGAAGTTGTCCCAATGCTCCGTTCACTCTATTTCCCGCATTCGCTCTTCTCTCTACATCAGTGGTGTACCTTCCATCCCGACTGAATCCACATCCAAGATATACAAATTCATCCACTTGTTCTAGCACACCATTTCCTATTGCTACTCTAAACATCTGTTCTGGCTTCTTCTCTTTCAAAAACCATTATTTTGGTTTTGCATTCACACGTAGGCCCCTTTTCTTACAATCATGCCATTACGTCGACTAGGGTTTGCAGGTCAGCCGCGAACTGCGCTAATAAAACCGCATCGTCTTATATTAGTAAGGACTCACTTATGCTCGCGGCGGCATTGTGCAAAAGCTAGCACCCTCATTTAATCTCTTAGGTACCTGTCATCATCTATTAACCCATAAATAATATTTGTACAAAAATAGTAATCTTAAGGTTCCGCTCCATTTTTGGGATATATAGCACATGTCCTTCTTTGTAATCTGGACTATATATATACGCCAATTTTCATTTTATCATGATTGATTACGTAGTATCGACATCACAATAGATAAACGATTCATCACGGTGTTGAAACAGTTCCAGAAATTTTATTTCGATATTGAATTTTTTGTCACCACCGTCCTAATGGTGAAAACAAAAAAAAAAAAAAGTTCTGTTAGAACAAAAATCCAGAGTTAAATTCACAACCAACTACTATTAATCGAAGACATCCAAGAATCTACACTAAAACACAAAAAAAAAACATCATCATCAATACCAGTGCAACCATTTAGGAGGAGTTCAGTGACAACTACACATACAGAAGAATTATACAATATTAGAAAAATAAAAATGTTCTTCGTCATGTGACAGACATCGAGCTGCGTATCTCATTGTTCCAATAAAATTTAATAGCCACATAATTAGCAGTGGTTGCCGGCCTGTTTCTAGGTCATAACCGATCTCCGTCACTATTTTATCTTGTTTTTAGCTAGGTTCATTTTCCCCTCTTCAAACCTCATTTGATTATTTATGAGGAGTGTATTTTGGAAGAATTCTTTAGTGTAATTCGGTCCCTAATTCAAACAATGATTTTCAATTTTCAACACGACCTACACCGACTTCAAACACATCAGTAGGTGTCTAGCACGGAAATTGTATGTAAATACTAAATTATTTTTTGGTTTTTAGTTTAAGGTGTCTTTTGAAGGCGGTTTCAGCACGGAAATTGTATGTAAATACTAAATTATTTTTTGGTTTTTAGTTTAAGGTGTCTTTTGAAGGCGGTTTCTTTTTTACTTAAAAATAATTTATTTTTTGCTTTTTAGTGGTTATTTATGAAATAGGTGCGTAGGTTAGAGTAGATGGTACATGATGGGGGGGCCTTCCTTGGGGCACAGGAGTCTGAAAATGATAAATATGAGCTCCTAAAGCACAGTAGAGAAAGAAATAGAAAACAGCGAGAGTCCGATGACCGTGAAGAAAGATTGGCGTACCCATATACATATAATATGGGTACGCCAGCTAAACTGCCTCGGTGGTGCAGCGGTAGTGTGTGCGACTGCTAATCATGAGGTCTCGGCTTCGATCCCCGGGCAGTGTTATTGAGCTTTTTCATAAAAAGATAAATTCTAGGCAATGTACGGCAATAGGCTCGCCCCCTATTACGTGGGACTTAAACATAGCTGGCGAACCGTGGGTATGTAATAGACCTCTGCCTACCCCTTCGGGCATACAGGCGTGATGCTATGCCAACTAAACGCACTGCTCCAATGAGCCAGAGAGTCGGCCGAAAATATCATCAATGTATGTCCAGATGTAATTTTTTAGATCTTTGTTGTTTTTTTAAAAAACCGCTGGACCGATTTTTATAAAATTTAAATGGGACCACCTCTAATGTAGAACCTACCAAACAAAAAAATAATCATCGAAATCGATTCATAATTGGTGGAATAATTGCGTAACAAACACAAAAAAAAAACATTCAGCCGAATTGAGAATCTCCTCCTTTTTGGAAGTCGGTTGAAAATAGGAAATAATGTCATAATAGTAATGATTGTAAAAATTGAGCTTTTTTTAGTTCGTAGTAAGCGTGTTTTTTTGAAGTAGAATTCATTTTCTTCTTTTTTAGTCTCAAAACAGTATCAAAAGTGCTTCTATTTAAATACCTTGTTTCTATTTTTCGTAGGTAATAAAAAAAAAAGTATGACGATAGTACCTACTGATTTTTAATACCAGAAAAATAGACAAACCTCAAATGATAGTAATGTCGGTTAAAAAATCGGTTAAAGATTCCGTTACATACTTATATATCTTTTTTATACTTAGATATATAAAAGCGTGTAAAAAACATTATGTTCAGATTCAAAGAGACTTCTAATTGTTTTTGTCCATACCTTCTATTTAAGCATTCATTGCGAAATTTTCCCTTTTGAAAAGACTCCATATTTGTAGACCCAGCCTGATGGACTATGGTCTATGGCCTAAATACCTCTGGTTCTAAAAAGAGACCCGTACCTACCAGTAGAACAAGAAAATGCTGAAAAACGAAAGTTGCTTTCGTATGCGTATTAAGTTTTTAATGATTAAAAATGTAGAGCGACTTTGTACCTATTTTGAACAGTTTTGAAAAGAAATAAAAAATAATAATATTCCTTTGTTTCAGGAAAACGTGGTGTGGCGGTGCACAGAATGCCGATCGCCCCGCGCGGCCCTCCGCCCATTTTAACTCCACCTTACCATCTGCTGCTCCGTAGGAGACCTAGCTTAAACACCAAGTGTCCTTCAATAATATAACGCCTAACTTTTTGTACGCCTCTTTTATACCGGCCTATAAGTATAAGTACAGTGTATTAAGTGTACCGCGCAAGTGTGAGTGTATATGTGTGTAAATGGTGCGGCCGACATGGGAAAGTCCTCGGCGAGAACACATGGCCAAGGTGAGTGTAGACTTTAAACCTTCCCGCCCCCAATTTTGTCGTCCTCAACCCTCAAGTTCACCAATATAGTTTTAATTGCATTTAGTTAGCTCATTTACAAATTTTCATTAAATATATAAATGTGTATCATTTGGTATATTCGCATAACACTACTCATTTATTCTTGAAAATAACTATAAGCTTACCTGAAATTTTAGAAAAGTGACTAACAGAAAAGTACACTTTCAAAAAAATAATTATCGAGTGCCTAGGTCCATCCCTGGGGACGATATTTGCATCACTATAATTATCAGTACGTATGTAAATTTAAATTAAAAAATCATCTACATAATAATATTTTATGAGGTTAATCTTTTGAAGTTCAGGCAATATAAATTAATATTTGAATTACAAGCAAGTTTAATTTAATAACCTATCTAAATTCAAACCTTAAACGATGGAGATTTATTAGGATTGATAATAATCGCTGATAAAATTAATTGTAGTTGATACGAAGTTCATCGGGTCATCTAGTTAAATAAATGAAAGTCGCAATATTTCTCTGCATGTAAATCTTGCACACCAGCACGAGCTTAAAATTAGTCAACCTTATTAAAATATATTTAAATAAAAAAATTGACGATACTTTTTTTTTAATTAGTCTTGTTGTCGGAGGGACGATTCACTACGACTTTTTTGCAATGACTTATTGAGATCACTCACTTTGAGTATGGACTATGAAGGACAGATGTCATTAGTTCAAAGAAGTATATCGGCAGGAGTCAAAATTAGGATCTGGGACGAAATTTCGCGACTGTAACTACACTATCTACCTACTGCATATCTTATTAAAAATATTATAATGTAGAATAAATAATAATACATCAATGTCGTGTGGTGACGCACCAAGTAAGAATAATATATCGTGTGACCACCCATTGCATACCAGTATTGTATAAGTCAAATAAAAATGCTTATCCTAGCACAAATGGGCCGGCTCGATCGGGGAAGAACCACTTCCTTTGTGTTTCGTGTGGTGAGTGAGAACGCTGGAGGCCCAAACCCCTTCCCTATCCTTTCCTTAGTATCCTACCTATCCTCTTCTTATTATCCTTCCTATTCACCTCCTATCCCTTTCCTTGGAGATGGCGACCGACGTATCTGGTGTTGCTTGCGTCTATAGGCCCGTAGCCTACCATCAGGTGGGTCGTATGCCTGTTCGCCACCCATGTAGTATAAAATAAAAAAATAAATCTTCCGCTCTACCAATTCATGTTTCGGAGTAGTTGAGAAGCTCTATTTCTTCCACTGCAGAAAGTTTGGCACATGGAAACTGTGGTAAGAAGTCTACCGGCGGAAGCCAACTCTTTGACTGCCGCGACATGGCACGAAACCCAGACGGCACCTACACCACCTGGACTTGGGCGAATGGTGCCCACCCGGACGGCGCCAAACTGTATAATGATTGGCACTCTAAGCATATTTAAGATTGATATACCTATATATTTTTTATATTGATAGGTGTTTAAAACGTCAGCAAACATTGATAAAGGGTTCTCTGGTATGTATATTTTCAAATGAAAATGCATTAATCAATTTAATTAGAGATTTTTAATAGAAAAACAAAAAAGAACAAAATAATATTTGAAATTACAGTCATTGGCACCATAAGTAATTAACACATAGAAATCAGTCATTGGCACCTAATAAAGTAAGATTATAACAGAAAATTGGTCAGAAAAGGCACTCGTTGCATTATTTATCTAAAAATTAAGCATAATAATAAATAATCTATGTTACAGTCGTTAATTGATGACCCCTTATTAGAAAGTGATGTTTTAACTGTTCTGCATGGCGCCGGTATATATTTATTTTCTTTAGTGCTGCCAGCTATAATATTATAAAACCTACATTTTTCTGCAAACAATGTTACTATTGCAGATTATGAAAAAAAGTAGAAAAGATGTCTTTTGCTATACCAGTTCATAATATTTGCATTTAAAATCCAAAGTGCCAATGATTAAGGGGGTGCCAGCAATACTACAGTTTACTCTATATATGCGCTGTAAAGAAAGAATAAAAATTTCGATGATAAAACGTATCTATTGAAGTTTGCAAACTTGGAACAACTAAATGGTCTAATAAATGCTACGTTCATTCATAAGCAATGGTATCGATCACGTATGATATTGAACATGTAATTTGTACGTATAAATTCTGACAGTGACCCTACATTGTCATTACCGTAGGTAATCATTATTTTGTTATTCAAGTTACTTACATATTCCTAAAATCAATATACTTAGTTAGATTATCATTGTCTCCACTGAAAGAATCTAATATAGTTCCGGTGGCCAGCCAATAAAGACGGAGAGACGGCGTGCGGCGGGTTTCTTTAGTGGGTAAGGGCCCCACACTACCCTGTTCGTTGCCCCGAACGACGGGGTGTGCGGTTAGGAACATTTTTTCCCGCCTTAACAAAAAAAAAGATAATCATTGTCTTTCGTAGCATACTAAAAACCTTTGAATGTACGTATATGTTACAACTAAATTAAATAAATAATATCTATAAACTCTCCAACGCGATTGCGCGGCAATGATTGTCCACAATATAGTTAATATTTTAAATTAAATCACTAACACTCATCCATCCATCAGCCTTTCGACATCTACTGCTGGACATAGGCCTCCACAAATTGGGGGTATAGTGCCGTAATCGTCACGCTTGGCAGGCGGGTTGGCGATCGCAGTGGATGTTGTTAATACTCGAGGGAGTGCTGCTGTCCACTCCCCCCGGTATTTCCTCAGTCGGCTCTTACGACTCCCATGGGTAGAGAGGGGTGGGACGATTCCGAAGCCGGCTCCGCACGGCCAACACGAGGCTAAGATAATTGTTACTAACAAAGTGTATTTTTAAGGCTGAAAAAAAAATATTATTGTTATAATATGTATAGGCAATTTTAAATTGCGCCAATAATTCATGAGTCAAGCAAAACTGGGTTATTTTTTCATAAAATTCTCAGGAACAGTATTGAGTTTTAAAGTGTCCCTTTGGAAGGTGGGACTAACTCAAATCCATTAAGTTTTTGGACGTATTCCGCAGTTAACTCCTTATCGGGATGAAAAATATGTTTATCCAGGCCATATTTTATCTGTAGATATTAGTAGTATTTATCTGTATACCAAATTGCGTTCCAAACCAATTAGTCGCTAGAAGGATTTGCCATAAATAGTTTTGTTCAAGGAAACTACTTATTATTTCAGTATTAAAAGTGTCATTTAAATGAACACAAAGTGCAAAAATGTGAAATCGAAAATAATAGTCACGAGCAGTGAGCTGTTGTAATGACAGCTCACTGGTCACGAGCAAGATTTGAACCTGCATCTCTGAAAACCGTCCCAGATAGATGCTTTACCAATCATTCATTATAACAATTGTTCGGGACCGAAAATTTCGAGAACACGTTCCTTCTCATTGGGTTCATTTATATGGCTAAGTTTGTCAAATGCTTTAAAAAATATATAAAACCATCAAAATATAAAAAGTGTCTGTTTACTTGTTTAGGAGTGATTAATGGACAAACATCCAAAAATATTAACAATTTTCGCATTTATAATATTAGTATGTTCGAATATATTTCCGAATGATGTATTGAACTTTATTTGTGTATTTCGTTTGATACTTAATATATTTTAAGTGTCCATGTAAATATCTAGTGTAATACACTCCGTATTTTCAAAATAATGCCCATATTTTCCTTAAATGCTCCTTGCCCGGTTAAGACAAACAACATGAGGAAACTGTAGGGTTTTCCTCAATGGCTTGTGAAGTATTTCAACCCACATTAGGTATAAATTCGTAACGAGATACGACATAATTATATATCACATTATTTATTATTTCAATTTAGATATTACTAGCCTTTGCCCGCGGCTCCGCTGCAGCCAAAAGCTAGTTTTTATGTAATATCTCAGGTTCCCGATATAGTAGCGGGACAAAATGTATACCAGTTGTTAAGTATAATCAAGGGCTATCACACAAAAAAGTTGCATCAAAATCCGTTCAGTAGTTTTTGCGTGATGTGCGAACAAACAAACAGATAAACAGACAAAAAATCTAAAAAAAATTGTTTTGTGTTTAGACACGCCTATATAGACTATTTATTACAGTTTTTTTTTTCTTAAATATCTTAAATGTTCAGAGCAGACTCAGCTCTGATACAGCTTTATAATAGTATAGATATGTTGTCTTGTGAGTATAGGTACTGATATTTCACAGTAAATTTGTATTTATGAATCTATTCGGAAATAGTTCTTAACAAATTAGCAGAAACTGGACCCATTTTCTTACAATGACATTTTCTTCTTTAGATATCAAATGTAGAGACTCATTTGATTTCTAACTATTCTAATAAAGAATCATTAATTGTTTTTTAATTCGTGTGAACATGTAATTTAGATTTTGAATGCATTGTGTGATATTCTGAAAACATTATCTTTCACCAATTCGCCATCTCGTCACCGAAAGCCTCGATGAAGCAAACAATTTAGAAGTTCTAACAATAATATGACGACAAGATTTTCAAATGGTTTTAAGGTGATGGGGGCGCTTATATCTAAAGTATTAACAAGCGCGTCATCCACTTTAAAGTAAAACACCAGCTGGCTTCGACGATACTTTTATTAGATTTTATATCAAAGGACTATAAAACGTATAATTATAAATATTGTTACGCTTTGATTGATGCGCTAGAAAATAACTTGTTGATATTAATAAAGACATTAAGTAGGTAATATTATCAGAGAACGCTCATTGTCAGAAGCATGCAATAAGATTCTAGTAATGTCACTTACGACCAGTGGCTGCAGTATCGACATATATAACTACTGCATAACGATCGTTTTCGGTCGATAACTTTTTGACGCTAAAATATACAGGCTATAACATAAACCCTGTTGGAAAATTTAGGGATAGATACGTAATCATAAATAGGTGTTTTATATATATAATTATAATTTAAATTAAATAAAATGGTATATAGCCAGTTACAGTTGACAATCAAAATTATTTATAAAACCGACACAAGCAAAAAATGTTATTAGCTCCTATATTTACAAGTACTTGTTGATCCATAAATAGATATAACTAATGCCGGCAGTCTTCGAAAAATTAAAAATAAGAAATCGGAAAAAATATCAAACGATGCCACCGCCTGTCACACGCACTGCTATTGTACCTATTCCTTTTATAAGCCGCCCCTTACCCCTTAGTCTCCCGCGCAGATTTCTTTCAAACGGCCGTCCGTATTTTCACGTAATATATACCGTGAGTGACTTGTGTTTTACGAGATGTCGTATTCAATCGAGGAGTATTTTAATATTTTGAAATAAAACTACGTTTACGGAATCTATCGCGTTTACTTGATTTTTATACTATCCCGACGTTTCGAATACTTTACAGCATTCATGATCACGGGTGGACTTAGATGGTAGATGTCTAAAGCTGATATGTTGTATTTTATAAATTTTTGGTTTATTTATTTCAACCCACATAATATTCGTTTAGAAACACAATTAAAAATATCTACTCTTAAGATTTATGCTTACAATGTATAAGATTTTAAGCTAGTGTAATAAAATTAGTATAATACTCCTTTAAGTTTTAAAATTTTTGTTTATATTTAGTGCTTAAAATTCTACCACAAACTACCAATTATTTTTTTTAAGTAATCAAAAAACTACTATTAAGAAGACAATATTGATTATTAGTTTCTATTATTAAATATATTAATTTTAATAGAAGCTAACACTAAAAAAGCTACCACCGGATCGGAACTCGGCCTGACTGAGAAAGATCCGGCCAGAAAACTCAGTAGGCAACAACTTGTCATGGATTATTAAATTTATGCGGAAATACTAACTAATCACTACTGTGGGTTTTATCTACAAAACATATCATCTTTGGACATCTACCATCTAAGTCCACCCGTGATCATGAATGCTGTAAAGTATTTGAAATGTCGGGATAGTATAAAAATCAAGTAAACGCGATAGATTCCGTAAACGTAGTTTTATTTCAAAATGTGTAAAATTCGCGTAAATGTTAGAAAGTATAGTATTTTAATATGTTGATGTGTCTTGGAAAATGTGACTGCAATTATACAGAGGCGCGCAGAATTTACGAGGAACACTTCAGTGTTTCACGGAACATTGCATTGCCGTTAGCGATGGAATTTCAGCGTTTACACGTACGCATGTACAGTACTGGCAGTGCGCACGGTCATAAACAATAGCGTATTGACGCAGGAAGGCCAAGTCTGCATGACAATGTCGAAGAACAAATCTTGGATATATTTGGGGAAGATCCCACGTAAAGCACGCGTTCAGTAGGACGCCAGCTCGGTGTAAATCACATGCGCGTTTGGTGAGCACTCAAAGATGATGGCAAGTACCCATATCACTTCTTCGAGTTCAGTCGCAACTTCCTACCGACTACGAGCCTAGAATGCAGTACAGCAGATGGATCTTAGATAAAGTTCAAGAAGATAAAGATTTTTTGAACCACATACTGTTCACTGATGAGTGCTCCTTCGTTAAAACAGGAATCTTTAATGCACAGAATGAACACGTATGGTCTACCATTAACTCTCATTGCATAAACCCAGTCACTTCCAACATCGATGGAAGATAAATGTTTGGGCGGGAATTATTGATAATAAGGTTATTGGACCTTATTTTCTAGAAAGAACCATGAGTGGTAGCAACTACTTTCGTTTCTTGCGAGAAGAACTCTGTGAAGAACTTGATGAGTTAAATCTCGATCTTGTGCGTCGTATGTGGTTTCAACACGACGGCGTGCCACCGCACTTTTCCCGGACTGTGAGATACTATTTAAATACAGAATATGGGGAAAGGTGGATTGGCCGTGGTGGACCAGTTAATTGGTCAGCGCGGTCGCCTGATCTCACTCCATTGGATTTTTTTCTCTGGGGAACCATCAAGCAGTCTGTATTTAGAAAAACATGCGATACTGAGGACGAAATGCAACAAAAAAATAATGAAACATTCGTAAACGATGCAAAAAATGCGTAGATTTACAAGGCGGACACATTGAACAACATCTCCGTAACCATCAAGTTGATGTGATAATAAATTAGTATTATTGCGTGTGGTAATATCGGACGAACGAAATTAAAAGTTATAAACAATCGTCTAGTAAGGTGATGAAATTTAAAAATCTAGTTACACGTGACAAGGTCATGATCCTTTATGTAGGCATAGTTGGTTCGCCGAAATACTAGCGGTGCTCTTTCGTCCCGAACACAAAGGAGCCGCGCGTGTAGGTATGCAACGCTGCACGCAGGGGTGATAAATCGATATAATTTTACAAATATTAATGAATTAATATTTAATATAATTTTCTTTAATATTTTCCAAAATTACTTGTGCTGTTACATTTGAATATGGATAGCGATAACGTAGCTATGATATCAAATCGTTGATATCATAGCTACGTTATCGCTTTAAACACCTTTCCGTGTGGTAATTGACTAAGAATACAAGTGTCACCACCCCATTCCTTCCCACGGGTGTCGTATGAGGCGACTAAGGGAAGTAAGCAATTATCATCCATTGCATGACTGGTGGTAGGGCTGGGTGCCAAGTGGGAATACTCACTTGGTATCGGGCCCGAGCGGGTTGTTACCACCATCTCCCATGTGACCGGCCATGAAGCACGTCGTTGCGTTTTGGCTGTAGCAGGAGATAGCCGTTTATTCTTTCATTTCATATCGGTGAAATGAAATGGTGAGCAGCGGTTTGGCATTACTCTCAGTATAGTTGAATCCATGAGCGACGGTTACCATTTACTATCAGATGAGCCGTGGCTCGTCTATATGTAATAATAATAAAATAAAAAATGTAATTACTTAGTTATTATTACACGCTGTATAGATTTTTCGTAGTCTGACAGTTTAAAATGTCAATTGTTTTTGCTATATTATAGAACACAACTGTCAGATTAACAATTTCGATTGATAACTTATGCAGCCCTTGGGACTGCCCGATATGCAGAAAAACTGTTGATATCATACACTAAGTAGGTAGGTAGTACCAAATATAATATTTTTGTCGTTGTTGTTGTTTATGTATTTGCGTGAAAAAAATGTTCATCAATCACGTTATATACGCTAATATTACACGTTCTAATACATTTTAAGCAAAATAAAAGCATAACTATAATTTCTTTTGTAGTTATTCGGCTAAAATAGGTGGTGCATTTTTAGTGTAGAAAGTTATAATCATAGTCATCTAAAATTATTCCGGTTATCATATGTCCAACTATTACTATCTCCACACTGCATACTCTTAGAACGTGTCTATTGTTATATCCTCTGTCTAGTCTACGGCTTACTTTGACTTTGAAACTGTCAACACTAGTGCTGCCTTATTAATAATTTATTTTCCATGAATTACATCGTCGGTGTTTAATAAAATTTTAAATAAAAATAAATAAATGTTATTTTTGGAGATTATAGATCAATATCTAGTAAACGAACTATAGTAAATATGTAATAAGTACCTAGGAATCACTATTTTGTTAAGATAATTTTCCCATGATCTACCTTGTATTTTTTTTGACTGGTATTCATTTCGATATCATAACGACAGGGTTTATCGATGTCGAGACTGCAGGCACAGGTAGGCCTAGCAGGTATTGAATAACATCTATATAACTTATTAATTGGTCGTTATTTATGAATGTTCGCCAAAAATAGCGCAAAGAATAAAAGGCACCTACGCCTTATTCTGTATTACCTTCTCTCTTAACTCGGAAGTCTTAAATATGCCCGCGACATAACAATGAGATGAATTTTTGTTTTATTGAGTTTCAATTACATTTTTTTTTCTATTTTGTTGTGTATTTAGAAGTGTTTATTATTAGAGTTAAATACAGAATGATAAAAATATATCCGGTGATAAGTATGAATAGCGATAATTGTGTATAAACAATGTAATTCTCGCAGTAGGTAAAACCCCGATTCCGATAATAGAGTAAACACAAATTGGCAGGAATTATTATATATTATATTAGTAATATTATTTTAAGGTATCGGACCTTAAACTCCATTCCCAGAGTTCATGCAAAGCAAGTAGAAGTAATCTAGTCCTCGATATTTTCTGCGGTCTATTCTTTTACATACGTGCCGGTTTTTATAAACTTCCTGCTGCGGTCTTCGCTGCGACGCACAGTAATTCACCTAGAACAAGCTAGGTAGACAAACATATTTTATTGATTTTATTGTAGGTATATACATATTATATTTTTTTGACCATCATCTTTAATATTTGATTAATTTAATCACCGTTGAACTTCATAAATAGGATAAGCATAAATTTCGTAATTTATGGGATACTTTTTAATGAAAATTCTATTGACGGGCCTCGTGACGTAGTCGGTAGTGTAACCGACTTCCGTGCACGAGGTCGTGGGTTCGATGCCCACTCAGGACAATTATTTGTGTGATGACACAGATATTTGTACTGAGTCTGGGTGTTTTCTATCATTTACATATATGTATGTATTTACAAAAAAAAGTTATATATATATGTATCTATTATATACGTAATCTGGTATACAGAGAGGAGGAGAGGCAGGCAGAGAGGACCAGAGTGCTAGATAGCTCTATTCTTGCATACATCTCTGCTTCCTCAACATTCATAGTTCTCTTCATACACGCTCGCCAATTTCGAAGACTTCTGACTGCACCTTCCTTCAATACATTTGGTCTAGAAAGAAAGAAAGAAAATATTTATTGTAACGAACAACATTATACATATAAATAAAACATAGAAAAAATCAAAAATACATTCGCTACAAAACGACCTCAACTCAGTATAAAAAAGGTCAAAAGACCTGCGCTGGTCTTTCGTTGGGGTAGGTAAGTCTTAGGTAGGTAAGTCTCGGTCTCCCCCTGTAACTACCTCCTTCCACTTTCGCATTGTATATCTTAACCAGTCGCCCATCCGGCGTTCTTTCTACATGTCCGAACCATCGGAACCTTCCCTTTCGCATCTTTAGACCAATACTCTCTTTCATACCTAATCGCTCTTACGTCGTCGTTACAAATGCGGTCAGTCAGCCTCACTCCACTGATTCTCCGCAGAGATTGTATTTCCACCACATTGATTTTACTCTCATGCTTCTTTTTGCGTACCCAACTCTCGCTTCCATATAATAACGTTGGGACAAGCACTGCATTGTGTATTGCGACACGTGTCTTCTGGCTGTGGTGATGGCTGCTGAGAAGTTGTCCCAATGCTCCGTTCACTCTATTTCCCGCGTTTATTCTTGTCTCTATTTCAGTGGTCTACCTTCCATCCCGACTGTATCCACATCCAAGATATAAAGGGTCTTTCAAATGGGCGGGTCGATGTTGACAGTTTGTGGCGGTCATGTTATTTTGGCCGCATCTGTCAAATGCGTTGTTATTTCTTCAGTTAATGATGCCAAATCACCATGGCAAGTTACACGATTGAGCAGCACGAATGGGGTGGTGACACTTGTATTCTTAATCCGTCACCACACGGATCAACATAACGCAGGCCATCGCTCAGATTCAGCCGGATCTATGCAGTACAGTAATTGAAAATTGGACCTCCCGGATCCGTTCCACCGTTCGAAGCCGCGGTGGACATTTAAACGATGTCATATTATTTCAAAAATAATGGCATTAATGGGCCTTTCAAATAAAAATATAATTTCTTTAATATCTCACATACAGCTTGTTTTATTGCACGCCTCATAAGCGAAGCGTTGAGGTGTGTTCTACTCCCGATTTACACGGCACAACTGATTTTTCAAACTTAAAATGTCTCTATTTATCATATATTGCACTTGTAAAATAATATCTACACACACATATAAAGAACAAACACTATTTTTAACACTCATGATATTTTTGATGGCATTTTTTTATAAACTAGTTAAAAAACTGTTTGAAAAAAATCTAGCTTGGACGTCCGTGAGTTGTAGGTAATGTATGTTAACACGATAACGACCAAAATACTTTACTAATCGAGTCTTTGTTTTTTTCGTTTACGAATTAATATGACTAGGAATAGGAATAGAGCCCTATTACTTTTCACGTTCTGATTGTCGTTTAATTGTTATTAAATAAACAAAAAAATACTGAATATTTACGCTCGACGCGACACTAAAACCAGCGCCTTTCATGAGAACTACCTTTTTACGTACGCATAGCCACCGGTGGTTTTACTATCGTCAACAGAACGCCGTTCTCCCGGCCGGTACATTGTTTTTTGTTAAAAGAAAGTTCTTACCTTTGCTTGACGAACTGATGATATTTGTCAAGTATAATAACTATTTTATCCATAACAATAATTAAAAACACTAAGCACACGTAAATAATAACACACCAATGTTGTAAAACACGAAAAAAACATATTTTACATTCCACATTTTTTTTTGCGTGGCCTTGGCGTCACGTTGTTTTCACTTAGAACAAAGTCTGTCTTACAAAGTCTAAAATTATAAGGCAACCAAGTTAGGAAGATAAATGGTTTAGAGATTTCTTGTTGGAACTCATTGATTTTTAAATAAGTCGTATAATATTGTTTAAAGTTGCAATTTTCTATTGATAGATGTCGCTGCTTTAAAGTAAAAGAGATATTGACAAATGCAGCCCTAGATGTCGCTAGTGGCAATTTTAGATGTCTATATCATTGTATTCAGTTGCTGTTGTATATATAGAGCCACAATATTGCTTTTTTTGTAAGGAAACTAGCGATGTCTTTTTATTTTCTTAAATTGTTTTTGTTTACAGTTTAATAAATTATTCAATTTTACATGTTTATATATATATGCACTTATGCAGGTATATTATGTAAACTCATGGATTGTAGTTCTTACTAATTGCCAGATCGCCATCTGGCCTTGCAAAATGACTGAGAGGTAGACCAATATAGAAGTACTTCTTAAAATTAGCGATAGATGGCGTATAAGACATGAAACCCACATTAGTACTTTTTAAATTAGCGCTATCTGTGTGATTTATTGAAAACTACTTAGTAAGACCAATACATTATTAGTTACTTATCAAATAATCAATTTTATTGTGAAAAATGAAGATTATGAGGCGTGCAGTTTTGGATTTTCCAAAGTATTTAATTTCTACATCGACCCGTCCTTGTTGAAAGAGCCTTTACAAATTCATCCACTTGTTCTAGTACAGCATTGCCTATTGATACTCAGTAACATCTGTTCTGGCTTCTTCTCTTTCAAAAACCAATATTTTGGTTTTGCTCACATTCACAATAATGTATCATTCATCACATCTATCATTCATGTCAATAAGAGGATTAACATACAATTTTAGCATATTTAAACAAATTATATTTTAATCTATCTATACCTACCTACTTTTATAAAGCTGTAACATAGCTATCTGTTTGTATATTTAAGATATTTGAGAAAAAATTACTGAATTAAGCTATATAGGCGTGTCTAAACACAAAACGATTTTTTTAGATCTTTTGTCTGTTTGTTTGTTCGCGCATCACGCGATTTTGATGCAACATTTTTTATTTGATAGCTTTTGATTATAATTAAAAACTGGTACATTTTATCACGCTACTATACCGGGAACCTGAGATATGGAAAACCTATAGTCTATACTATTATAAAGCTGTAACAGAGCTGTGTCTGTACATTTAACGGCGGCTGTACACACTTGTCTATTTGTCTCGCGAACCTCTTGTCCACTCTCGTCTCGTAGAAGCTCGACACGAGAGCACACCATGTACACGCTCTGCTCGTTGTATCAATTTAACTTCAGATGCCCGTCGCGATGGACGTGGAAAAAACAATTGCGGCGTTTATTTTTTTTATTAGTTATTGTAATTTTTTAATCATTTACCATAAAAAAATATATTAAACCATGGCGAAAAAGAACTTTTTAACTATTCAACAGGAATATATATATTTTTGTTAAGTCTTCCACGGGGATATCATAATCGTTGCTTATCCGCAACCAAGCGTCGTGTAATAGTTGCTTATCCTTGTGCCTGACATTCTTAGGATTCCATAATATTGATTGCCTTTAGTAGGCTTCTAAAAAGCGTTAGAACACATCGTTGTGGCACGCAGAAAGCACGTCTTTACGCGAACACAGTTGGCCGGCAACTAAGCAAACGAGTGTGTACTAAGTTGTAAGTGTTGTGTGTATTAAGTTTACCTGGTCGGTATAATGTATGAAAATACTTCCGACAGATGGCGCAGGCGTCACCCAAAGACGTTAAGTATGATGTGTTATCGAAATTAGCAGTCAGGAGTAATTGTCAGGATGGCTGAATTGGTAAAGCATCTGGACGGTATCCAGAAGATGCAGGTTCAAATCCTGCTACTGACTGTTATTTTCGATTTCACATTTTTCACTTTGTGTTTAAAATATATATTTTTATCTGCTATCGTATTCAGACTTCTACACTCATTATCACGACAACACAAGCTATATGTCAACCGTTGCTATATTAACCATTGATGTGGTTATTAAAGTACAATAACGTCATGCTAAAAGTTGGTTTATAACAAAATAATTTTAGTTATGTGTATGAGTTAGAGTATTTGGCATTAGTTTAATAGTTTTTTAAAGACTTATTTTAGATATTCCGATTTCTATAATATTTCAATTGACATTAGTTAAATAGTTTTTTAAACAAGTACTTATTTATATTACAAATTATTTGTGAATGTGGCAAAAGAGATCTTTAGTGCGAAAGGGATTCGAACCTGCATCCCTTCCAATCCGGGGAAGTGCTCTAAGCCGCTAAGCTATCGCACTGACCAATGGCCATACCCAATCCCCCCATCACATTTGTCTTTGCGACCCACGCCACCTATCGGATGCAACGTATTTTGACCAAATCGAAGGTCAGGATAAGAGTACTCGAAACCAACGAGCATGCATGAAAGCGCTGATGAAAGTAGATGAAGCGAAAAATGTGTGTCAGGATCGTAGCAAGTGGAGAGAAATGATCTCTGCCTACCCCTACGGGAAAAAGGCGTGACAATATGTATGTATAATTTGTGGGACTTAAACATAGCTGGCGAATCGTGGGTGTGTAATACACCTCTGCCTATCCCTTCAGATACGGGAGTACAGGCGTGATGCTATGTTTATAACACATAATTATACTAGGCTGTGCGGCTTGATGGTGTGTAAGACGGTAAGTTGGCCACCTCCTGAGTGTTTGGCGTTGTAGCCTATAGACCAAAGGCAACCTTTGTGAGTAATCCACCCCAAGAAAAGCTATAGGACATGAAGAGGAATGATGATATAGAAGAGATGAGGTAGTGGTCAGTTAAAATAATAGGCAGGGAATGAGGAGTTGGTTGGGTAGGTTTATAATTTAGATATAGAAACACACATAGTTTGTCTTTTTTAAATTAAGAATGTTACATTTCATTTTACATTTGATATAGGATACACATACATTTCAATGGTTTTATAAAATCGCGGGTAAAATAGGGGTCGAATTTAGAAAGCAAATCTTTAACGCTGACGAAGTCGCGGGTATCAGCTAGTAGGCTATATAGGCATGCCTAAACACAAAACGATTTTTTTTTTATATTTTGTCTGTTTATCTGTTTGTTTGTTCGCGCATTACGCAAAAACTACTGAACAGATTTTGATGCATTTTATAGCTCTTGATTAGACTTAAAAACTGGTATATATTTTATCTCGCTACTATATCGGGAACCTGAGATATAACCCAATAACCAGCTTTTGGCTGCGGCGAAGCCGCGGGCAAAGGGTATTTATATATAAATTTGAATTGCGTGTTCGTTATTCAGTTTATTAAGTTCTTGAGATGAAACTTTGACAGTTGTAGTGAGCAATTTTTTATTTTTTCTATCTATAGAAAGTAATATTAAGTGGTGATTTAGGTTCATATGAATTAAAATAAAAACGTTTATAAAAAATCGATATAAAATTAAGTAATCTATATTAAATAGTATATGTATACGAGCATTTTGGCACTTTAGGGATTATTTTGAAATATTGTTATAGATACTTAATTCCTTATACTTAATGCCTTAAATGTTTACCTACCAAATTAATTATATTAATGAAACAATGTCGAGCATGAATGCTTTTGAGGTCAGTTACATTAATTTCAACAGAAAAGCTGCAATCTAAGTAGGTTAATTTTATACAATGTTGTCCAGAGACATGCAAACGTTTGTTACTACCATACTACGGTAATAATAAAAAAGGTTTTTTACTTTAATTATATTTAATTAAACTTCTCTTTTCATATTTAGATATTTGTATCATATATTTTTAGCATTTGACATGCTTAGCCATATACATTAAACACAAAGTGGAAAGTGTGAAATTGAAAATAACAATCATGAGCAGGATTTGAACCTGCATCTCCTGGATACCGTCCAGACGCTTTGCCAATTCAGCCATCGTACAATTGCTCCTGACTGCTAATTTCGATAACATATTCATACTTAACGTCTTGGGTGATGCCTGCGCCATCTGTCGGAAGTATTTTCATACATTACACTGACCAGGTAAACTTAATTTTACAATTAACATTTTTACCTAACAAAATGACGCAACGCTATAAATATTTAGATATTTTTATACATATTTTTAGTATTTGATATGCTTAGCCAAAGCCGATATACATTAAACACAAAGTGGTTCTCTTTTCATATTATTAGAGAGTTCAATCATCGAGATAGTTATTCTAAATGATAACTACTTAGTTGGCCGACCAGGAATCAGATATAATTATGCAAGGTTAGCAATTAATATATTACCCGCATAAAAAGTCAGATTACACAATATTACGAGTATATGCGTCGTACAAGCTATACGTTTAATTATAAAACAATTGAGTACGATAATGTCAAACTTTCATGACCCGCATCTACTGACGAGCTATTTTCTTACATTTTCCCCCATAGGGACATTTTTTTTTTTTTTTTTTTTTTTTTTTGGGTAAAAATGTTCCTAACCGCACACCCTGTCGTTCGGGGCAACGAACAGGGTAGTGCGAGGACCACAGATATAGGGATTTAGATCCATATCTGTGGTGGGGACCTAGTTTAATATACTAAATAAACCCTCCGTGTACTCTCTTTCTGTATTGGCGGACTACTGTATGACATTACTACAGTGGTATAGTGGTATACCTAGTATAAATATATTATTCAACAAGGTTCCAAGGCTTATGGGTCAATTTCTTGTTTCTGAGTCTTTCGTCAATAGTTGCTTGCCATGGCCGTGCCTCGACCAGCATTCATGAACATTCAGCATACGGCATTCATGTTCTTGGCAGTCGTTTACACTTTTACACAACTGTAAAAGTTGGGGAGTCGGTAGTTGGTACCAAATATCTTGATATGTATTTATTTATATCGTTGTTTCTTCGAGTTGCAGAGGTTAGATAAGTCGTCGCTCCGTAGGAAAGTATTTTTCTCGAATTTCGTTAGACTAGTATACAATTAGCGAGACAATAAGGCCTACATGGATGATGATGACTTCATAAATAGAACTAGTGGCAAAATTACCACAATTGCAAGTAATTTTAGACGTATATAAAAAATACAAAAAATACACTAATGCGTAATTATGTTAACAGTAAACATCATGTGAAAGCGGCAACACCGGTACCGCACGGGGCGTTCTCAGTGATGACAAGTTAAGGTTTTCACCTAGATTTTGGGAAATTGATGTTAAATTCAAGAATTGGGGTAATATTCAGTATAAAAATATTGAAAAATATTAAATGCTTTATTTCTTTATTTATTTGTTATTAAATCTGTGGGTTTACAAAGCTTCAGTAATCAAGCCATTTTTAATGTAAGCTTCATACTTGCGTATATTTCAATCTAATTCTATAAGTGTGCAGTTTAAATCATACTTACCATTTTATTACAAAATTTACAAATCCATACGTCCATGTTTAGCTATGTATAATTCAGGGTCTTGTTAGATAAGTATTAATATAAAACATATTCACTATATATTATAATATATGCTTTTTGAGCGGCCAATCCTAGCAGCATGCGGTTTAGATCTTGTAAATAATGATTCCCAAAGATTATATTGCGTTTTGATTGTCAGATAGCATTGGGAGTCTTGGGAACACAACAAATTCGGTAGGATAAGTCGATATGAAATGGAAAAACAGATTGACTTCGCTTCCATACAATGCGGGAGATGAATGTATGATGACTGGCAACACTGGGTGCTAGAGATTAATGGATGCGCGCGCCGGGCGGGCGGCGCTAGTGTCGAAATACACATGAGTGTCGGCCCCGAGGCGGGTCGGAGCGCGCGTGTCGCGAGTGCCAGTGGCGTGTGGAGTGGCGAGGGTGGGTGGCGCGCGACATGGGGCGGCGGTAGCGGCGCGGATGTGCGCGCACTCGGAGGCTGTGGAGCTGGAGGTGCTGGGCGTGGAGACTGGCGAGGGCCGCGGGCCCACGCGGCCTCTGCGCCTGTCCCTCCTCGACCTGCTCGGCAAGCTCGTCCGTCGCGATCAGCCCGCCGCCCCCTCTAATCGACGCGTCAAGCATAACCATCGCTTTCGCACATTCGTCTCTTGCGGTCCGTAAATTAATAGATTTTGAAATGTTGTTGTTATTCTTATTTATCCATTCCAACTCAATTTGGATTTACAAAATGTGACTATTTTGTAAATCCAAATTGAGTAGTTTAAGTCAAATGCAACCCATGGAGATCATCTTGGACACAGGACACTGGTTTACCGGAGTTGTAATATTGTCCCAAGTAAAACATCGGTGCAGATCTGCGTCATTGTTATACGTGCGACGTCGTTTGCGTAATGCTTTTGCACGCCAGACCGCCGATGTTGTTTTCATTTGTACCGGCTTATGAACGACAAATAGAATTCCCCCGAGCCAGTGATGACTGTATTTCAGGAATAGAAAAGTGCATTCTGGACAAGGTCGATGTCGGCGCGCCTCGCACGGTCAACGGCCGGGCCGGGGCGCTTCAGTGCTTCATGTATGACCCCGCGCTCTTGTTATCGATTACTATAGCCAATGTTTCACTTCACTAAATTTAATTAAGATGCAATATTGAATCTATTGTCTGCTTTACAATTAATTCATATTTACGTTGTAAATACCCCTTATCTATGTCCAGAGGACGACGAAGTGTAGGTGGATGATTGAATATTACAATACTTAAACTTTTTTGTTAGGGTTTTCTTAGACACATGCATGAACATTTTTAAACATCCTAAAGTACCTACAACATAATAAAATATACAAATGATATTTAGTATCAAATTTTACATAGGTACGTGAATTATGCGTACTTTAGGTTGTAGGACGGTATATAGGTAATATAATCTAAATGTAATCACTAATATTGAATATTTTTATAGCAGTATCTATAAACAAAATTAGGGATAACCCCCCAAGCAGGGTAGTTCTGCGTAGACAAGAGCTCCTATGACCAACTGCCTACACAGTCCCCCGTCCTGGTTGTGTAGTGGGTATTTTCACCTCCTCTCCACTGCCGTATCAACTTTCTGGTGGTCTGGGTTTTCTGAGGGTCCTACCATCACTTTTATACCACCCATCTCCTTCTGACAAACTATGTCGTCTCTGACTCGCGCAGCAACCCGTGACCCTAGGACTCATTCTTGCGACTCCGCTTATAAAATTTATGCAGGGTCGTAGTGGCCGCCGTCAAGAACGGTGTCTGCTTATTCTTTGTCATCTATTACGAGTGATAGATGACAAAGAATAAGCAGACACCGTGCCGTAGCCGTGATTTTGCCCTCATAAGGGAGGCGACTACTTCACCCTGTCGTTTATCATGTTACATTATATATGTGTTACATTTACTTGTTTTTATAAATATATTTTTTCATGAGGGCCTCTGACTAAGCTCACGTGTCGTGTCGTGAAGAAAGCTATGTTCGTGATAGATTGGATTCTGTGTGGTTTATTTTAATTCTGCCAATATTACACGTTTCAATCAGTCATTCAATTCAGTGATCCACTTAGGTCAAATGTGTTGAATATGAATACTAAAAGGGTACCTATCTCATGTACAAATTAGGACAATGACCCTTCCTTCTACAGTCTCCATTCATTTCAGTTCTGATCTGATGTTATTCAGTTTTGATACTCTAGGTTTCATATACTTATGAATCATCGTGTATATATGATGCTTGGTTGTTATGCTTAGTCATAATGGATTAAATAAGATACTGGATCCACGCCGCAATGCCCGCAATGTAGTATCACGTCCATTAAGAACATTTTTAAATAAAAATTTGGTGATGTTGATAGTCAAAGATTAAATGCTTGATTTATACATGCTTATATTTCTCAAATTGGGCATCAAACGCATCGGTCCTGCAATGAATGTAGTAAAATATTCAAACACAAAATGATATGTAGTAAAAATTGTATCAAATGGTTAATCGCCGTGGTTCGCTAATCTTTACCATGTCTTCTCGAATCTTCCCCACGAAAAATGGGTGGTGGAAGCTCGTTTTATGACAAGTCGTAATCTGTTGTCTCAGCTTTTCTCAGTGGGAAACAGGCCTGAGTTCATGAATTAATGGATACGCGTAATTCTCAGATAGCATTAAGTCGTGAATGTAAAAAAAGTTTTTAAGAAAGTAGTTTCTTATTACTTATTATATAAACATCTATTTTAGCGGAACCGCATGTTGAACGCATAATGCGCACTTGGGATCAGCGTTAAAATAGTTATTCCGAACTTGTAGAAACAAACATAACAAATATTGGCAGAACGAGCAGTGCCTTATTCCGCGAGTACTATCAAGATGTAATGTGACTGGCAATCCGCCTGCTAATGGTAGCATTATCGCTCAAAAAGGGAGTGCTCAACAAACATCGGACTCTAGTCACGCCAACTGCCGCTATTCTGTCATGGTAGTAGGCTCGATAACGGTGCAGCAGAGGGTCATAGGTTACGATCTGGATGCCATAAATAGCAGATAATGGCACTGGTAACGCATAACGTACGAGAACGAGCGTCATGGAGAGGGCTATGATCGGGTGGAGGAGATACGTGAGAGAACTAGAGTAAACGACACAGATATAAAAGTTATGGTGCTGAAAGTTATCGAAGGATAAACTTACCCTTATTCTTCTTTTCGAATCAATATTTAGTTCAATCGGTGAAAGATCTGTGTGAGCGTATATGAAGATCTAGATGAAATAAACTATTATTTATAAACCGACATAATATTCATTAAGTATGTAAAGTGGGATCGAATTAGACTAAAAAAAACTAGACATCTCACATAACATTGAAATTATTTTGTAGAAATAAAATGATCATAACTTGACAAAGTACTCCTCAAGATGAATCAAACGAGTGTAAACTCAATAGGGTTGCGTAGTTTCATTACAGAGTTACTGTGGCCACCTTCCAGCTCCAGTGTTAGACCCTGGATACTATCTAGAGACAAAGTAATCGTCAAGACAAATCATACGAGCTCAAACTCGATGGAGTTATGTCATTTTATAACGGAGTTTCTGTGGCCACCTTCTAGCTCCATCATCAGACCCTGGATACCATCTAAAGACAAAGTACTCGTCAAGACAAATCAAATGATTCCAAACTCGATGGGGTTGCGTTGTTTCATTACAGAGTTACTGTGGTCACCTTCCAGCTCCATCATCAGACCCTGGATATCATCTATGACTGAAGTTCTAGTCAGGACATTTAAAACGAGCCCTAACTCGATGGAGTTGCGCCATTTAGTTAGAGTTTCGCATGGCCACCATCCAGCTCCATCATCAGACCCTGGATACCATCTAAAGACAGAGTACTCATCAAGACGAATCAAACGTGACCAAACTCGATGGGGTTGCGTCAATCCATTATAGAGTTACTATGGACACTTTCCAGCTCCATCATCAGCCCCTGGATACCATCTAGACACAAAGTACTCGGCAAGACGAATTATACGAGCCCAATCTCGATGGGGATGCGCCGTTTCATTATAGAGTTCCTATGTCCACCTTCCAGCTCCATCATCAGATCAGCTCCACGTCATCATAATATTGCATTGTCACATGATATACTCATGCGTGTAAAATTTCAGCTCAATCGGAAACCGGGAAGTGTGTCAAATTTAATTTGCAAGATTTGAATGGCACAAGTACAATAAAAGCGTCGCCACGCTAACAGCCGATTTTACCCTCCCTCCGCATTAGATGTTTCACATCAAAAATGAGTTCCAGTGTCCAGAATGAGAAAGAAGTCCTTTTGAAAGGACTCCTCAATAGTCTTCGATTACATCTGTCAGCCTAGTGCTGTCATTGACCATTTCTCTAAAGATATCAGTGTTATATAGCTCGATTGGCAGTTACCTTCATTGCTTATTGATTCTTCAATTGGTTTTAATACATTTGCAATTGATTCTTTCGCGTTTGTTTGCCAGTTAAAGTTTATTGATCCTTCTACTCGAAAGTCCAATAACACATTCATTTGTTAGTAGTTACAACCTAATTGAAACCGCCAAAGAAATTGCTTATAATTTAAATATTTCGTATTAAGTAAAGAGGTTCTATTAATTTCACAGCAACACTGTTTAAAGGCTTTGTATAAAGGACGGGATGATTGTTAATTATAGGTACTACAATAGCTTTATTATCAATTTATTCTTAATTTTACTATTTTAGTTGACCCTTATATTAGTTAGTTGGAATAATGTATGCTACGCCTTTTCATTCATAGCTTGGGCAATAATGATACGTACAAAATTCCAAATAGTTTAAGCAAGTGTCGTTCGTATGTATGGTGTGGATATATATTTATGTATTGTCAGCACCCAGCTTTTTCTTTTTTGTCTCATAGCCTCAGAGGTTCTCAGTGTTTTACTTTATCATTTTCGTGGCGATGTAATGAATTTATTGCAATTAAAATTGAACAAGTACTTACATTGGGTGGGAATAATCTTGCGAATCTTGTGGGAATAATAATGCTTCATAAGCATGTCATGAGATAATTTAGAATGACTAAGGCTCTCGCTCCGTCTTGCATTGTAATGTGATTTTCTCAGGGTGGTCGAAGGAAAAGCCCTCGAAATGTTATTACCCGTAAACTGGGAGTAAAGATCGATAGCCGTCCCCCTGGCGCCCGTCGAGACGCTTCGTAACCTCGAAGATAGGCAACAACATGAGATCAACAGATTGAATATAGGTCTACTGCTATGTATGAATTGCTACGTTGTTGAACTAAAGCCATTTCATTTCTTTCCCCTGCGTGAGGTGTATTTTATCATGTCTTATTTATTGCACGCCTCATAAGCGAAGCGTTGAGGTGTGTTCTACTCCCGGTTTACACGGCACAACTGATTTTTCAAACTTAAAATGCCTCTATTTATCATATATTGCACTTGTAAAATAATATCTACACACACATAAAGAACAAACACAATTTTTTACACTCATGATATTTTTGATGCCATTTTTGTTATTTAAACTAGTTAAAAAACTGTTTACTGTAACCGCACATCCCGTCGTTCGGGGCATTACTATTCACGTTCTGATTCGATGTGGTTTAATTGTTATTAAATAAACAAAAAAATACTGAATATTTACGGCATTTACGCTCGACGTAACACTAAAACCAGTGCCTTTCATGAGAAATACCTTTTTACGTACGCATAGCCACCGGTGGTTTTACTATCGTTAACAGAACGCCGTTCGCCCGGCCGGTACATTGTTATTGATAGATGTCGCTGTTTTAAAGTAAAATAGATATTGACAAATGTAGCCCTAGATGTCGCTAGTGGCAATTTTAGATGTCGATATCATTGTATTCAGTTGCTGTTGATGATGATATAGAGCCACAATATTGCTTTTTTATGCAAGGAAGCTAGCAATGTCGTTTTGTTTTCTTAAATTGTTTTTGTTTACAGTTTAATAAATTTTTCAATTTTGCATGTTTAATTATATATTATATGCAGTGCATATCATATATGCATATTATGCACTTATACAGGTATATATCTAAACTCATGGATTGTTGTTCTTACTAATTGCCAGATGGTGTCTTGCAAAATGACTGAGAGATAGAGCAATATAGAAGTACTTCTTAAAATTAGCGCTAGATGGCGTATAAGACATGAAACCCACATTAGTACTTTTTGAAATTAGCGCTATCTATGTGATTTATTGAAAACTACTTAGTAAAACCAATACATTATTAGTTACTTATCAAATAATTTATTTTATTGTGAAAAATTAAAATTATGCGGCGTGCAGTTTTGGATATTCCAAAGTATTTATAAAGTACATCTACAACATATCTACTACACATAGATGTTACATATAATATTGATATACGACTACAGGTTTTACTAAAACATTTTCTTTTTACACAACCTGTTACTGCCCACATTGAGCACGGATCTCTTCCCAGAGTGCGAAGGATTTAGTATTTTTACCTTACGTAAATTTTCGAGAAATACTCTCAAGTATGCAGGTTTCCGAAGTTTTACTATACAATCAACGAATAAAAAAAAAATCGAAAAACGTTTCGTGCTCTGCGAAGTGTCAATCTCAAGTTAGGGATCGAATTTGATATCATCTTTGCAGTATTTAGTCACAGGCTTATATATTTACTGTGATTTAGTCTTGCGACAATACTATTAAATAATGAGCTGTAAATATTAAGTCGGGTTCATTGAAATCCTTTAAAGCTGTCATATCAAGTTGCTATCGTGATTTGAGCAACGCGCGCTGAGTCATGACTCATCATGAATGTGTGGTATAGATTATTTTATTTGTTAGTTGACATCAGATCACACATTATTGTGTCATATTAAGAGCAACTGTAACTGATTCTAGCGATCATTATATTGTTAACTATTATGAAAATACTATTCTAGAAAAATAGATTCAGTCCATAGTAATTATTTAAGAAAAGGTTTCAAATAGAAATTCTAAAATCTTTATATTTATTACCAATCTAACGAATTATTTATATATAAATAAAAATTTAACATATATAAATAAAAATTAAACGATTTTTTATATATAAATAAAAATTTCGTGTCACGTTATTTATCCGCGATGAATTCTTTAATGAATGAACCGATTTTAATGAAAATTTACACTGTGTAGTTTGGTCCACCTTGAGAGATAGGATAGTTTTTATGCCGATTATTTAATTTTTTTATTGCAAACAACGATTTTATATCCAGAGAAAGAAACTGACACGGTTACCCTTTTTTTTTTGGTAAGGCGGGAAAAAAATGTTCCTGACCGCACACCCCGTCGTTCGGGGGTAACGAACACCGCCCCGGTCGCTGGCGGCGGCTTGGGTCAGCGGAAGAATCCTCCTCCCTAGCCCTCTCCGCCGCTTCCTTCCGCGAGATAACCTCCTCGCAGAAGGCAGCGTCCGCGGCCCAATTCCTGTCGCTGCCAAGCATCGCTCTGACGACGCTCGGCAGCGAGAGGTCCCCCCCTATTTCCGCGACGAGTTCACGGCGCGCCGTGTCCTCGTCACAGCCGCAGTGGTGACAGCCCGGAGTCGCTTCCCTCCTTGCGAGACAAACGGTTACCCTATCAATTTAATATATAATAATTAATTGGAGAATTATAAGTGTGCCACAGCAACGCGTGATGCTAGTTATATTGTAAGTAAAAAACAAAAAAAGAAGGTGGCACGTGATGGTTTTCAAGTCTTTTTTCTATGTCGGTCACTCTCATTCTCCTACGGATCTCTGTATTCGATTCGATCACGTAAGAAAAGCTGAGTATAGCCCGCTCCATGGTACGCTGAGTGACTTTGCGCCTTGATACAATGCCAACATTCAGATACCACATCTCTATTCAATTATGTCTTTCTCATAGTCCGCTAGACAGAGAGGCTGTTAATAACATAAAAAAAGAACTAGCAAATACTTCAATTGTTGTAGGTACCTATTATAGTACATACGATACGAACAATGCACTGATACTTGGCAGAATGTTGACATAATGTAATATAATATTATGACAATAATTAAAATTGGACGCAAGCAAATATTATATAACGTTTAACTTGTGTTTCAATTATTACAATTAGATTAAGATTGTTTCTAAGTAGGTCTCTGAGAAATAGCTAACGTCCATTGTTTATTGTTACAGAGAATGAACGCAGAATCAAAGCGAACAACAGGGAATACAACGCGCAGTTCCGTTACGCCGTAAGTATCATAATTAAGTACTAATGTATTATTTACTTATTTCATTTTAGCCATCAAGGAGCCTTTTATGCCTCATTTCAATAATGTATGACCTAATTTCCTGATAGAGAACGTTATGCTATTCAAAATTATTTTATTAGTAGTTTTCACACTAATTGCACTTTTAATAGACTGATCAATGCACTAAGATGGAAACATGTCTATATCTGTAAACATACATACTAGGCACTGTGAAGTAAACATATCTAGCGCTAATTGAAGGTAGGCCGAAATAACCAAATAATGTAGCGTAGGCGAGGGCAATTAAGGCCATAAGAAGACCAAAATTACCTTCTTATACGAGGAGGGATCAAAAAGTAGTGAAGGTGAGATAGAATATAATGACTATTGATAACTTAATAATTTATTTTTCTACATAGTCTCCGAGTCTCGCTACACACCGAGTCCAGCGCTTTTCCAAGGCTACAATCCCTTTCAAAAAAAAAGTTTTGTCTTGGTCCTGCAAAAAGCTCTCCACGGCACCCATCACTTCGTTATCGTCTTCGTACTTGTTTCCCCTTAAGTATTCTTTCAATTTGGGGAACAGGTAAAAATCGCTAGGCGCCAGATCTGGTGAATAATGGGGGTGGTCAACCAATTCGAAGCCAGCTTGCTGAATGGCAGCCATCGCAACTGCCGACCTGTGCGCGCTTCTAAGTTTCCCTCTCCTTTTCTCTTTGATGGCATTCCTCAACTTGGGAACTAAAGCTGCATAATATTGGCCTGTAATAGTGGTTCCACCCTCCAGGTAATAAATCAACAATATCCCTTCTGAGTCCCAAAATATTGAGGCCATAACCTTGCCAGCCGATGCCACGGCACGAAACTTCTTCGGGTCGGTAATGATGGCCGTTTCCATTGCGAAGATTGCTGTTTTGTCTCGGGATCAAAATGATGGAGCCATGTTTCGTCCATTGTTACGTAACGAGACAAAAACTTTTCAGAATCTTCTTGAAACTTGTCCAACAATATCTTCGAAATGTCAAGCCGATTTTGTTTCTGACTGTCGGTTAACATTCTCGGCACCCATCTTGCGCAGACTTTTCTCATATTCAAAGATTGTTTCAATATGGATTGAATACTTCCATATGAAATGCCCGTTTCTTGAATTAAGTATCGGATGGTAACTCTTCGATCGCTCAATACAATTTTCTCGACTTTCGCAACATTTTCTTGGGTGACTGACGGCGATGGACGGCCGCAACGATGTTCGTCTTCCGTGCTCGTTCTCCCTGCTCGAAATTGAGAAGCCCGCCTTGCAACAGTGGAATACGGCGGAGCAGACTCTCCTAATGTTGCCTCCAAATCGCAATGAATCTCTTGCGTCGTTAACTTTTTTAAACAGAGGTATTTAATACCGGATCGCACTTCGTTTTTCTCCATTTTCGAGAACACGTTTCGACTCGAAGCAAACAAATGACTGCATTCAGAAAAAAACAAAAGAGAATCGAATATTTTTTTCTTTATTAATATTACAAATATGTATCTGAGCTATGCCTGCAAGTATTTATTTTTTTTCTTACCAAGGAGTATGTCGTTCTCACTACTTTTTGATCCCTCCTCGTAGTTCATAAATTACGTTCAGCCGTATTTATTGTGGTTGTCATTAAATATTAATTCGTTAAGTATGAGATTATACTGCTACTAGCCTTTGCCAGCGGCTTCGCCGCAGCCAAAAGCTAGTTTTTCGGTTATATCTCAGGTTCCCGATATAGTAGCGAGACAAAATGTATACCAGCTTTTAAGTCTAATCAAGGCCTTTCAAATAAAAAAGTTGCATTAAAATCCGTTCAGTAGTTTTTGTGTGATGCGCGAACAAACAAAAAGACAGACAAAAATTCTAAAAAAAATTGTTTTGTGTTTAGACACGCCTATATAGCCTATAGGAGTAGATTGTCATAAAATCCTCTCTTAGATCATTTCTACATCACATATAAGAGATTCCTACCAAATTTGAAGTCGATAGGAGCTATAGGTTAAAAATGGGAATTTTCTATTGTTAACGCCCCCGCAACCCCCCTTGTGGGTGGAATTGCGTAAAATCCGTTCTTAGCTGACCTCTACTCGGCGAAAGGAATATTCCTACCATATTTCAAGTCGCTACGCCTTATGGTTCCAGAGATATCGTGATGAGTCAATATATAGGTGGGAATCTCTTATATTATACTGCTATTTACTTACCTCTTCCTGAGTTTTGCAAATATGGATATTTACTAGGTATACCTAGCATGTTCACGTGAGAAGAATGCCACTAGCGTTGTTGTTTTAGCCCAAGAAAATCGGAATCCAAACATTGTATACCTACAAACAGGTTTTTAAAGAGAGTTAACACGAAAAGCCAAAAGAATAAAAAAATAAAAAATACGAACGAAAATACGTACAAGGAAAGTTAATAATGCCGTGTTGTTCTATATTATTCACTTTTTTAAATTCTGCGTTTCCGGGCTAGTGTTAATTAAAGCCTTCATAGATTACTTATGTTATTAATATAACTAATATTAAATTATATATTTTTTTAAACTGTAACTCTTTTGTTTCAGAGCAACTTCATTAAAACCTCGAAGTACAGTATCGTGACGTTCCTACCGTTGAATTTATTAGAACAGTTCCAACGGCTGGCAAACTTTTACTTCCTTTGCCTGCTAGTGCTGCAGTTGATTCCGGCCATCTCCTCTCTGACGCCCATCACAACCGCTATACCACTCATCGGAGTACTTGCTCTTACTGCCATCAAGGACGCATACGACGACTTTGTAAGTCATAATTTCACTAAGATACGATTCCATTTTCCAGTTCTTGTCGTAACAGCAGCATGTGGACAGGGTGTAATAAGTTTTCGCTTGTATGTGGTCAAGTCAAAGGCCCCGTGCGTAAAACCAGACCAAACTCGACGTTATAAATATTCATAAGTTGAGAATGTTGTGTCCTTTCAACATAATTTGCACATTTCTCAAATTATTGTTATAATTTGCCCAATATATTCATATGTAACTAATTAAATATAAAATATTATTTAAAATAATAATATAGGATGGTCTCATCAGTTATTTCTTAATTGAAATAATGAAGCTTGTCTAAATGGAAAATATGTGCATACGCATCTGATAAATAGTATGAAGGTTATCCATATAATAAAGACGACAAGTAATGTGAAGTAGAAACTAATTACAGAAAATATGTGTGCAAACATCTAGCTTGCAGGATTATTGCGATTTTCACAATGTGAGCAAAATAAGGCCTTATGTCTGGCATATATTACGAAACAAGAAATAGTGAACTATTTACGCCTTAATCACCCATCTCTCGTACCTATTTCCAACAAAACGTACGTAAGCACAACATTGTTGTATCGTTCGTTTACAGTTCAGAACACGTACAACCAAATGTTTAAAGCTGTCTAATAACATAGCACTATTACTATTAAATTACTGGTTCTATAATTGATGTTTATAGGAGTGACCAAACCATTTATCGTTCCGAATAAAAGTAATCAAAACACATACTCAATTATAGAAGTGATTTAACATACAGGTTTCTGTTAATTGTTGCAAAGAAATAATAAATAATATACCGATTCTGTGGAAAGATGTGCAGCCTTTTGTTAAAAAGTCCAAACGCAGATAAAATCGAGATTTGTTATGAATTAAATTCGTTGGTCTTGACTTGAGTCTGTATTTTCTATTAATGTACCGGAAAACGTGTTGTCTACTTTTTGATCATTTTCTTATGGAACGAAGTATACGCGCTGTCCTTGTCTAATCGGGCGATGTTGCTAATGCTCACTAGCCCATTATGTCATCCATTGTAGATCAAGGACGTCCCATAATAAATGTACAGTCATGTGAAATATTTTTCTAGGCGTGTGATTACAAAATTAGATTGGCAAATACTATTTCCTATTATTCTAAATATAGTATATTATATTGTGATGTGGAGTGTAACTTGAGGAATAGAAAAGATACCAATTCCAGTTCTCGAGAATTAAAACTCATTATTGTTGTGATTGATGAGAAATTGTTATCCTTACTAATATTATTTACTGCAAAAGTGAGTTTGTTTGTGACGCTTTCACGCCGTAACTACTGAACCAATCAGCATGAATTTTGCATACATATACTGCAGCACAAAAAGGGGCATAGGATACTTTAGTCCCGGAAAAATGGATGTGTGTGTATCCTGTGGGATAATGTGGCGTAGAGTTACGTATTTATATTCTCAGGTCAGGTATTAAAGTGCCTGCTACACGGTTGTAAACCAACGCCGTAATAGAGTTGACCTTGCTAGATTACAAAAATTTTACTTTTTTCCTCCCTTTTTTTATTTTTTGGCATTTTCTCCCCAACCGTTAGATTTTATTAAATTTTACCGATTATCAAAGTGTAGATCTTCTAATTATGAACAACTTTTTTCTTAAACTTTTTTCTGTAATGCCAATAGCTTAAGAGTTATATATTACTTTACCGAGCGAAATCCGCGCCATTGTCGCAACGTGTATTCACGGACACACTATGCGTGCATTACCGCGGGTAAGGGACATCTGTTCCTCGACTCTCGTATACCTGGGGTAACCGTTGCCCTATGAAATCTATTTTTAGCCTAAGAAGGGTCTGGGTGAAGGGAAGTGAAAGTGAGCATAAGCGTTCTTCAGTCGTTCAGTGTACTCTTGGCTTCTACGCACCTTCCGTGGATTGGAGTCGATCACTGAAACCAGCTCCGGAAGATTTGCTCAGATCGATTGCGTGCAAATGCAAAACCAACTGCGGCAAAGCGTGCGGATGTAGAAAGGCCGGCCTGTTTTGCTCAGTAATTTTTATTTTTCTTTATTTTTTTATATTTTTTTTATATTTGGGATAACAAACAATTGTATAATACGAATTACAAGTATTATTAACTATGTTATAGGCTACACTTAACCTATTATACAACCAGCACCGTTATCCACATAATAATGTGAAAAACAATGTATACTTATTCAATATACAAAATAGTTCGCCTAGTGTGAAATTTTCTCCGTGAGATTATTTCTAACTTCATTATTTTTGTATATGTATATAAAATATTAAGCTGTTCTACTATCACATGTCGCGTTACTTATGCCATTTTTTAATTATGAACCAATAAACTATTTTAGCTTTTTAAATTTATACATATCCTGTTTTAAATTCGAAGAAGTTATAAGCAAAATAGTTCGTCTAATTGTTAATCGATGCAAAAGAGTTCGTCTATCGGTGAGTTAAATAAGATTATTCCTTCTTTGTACAATTATGTTGCATAATTTAAATTTGTAAAAGTAATTCTGTGTCATTTGTCAAGTGAGACAGTATAAATTCTGAAAATTTCTTTTTTTTCATTAGTTTGCAAATAACAATGGATCGTGGCAAACCCCACACGGGTTGAAGAAGGTTGGTGAAGAGCTTCGAAAGCGAATAGTTTGTGGGGTCAATGCTGGCCAATCAAGTTACCAAATATCTAAAGACTTGATACTTCCCAGGTCTAAAGTCCAATCTATCATTCAGCACTATAAAAAGAATAGAACGATATTTAGATATTTTTATATATATTTTTAGCATTTGACATGCTTAGCACCATACATTAAACACAAAGTGAAAAATGTGAAATCGAAAATAACAGTCAGGAGCAGGATTTGAACCTGCATCTTCTGGATACCGTCCAGATGCTTTATCAATTCAGCCATCCTGACAATTGCTCCTGACTGCTAATTTCGATAACACATCATACTTAACGTCTTTGGGCGACGCCTGCGCCATCTGTCGGACGTATTTTCATACATTATACCGACCAGGTAAACTTAATTTTACAATTAAGATTTTACCTAATAATGACGCAAACCCTTTAAATATTTAGATATTTTTATATATATTTTTAGCATTTGACATGCTTAGCACCATACATTAAACACAAAGGGAAAAATGTGAAATCGAAAATAACAGTCAGGAGCAGGATTTGAACCTGCAAAAAAGCATCTGGACGGTATCCAGAAGATGCAGGTTCAAATCCTGCTCCTGACTGTTATTTTCGATTTCACATTTTTCACTTTGTGTTTAAAGAATAGAACGACTTCTTGTTTGAAGTCAACTGGTCGACTAGGCATCACAAGTGCAGTAGAAAACAGAATCCTAAAGAAAATTATCAAAAATAATCATCGTGCTCGAGCTGGAGAACTTACGGTGCAATGGAAGGACATGATTCACAAAGACGTCTCAGTTGATACTTGCAAAAGAGTCCTAAAAAGAATGGGTTACGGATTTTACACCGCTAAGGAGAAACCACTGTTGACTGCTGTACAAAAGAAAAAGAGGTTGAAGTTTGCTCGTGATCATTTAAATTGGACTTCCGATCAGTGGCGTAGTATCATTTGGAGTGACGAGTCCAAATTTGAAGTGACAGTCGGCGATGAAAGGAAAAAAGTGATTCGGAACAGTAATGAGGCATTTCATACTGATTGTCTCAAACGCAAAGTGAAGTTTCTGGCGTCTCTTATGATATGGGGCTGCATGTCTGCACAAGGTGTTGGTGGTATGCAGTTTGTGGATGGTTCTATCAATGCTGCAAGGTATCAAAACCTTTTGGAAGAGAATTTACTGCCCTCTATTCCGTCACTTAAGCATCAAGATTCCTTCATTTTTCAACAGGATGGTGCTTCCTGCCATACTGCAAGGACAACAAAGACGTGGCTACTGGCGAAAAGCATCCCTACAATCGAATGGCCATCTAACAGCCCGGACTTGTCGCCGATCAAAACCCTATGGTGGAAAATGAAAAAAGTTCTCCGTAAAAATCCACCAAGATCGAAGAGTGACTTAAAGGCTAAACTCTTGGATATCTGGGAGTCAATTACGCCTGAGGAGTGTGCAGCGTTGGTTGCAACCATGCCTCTTCGCATTAAAGCTGTCATTGAGAGCAAAGGCGACACAACTAAGTGGTAGACGAACTATTTTGCGTGAGTGGCAAGGGTAGACGAATACTTTTGCGTTATGTTTTTTAGAATATTTTTTAATTTTTTTATGTTACGTAAAGTCATGAAAAAGTTTCAGTTATGTTAAAATAAACTTTAAAATGTTCCTCCAATTGTGGTTTACTTTTTATTAAACATTTTTAATTATTTTACCAATATTTACTTTCTATATTTTACGCTTTGCACTACTTTCCATACTAGACGAATTATTTTGCATCGGGGCTCGTAGAAATGCACAAACGCTTGACATATAAAACATTGAAACTCTAAAAGCCTACCTACTTAAATACAAAAATAGTTTTTGTGTAATAACAATATTTATTGCTTATGTCAATTTACTACTACAGCACTTTTGTAGAATGAGTGTTTTGTATTGAGACGGTGACAAATTAAATATATCAATATTAGTAAAATCATCATTGTATGCTTTCATTATCCGTCTTAAAGGAGCTCTTTCTCCCGCATTGGTTCTGCATGTTTTCGGAGCGAATAACATGTGAGTATACGTATTGCGAATTCGCTGAGAACTACTAGGTAGCCGAAGATAGATTTGATTAAGAAGCTGATTGCAGTCAAATTGGTTACTACAAATTTTATATAATAACATTTGATCTAGATACTGACGACTAGCTTTGAGAGTAGGCATTGAAAATTTACCTAAAAGAACATGGTACGATGATTAAAAAAATTTACGCTGTACAGTGTATTGTTTACAATTCAAAGTAGATAAAAAGTTATATAGAAGTAAATCAAGAAGACTACTGTTGTTTTTTTATATTTGGCATACCCGTAGGAATATTGAGCGCACACCACTCCGTCCGTGGTAGGTTAAAGTCGCCAATAATGTATATTTTGTCTATATTAGTCATAGTTAATTGTTTTTCGAAAAAGTCGTAAAACATTTCGTACGTGATTACTGTTTGATTAGGAGGTATATATACACCGCATACTATGTGATACTCGTCATAAGTTTTAGATCGAAATTTTAACATAACGTACTAATTTGCACTAATTGCCAAGAGAATTATTGTTCTAATACCGCCAATGTTATCAACGATTATATTTTTGACGCAATGGACGAGGACGACGTATGCCCCGGTACCGTCAGGGCCTTTAATATTAATGAATCACTTCCATCGACCTCGGGTGCTTAATTTTACGAATTTTATGACTTATTTTTTATCAATAAATGTGTAATTATTCATTTACTTCTTTTTCTAATCCTTATTCACACTATTATCCCATCTAATGGAATAAAAAATACCCAAATTGAAGAAGTACAATATTTAAATGATATTTGAATGATTACAATATTTAATATTTAAATAAAGAACAATTTTTAAATAGTTTAATCAATTCACCTTTTGATACAGGTAAGTTGGCTAATAAATGATCATGGAATACTTTAATATTTCTTTCAAGTACTAAATACCCACTGATGTCGCTGACAGTGGCGCGGATTTCGCTCGGTAAAGTAATATATAACTCTGAAGGCATTACAGAAAAAAGTTTAAGAAAAAAGTTGTTCATAATTAAAAGATCTACACTTTGATAATCGGTAAAATTTAATAAAATCTAACGGTTGGGGAGAAAATGGCGAAAAATAAAAAAAAAGGGAGGAAAAAAGTAAAATTTTTGCCTTTCGGAAGTAATAAATTGAAAAATACTGATGAAAAAAAAATTTCAAATAATAAAGTTAGTAAATTTAATTTAGAAGAGGTCTACAATCTTTTGCCTAACACTAACCGTTCTCGAGATATCGAATTAAACGCGTTTTCATCGAAATGACCTTGAGCTGACCTCACCAGAATCCCTCAAATTGGAATATATGCTCAGAATACATCGATAGGGGATCGATCCTTCATAATCCCCAAACTACATAATTTTATGTTTATTTATTTCCGTTATTCCACTGGACTAGCTGTGCCAGCAGACTCTTGCTAGTTTAAAAGGCTTTCCAACTTCGCTTTCCCCACGATAGCGTTCCGGTAGGAACGGACACGTCGGGTCACTGGAGCCTGCGTTTCCGGTGGCCCTTACGACCGTCATGTGACAGGTTATCGTGGTGGTTGTTAGTGTAACCAATATTCGACACAAAGTTGGATCATCCATCCATCCATCCATCAGCCTTTCATCGTCCACTGCTGGACATAGGCCTCCCCAAAATGGGGGTTTACCATAATCGATCAAAAAATAAATCAATTTCACAAAATTGGATAGGAATACATTATTCCCATTTTAAAACCAGATTCTGCCCAGGGTACGGCAAACAATTATGTCATAATCAGGAATAAATTTGTTTTTTTTTATAACAATTTGTTGATATAAATTGATAATATTCATTATTACTTATAATCTGCTCGCACTCCACGTGGATTTCAGAATATAAATACGTCACTTTTGGAACTTTCTTTATCTCCATGTAAACAGCTATACTTACCACAGGAACTATCCACTTTCCCGGGATAAACAGTAGTTTATGTCCTATTCTCCGCTCCAAACTATTTATATGTAAAATTCCATGATGATCGGTTCAATAGTTACGGCGTTAAAGCCTAACAAACAAACGCACTCTCGCGTTTATATTATTTAAATACAAAAATTTTGGAATCAGGACATTGGGGCTTTTTTGCCGCCCATTAGTATTTACGGTGGTCGTATTTGTTTGTAGGCAGACTTCATAAGCCGTACCACCGAAGTATCTAATGTCACACAGTTCCAATGGTCCGCCAATACAAGCGGAGAGTTTATTTAGTGCGAGAGGTCCCCACACAGTAGTGTGGGGCCCCACAGAGTACTGTTTGTTGCCCCGAACGACGAAATGTGCGGTTAGGTACATCTTTCCCACCTTAACAAAAGAAAACGCTTCATAAGCTGTTGAGAAAATATGTCAGGCGTTCAGGTTTTTGTCACGATGTTTTTCTTCATCCGCCAGCGATAGTTTTTTTACAACAAATAATATTGAAAATCAGTGGGAGAGATTAGAGTTTAGTTTAGCAATTTAGCAATTCATAAAAAGCCTTCATTGGTTAAGCATTTTCATGAGCGCTGCTGCATGCATGGTGCTAAGATATTTTTTTCTGAAAACGTTAAGTGTGAGCGGGATTTGAACCCCTGACTTATCTAAAACTCGTGTATATGCTTTATCCGCTAAGCTTTGGACAATAGTAACCACAATGATCAATTTAGCAATAAATACATATCTGATAGGAACAATGCGTGAAAGCTATGCATGTCTCGTGTATGTGGGTACATTTAATGAGTGTCATTAATGTCCGTTGTTTTGTATGTTTGTGAATATGATCATTACCTAGTTTATTGTGTTATCTTTATACACGATACAATACATTAACAATTAGAACAATCGGATTAAGGATCACGGTACCATGGTGTATCAATATTTACATGCTATGCTATACATAAACGAGATTAGAAAAATCCCAACGAAATTGTTCTGACTGTGTCAACAGCTTCAGCAGTCTGCTTTTTCCTGCGGCGGAGCCTCGGGCAAAGGCTAGTTCTTTATAAGGCTAATGATATCATTATAAAGAACTAGACTTTGCCCGTATAAATTGTATAATTACTTAACTAAGATATTCGTTAAAGCCGCGCAAATAACTATAAGAGGCCGTTCATAAATCCAAGCTAAATTCTGTTTTTTTTAACCTCTATCGCCGCTATTATCTAACTTCTAATTAAAAAAAAAATAAAAATAATGAAATTTTAACGCCACATTACCTCAGAACCCCGATCCTCTTTGTCACGTATTGTCACACCAAGCGATACTTCCTGCCCCTTGTATGAGCGAAAGTATTTTTTATACGTTCCCTAACTTTTAGCCGGTAATTATATTATTTAGTGGCAATAGAAGCCGTATGTTTAATATATACGAGTAGGTGCATTGCCAAACTTAACCTCTATCATCTTGCTGGGCCTATCTACGGCACCTCTCTACACATGACATTATTTTATTTCAAACTGTTTTCAGCAACGTCATCAAAACGATTCGCAAGTAAACCATCGTCGTGCGAAGACATTGCGCAATGGCAAACTTGTGGAGGAGAAGTGGGCGTCTGTTCAGGTGGGAGACGTCATCAGGCTGGAGAACGACCAGTTCGTCGCGGCGGACATCCTGCTTCTCAGCAGCTCGGAACCCAACGGTCTCTGTTACATAGAGACTGCCGAGTTGGATGGGTAATTCTTTTGTTTGTCATTACTAAACGAATACTTAAACACTTTGCTAGGTTAAGTAGACGAAATAACTTTAAATTGTAAATTAAAATATCTTGTTTCGAATCGGACAGTTAATTTTGTTTTTATATAAAACAATGATGGTTAAAATGCTGCTATATGCAGACGATGCGGTTTTATTAGCGCAGTCTGCGACTGACCTGCAAACCCTAGTCAACGTAATGGCAGAAAATTGTAAGAAAAGGGCCCTACGTGTGAATGTAAGCAAAACCAAAATAATGGTTTTTGAAAGAGAAGAAGCCAGAACAGATGTTAGAGTAGCAATAGGAAATGGTGTGCTAGAACAAGTGGATGAATTTGTATATCTTGGATGTGGATTCAGTCGGGATGCAAGGTACACCACTGATGTAGAGAGAAGAGTGAATGCGGGAAATAGAGTGAACGGAGCATTGGGACAACTTCTCGGCAGTCATCACCTCAGCTCGAGGGCACGTGTCGCAATACACAACGCAGTGCTTGTCCCAACGTTATTATATGGAAGCGAGAGTTGAGTATGCAAAAAGGAGCTTGAGAGTAAAATCAATGCGGTCGAAATGCGATCTTTGAGGAGAATCTGTGGAGTGAGGCTGACTAACCGCATTCGTAACGACGACGTAAGAGAGCGAGTAGATATGAAAGAGATTATTGCTGTAAAGATGCGAAAGGGAATGCTCCGATGGTTCAGACATGTGGAAAGAATGCCGGATGAGCGACTGGTTAAGAAGATATACAATGCGAAAATGGAAGGATGTAGGTACAGGGGGAGACCGAGACTCACCTACCTAGACCAAATCGGTCATGTATTGAAGGAAGCTGGAGTCAGGAGTCCGAAACCGGCGAGCGTGTATGAAGAGAGTTATGAATGTTGAGGAAGCGAGAGATGTATGCAAGAATAGAGCCTCTTGGCATTCTGTTCTCTCTGCCTACCCCGCAAGGGAAATGGTGTGATGATAAGTTAGTTAGTTAGTTTAATATGCACGATATTTAACTACTAACTATATTTAACAAAGAAAATCATACAAATCTACACACGTATTTTTGATGATCGCAAACTCGCGACGACATCTCTCATTTTTTACTGCCAGTACATATTCGCTCTTTAAAATGTTATTTTTTTGTCAATTACAGGGAGACAAATTTAAAATGTCGTCAGTGCCTCGAGCAGACGGCTGCGATGGGTCAGGATGACGCACAACTGGGCGCTTTCGACGGCGAGATCGTTTGCGAAACGCCTAATAATTTACTTAATAAGTTCGAAGGTAAATATCATTAACTAGTTAAGCATAAAACTGAATTTATTTCAGTAATTATAAATTCTGCGTAATAGTGTGCTTCTTTTTTATAACAATAAATCAACTAGCATCCAGCCTCAAAAGCTGCCACTAAAATTTACCAAAACATACATCATCAAGTAAACGAAGTCATTAAATAATCATAATTATGTAAGACCACCTGCTTCGTCCATGTGGACATTAGTTATTTTTCTGCGCTGAACCCTAATGCCCTTCTCGAGCGTCTTATGTGGGTGGATGGGCTCGTACTGTGGTATAAAATAGATGCGGGATGTTCTGAGATTTTAAATATTAGCCTAAGTTACTCCTTATATATAACATCAGCCATCTCCTAGGGAAAGTTCTATCCAAATAGGTCAAGCGGTTTTGTAGATTAACCAAAACAAATAGACTGATAGATAGACAAAAATACGTTTGTAATCTTGATTTAAGCCCAGCTGTCAATTATCATAACGGCAATCCTTAAAGGTCATGCAATTTTGTAGATGCACAGTCTCGTGCAGAAAAGGAAATAGGGTACTTTTTAACCTGGAAAAATGAATAGTTCCTTTGGGATTGCTATTTTTGCAGAGGTAATTAACTGCCTCGATGGTGCAGCAGTAGTGTGATCGACTGCTGATCATGATGTCTCGGGTTCAATCCCCGGTTCGGACAGTGCTATTGAGCTTTTTCGTAAAAAGAAATTCTCAGTAGCAGCCCGGAGATCGGAATGTGCCTGCTGGTACTCCCTATTACGTGGGACTTAAACATAGTTGGCGAAACGTTGGTGTATACACCTCTGCCTACCCCTTCGGGGATACAGGCGTGAGACTATGTTTTTTATAATTAGTGTTCTGTAGATCGACACGTTTATGTACTGAAATCCTCGAGGACGGAGTCGCGCCCAGAATTTAATACTAAATAAAAATATGACATTTATAGACATTTTTTTAAGCTTATGACATGCTTAGCCATATAAAGAACACAAAGTGAAATTTTCGCACTTAGCATTTATAGAATTGAATCGTGGAGGTCAGATAGGCAATCGCTCTATGTAAATTCTGGTGACCAGTTAAAACAGAACAGCCCCCTTAGAATGAAAAACGAAACGTTAGACGAACTTTCGTTTCGGGTCATTGTGATTGGCTGCCTGAATCACGCGTCGAAATCTCGACTAATCACAAATCACCCGTCAGACTGTTGATCAATCACAATAACTCGAAACGAAAGTTCGTCTAACGTTGCGTTTTTCATTCTAAGAAGGGGGCAGGGCCCGTAGAATGTAACTCACTAAATGGTATCGTCTCGCTTGTGATTGGTAGAGAACGGTACACGGTATTTCGATCGCACCTTCATGGAACGATCGAAATGTTATTAAAAACCTGGAGAAGTGGTTACCGCATAGTATTGTATTAGATCAGCTTCTGGTTCGTCTGCATAGATTGCCTTTGCGTTGATTGTAGTTGCATTAGAATTGCAAAACAGCCTATAAAATTCACGCGCCACTAAACAATATCGTAACGACAGCATTACTGGTTTATGAAACGATTGTATTGTCATATTTTTTATGTTGGTATACTTTGAACTATAGAATACCATACAGTAAAGATGCATTGTTACCTTCATGAACCTTGACGATTAAGATAGTAGGTAATTCTGTAATAGATTCATAGACGGCGGGACTTCAAAATTATGCAACCTAAAATTCAACCAGTATAGCTTATTTCATTAAATTTAAAATGTTTTTTATCCTCTTTGTGGTAAAAAAAAACAGACAAAAGCAAATTTTGAAACAAACTTTCAGTTACTTTTGAATAAAGCCTATATCCATCCTAATAAATAAAAAAATACGTCCTTAAAAAACATAGCATCACGCCTGTATTCCCCGAAAGGGTAGGCAAAGGTGCATTACACACCCACGATTCGCCAGCTATGTTTAAGTCCCACGTAATAGGGGGCGAGCCTATTGACGTCTACCGGGCATACTATAGTATAAATGCGAAAGTGCGTTTATTTGTTTCGTTTTCTTGCCATAACTAATCAACCGATCATCACGACATTTAGCATCAGAACCCAGAAAACTATAGATTACTTTTTATCTCAGAAAAATGGATAGTTCCTGTGGGATACAAATTTTTGCATAGAGATGGATCATTGGCTTTTTTTTTGTTAAGGCGGGAAAAAATGTTCCTAACCGCACACCCCGGGTCGGTCGTTCGGGGCAACGAACAGGGTAGTGGGGGGCCCTAACCCACTAAATAAACCAGCCGTGTGCCGTCTCTCCGCCTTTATTGGCGGGCCACTGGAACTATGTTACAATACTTCAGTGGTTGGATCAATAGCCTGCCGTATTTGAAGTCCATACGGATGAAGTCGCGGGCAGAGTCTAGTTATTAAATCCTAATAATTAATATAATAAGTAGGTATAAGTATATATTTTAAGTGCCTGTAGGAAATCAATGTCAAGTAAGTTTAGTTACCAAAGTTTTCATTGAAAAACTGCACCCGTGCGTAGCCAGCGTGGCATATTTGAGATAATTTGCGCAAATATTTAATGAAAGTAAAAACTGCATGTACATTTGTTCAGTAGTTTTAAAGTATAATGCGTTCGGACAGCTGCGGTGGGGAAACTTTATTGTATAAAATTAAAATTACCATATCCATAATACATTTACCATAACTTATTCAAAAGCAACATTTCATCGTTGGAATGTGCACCAAGTAAAGTGCATGCATCATTCATTCGAATAACGATTAACAAACTGGCTACTGTTATATCATAATTGCTGGAACAATCAGTCTCCTCTTATTATCTGTGTAATTACTTAACTAATTGGTGCTTTGGTTAAATGTTGCTAGTTAAACCAGAAAGTCAATGTTTAACTCTATTGTTGTTTCTCATTTGTTTTGTATTAGTAATGATAATCCATATATATGGATTACAATATCGGGTATTATAGAGCTCTCATCTCGATTGTTGTAATAAACATTCTTCATATAATAGGTATATAGACGCCAATTAATAACTAAGACGTGTGTTTTTAAAATTTCACAATTTTGAAAAGAAAAACTGCAGCTCGCTCCCAATTTCAGATTCAGTGATTTTCAATGATATTATGGTGTTTTATGACAGCTCATTTCCTCTAGAAACATGTCTGAAAAAAAAAAAACATTTTGTTCAGACTCAGCGTCATACTTCTTAATGCTTTTGTCAATTCAATCCATCTAAACATTTATGAAGAAATAGTTTCAAATCTACATATCTATGCTATATTAATATGTATGCTCTGTCTGTAATTACAAATCGTCTCTCAATTTTACTGATATTATTTCACTAGATCTTTAGAGGTTCTATAATACATTTATTTAGATTGAAATGAAAAAAGGTAATGACAGAAATGAATAAAATATATTATATATAACTGCCTCTGTGGTGCAGCGGTAGTGTGAGCGACTGCTGATCATGAGGTCTTGGGTTCGAACATAGCCATAGCTGAACATAGCTGGCGAACCGTGGGTGTGTAATAGACCTCTGCCTACCCCTTCGGGGAATACAGGCGTGATGCTATATATATATATTTATATGAATTATTGCGCTTTAATCAAAACAATTTATGTGACATTGTAAAACCTTAAAAGGATTTTGCATTATTTTTGCTATAAATGATCACTCAAAGGTTTATCTGCAGTGCGGTCGCAAACTCGAACCAACTTTTACGGAGTAGGATTCGACTAAGGAATCTAAAACGAATAGGGAATGTAACCCCTGGCATGAACAAGAATATTATGTTAGGCATGTTCAACATGTTTACCGTCCACCAGGTACGTTAAGTTGGCGCAATGAACACTACTCCCTGGACAACGACAAGATACTGCTCCGGGGCTGCGTATTGCGCAACACCTCGTGGTGCTACGGCGTCGTCGTGTTCGCTGGGAAGGACACTAAACTCATGCAGAACTCCGGCAAGACCAAGTTCAAGCGCACCAGCATAGATAGGCTACTTAATTTTCTTATTATAGGGGTAAGTTTTAGCTTTTGTTTATATTAATTCTATCTCTGTCAGACATATATTTTAGTTTAACGTTTTATTGTTTTTGTCCACGTGAACTGCAAAATTTGGTCAATATAATATGAATACGAATACGTCACATAATACACACAAATTATTTTTATACAAGTGTCATCTATTTTTCCGGAAAAAAGTAGCTTGTGTCGTATTCCGGGCTCCGACTATATAATCGAGTGCAATTACAGCATCAGTACACGTAAGAAACAAGCAAATTCACTTTTTAATTTTATTCAATTTATAGTACCTATTAGTAAGGATAGGGATTTTGTTTAGTCTCCTGTACCAATGAAGTGAAGTTCACTGTACCAAAGTTGGGTTTAAGCCTTTCAAAATGTTTTGAAAACATGATCTCGATGAAAGATTCAACCCGTAATTTACAATTTTGGCCCAATGCAAGTTGATAAACACTCAAGTAAATCGTTCTGGTATCCCCATTTTCATGCACCGTTTTAAAATTTACATTATTTTTCGCATTATAGGTAGTATTAATACAATTAATGCTTAAGAGCTAATATTTGTTAAAAGTGATAGGGTATCCTATTGCCTATTCATTGGAAATTAATTTAGGTTGTCGTGCCCGTTATTTCCCTGTATAATAATATTAATGTAATCTTTTTTTTTTACAGATAGTATTATTTCTGCTATCAATGTGCGTATTCTGCACGGTGGCGTGCGGCGTTTGGGAGTGGATAGTGGGCCGGTACTTCCAGGTTTACCTCCCGTGGGACACGCTGGTCCCGGCGGAGCCCACGTGGGGCGCACTAGTCATCGCGCTGCTCGTGTTCTTCTCCTACGCCATCGTCATGAACACTGTTGTGCCTATATCACTTTATGTTTCTGTTGAGGTGAGCATTTTTTAGTTTTAACTACTTGCATCTGATCGCGGATTTAATGCACTCAATATTTAGGTAGAGCGTATTCCAAGCACGCACTAACGATCCGGTCGTGATCGTGCGTGACTGCATGCTTGTTATACAGATCAAATTTGGTTAAAAATGTATTTATAATGGTCCAAGTACTATGAGAGTGTACGTATTAGTTGCGGATCGTTCGTATTCGGCTAGTAATGTACGAACGGTATCAAGCAAGACTTATATAAAAATGTACATACTTAAAATATGAGCTAAAGGAGAAATAAATTTACTATTATAGAATGGATATTTTAGGAGGAGAGCCCACCACTCACCCACGGATTGTCAATCCCGGTTATCTTTGGACAGAATAACCTAAGATTGCCAATCCGCACTCTCACAGATAGAGGAGAATGTGATAATAGCAAAGTAGCATACACGATAATGACAAAAAACTCACCAACGCGACACAACCATGCGATACGGTAGAACTCTCAGAACCACAATATTGCAATATTCCGCAAAAATCCGAACATAAATTCGACACGTGTTTCGCCTCTAAACGAGGCATTCTCAAGAACGCTCAAATGAGCGCTCGGCAACAATTGAAATAATTTTATACAACATAATCGCATCTGATATGTTTTTACATTAAATTATTATTTATGTTTTTTTAAAGTGATACGGACACAATTACTATAATATCAATATTTTATAACTTATAAACATGTAATTATAGTGTTATTAATTAGTGCTTGATGAATTTCACACCGCACTTTCGAAGATTATCTTGTGATATTTTACGGAATGCAAAATATATTAAATACAACTTCCTATTGTTCCAGGTAATAAGATTCGCCCAAAGTTTCCTCATTAATTGGGACGAGAAAATGTATTATGAAAAGACTGGTACTGCGGCTAAAGCGCGAACAACCACATTAAACGAGGAACTTGGTTAGTATCAATTTATCATCCTTAGCTGTATCTTTGAAAATATTTCGTGTTGTCGCTTATTGATAAAAAAAAACTGGTGTGATTTATGATAGGTACTATGTCTTAAAAACAGAAAGCTAATATAAAATCACAGTTATAAATTAAAGAACATTTTATTAATTTCAATCTCAATGTTTAGTAGACATCTCTTCTTCATCTTTAATAAAAACAAAGTAGTGTAGTAATCTCTACTTACAACACTATTTTTTTTGACGATTAGTGTCAACACTGTCAACTGACATGCATAACACAACTCACTGGTCGGCTAGTTCAAGATTGGTCGTACGTATACGTACTCTTGCGGGTACCTACTCACTATGTATCAAACTCATTACTAATGCCATTTTAAAAAGCATATTTTAGTAGTGTGTAACAGCGAAATTTCGATTTGGAACTGGATAGTAGGTACTATGTCGGCCAAAAAGTAAGATAATTAGGTTTTAACGTCAGAAAATGATCCTGGCATTTAGAACTGTAGATGAACAGCTATACGCTAATACGTGGGTCTAAAAAAGTTATTAAAATTTCTTTTTCCAGGTCAAATCCAGTACATATTTTCAGATAAAACGGGTACACTAACACAGAACATAATGACGTTTAACAAATGTTCGATAGCAGGTGTTTGTTACGGGGACGTAGTAGATGAGACCACCGGTGAAACTATAGAGCTTAATGAGGTACGTACCGCACTGAGTAGTCGAGTATATGTTATAGTTGCACCAGTTCAAGCACAAAATGTGAAGACATAATTGACTCACCAATATACTTAGCATTTCAGGAACTTAACCACAATATCAGTATAGTAGTCACAACGGATCATTGTCTTTGAAGTTAGACACAAAGCAAGAAGTGGGGATTGTGACGGAATCATACAATTAGTGCTGACCTATTCAAATGTTATTACTCGATTAACGAAATAATCGAATGAGATCATTATGTTTTCATATCTCAATTAAATAGGTTTATGTTCTATTTATTATTTTTATGTTCAATAAAAAGTATACGAGCGATTTGAGTGAATAAACTTTAATCTAGATATAGAAGAGTCCATATATTTTAGTAAGATCGATAAATACTATGATTATCGATTGCAATTGTTAAATTATAAATGAACATTTGTCGATTAATGTAAACTGTAGAAGACGCACATGCCTTGCGACACAAAAATAGCTACTGCGCAGCGTCTTGTAGTCAACTTCAGAGACACATTATGACTACTTTACATCCTTGGATTTTTTTTAAATGTATTTATGTGGAAGTTAATTGGTAATCTCAGGATGAAATCGAGAGTATCTGTGAGAGCAATATGCGTTTCTCATAACATTCATATACGTATAACCAATATTATGCAATAAATCCTAAATTTTGTAATAGTCACAAACGTTGTTGTGTTTTATGTAATAAGTTAAACAAAACATTTTACAAGTAATACGATCTGTGAATTGACACTTTTTGCGCTTGAACCGTAACTTTTATATTTATCAGCACTATGTCAAATATTATGAGAATAGAAATCACAAAGTGCATGTAGGTTTATGCGTTTTTTGAAATATATCACCAAGCACTATACGATTTATATTAGAGACTAGAATACTCATATATCTATTTTATGCATGAGTTTGAATTTATTGGTTATGAAAAAAAAATAAGTATTTGAAATGAATAAAATATTTCGTCCACTTTTGTCTAAGCTTTCGGATTTTGGGAATGTTTTCATATTTTCATTGTTTGTCACTGTTTGTGTATGTCTTCCATTATAGTGTTTGGAACATAGTACTGATTTGTGTTTGCATAAATAATGCTCTCACTACATACGCCGAATTAATCGCAAATACAACATAACATCAATAATCATTATTAGAAATTTAGACAACATTTTTGGCATGAACATTCACTATGTTGATATCTTAGTTGACATAATAATAAGGGAATTATATTTATCAACACTAAAATTTTATACTATACACCGATGCAAGTATATTACCTAGCAACTTTTAAGAGCAAGCTGTAAATTGATGCGTGGCATATGGGAAACTGCAAATATTAATTAGGTATAGGGAAGCGTACAGTACCTACAAATAAATTGTTAGAGGCTGGGAAAAGGTGACAAATTGCCAAATAGCCGAAATATCTCTTAGCATCGGTGTCTTCTATTTCCGTCCACGTGCCATTAGATGTTTCACATCAAAATTTACATAATGATAGATCCTTATATATGAAATTGGTGTTATATCAAACTGGCCACTTTGATCTCAAATATCTAATAATAGCGTTTGGTTAGGAATTCCAAATTCAAATTTATTTCAAATTTAGGCTTGTGTATTTGTGTTTCCAATTTAGCAACTCATTTGTTTTCGTGCCATTTGACTTTTCTTTGACAGCGTTCTGTTCACAATATGGAAAACTTAAAATATTAGGTTTTTTACGAATACGAGTTAATTAATGATGTGTATGAGAAAGCTACTGTAAAAGAAAACGGTACGTTTTTGGTTCCAAAGTTTTCGTTCTGGAAATGTCGACCTACAGAACAAACCCCGTGGACGGTCGGAGACCCTAGTGACCCTAGTAGACAATGAAGAATTAAACGTGATCGTGGAAGCTGATTCATCGCAAACCACGTCAGAGCTAGCGGCTTTGGTGTGAGTGATAAAACAATTTTAATTCACTTGAAATAAATTGGAAAAGTGAAAAAGCTCGAAAAATTGGTACCGCATGAATTGAGTGAAGCAAACCAACAAACACGAGTTGAGTGCTTTACATTACTCAACCGTCACAATAACGAGGGGATTTTGAATCGTATCGTTACTTGTGATGAAGAATGGATCCTGTACGATAATCGGAAACGCTCGTCACAATGGTTTAACCCAGAAGAACCGGCCAAATCCTGCCCCAAGCGAAAGTTGACTCAGAATAGGTACTGGTAAGTGTCTGGTGGACCAGCGCTTATGTCATCCACTATTGCTTCCTAAGATCTGGCCAGACCATTACGGCAGAACTGTATTGTCAACAATTACAAACCATGAGGGAAAAGCCAGCCGTTAAACAACCGAGACTAGTCAATTGCTCTAGCCCACTGCTGCTTCAGGACAACGCTAGACCATACACTGCACAACAGGCGGCCGCTAAATTAGAGGAGATTGGAATGTCTCCGTCACCCACCGTACTCCCCGGGCCTTGCTTGTTTCAACAAATTATCACTTTTCCGGAATTTGGACAACTTCTTGCAAGAAACCCACATGTGTGCAATCACACACGACAGAAGTGAAACTTCTGAAAATGAGTCTACGAGAGATTGAGATGGATATAGAGTATCAGGAGTATTAGGATACATTTAAGGTTTATTATTTTTTACGAATCTTAAAATGGGCTCTCATTAATTAAATTTAATGGAGCATTAAAATTCATTTGTTGTTTTCTGCAATGATATAATGGATCCCGTAGGAATTCATGGGATAACTTTGGTAAAAGATCTTGTGAACTACACCATAGCAACATAAATAACAAAAGTATACCATTCACTTCGGTGATAGGTGAGAAAAATACTTTATAACTGGCATGGGTATACCAAGTGAACATGGCAAAACAGAGATGGTGTTAGTTTATTATTGAATGCATATCACTTTTTTAAACTTATTATTATGTACACCGTGGTCATATGATTTAAGTATTGATCACGCAAGCCGGAGACCGAGGTAAAAAAAATACTTCATAGTTAAAATAACTGTAATGGACTTTTCTGCCACTGACTCTTAATCCTATACATTTATGTGTTTCTTTCTTTATCGTGACGCATTTTCGTATCATCAAGTTTCAAATCACAACGATTTTAAAGACGTCACTTCAAAAAATTCAATTCCGATGAGGCTGTCAAAACTGTCTTCAATGATTTTATGGATACATATAATTTCATAAAAAAATAATTATTTTGCTTTTTTCATACATAACGCCAATTTAAAATGTAAGGATCTATTATTTTAAACTATAGTAGGAGACACTTTGAAAGCGGGATTGCGATTAGGCGTGTTTGCCGGTGCACCCTCATAAAGGGAAGGCTAGCCTCGGCTGGAGTGTGACGTGTGTGTGGTGCAGCGGCGGCGCGGAGAGGGCGGCGGCCGCGGGGGGGGCGCGGCGCGCGCGCGCCTGCTGGACCTGGAGCTCGCCGCGGGACGCAGCACGCCCGGCGCGCGGCCCCACGTACGACGCGTAACTGCGCTCCTTGCGACCGGACTCATTATTCACATTCTATAGCTTTCATTTAAAAACACATATCATGGGAAAAACGTTGCACCTGTTATTTACGTTATAGAGTTGCCTACTTCAAAATTGACGTTTGTCACTTGTATTCACTTTCATAAAATTGGAAATTTACTTATCATTACGCCATCTCCCTTGCGGTGTCGGAGAGAACAGAATGCCAAAAAGCTCTATTCTTGCATATATCTCTTGCTTCCTCAACATTCATAATTCTCTTCATATACGCTCGTCGGTTTCGGAGACCCCTGACTCTACCACATGACCGATTTGGTCTAGGTAGGTGAGTCTCGTGTCTCCACCTGTAACTACATCCGTCCAACTTTCGGATTGTATATCTTCTTTACCAGTGCACGTTCGGCATTCTTTCCACGTGTCCGAACCATCACAGCATTCCCTTTCGCATCTTTCTGCAGAGATCGCATTTCAACCGCATTCATTTTACTCTCATGCTATTTTTGCATACCCAACTCGCTTCCATATAATAATAAAGAGGCAAAGCACTGTGTTGTGTATCGTGCAGGTGCTTTCTGGCTAAGGTGGTGGCTGCCGAGAAGTAGTATCAAAGCTCCGTTCACTCTATTTACCGCATTTAATCTTCTTTCTATATCAGTGGTACCTTCCATCCCCACTGAATTTGAAATTTATTTACTAATATATTAATTATTACGTATATTTTTGAACATCCAGAGATCTATACTCAACATTGGATAGATCTTAGACTAATTCTATTTATCGTTACTAATAAATTAGAAAAAAAAGTATTTATTTGGTTATTAAATAGCTAATTGTAAGACATTTTAAAAACCCGAATAATGAGTCCGGGTAATTGGGGTTTCATTGTATTATATTTCATTTTGGTATTTCGCCCGTAACTTGTATCTACATTTCAAAAAGTAACTATCAGCCACTGAGTCAAGTGTAATCAAGTAGAACTATTCGTACATTTACTCAGAATTGATTTCAACGCAATAAATTATCAAAGTCAGGGCGAATATTAGAATGGGATGTTGCTTTAGATTCATTTAAAGGACTCGATCGCATACGGCAATTTTGAGATACACTTCAATTACATACATTTTATTGTCTTGTGTTTATTATCAAATACGTTGTGTGAAAATGTGAATTCCATGTGATTATTATATTTTTATAAAATAAATTGTTAAAAAAATCATTAGATAATAAATAGTGTCAATAAAATAATTATAACTTTTATCAACAATTAATATAGTTTACCGTAACAAAATTATTGCGATGCGATCGGTCCTGCTTATTGAGTCTGTCATATCTCGAGCGATGTAAGATCCTTCCTATCGCCTTGTATCTTCCCTATATATAAAGCCTTCTAAATTCTCAATATTATCTTCTTTGTAACGGATTCTTCTAACAGACACGTATGAAATAACTTACTATTAAGCCAGAACGTGGTACCGAACCCCCGCACGACAAAGATTATTAACAATTTATTCTTGGGATATAACAACACCTTTACAATAATATATTTTCCTCATTCCATGTTAATAGACATAACTGCAGGAATATTATAGTAATTTTGTGTATATACATATATAAATAGTGTACGAAATTATTGTATATATGTAATGTTTTGCGATTCCCAACACCAGAAATAACGACTACGGTGTAGTGCAGGTATTGTAAATATATATTTCTTGTTATAATTTCTCACAATAAGTGAGTGTAGTATTACTTAAGTTTGAATCTATCGTCTCCTGGGGTACATAAATATAACTTTGATAACTCACTACACCACACCGTAGTTGGTCTATATGATTTATAACGTTGCCAATTCTTTTTCACATGTCAATTAACACTTACCGCGACTTGTACGGTGAGATACAACTAAATACTAGTTATATAAAAATAAACCTCTGTTACTCCATTGTCGTTTTCTTTTGTTTTAATTTAATGAAGGTTTATATAGGTAACATATATTATATACCTTTTATACTTTTTTAAATAGAGAGAATATTTTTTTATAAATAATCGTAAAAATAATAATTTGCGATACGCTGAATTATTAAAAAATAATGAAGATTTTCTTGATTAGTAAATTGCACTGGTGACAAGAACGTTGCTAGTGTTACTATGAAAGAATTGGTACTGCTATTGCTTATATTAACATATCCTACACTCTACCTGCTAATGTTGTCACGTATGTCACATGTAATTAATACGATGTTGTTTTAAATGTGTTGCATGTGTGTGCCTGCATCTTGTTAAGGTTTGATTAATTATTGCTTTAACACATAACATTGAAACAAAAAGTATAGTTTTAGACAAATCTACGCTTTTATAACGTATAAATTAAATTATGAAATTTTTTGTCAAAAGTTACCTGAAATGGGCATCATTACTTTGGTATTTATTTGTATTATTTCATATGATTAATATGTATGAAGTGCCACCTGTAAAGAAATTTATAAATTAAAATTGGGATCACTGCCATTTCGAACTACCAAGAGATCAACAGGAACAGTATTTCTTACGTTAAAAGAGCTATCGTATTAAGATTTCTCAAATTATGTCGATGCGCTAAATTGTATATGCCCGATAGCTTTTTCTATTTTTTTAACATCATTGGTTTTGATTTGACAAATAAACTAAAAAAGCGTAGATTTGGCTCTTCAACTGACTGGCACTAATCTAATGATTCAAATGTCTTATAATAGAGTTCAGAGCCGTTGGACTTCTCGTTCAACCCTGAATACGAGCCGGAGTTCAAATTCTTTGACACTACGTTGTTAGAAGCGGTGAAGCGAAGTGATCAGCACGTGCATGATTTTTTTCGGCTGCTCGCGCTTTGCCACACAGTTATGCCTGATCAGAAGAATGGAAGGCTGGAATACCAGGTAATATAACCTATTATTTTGTATTACAATTACATAACATGTATTAAAGATACCCTTCTTCGCTATGAATCTAATTCGTTCAATCATTGAATTATGTCCAGCACAAGAAACGATTATACAGCTCTATTAACTATATCTATAATGTTTACACCAGTGGTAGATTTATGCGCCATGAATCTAATTCGTCCAATCATTGAATTATGTCCAGCATAAGAAACGATTATACAGCTCTATTAACTATATCTACAATGTTTACATCAGTGGTAGATTTATGCGCCATGAATCTAATTCGTCCAATCATTGAATTATGTCCAGCACAAGAAACGATTATACAGCTCTATTAACTATATCTACAATGTTTACATCAGTGGTAGATTTATGCGCCATGAATCTAATTCGTCCAATCATTGAATTATGTCCAGCACAAGAAACGATTATACAGCTCTATTAACTATATCTACAATGTTTACATCAGTGGTAGATTTATGCGCCATGAATCTAATTCGTCCAATCATTGAATTATGTCCAGCACAAGAAACGATTATACAGCTCTATTAACTATATCTACAATGTTTACATCAGTGGTAGATTTATGCGCCATGAATCTAATTCGTCCAATCACTGAATTATACCCAGCACAAGAAACGATTATACAGCTCTATTAACTATATCTACAATGTTTACACCAGTGGTAGATTTATGCGCCATGAATCTAATTCGTCCAATCATTGAATTATATCCAGCACAAGAAACGATTATACAGCTCTATTAACTATATCTACAATGTTTACATCAGTGGTAGATTTATGCGCCATGAATCTAATTCGTCCAATCACTGAATTATACCCAGCACAAGAAACGATTATACAGCTCTATTAACTATATCTACAATGTTTACACCAGTGGTAGATTTATGCGCCATGAATCTAATTCGTCCAATCATTGAATTATATCCAGCACAAGAAACGATTATACAGCTCTATTAACTATATCTACAATGTTTACATCAGTGGTAGATTTATGCGCCATGAATCTAATTCGTCCAATCATTGAATTATACCCAGCACAAGAAACGATTATACAGCTCTATTAACTATATCTACAATGTTTACACCAGTGGTAGATTTCGTGCACTAGGTCCGTACAAATATGCCGTCTTTATATTGCTGGCTTTCGATAATATATTTTTAAAGTTTGTAATCATATTTTTTATTTTTAAGGAACCTGTATTTTTTTTGACATCAGGTTCCTTACAATGAAGGGCCTAAGACAAAAGCTTGCCACCTCTTCTAAATACATTGTCCTTCTCTATGCTCCGGATTATACATATATGCCAAATTTCATAATTTTATGATGATTTCATGAAGTTTTGCATACATGTAGTCTGTCTAAAAAGAAAAGGACATAGGCTACTTTTTTTTTTTTCTCATGAAAGGCTTTACTTCGGAATCCGGCCGCTTGTGGCGATTGCAATCGCCACTTTGTTATCGCGGATGCACTCACTTCAGGCGCTCGTGTTGATTATTAGTGTATTCTTGACGATTTTAAGTGCTATTTAATAGGCCTATGAAATAAAGATATTTTTGAATTTGAATTTGAATTTCATCCCGGAAAAATGAATGGTTCCCGTGGGCTATTTTTACATAGAGATAATTAATGTGACGTACGGTAATTTATGTTCGGAAGTCCATGCGGACGGAGTTGCGGGAAGATTCTATATTATTGGGAAATGCAGCAGTTATCTATCTAAAACAATCACTTCGTAAATTTCTGTATAATAACAGAAAACTGTATTACTAGATGACATATACCTAATTTAAATGTTTTACCTGGAAATTAAATTATTTTCATATAAGTTTAATACTGGATAAGAATTTACATTTAATCGATTTCAGGCGCAATCGCCAGACGAGGCAGCACTGGTGTCAGCAGCCAGAAATTTTGGTTTTGTGTTCAGAGAACGCTCGCCTAATAGTATTACAATAGAAGTAATGGGTAAAACAGAGGTAAGTTTACCGTCTATTTATTTGATTTTTATACATCCTTATCCAGGCGTCGTAGCGCAAATTACATATGTAGGCACAACCGGTATTTTTCTAATATTTTAAGAACCCTATAATTTTTTTAATATGTATTTTTATGTGACATTCATCAGGTGTTGTTTTGTTCCAGGTGTATGAATTGTTATGTATATTAGATTTTAATAATGTTAGGAAAAGAATGTCCGTGATATTGAGGAAGGATGGTGAAATTAGATTATATACAAAAGGTGCTGATAATGTAATATATGACAGATTAAAACGTAATCATCAAACAGATATGAGGTCAAGGACGCAGGAACATTTAAATGTGAGTACGCTTTGGTTTATTTGTTTACATTTATAGGTAACTCTTAAGGCTGGAAAGCTTAGCTTGGGAAGATTCGCACGATTCGTTAGGTGTATTTTGCGAGTTGTCTAAGGCATTTGTCTGTGTACACAATGAAACCCTCATTAAAAAGTTATTAGGGACGGGCCTATTATTACGGAAACAGGAACAGAGCTCTCTAGTTTTTGACTTCTTATTTGAGCAATAGAATTCAAAGGGTTGATATTAACGGCATGTTATCACTTGGGTTTGTCATGACAATGGGTGTGCCACAGGTGTCCATTTTGGGGCCATTTCTGTTCCTTCTATATTAATGACCTACCATACTACCTAGGAGAAAATCGAAATATTGTACTTAAAACTAAATGTATTTACTACACCCAATGTAAGGCATATAGAACCCAATGCACGATTGAATGGCGTCGAACTGGACCTTGTGGAGTCCACAGTTTTCCTAGGTATCACTATAGATTACAAACTCCAGTGGGGCCCCCATATCCAAAAATTGTCAGGTAGGCTTAGCTCAGCGGCATATGCGTTAAAAAATATTACATTATTGACTGATGTTAGAAGAGCTAGAATAGGTTATTTCCTTAGATATAATATATAGATAGATCGACTATAGAGTAATTATGACGAGACCAAAAATGACACGTACCAGTGTTTGTGTAATATGCATATGTGCACTTCAAATAGTGCTGAGATATTCGAAGGAATGAAACTTAAATAAAAGTAGTTTGGTTTTTATTTTCCGCCAAAGAGAACTAATTTATTGTGAAAATGTCTTAAGCTTTCTTTAGAAGTATTTTGTAATTTTGCTTCATATTTTAATCTTATATTTAAAAAACTATATGGTTGTCTGTATAGTCGGTTTACGGACGATAATTTTACGTGATAACGTCATATATGTTTTCTGAGAGTTTCACAAACAATGCATCGGTCGCCATACATTTTTCGGAACGTGAGACTTTTTCGTGCGTGCGGTCGGCGTTCATCGATTTATAACACGTTCTCACGTCAATAATTTACGATAAATTTATCAGTTTTGTTAGTAAGTATTTATGACTGGTCAACACTGGCGAATTACAAATATGAATTTCAAGTATATTTAAGAAGTTTTACAGGCTATAAAGAATTTGTTTAGGTACTCATTTTCGAAACATTTGATTTCACAATAAGGCTCGCATTTCATTTTCTAATGATCCTACTTTAACACAAAGGTCAAAAATGTGCAATCGAAAATAACAATCATCAGCAGGATTTATATATATATATATATATATATATATTATGTATTATATTAGTGTATTTAGTATCGATGGAAATATTAAGATATTGTTTTTACACCCACCTACGTAATCTTTTCTTCACTGCCCTAAGGTTGGCTGGTGGAAAATGCCCCTTTGCATACAAATTGCATGAAGTGTAAAAATAAATAAATAAATAAATGAGCAGGATTTAAACCTGTAACACCGACCATTTCAGCAGTCCCGAACAATTATCACGATGCTGCACGACGTCAAAAGCTTAAAAAATATATGAAAAAATCAAAAATATATTGCTAATTTTTGTAAAATTTATACATTAACATAAACCTATACGAAAACATAAACTCAGGAAATGCTTTTAGCTTTCCCAATATTATATATCTATCGATAACATGTTACCGATACCGAAATACCGATAGTGTATTGATTAGTGATTGCTCTATAAAAGTAAATATCAGAAATTCACGTATTTGTTATCTTTTTATATTTAATTCGAAGGCATTCTGGGTATTCATATGATTTAATGCAATAAAATTCCCCACCCGTTTATGCGCAAAACTTTGGTGGTAGTTCATAAGCTCAGTATATAAATAACAAAATATTTTCATGGTACGTATTATGTAAAATATACAATTCTGTGAGTTTTCTTTCTTAAATGAGTTATATACTGCACACGTAACCATGATTAGTCACGTCAAATTAATACAAAATTATACTATTATTTCAGCTATTTTGCTAAAATATGCGAAATTTGTATCGTTCACGATTGATATCAGGTCCATATAGGCCCATAGCGCGTACGATAGTGGTCTCGTCTATCTATCTCGCTCTCACATACGCGTATACTATGTTCTTACTCTTTTGCATCGCCGATCTATTTAATATTAAATCTATGGTTATTCCAGTTACTTATGTCTTATGGCATACTGTTATGGGGATGCTCCGCTGATTTAAGTTCTGTATTTGTAATTTAAAAAAGGGCTGTTCGTGCAATCTATAACAAGGGCCCGAGAGTTTCCTGTAGACAGAAATTCTAAGAAATAAATATTCTAACTGTTGTGTCTCAATTGTATATATAAAAAATTGTTATATATCAAGAAAAATATCAGAAGGTTTTGATAAGTATAGCGACGTTCATAACATTAATATTAGGAACAAAGTACTCGTCTCCATAGTATTAGTAGATCTTTCATTGGGCAATATATATATGCTTCTAGAATAAAATTCCTGAAATTTTCCGAAATAAGCCATTAAATAAGTTAAACAAAGCCATAAATGTTAGACTTTGTAATAGAGGTTATAACGCAGACTCGTATTATCTTGAAGATAAAATAAAATGGGCATGAGACGCTCCTCATTCATTAATTTTCAAAATTGGTTTATGTGATATAGTATGTCATCTTGATTTCAGAATTTTTATTTTGTCATTTTAGTTTTAAACTGTAATAACCTGATAAATTAAAAAAGTAGGCCATGCGTTTCTTGTCGGATTCTTATCAAGAAAGGCTTTATACTACGAAATCTATGCCGCTTGCAATCGCCACATTGTAGTTGCAGATGCACTGGCGTCAGGCGTTCGTGTTAATTATTAGTATATCCTTAACGATTTTAAGTGCTGTATAATAATAGGCCTGAAATTGAATTGGAGGGTGATTGGAGGGTTTTTTTTTAGTTGTCCGAGCGTTTTGTGTTTTCTAAGTTAACTCTTGCTGGCTGCAGAACGGCTTTATCTTATATAAAGTTTACTGATTGTATTTAGAAATTTGCGGGCGAAGGCTTGCGAACCCTAGCGCTAGCATGGCGGCCGCTGGGCGAGCAGGACTTTGCGGCGTGGAAGCGGCGCCACCAGGCTGCCGCGCTCGCGTTGCACGACCGCGACGAGCAGCTCGATGCCATCTACGAGGAGATCGAGACCGACCTGCTGCTCATGGGTGACTAACTACTACTCTTGTTGTACTACAATAACAATTTTTCTTTTTTATTAGTGTGAGAGTCTTACGGTACTTATCGATTACAAACTTTATGTAATAAATTTATTAACTAACAAGGCCATTTGCTTAAGAATAATCTATAGACGGATTCCATAGTTTTGTTTTTTATGTCTCTGCAGGAGTGACCGCAATAGAAGACAAATTACAAGACGGCGTTCCAGAAACGATAGCAAATCTTAGTATGGCTGGAATCAAAGTGTGGGTCTTGACAGGGGATAAACAAGGTACGCAAGTACATTATTAAAATATCAAACGCAATATTTATATCTATATTGCTTAAATAATAATTGTAGGTATGGCCTGTTTATTTGAGAACCTGGGAGTATACAAGCCTTTAGTGCTTCTTGATAAGTACCTAAGGTACAGGTCAGTAATTACTACCCTACAGTTGTACACGGGTCACTTTACTACGTGGTCTGCAGATTATGAGTGGTCTTAGACTCGAATCCGTTTTTTTCTCGGAGTTATGCCTGTATCTCGGAAAATACCTAAAGCCATTGGTCCTGTACGTAATTTCACTCTGAGCGTATTGGAATGTTGTACTATCGGTCTAAGTGAGTGCTCTTGTGTTGCGTATACTCTCTTATACTATAATATCTCCTGCGTAGTTGGCTAGTGTCCGTTGACACCAGCCCTCGTGACTGAAACTGGTCTGGAGATCATCATCATCGTGTTTACCTTGAATTATATTATGAAACCGATGGTCCATCCGATGGCAAATGACAACCGTCGCCCATGGACTCGACTATACCGAGAGTATTGTCAAGCCGCTGCTCACCAATTCATTTCACAGATATGAAATGAAATATAAACGGCTATCTCCTGCTACACCCATAACGCAACGATGTGCTTCATGCCCGGTCACACGGGAGATGGTGGTACCAACCCGCTCGGGCCCGATACCAAGTGAGTACTCCCACTTGGTACCCAGCCCTACCACCAGTTATGCAATTGATGATAATTGCTTACTTCCCTTAGTCGCCTCATACGACACCCGTGGGAAAGAATGGGGTGGTGACACTTGTATTCTTGGTCCGTCGCCACACGGGCCCGTGGAAAGAATGCCGGACGTGCGACTGGTTAAGAAGATGTACAATGCTAAAGTGGAAGGATGTAGGTGCAGGGAGAGACCGAGACTCACCTACCTAGACCGAATCGGTCATGTATTGAGGGAAGGTGGAGTCAGGAGTCTCCAAAACCGGCGAGCGAGTATGAAGAGAATTATGAATGTTGAGGAAGCAAGCTGTGTATGCAAGAATAGAGCCTTTTCGCACTCTGTCCTCTCTGCCTACTCCGCAAGAGAGATGGCATGATGATTAGCAAGCAAGCAAGCATTATTCTTCTCTCTTCCTTCATGTCTACCTAGATTCTACCTTAGTATATAAAGTTGTTTCTTACTAACGTATATTACTTTCTTTTAATCATTATGACATATTGACCAGTAATGGGTGTTATGACATTTTTATTATCTTGTAATACGATTTTTATAGACGACATAATTGCGCATTATTACAGAGACAGCTATTAACATCGGTTACTCATGTCAGCTGCTGACGGACGACATGGCCGAGGTGTTCGTGATCGACGGCGCTTCTTATGACGATGTCGATCGTCAGCTCGCCAAGTGCAGAGACAGTATTAGAGTTGTCAACACTTTTTTGCCACATGGTAAGTTATATTTTTAGGCGTCTTAATTGCTAAAAATATTACAAATGCACTACATTGGATACAAATTACATCCGTAGTATGTGTGAATTGTTTGTAACTTTTAGACCACAACACCGCACGTGAGTGGCGCCTAGCAATTTAATCACTCGATCCTTGTTTGGCGTGACTAAAATATGAAGCTAGACTAGCTCAACTACTGCAAGGGGGGCTATTAGAAAGTCAGCATTAGTCAACATATTTTTTCACAACTTTCATTTGCCTTATTTTTCAAGTGATAGTGCAGTAATCCGATGCGATTTTCAGTAATTTCGTCAGGTTCGTCATCTGTGTACGTACTGACAGAATCTCGGGGACTTATTTTACTATTTATTTTGGGCCAGATAACGGGTCAGATAACAAGTGTACTCCCACTTACAGCCTTAATGCCACTAATGCAAATGGTGACAATTACTTATTTCCCTTACTAGCCCCGTACCACCCCCGAGGGAAAAATGTGGTGGTGACATTTGTATTCCTAGTCCGTCACCACACTACCACTTGTCAATTTACCTGACTGAAGATCTTACCCTCGCTAACAATGTTCGCAGGATTGTCAGAGGCAAAAAGTTCAAGTGAGACGGCGAACGGAGGCGGCGCCCCGCGCGGTGGGGGGGCCCCCTCCCCCGCTCGCGCCGCCAATGTGAAGCTGAACGCGCCCGCCGTGTCCGTCGTCACATTTAGGTGGGGACATAACACTCTAGCGCACGCCAGGTAGAGAGACTGACACTATACTCACGCTATCGCCCGCGCACCCCACCGCCTCGCGTGTGTCGCTCACTTGTTTACGTGTTGCCGCGCTGCGAATCTTGAGCTCTAAATAACAACTATAAATAAAATCAAAAAATATCGGTCACATTAGATTCTGTTTTCTCCACTTAAACAGTTATTATTATGAGTTTTACTCTACTTAATAGATTTCCTCTTTTTTTTTGTTAAGGCGGGAAAAAAATTGCCTCACCGCACACCTCATAGTTCAGTGTATCGAACAGGTAGTATGGGACCACATCCACTAAATAAACCCGCCATGTGTCATTTCTCCGTCTGTATTAGCGCATCCCTAAAAATGTATAATATTAATAATAAATATTCTAAGCGTTGGTTGTTATTATCAGAAGAAGTCAAAACCACAAAACTAATCACGATAAATATTCAAACATATCAACATAGCAGGCTCTTCTCTCGCCCTTTACCTCCCATCCATATAACTCAATATTTTACATTACTGAAAATCAGCGCTCAAGATTCGTGCCGACTGTATTTAATACTAATAGCAACGCTTTCTCTATATAAACAAAAATAGGGATAGGTATCAAAAAAAGTATTTTATAGCCAATGTACGATAGTAGTCCAGACATTTTTGATATTTTTCAATTACAACACACAGTTTAGACCAGATAAAAGAATACAAATTACGAAATTGTCAAATAGAAAATGATGGCCACGAGAGGTCACTCAAAGATCCTTAACTGCAAAAAAAAATTGATCTGAATGTCAGTTTCTGCGATTAACATCATTAAACAAAAAACAAACTCTTTAGCCTCATTACTGGCTATAGATGTATCAAAATTAATCTTGATACAGAAACTATTCCCATTACAGCTAAATACAAAATTTTGTAGAATACTATTTTGTTACGACACACCTTCTTTTGTTTGTACACCAATTCAGAGTGTTCTTTCTCTCTAACCTGTACTGTTCTCTTTCTAATAAAACACGGTTATATCATATGCTAACGTAGTTGTTAAATGTTGTATCGCGCCTCATTTACCACTGCCTGATAGAAATATATATTCAGCCTTTGCTTATATATTATAGTACAATAAATGTCAAAACCTTTAATTAAAGTAAATAAAAAAAGAAAGATTTAATATCCAATAACACATAAGTATATACACTTTTTTGTCAACTTGTAAAAGTGTTATTGCAAAATATAAAAAGACATTTTGAACGTTATAATTTTATCAAGATTTTATCATGCAATGGTAATGGGCCTGAATGCTCCACGTAATGTGGTCAGATAAAGATATTCAATTGGTTTTGTATTTATTTAGCTTGGTGTTATGTCAGCTCTTCATGCACTAGGGGCTTATGAATCATGAATTCATTTAATAAATATAGGTACATATGTGTTTTATTTATGACACCTGTGACATTGAAAACTATGTAATATAATATTGAGAGAAAATATACAGTGATATTAATTGAATAAAGGGTGACGTCCCTTTTATTTAATTTTCTGGATGGATAATCATTTTGTGAGTGTTATGCAATCTACCAACTAAATGGCTCATTCACTTGTATTTGGAGTGTGTTGTGTTTTATTTGCACTTGTTTAACTTGTATCTGTTAAATGAGATATGGCATCTCAGTAATGATAAAAGTAAGAGTTTTTGGAATGGAGCTAAAGATGAAATTACCTTTCTTATGTAAAATTGGTTTAAGCTGTCACTTAACCTTTTTTCATTATTCTTTTGCTTATGATGACAGATAAGCCACGGCCCACTCGATGCTATGTGGTAACCACCGCTTACGTATCAACTATCTAAGAATGCTGCCAAAACGCTGCTAACTATTCTATTTCCCAGATGGGAGTGATGGTTGAACAACATTTTTTACAAGTTTTACGATACAAACCCTTATATATGGTGAAAAGTTCTCTCTGGATGTTAAAGCACGTCCTTAACAATAGTCCTACACTATAACTGTATGACATAAGCTAGTATGGTACACTAGAGCGACGTAGCGTGTTACAGCAACGAGTACGCGTCAGGCGGGGGGCCGCACTCGGCGGACTCTCACGAGCACAGCAACGATGACACCAACGGCTTCGCCATCGTCATCAACGGACACTCACTAGTGCACTGTCTACACCCTAAATTAGAAGAAAAGTGAGTAACTTCCTGGATGTTTTTTATACTTCTTATTAATATGTCCAAAAAGTTATTTTGTAAAAGAAAATAAGGCAAATTGTAGCAATACCGATGTTTTGGTTTTTTTTTTATAACTTGTCACTGTACTACTATTTTAAAGGTCTCTTATTAAAGTGACTGGGATCATAGACCACCACATTAGCCCCTTCGCAATTCGCTAAAAAAATCGTTCAAGCATGCAGATTTGCCTTACCGTGTGCACTACACGGTAAGGCAAATCATTTTGTAAATAATTTCAATAAGTCTGAGTTGTGTGCTTTGTGACGTCTAGAATTCAAACTGAAAATCGAAATTAGTACGCCAGTCTTAGCAGTTCTTAGTTAACACTAAGAGTTGATTAATTTTATCTGACGCTTATTAAAATAAATATATTTTTCGTAACTATTCAATAGATTACTTTTTTTTTCAGATTTTTAGATGTAGTTTTACAATGTCGATCAGTGATCTGTTGTCGAGTGACACCATTGCAGAAAGCAATGGTCGTAGAACTCATTAAGAAGAATCGTAAAGCGGTCACGTTAGCTATCGGAGACGGCGCTAATGATGTCTCCATGATCAAAGGTATTTATATCTGTCAAACATTTTCAATGTCGATATTTCAGTTAAGGGCTTCTTGATTTATCTCTAAAACATTGCTTCTTCTTTTTTTTAATAATATGTATATTAAAATTGAGCCTCGTGATTGCGATATAGCTCATGTCAAAGAACAAATATTGCCTTGGTTTTCTTAAATTAAAATTTATCATTAACAGCGTTGACCTAATAAAAATGGACTTCGGGTCTAGTACAAAATAAAAAAGTATCTCTATTATAGTCAATAGACTACTGTCAATCGACAGTCTATTATAATACATGCAAACTTCAACATTCTAATTTGAACCCTTGAACCATTATAATAGTGTTGAGTTTTCTTACAGTAATTTATTAGCTTATTGCAACTTCTAGTGAATATTATGTGTTTGATTTAGTTAGCAATACACAATGCAGTGCTTGTCCCAACATTACTACATACATGGAAGCGAGAGTTGAGTATGCTAAAAAGAGTATGAGAGTAAAATCAATGCCGTCGAAATGCGACCTCTGCGGACAATCTGTGGAGTGAGGCTCTGAGGACTGACCGCATTCATAATGACGATGTAAAGCGAGTAGGTATGGAAGAGATATTAGTGTGCAGATGCGAAAGGGAATCCTCCGATGGTTCGGACATGTGTAAAGAATGCCGGATGAGCGACTAGTTAAGAAGATATATGTGAAATGCGAAAGTGGAAGGATGTAGGTACAGGGGGAGACCGAGACTCACCTACCTAAACCAAATCGGTTATGTATTGTACTACTCGTGCAGATAAAGAATGGGATTATAAATGGCGGCACATTGAGCCTGTACTGTCAGCATACTACGGCGTAACTATAAACAATAGTTCACGCAACATGAATACCGTTATTTTTTTGCTGTAAATAGTGGCGACGCCATTTATAATCCCATTCTTTATCTGCACGAGTAGTACGAAGGTAGAGCCAGGAGTCTCTGAAACCGGTGAGCGTGTATGAAGAGAATTAAGAATGTTGTGAAAGCGAGAGATGTATGCAAAAATAGAGCCTCTTTGCACCTTGTTCTCTCTGCCTACCCCGCAAGGGAAATGGTGTAATGGTAAATTAGTTACTTAGCTATGATTTAGTTTTATAAATATTCAAAATTTAAAACAGTTTTTTTGTTTTTATGCAATGTAATACTTGTAAATGATAAAACAATAGTCTAGTTACTGAAAATATTCTTTTTTCACTTTATTTGAGTAGTCTTTACACGTTTTCACAATACAGTACGGCGGCATATAGAACGTATAGTCAAGTCGGTCGATCAAACGAGATTGGCGCGCCATTGTTTCTGTTTTGGCGTTTTGTTTCCCTCTTAGTTCGGACACAATTGAGTGCGGACACGAGGTCCATTTGCTCGTAGGTCAATGATTAACAGAATAAAAAAAGTATTATTTAGCACTTAGTATAGCCATTCCTAGCTTTCAGCCATTTTTAGAATTCGATCTTCCCAATCTCCTTATCACATTGTCTTTATGACTAACGCCGTTTATCGGAATGCATTTACATGCATTAAACCAATATAGTAAGTTTAATTTTGCAATTAAAATTCATACTATTTGATGATTTTTTAAACATTTTTAATCTATATTTTTTAGCATTTGACATGCTCCGCTACTTTTTATGTACAAATTGTTTGTGAATAAGGAAAAAGAGATTTTTAGTACGGTTGGTCGTAAAGACAAATGTGATAAGGAGATTGGGATGATTAAAAGAATGGTACGATAGCTCAGTGTCTTAGAGCACTTTCCCGGTTTGGAAAAGACGCGCGTTCGTTTCCCGCTCGTACCAAAAAATCTCTTTTTCCTTATTCACAAATAATTTGCACATATAAAGTAGCGGAGCATGTCAAATGCTAAAAAATATAGATTAAAAATGGATTTAGTAGTTAAAAGATTTAGTTACCAACAAACGTGATCATCATTCACGTGCCCTTATCACATAATTTATGTTCGGTGCAGTATGTTTTATTCTTCCAGTTATCCCTCAGCCGTCATTTCAACATTAACATTCTCCCCTATGCACATATAATTCTTCACATCCTTCGATCGATCCTCCTCTGGCAGAATTTCCTTCCACATTCAAGCGTGGGCTGTTTATACGTATAATATTAGTGTGGATTAAATATTGATATAATTATAGGATTTCTTTTTTGTTATTGTTTTAGCGGCACATATCGGCGTTGGTATATCCGGCCAAGAAGGTATGCAGGCGGTACTCGCTTCCGATTACTCTATCGCCCAGTTCCGTTTCCTGCAGCGATTGCTACTTGTGCACGGACGTTGGTCCTACTATCGGATGTGCAAGTTCCTCAGATATTTTTTCTACAAGAATTTTGCATTTACCGTATGCCACTTCTGGTTCGCCATTTTCTGTGGATTCAGTGCGCAGGTAACTTAACATTTTATGGATTAACATTAATCCCTAATTCATACATAAATGTTTGTTTAATCAAGAAGAAACGAAGTCCTAATGTGCATATTATTTGATTTACCACAGAATAGGTAATAGATGATGTGCAAACCTAAAAAATAAAATATTGTTCTCTATTTTTATAGATCATCACCTATATCTACAATATAAGGACTGATCAGTATGACTTTCACATGTTCAATTGTGTTCCAGACGGTATTCGACGAGATGTTCATATCAGTATACAATCTGTTCTACACGTCCCTGCCAGTGCTGGCTCTTGGCGTATTTGAACAAGACGTGTCTGACACAACGTCGCTACAGTTCCCCAAACTGTACGTGCCGGGACATACCAGTCAGCTGTTCAACAAGACGGAGTTCATTAAGTCAACGCTGCATGGATGTTTCACATCACTCGTGCTGTTTTTGATACCTTACGGTGAGCAGAACGGAAATTTGATTATATAACATCGAATATTCATGCGACGGCTCTTGTAACATTTTAATGTCGCAGATCGTTATTACGTCTCACGTAATATCTTATAATCGGTGCAATTCGATACGATTATAAAGCAACAAGTGATCCGTGATATTAGCTAATAAGGGAAGAGTATGAACACTCCTTGACAAGGAATGTGAGAAGAGCTGCAAAGGAAAATATACTGAATATTACCTCTTTCTATACAGATAAATAAAATTGAAGTATCTATTTCGAATGTCTAAATACCATTATATATCTTATCTTAACTTTAACAAAATACCTAGTTTTAAAGCTTGGTCTGTTTCTTTTTTCCGGCTAATCAGCGATTCGTCTATACCGATTTGGACGGGACTTTCACTGGCAGATAGCTGGTATTATAAGGAGTAACTTACTTTTGTTTTGGAAACATTAGGCTACCGCACTAAAAAGTAAAATAACTAATTTCCATACTGAAGAAATGAGGGTAGAGCTTAGTGTAAAATAAATTTGATTGGGTGTTGCCAAACGTTTTTATAAAAGATAGGTATCGTATCCTTGTATTATGAATATTTTTTGAAGAGAATCCAATGTTTACTTATACCGAACATATTGTTGGTATTTTTCGATTCTTCGAGAAATTAAAAAATTTCTACATCCACGGGATTCCGATACTGCCTGAACACTACTAATTAACATTATCGACGTAAAGTAATGGCTACACTAACTAACTGTTTTCCACCATAAGGGGGCCTTAACCTTATTTGTCAACTTCTAATCTAATAATATAGGTATATAAGATAAATTAAAGCCGTGGGGGCCGGCTTTAGAATTGTGCCACCCCCTCTCCACCCATAGGAGTCGTAAGAGCCGACTGAGGGAATACCGGAGGAGTGGGCAGCAGCACTCCTTCGAGTATTAAAAACATCCACTGCGATCGCCAACCCGCCTGCCAAGCGTGGCGATTACGGCACTATCCCCCACTCTTGGGGAGGCCTATGCCCAGCAGTAGACGTTAAAAGGCTGATGGATGGATGGAAGATAAATTTCTTAACTGAATAATATCCCTTTTTTCAGGTACTTACAAAGATGGATTAGCACCGGATGGCAAAATATTGTCAGATCACATGTTACTTGGAAGTGTAGTAGCTACAATATTAATTATAGATAATACTACTCAGGTACGTATTCATTAATTATACAACAACATAATTGCCATCCCTGATTTGTTTTGCTATAATAAAAAAAATCATCCTTAAAGCCAATGGCGTACTAGCTTATTAATTTTGGTGGATGATTGTAATTTTGTACTCCAAACTCAAACACTCACACAGAAATAAATCTAATATAATCGTTATGTGAATACAAAACTAATGTTAATATTTCAGATAGCCCTGGATACGACATATTGGACGGTGTTCAATCACATAACGATATGGGGCTCCCTGGTGTCGTACTTCGTATTAGACTACTTCTACAATTACGTGATAGGCGGCCCTTACGTCGGCTCACTCACCGTCGCACTTACACAAGCTACGTTTTGGTTTACCGCTGTACTCACGGTGAGTCTACCTACATGCTATTTCGTTTTCATTAAGAGGCAGACCTCTTATCAGTAATTCCTCCTAGTTCTCTACACATACATCACTATCATAATCTTCCTGGCCTTATCTCGAGATTTATTGGGATGAGCTTCCGATCTTATCAACAGTATTTACACGGAGTCAAATATGCAGTCGATATATCGTCATAAACGCGATCTTGTTGTTTGGAGGCTGACCTCTAAGATCGCGTTTTTATTCAGGCCTCTGACAACTTGTAAAAACTGACAGGATGTTACTTGATAGCTGTGGCCCGTTGTTTAACGTCTCTTCCGAAAAACTGAGATGGATGAAGAAATACGTATTACTTTTTAACACGCTTTTATTAGCATGATACGTATGTTAGTATGTATGTAACGGAATCATCGAACGTGATTTTCAACCACTTCAAAACGTCGGATTTATTTGAAAGTGCACACTTATCAAGGATCGATGACAATGCAATAAGTTTATCCGTTTTTAGGGTTCCGTAGCCAATAAAGAACCCTTATAGTTTCGCTATGTCCGTCCGTCCGATGAACTTTAAAGGCAAATTATCACAGCTTAGTATTGTTCGGGACAACCGAACACTATTTTACTGACGCTGCACATAGTGCATATTTGCACAGTTCGCAACTTAACTGCCTCGGTGGTATAGCGGTAGTGTATGCGACTGCTATTCATGAGGTCTCGGGTTCGATCCCCGGGTCGGGCAATGTTAATGAGCTTTTTCCTAAAAAGAAAAATTCTCAGTAACAGTCCGGAGTTTGGAAATGTGCCCGGTAGAAGTCAATAGGCTCGCCCCCTATTACGTTGGACTTAAACATAGCTGGCGAGTCGTGGGTGTGTAATACACCTCTCAATCATCATCGGCTTAAATCATTCTCTCATCTTAGCATAATAATCAATTAATTGTGAATAACTTAATACATCCATAAAAACTCAATTCTCCGTTTTACTTATTCTATCAATCTATCAATCATCCAACGTGGGGACAGCACCCCACACTTATGGTGGTGGTGGTATATCCATAGGTCGCTGGTTCAGATATGGCTCGTAGGACCACTTTTTTTTTCGTTTTACTATAAAGCTAGATGACTATGACCACTAGAAACGCGAAACTAGGCAAACGGATAGGCGATGAGCTGAAAGTGGAGCAATGTGGATTTGGGCAGAGGAACCACAGGGGCCAAAATAATGTTGGCTGATTTTCTGGAGAGGAAAAATCATCAATGAATTCCTTCTTCGAGAAATACCCACAAAGAAATTGGAGCATTAGTCCTGATAGTTGAAAAATTAGAGGCCCATATCGCTCTTGAGCCATGTCTGTAAGTTGTTCTTGAAAGTCCAGACTTCTAGTCTCAAATCGACTCGTGTGCAAGATCGGCGACTTCCAGTCTCCTAAACAAGCCGATTTCTGAAAAAGTTACAATACAATAGACCACAAGCATACGCTGCGCCAGATTATGCAGGATTGATAGCGGTGCTGCAGTCCCTTTAGCGGCAAATTAACTATCGCTACATCGAAGTGCTGAAGTGATTTTATAGAAACGCCAATATGGCTGTCTAAGTTCAGAACAAGGGTACTAAATCGGTTCAAATGCAGAGAGGTGTTATACGGGAAGAGGTTATGTCCCTGAAACTCTACACCACTGCATTGGAAAAGGTCTTCCAACTCTTGGACTTTAGTCACCTCTGATTTGCAGATGATATCGTGGTGTTGTCAGAATCGCTGCGCGACCTTGCACCATAGTACTATAATACTATGGTGCTCAATACCCTCAGTAAGGCTTCCCAACTAGTGATTCTAAAAATTAACAATCACAAGACGAAATTCATGTAATACTCTGTCAAGAAAGTACCGGGAAAAGATCAATAATACACAATTTTTTTGTTATTCATCCAAATTTATTTTATCACCTTCAAAGTATGCTCCTTCAGAAACGATAGACTTACGCTAACGAATAATCCAATCATCAAAACATTTTTTAAACGCTGTTTCCGGAAATGAGTTCAGTTCTCGCCGCGAATTCTCCTTTATGTCTTCTACCGATTGAAAACGGGTGCCACGAAGTGGTAATTTGAGTTTAGGAAAAAGAAAGAAGTCGGCTGGAGCCATATCTGGTGAATATGGTGGTTGCTCGATAGTATTTGTTGGGTGTTTGGACAAAAATCATTCACAATGATGGCCTTGTGCGAAGGCGCATTATCGTGGTGCAAAGTCCAAGAATTTTCTTTCCACAAATCTGGCCTTTTTCGTAGAATTTGCTCTCTTAAACGCGGCATAACGCTCAAATAATATTCTTTATTTACCGTTTGACCTTCTGGCACGAATTCCGAGTGCACAACACCGCGATAGTCAAAGAAAACAGTCAACATGACTTTGACTTTTGATCGACTTTGGCGTGGTTTATTCGGTTTCGGTTCAGTTGGAAGTCGCCACTCCGAAGCTTGTTGACTAGTTTGCATGTCAAACTCGTAAACCCACGTCTCGTCACCAGTTACAATGCGTTTCATGAATGCTGGATCGGAATTGACTAGTTCTAGCATGTCCTCAGCGACTCTCATGCGATTGAGTTTTTGGAGAAAATTCAGGTCTTTTGGGACTAGCCGACCGGAACCATGTTTCATACCCAAGTGATTATTTAAAATGGTACGGATCGACTCGTGAGATACAGCAAGTTCGGCGGCTATCTCTCTCAAAGTTGAATGAGGATTTTCAGTCACTATTTCCTTCACTTTTGCAATGTTCGTTGAGTAAGTAGACTAACCAATAATGCATAGTGCGTTCGTGAGCTGTGTTCTTTGTTGCGTTAGTTCCGTGTCGGAACATTATTAGGATTACTATTAGAATATAAGTCGGAGTTTTGCTGAATCCATCTTCATGTTAAAAGCTGAATGTATAAACGATTGCAAGTCAAATAAATATTTATGTTATGTCTGTTTTTTAATTTAAAATGTTATAATTATGGTGTGAGAGAAGTTTCACTCTGAATTCCGACACTATGCCACCAACAAGGTGCCGCTGGCGGACCACTGAAGTAATGTCACACAGTTTCAGTGGTCCACCAAGACAGGCCGAGATACGGCACACGGCGGGTTTATTTAGTTCCAGGTGGAGCATACTCTTTCACTCTCTCTATCTAACTCTTGTCTCTTTCGATCACCATTCGATGGGGTTGGGGTGTGCAGTTAACTACATTTGTCCTGGTTTAACAAAAAAAAAAGGTTTAATTCAAAGTGACCAGTGCGTTAAAACTTCATGTTAAAATCCCTACTATAAGCGATGTTAAATAATACGAGGACACTCCTTTAGTATTGCGCTTGGAGTGTTGTAGACACATAAAAAAGTTTGAGATAACTAGCAAAAAATGCGCTATTGTTTAAATTTCACCCTATAAAAGAAAAGTGCTTACGTGATATCTTTTTTAAAAAGAAAATAACTTTATTGAAACTAAAATATTTACTATTTTTAATTATTTTACAAATAAAAAAAATATTTGAAAATTTTATTGTAATTGTGGCTAAGAACGCGTGAATGCGTTTAACTATAACACTGATCATAGACTACTTCGTGGTCAACTGCACATGATCGCGCCCAAAATATCGAGAAAACGTATACAAAAAACAAAACTACCAATTTTACAAACGACGTCTTAGACTCCCTAGAGAATAATTTGAAAAGAATAGATACACTAAAAGGCATCCAAGAGAGATATGATACTTTAGAACAAGCATTAAAAGATGTAGAGAATAAAGTTGCAAATATAACAACTTCAAAGGACAGAATAGGTCCACATGGAAAGTATTTAATCAAACAAAGAGCACTGTTATTCAATAATAGGGCAAAGAATAAAAAACTTATAACTAAACTAAGTAAAGAAATCAACATATGCATTAGGAAGTATAGACAGAAACTGAGAACCGAAACAATTCAATGTTATATAGAAAAATCTGGAGGAATTGCAAAGGCATGGAAAGAACTTCGAAAAAACTCAGTTTGGATCCGTAACATGAAACATCATAAGAACAAAGGAAATAAGACGAAGAGAACCGAAACAATAGAAGCAGCCACCGATTATTTTAGTGAACTTTACGAGTGATAAGAGCACATTGAGATCTTCGGAGTTCCTAACGGGTATATCTATTGACAACAAAGAACCAATTCCGTATATTTTGAAAGAGGTTATCAAAGCTATTAAATAAAAAAAAGAGGAAAATCACCGGCGAAGGTGGTATCTCAAACGAAATCCTATTAGGTACATTTCAATATCTAGATATTACTTGTATATTTTTTTAGCATTTGACATGCTTAGGCATATACATTAAACACAAAGTGAAAAATGTGAAATCGAAAATAATCCTGCTCGTGACTGTTATTTTCGATTTCACATTTTTCACTTTGTGTTTAAGGTACATTTCAAGTTATTCTAAATACAATCACAGACTATTTAACGAAATAATCACAACCGAATATATACCACACCAATGGACCACTTCAACAATAATACTCCTACACAAAAAAGGAAAAACCAACGATATCGCGAACTATAGACCCATCTCGCTAATGTCTAATTATATAAAATATTTTCTAAAATACTATTAGAGCGTTTTAAGAACACTTTAGATGAACATCAACCTAGAGAACAAGCAGGTTTTCGAAGTGATTTCTCCACTATAGACCATATTCACTCGATTAAATAGATCATCCAGATAAATGAAATAAATATAGAATAACGTATTACCTGGCATTTATAGATTATAACAAGGCGTTTGACTCACTAAAACATGATAAAATATGGGAATCTTTAGCGACACAAGGAATTAACCACAAATATATTAGTATAATACGCAACATATATCTGAATATGAAAGCAAAAATAAAAACTGAAAGAGTCGGGGAATACTTTCCTATCAAACGTGGAGTCACACAAGGAGACCCATTATTACCTAAACTGTTTTCTGCCTGCCGAGAACAAATATTTAGACATCTTGAATGGAGTAAATATGGCCTTAACATTAATGGTACCCTGTTCAATCATTTACGATTCGCAGATGATTTTATATTAATTTGTGTGGATCCAAAGAGCTTTCAAGAAATTATAGAACAACTTATTTGTGAAAGCGAAAAAGTTGGATTATCAATGAACTTTAGCAAAACCAAAGTAATGACCAACCATTTAAAAATCTTAATTCAACCAAACAATAATACTATAGAATACACATATCTAGGACAGATAATATCTTCAACAGACCTCACAACAAAGGAAATAAACAACAGAATTAACATCATTTGGAAAAAATACTGGTCATTCAAAAAAGTAATGAAGATACTGGCATACCAATAAAAGCTAAAAGAAAAATATTTAACACATACATTCTACCCAGTATGATCTATGGATGCCAGACATGGAGTTTAACCAATCAGAACATTAAAGCATTAGAAATTTGCCAATACAGCATTGAAAGAAGCATGCTGAACATAAAAATAAAAGATAAAATAAAGCTTAAGTTAATAAGGCAACAAACTAAAATTATAGATTTCAAATACTGTATCAAAAAATTGAAATGGAAATGGGCAGGTCGCATAATAAGGAGCAAGACTGATAAATGGGTAAAAGATGCTACAGAACGGTGTCCTAGACAGAACAAAAGAAGAAAGGGTAGGCAGCGTCGCAGATGGGATGACGACATCAAGAAGATAGCAGGATCAACATGGATGAGGACAGCAAGGGCAGTCCCTTGCTGTCCTCATCTTGGAAAATTCTTGGAGAGGCCTATGCTGAAAAGCAAGACAATCAATAATTGATTATTAAATAATATTACCGGTGTCACATTTAATTTCCAGAAATGCTACTTTTATTGTAAAATTGTGGCATATGCTAACCTGTATAATAAGTTGTTGTTAATAAAGGCTATTATCTATACTCTATACTATTATAAAACTGTAACAGAGCTGTGTCTGTACATTCAAGATTTTTGAGAAAAAATGGCTGTAATAGGATATATAGGCGTGTCTAAACCCAAAACAACTTTTTTTAGAATTTTTGTCTGTTTATCTGGTTGTTTGTTCGCCCATCACGGAAAAACTACTGGACGGATTTTGATGAAACTTTTTTTATTTGAAAGGCCTTGATTAGACTTAAAATCTGGAAGACATTTTATCCCGCTATTATATCGGGAACCTGAGATATAACCGAAAAACCAGCATTTGGCTGCGGCGAAGCCGCGGCTCAAAGCCTAGTTATTATTACATTGTTTATTTTATTTTTTTTGTATCTTTATTTGTTTTGGAGCTTAAAACATTAAATGTAAAGCCAGCCCCATCATAACTTAAACTAAAAAAGAACCACACAGAAAATATTATAAATTACAGAAAAAATTATATATAAAAGCCCATTATATAGATCACAAAGCTTTTTAGTGGCTTTAGATGTTGGAGTGGCCAAAATAGTTTGAACCACACCGACATCCATAAGGTTCACATTAAAATCTTCTATAAAAATCTCTCTTTGTACTTTGTTCTTGACACATTCCATCAAATTGTTATAACTCCTCCCTTAGCTCGAACACAAGCAATCATCCTGGGCATCCTGAGAATCAAGTTATTCAGGATTTCTTGTGGTACCTGTCCCATTCTTCAATAGCAGCTTCCCTGATCTCTGGAACTGTCTGGGGAGATGCCTGGCGGTTCCAAACAGCTCGCTTTAGAGCGTCTCAAGCGTGCTTGAACGGGTTCAAGTCAGACGACTTAGCAGACCAGTCTAACCTGGCAATGTTGTGATCGCGGAGAGCAGCATTGACTCGTTGAGGTCGATGTGCGGGTGCATTATCATCAACCAATACGAATTGGTGGCCATGATTTATTCTAAATGGTCTGACGATTCCTTCGATAACAACATTTTGGTACAAAGCTGCAGTCATCGAGCCCCGATACGGGATTAACGGCGCTCTAGCTCCAATCATTATTCCACTCCAACAGGACAGCGATTTCCCGCCTTGTTGAATAGTACCAGTGGGAGTTCTTTGCCTCTCTGCATCCCCACGTCTTCTCCAGACACGGACACGTCGGTTGTCTGGATGAGTGCTTATTCTTGTTTCGTCAACGAAGAAGCAATTTTGCCAAATGTTTTTTTCGTCATCATCTTAATTTTGGCGGAACTTAGCCCACTGCAATCTGGTTGCTGTCGTTGCCATGAGTTCAGAGATGCTCGCCAGGATCTCCTTGCTCGTAAATCCAGCCTGGTGTAAGCAATTCCTGATGGTCTGAGTGCTTACTTCTAGTCCAGTGGCAGACTGCAACTCAGCTCTTATTTTAGTGGCATTGATTGTTGGGTCGCGGGCAGTCATCAGTCTAATGTAACGTTTCTGGGCAGCAGTAAGAACAGTTAGGCAACCACTGCGAGGTTGATCAGCAAAGTTATCGATGCCGCGATAACTCCGCAACGTGTTCACGACATAGGATTGGGATACAGCAACTCGGCGAGCTATTTCTCACATAGAATATCCTTCTTCTAATAGAAAGATATAAGAATATCTTAAAGTAACAATTCATGCTCGTAAAGCTTCAGGCAATCCTTTCGGCATTTTTCCAAATCAACGCTTTACACGAAAAATTGAAAAAATATGCTTGAATCTTGTCGGTCAGATTTCTGAATAAGCGTAATCAAAGAATGGATTTCTTTTTATAGGGAAAAGCAGTTGTTTTGGACATGTTTATGATACTTGTTTTGATGAGATATCACATTTTTAAATGAAGAATCATAGACATAAAATAAAAAAAGTTTCCCCGTACTGCCACCAAAAATATTTCGTATTTTCAAAGTGATCTCAAACTTTTTTTGATGTGTGTATATCGTACCTACTCCAAATGTATCGTTGACATTGTCGCGCGGTACAGATGATCATCCTGATGGTGCCGGTGGTGTCGTGGCGGTTGGCGTGGTCGTGGGCGCGGCCCACCCTGGCCGAGCGCCTGCGCGCCCGCCAGCGCTGGCGCGCCGCCGCCCCCGCGCCCCGCACGCCCTCCGCGCGCCGCGCGCGCCGCTCCGTGCGCTCCGGGTACGCCTTCGCGCACCAGGTACGTAGCGTGCACTATGCTCACACACATTACATATAGTACGTGGGGCGCCCCCGCGCCCCGCAAGCCCTCCGCGCGCCGCTCCGTGCGCTCCGGGTACGCCTTCGCGCACCAGGTACGTAGCGTGCACTATGCTCACACACATTACATATAGTACGTGGGGCGCCCCCGCGCCCCGCACGCCCTCCGCGCGCCGCGCGCGCCGCTCCGTGCGCTCCGGGTACGCCTTCGCGCACCAGGTACGTAGCGTGCACTATGCTCACACACATTACATATAGTACGTGGGGCGCCCCCGCGCCCCGCACGCCCTCCGCGCGCCGCGCGCGCCGCTCCGTGCGCTCCGGGTACGCCTTCGCGCACCAGGTACGTAGCGTGCACTATGCTCACACACATTACATATAGTACGTGGGGCGCCCCCGCGCCCCGCACGCCCTCCGCGCGCCGCGCGCGCCGCTCCGTGCGCTCCGGGTACGCCTTCGCGCACCAGGTACGTAGCGTGCACTATGCTCACACACATTACATATAGTACGTGGGGCGCCCCCGCGCCCCGCACGCCCTCCGCGCGCCGCGCGCGCCGCTCCGTGCGCTCCGCGTACGCCTTCGCGCACCAGGTACGTAGCGTGCACTATGCTCACACACATTACATATAGTACGTGGGGCGCCCCCGCGCCCCGCACGCCCTCCGCGCGCCGCTCCGTGCGCTCCGGGTACGCCTTCGCGCACCAGGTACGTAGCGTGCACTATGCTCACACACATTACATATAGTACGTGGGGCGCCCCGGCGCCCCGCACGCCCTCCGCGCGCCGCGCGCGCCGCTCCGTGCGCTCCGGGTACGCCTTCGCGCACCAGGTACGTAGCGTGCACTATGCTCACACACATTACATATAGTACGTGGGGCGCCCCCGCGCCCCGCACGCCCTCCGCGCGCCGCGCGCGCCGCTCCGTGCGCTCCGGGTACGCCTTCGCGCACCAGGTACGTAGCGTGCACTATGCTCACACACATTACATATAGTACGTGGGGCGCCCCCGCGCCCCGCACGCCCTCCGCGCGCCGCGCGCGCCGCTCCGTGCGCTCCGGGTACGCCTTCGCGCACCAGGTACGTAGCGTGCACTATGCTCACACACATTACATATAGTACGTGGGGCGCCCCCGCGCCCCGCACGCCCTCCGCGCGCCGCTCCGTGCGCTCCGGGTACGCCTTCGCGCACCAGGTACGTAGCGTGCACTATGCTCACACACATTACATATAGTACGTGGGGCGCCCCCGCGCCCCGCACGCCCTCCGCGCGCCGCTCCGTGCGCTCCGGGTACGCCTTCGCGCACCAGGTACGTAGCGTGCACTATGCTCACACACATTACATATAGTACGTGGGGCGCCCCCGCGCCCCGCACGCCCTCCGCGCGCCGCTCCGTGCGCTCCGGGTACGCCTTCGCGCACCAGGTACGTAGCGTGCACTATGCTCACACACATTACATATAGTACGTGGGGCGCCCCCGCGCCCCGCACGCCCTCCGCGCGCCGCGCGCGCCGCTCCGTGCGCTCCGGGTACGCCTTCGCGCACCAGGTACGTAGCGTGCACTATGCTCACACACATTACATATAGTACGTGGGGCGCCCCCGCGCCCCGCACGCCCTCCGCGCGCCGCTCCGTGCGCTCCGGGTACGCCTTCGCGCACCAGGTACGTAGCGTGCACTATGCTCACACACATTACATATAGTACGTGGGGCGCCCCCGCGCCCCGCACGCCCTCCGCGCGCCGCTCCGTGCGCTCCGGGTACGCCTTCGCGCACCAGGTACGTAGCGTGCACTATGCTCACACACATTACATATAGTACGTGGGGCGCCCCCGCGCCCCGCACGCCCTCCGCGCGCCGCTCCGTGCGCTCCGGGTACGCCTTCGCGCACCAGGTACGTAGCGTGCACTATGCTCACACACATTACATATAGTACGTGGGGCGCCCCGCACGCCCTCCGCGCGCCGCGCGCGCCGCTCCGTGCGCTCCGGGTACGCCTTCGCGCACCAGGTACGTAGCGTGCACTATGCTCACACACATTACATATAGTACGTGGGGCGCCCCCGCGCCCCGCACGCACTCCGCGCGCCGCGCGCGCCGCTCCGTGCGCTCCGGGTACGCCTTCGCGCACCAGGTACGTAGCGTGCACTATGCTCACACACATTACATATAGTACGTGGGGCGCCCCCGCGCCCCGCACGCCCTCCGCGCGCCGCTCCGTGCGCTCCGGGTACGCCTTCGCGCACCAGGTACGTAGCGTGCACTATGCTCACACACATTACATATAGTACGTGGGGCGCCCCCGCGCCCCGCACGCCCTCCGCGCGCCGCTCCGTGCGCTCAGGGTACGCCTTCGCGCACCAGGTACGTAGCGTGCACTATGCTCACACACATTACATATAGTACGTGGGGCGCCCCCGCGCCCCGCACGCCCTCCGCGCGCCGCGCGCGCCGCTCCGTGCGCTCCGGGTACGCCTTCGCGCACCAGGTACGTAGCGTGCACTATGCTCACACACATTACATATAGTACGTGGGGCGCCCCCGCGCCCCGCAAGCCCTCCGCGCGCCGCTCCGTGCGCTCCGGGTACGCCTTCGCGCACCAGGTACGTAGCGTGCACTATGCTCACACACATTACATATAGTACGTGGGGCGCCCCCGCGCCCCGCACGCCCTCCGCGCGCCGCGCGCGCCGCTCCGTGCGCTCCGGGTACGCCTTCGCGCACCAGGTACGTAGCGTGCACTATGCTCACACACATTACATATAGTACGTGGGGCGCCCCCGCGCCCCGCACGCCCTCCGCGCGCCGCGCGCGCCGCTCCGTGCGCTCCGGGTACGCCTTCGCGCACCAGGTACGTAGCGTGCACTATGCTCACACACATTACATATAGTACGTGGGGCGCCCCCGCGCCCCGCACGCCCTCCGCGCGCCGCGCGCGCCGCTCCGTGCGCTCCGGGTACGCCTTCGCGCACCAGGTACGTAGCGTGCACTATGCTCACACACATTACATATAGTACGTGGGGCGCCCCCGCGCCCCGCACGCCCTCCGCGCGCCGCGCGCGCCGCTCCGTGCGCTCCGGGTACGCCTTCGCGCACCAGGTACGTAGCGTGCACTATGCTCACACACATTACATATAGTACGTGGGGCGCCCCCGCGCCCCGCACGCCCTCCGCGCGCCGCTCCGTGCGCTCCGGGTACGCCTTCGCGCACCAGGTACGTAGCGTGCACTATGCTCACACACATTACATATAGTACGTGGGGCGCCCCCGCGCCCCGCACGCCCTCCGCGCGCCGCGCGCGCCGCTCCGTGCGCTCCGGGTACGCCTTCGCGCACCAGGTACGTAGCGTGCACTATGCTCACACACATTACATATAGTACGTGGGGCGCCCCCGCGCCCCGCACGCCCTCCGCGCGCCGCGCGCGCCGCTCCGTGCGCTCCGGGTACGCCTTCGCGCACCAGGTACGTAGCGTGCACTATGCTCACACACATTACATATAGTACGTGGGGCGCCCCCGCGCCCCGCACGCCCTCCGCGCGCCGCGCGCGCCGCTCCGTGCGCTCCGGGTACGCCTTCGCGCACCAGGTACGTAGCGTGCACTATGCTCACACACATTACATATAGTACGTGGGGCGCCCCCGCGCCCCGCACGCCCTCCGCGCGCCGCGCGCGCCGCTCCGTGCGCTCCGGGTACGCCTTCGCGCACCAGGTACGTAGCGTGCACTATGCTCACACACATTACATATAGTACGTGGGGCGCCCCCGCGCCCCGCACGCCCTCCGCGCGCCGCGCGCGCCGCTCCGTGCGCTCCGGGTACGCCTTCGCGCACCAGGTACGTAGCGTGCACTATGCTCACACACATTACATATAGTACGTGGGGCGCCCCCGCGCCCCGCACGCCCTCCGCGCGCCGCGCGCGCCGCTCCGTGCGCTCCGGGTACGCCTTCGCGCACCAGGTACGTAGCGTGCACTATGCTCACACACATTACATATAGTACGTGGGGCGCCCCCGCGCCCCGCACGCCCTCCGCGCGCCGCTCCGTGCGCTCCGGGTACGCCTTCGCGCACCAGGTACGTAGCGTGCACTATGCTCACACACATTACATATAGTACGTGGGGCGCCCCCGCGCCCCGCACGCCCTCCGCGCGCCGCTCCGTGCGCTCCGGGTACGCCTTCGCGCACCAGGTACGTAGCGTGCACTATGCTCACACACATTACATATAGTACGTGGGGCGCCCCCGCGCCCCGCACGCCCTCCGCGCGCCGCGCGCGCCGCTCCGTGCGCTCCGGGTACGCCTTCGCGCACCAGGTACGTAGCGTGCACTATGCTCACACACATTACATATAGTACGTGGGGCGCCCCCGCGCCCCGCACGCACTCCGCGCGCCGCGCGCGCCGCTCCGTGCGCTCCGGGTACGCCTTCGCGCACCAGGTACGTAGCGTGCACTATGCTCACACACATTACATATAGTACGTGGGGCGCCCCCGCGCCCCGCACGCCCTCCGCGCGCCGCTCCGTGCGCTCCGGGTACGCCTTCGCGCACCAGGTACGTAGCGTGCACTATGCTCACACACATTACATATAGTACGTGGGGCGCCCCCGCGCCCCGCACGCCCTCCGCGCGCCGCTCCGTGCGCTCAGGGTACGCCTTCGCGCACCAGGTACGTAGCGTGCACTATGCTCACACACATTACATATAGTACGTGGGGCGCCCCCGCGCCCCGCACGCCCTCCGCGCGCCGCGCGCGCCGCTCCGTGCGCTCCGGGTACGCCTTCGCGCACCAGGTACGTAGCGTGCACTATGCTCACACACATTACATATAGTACGTGGGGCGCCCCCGCGCCCCGCACGCCCTCCGCGCGCCGCGCGCGCCGCTCCGTGCGCTCCGGGTACGCCTTCGCGCACCAGGTACGTAGCGTGCACTATGCTCACACACATTACATATAGTACGTGGGGCGCCCCCGCGCCCCGCACGCCCTCCGCGCGCCGCGCGCGCCGCTCCGTGCGCTCCGGGTACGCCTTCGCGCACCAGGTACGTAGCGTGCACTATGCTCACACACATTACATATAGTACGTGGGGCGCCCCCGCGCCCCGCACGCCCTCCGCGCGCCGCTCCGTGCGCTCCGGGTACGCCTTCGCGCACCAGGTACGTAGCGTGCACTATGCTCACACACATTACATATAGTACGTGGGGCGCCCCCGCGCCCCGCACGCCCTCCGCGCGCCGCTCCGTGCGCTCAGGGTACGCCTTCGCGCACCAGGTACGTAGCGTGCACTATGCTCACACACATTACATATAGTACGTGGGGCGCCCCCGCGCCCCGCACGCCCTCCGCGCGCCGCTCCGTGCGCTCCGGGTACGCCTTCGCGCACCAGGTACGTAGCGTGCACTATGCTCACACACATTACATATAGTACGTGGGGCGCCCCCGCGCCCCGCACGCCCTCCGCGCGCCGCTCCGTGCGCTCCGGGTACGCCTTCGCGCACCAGGTACGTAGCGTGCACTATGCTCACACACATTACATATAGTACGTGGGGCGCCCCCGCGCCCCGCACGCCCTCCACGCGCCGCTCCGTGCGCTCCGGGTACGCCTTCGCGCACCAGGTACGTAACGTGCACTATGCTCACACACATTACATATAGTACGTGGGGCGCCCCCGCGCCCCGCACGCCCTTCGCTCCGGGTATGCCTTGGCGCACCAGGTACGTAGCTTACACACATTTACATTATATTTTTCGAATATGTATAACACATTCGGTTATTGGGCGCTGGAGCTCACACCACTCAAAACGTCACGATCGCTGAATTGGCAAAACGTTTGGGACGGCAATCCAGGAGATGCAGTTTCAAGCCCTGCTCGTGACTGCTAATATATATTTCACATTGTATCGCTACGCATGTCAAATGCTTAAAACATAAGTATAAAACTATCAAACGATCCTTAAATTCTCGACGACAGCAGCAGCGGCAAAATCGACATGGATGACGTCATTTCCGCTTGGGTTAACGAGGAGCAGTTTTTTTAAATAACGCATTAATTTAAATTCCAGGAGGGCTTCGGGCGGCTGATCACCTCCGGCAAGATAATGCGGCGTATCCCGCACGCGGACGCGGCGCTGTCTGCCCTGGCGGCGCTGCCCGGCAAGTTCCACCCGCGCCCGCCCGAGCCCGAGCCGCGCGCGCCCACGCAGGCGCTCGCCACGCTGGACCTGTGATGGACCACCCGTACACGTTATGTTGTATTTCTATTCATTTGGGCCCCTTTCTCTCCTTTGGTGAGATTTTTTTATACGTGGGAAAACTGTCAAGTGTAATTTACTGAATTTATTTTCAGTATTTTGTTACAAATTTGAGGGTAAATTTTTAACAACCCTAAATAAGATATTATGAAAATGATCCGACCTCTATCCGTATTTTAATTTAATTTATCCTGCGCATTATTTAATCCTGCGCAGCACGTTGTAAAAACAACAGCTTATAAAACTGTCAACGCCAATTTCGCAATTCTTCAAATATTTATAATGCTGTACCTAGAGTCAAATAACTTATGAATTTATTAAATAATGTCTATACTATAGCATTACTTACTAAATCTATACTATAAAAAATGTCAATCATATGTTAGTATATTATCTAATTTCTACTACTTCGATTGCGGCTGTACACATCCTTGACTTATAGCCTTAAGTATGGAGATATCTAGTTGCTGAATTTCAACTCAATGTAATCAACTATATTATTTGTGCGACATGGCACACACAATGGTTTTGACTCGGAAGTGAGCACTATGTTGTCATTTTGGTTGTCTTATTATAATTTTTATGGTTGTCCCTGATTTTGTCAGTTTTATTTGTGCCAAAAGGGATCTTCTACACCTTCTTGAACTTACATATTTAAAGCCCATTGAAATATATGTAACCCCTAAATTCTTTTGACGGACAGTCGGCGTAATGTATATAGTTTTAAAACGTGGTGATGAAATGGCTATGGATATCATTTTATAAGCCATTATACAAGTACAGAACAAAATTTTAGTACCAAATCTGTGTATGAACGCCAACTTAAAGGATGTATAATTTAATGTAAATCGAATGAACCTACGTAATGTGTAAATCGTAAAAAAATTGAGAGCATGTAGCGTTTTAACTGCATGTGAATATTATGATCAAGATTTGCTTTGGAATCAGTTTTTTAATAAAAGAATATTCTTATGAAGTTTTATTTTTATTACCTACCTGATGCTGCTGCTGGATCTCATATTTTGTTGCTTTAGTATGACCCCTCTCCACCCATGGGAGTCGTAAGAGCCGACTGAGGGATCCTATTCGCACACCCCATCGTTCGGGGCAACGAACAGGGTAGTGTGGGGCATTCACCCAATAAAGAAACCCGCCGTGTGCCGTCTCTCCGCCTTTATTGGCGGGCTTTGGAACCATGTTACATTCCTTCGAAGGTCCGCCGGCGGCTTACCCTTTCGGGTACCGGTTTCGGGTTCTACTGAGCGACGCATCCGCACACGGAGCATCGCACCTTCGCGGGAGGCCTTGCGGGTGGCGGACGTTCACTGGTCCATCCACCCGCAGCCTCAGCTAGGGCGGCATAAGGCGCAAGTACTCACGCCTGCGCCACCCCAGTCGCTGGCTGCGGTTTGGGTCAGCGGAAGAATCCTGCTCCCTGGCCCTCTCCGCCGCTTCCTTCCACGAGATAACCTCCTCGCAGAAGGCAGCGACCGCAGCCCAATTCCTGTTGCTGCCAAGCATCGCTCTGACGACGCTCGGCAGCGAGTGGTCCCCCCCTGTTGCCACGACGAGTTCACAACACTGCTCGGCTCAAGGCGGGCACGACTCGAGCGTGTGCTGCGCAGCCCGGAGTCGTTTCCCTCCTTGCGACTATGTACAGATATCTGCCGAAGCAACCGTGCCCCGACAGCACCCGCACCAGTTGGAAGGTAAGGACTCCGTGCCGTCGCTCTGCCCACTCTTCCAGCACCGGCTGGAGTGCCCCTACGGTCTGAAGACCGGCCCAGGGCGCCTTTAGCCGCGCCCTCCAGCTGGCCATGGCAGCCCGGCGGGTGTCGCCATAGCAGGCCACCACCCTGAGTGGGGGACCACCCTCCTCCCGCTCTTGCGACGCCCGCCGATACACCTCGGCGAGCTTCTCCTTCTTCAAGTCCCACGGAGGGGTTCCGGCCAACATTTAACCTGGAAAGTAAAATCCACAATTAAAATATAAAGTAGGTAATCCTCTAAACTCTCAAAGAAAGTATCCAAGGTACTGTTCCCAGTGCACACCAAATGGGGCGTAATGTCAAATTTACAAAATATGTATAAAACTAATAAAATATCGTTATTATCAATTTAATAAACAAAAGTACAACAAAGAAAATAACAGTATTGATCTCAGACTAAATATATCTAGACAGAGCGAAGAAAATTCTTTGACATGTATGAGCGAGAACACATGATACAATTCACTGGTGCAAAAAACAAAGTCATAAATTTTTGTCTTTGTCGCCGTGGCCAGTTTTTGGTATTGTCACGATGTCAAAATGCTTTGTCTGTCACGATTCAACTGACATAATCGAACATTTGTATAAAAATTCGGGTTTTACATTATATTTACGTATTAAATCAGTGTTTTGAGAGAAAGACTACGTGATAATAGTACTTGTAAAATAGTTTACTATGCTACAAAAGCTACAGCGAGCGACAAAATACAGGTGTAACATTTCATTCATATGTAGTCGAAAATGAAATAATTTATTGATTGAATGCTATAAAGTGATATAAAATGGGCTTTTTTACTCGTAATTAATAATTGCTACTAAGATACACTCGCAAAACACGTTTTCTATCTAAATTTCTATTACTGAGAATTGTTTCGATCTTGCCTTATTGCGAATTTAATTTGCCCAGTTTTCACTTCTATACTTATAATAAAACTGTAGAGAGGTCAATTCTGTACATTGAATATATATTCAAAATTAATATTGTAGGATGAATGGTGATCGATACTGATGCCAAAAATGTAATCCGTAAATTTTTTGTCTGTCTGTCTGTCTGTATATGCACGCATAGGTCAAAAACTACTGAAGGGATTTTAACCAAACTTGGTACGATTGTAGTCAATACTTCTGGGCAGGTTATAGGCTATATAACATAACGCTAAGGCTAACACATAGGAGCAGAGCAGTGACGATAAACTTGAAGCAAGTCGGATGAAAATGCGCTTTCGAGCTCTTATCCTCGCATACGTTGATCATACACCAAAAGTATGTATTACAAAGATGATGGTCTTCAAAAGATCTACAAAAAAGTCCTGAATAGTATTTAACTATATTTTATAAATTAGCCACAATAACGTGTTTAATCGTTAGGCGTTTCTTCAAAGTGTATTATTAAATACATGAATATATTGTATTTCACATAGATACATCTTTATCAAACTCCCATATTCAAAAAGTACACTTTAACATCTATTTTATAAAAAAAAAATATAGAAATCGGTTTATAAACACACAAGATATAGATGACATAAAACTTCCAAATCTCACCGTGACAGTATGGGTACGGCTATTATTATTTTATTTAACGCGCGAAGCGGCCATCCGCTGCATCTATAAAAAGGCGAAGGCGCTCACGCGCCAACTTCAAATCATAAACGTGGGAAATCCCACTTTGCCAGCAACAGCCCGAGCCGAGGTCCTTACCCCACAGGGGGTGCCCTCGGGTAGCGTTGCCTAAATGTTGGTTTGAGAGCCCTCTGCGCTCACCAATTGTCCGGGTAAGGTTGTCATAGCCATCTGAGGCTAAAACCAAACGTCACACACAAACAAACAAAAAAACGCGCCGATTTCACTCACATTGTCACTCTTAATGCGAACGGACGTGGTTCTTATTGACTCTTCTCGGAATAAGCGCGTTTTAGATTTTAAAAATACATAGGTACGTAGTTTTTAGATATAAGTTTAAAGTAGGTAGGTGGTAGGTAGGTAATAGAATTAGTTTGTTTATTGTTTGTTTCTCCTTCTTTTCTTTATATAATATAGTTGTCAAGTTAAACGTTGTAGTTAAGTATAAATTTCAATGAAGTAAGTATACATTTTTTCTTTTTGTGTTCTTATCTTATTAGGTTCTTTTTATTCCGTAGATATATATTTTTTCTTTTTGTGTATTTATCTTATTAGGTTCTTTTTATTCCACCTACGATGCCACCTAAAAAATTGTCTTGCCATCATTTTTTTTATTTTGCCATTTATCTCAAAATTCGAGAAATGCTAAAAGAATGAGAGGTGCGCTTTCTCAGGAATCGTCAGAGGAAAGAGCGCATCATTTAACCTCTATGAGAGATAATAATGCAACTGCACGAGCACACGAAAGCAGTTTTGAGAGAGAGATGCGATTAACTTCTGATAGGGAAAGAAGAGCTAGACAGTCAATGAGTTTTTAAGAAGAGATTTTGGTATTATTAGGCATATTGATAAGTTGCAAAAAATAATACTAAATGAAATGAGTGCAGGAAAGCGTAATCTGCAGTAATTTATAGTGTACACTTTTAGTGCCTAATTGTGGATTTTCTCTGTTTTATACTTCAACTGCCTCTGTAGTGCAGAGGTAGTGTAAGTGACTGCTGATCATGAGGTCTCGGGTTCGATTCCCGGGTCGGGCAGTGTTATTGAGCTTTATCGTAAATAGAAAAATTCTCAGTAGCCGCCCGGAGTTTGTAAATGTGCCTGGTAGACGGCAATAGGCTGGCCCCCTATTACGTGGGCCTTAAACATAGCTGGTGAATCGTGGGTGTGTAATACACCTCTGCCTACCCCTTTGGGGAATACAGGCGTGTTGCTATGTTTTTGTTTATACATCAATGTTTATAACATATAATTATACTAGACTGTACGGCTTGATGGTGAGTAAGACGGTAAGTTTGCCACCCCATGAGTGGTTGGCGTGGTAGCCTATAGACCAAAAGCAACCTTCGCGAGTAATCCACCCCAAGAAAAGCTTTAGGACATGAAGAGGAATGATGATATAGAGCAGATGAGGAAGTGGTCAGGTAAAATAATAAGATGGAAATGTGGGGGTGGTTTAGTAGGTTTCTAATTGGGAGATAGAATATAATATATTTATAATATAATTTGACCTTTTTTGAATTAAGAATGTTAAATTTCATTTTATATTTGATACTACCTTACCCGGCGAACTTCGTATCACCATATATGTATCTTTTCATGAATAAATATTGCAATTATAAAGTGAGATATAAAGTACCTATCCTATCTCTTCAGTTGGAACAAAATACACATTTTAAAAAAAGAAAAGTTAAAATCGGTTTAGTAGTTTCGAAGTTCATCCCGGACAAACATCGTGACACTGGAATTATATATAATAGATAGGATACACATACATTTCAATGGTTTTATAAAATCGCGGGTAAAATAAAGGTCGAATTTAGAAAGTAAAACTTTAACGCTGACGAAGTCGCGGGTATCTGCTAGTTACTAATAAATTTATAAATAATTTATGAGATGATGATGAAAAATTACCATTTTAGGTTTTCCTCTAATCCAGATGCGAGATCGAAATGGGTGGATGCTACGGGAAAACGAGGCAACCCACGAAATACCCAAAATATGTTTCACCATATTTTGTTGATGTTTCATTATACATAATAAGAAAATAGTAACGTTGGGAGCAAAATCATTGCCAGTGAATATGTTCATGTAAGTATAGCTTTTAAAGTCTTTGTACTTCAACTTTGTAAGTAAATCTCAATTCTAGATTATGACTACCACTGTAGTCTAGATTATGACTACCACTGTAGTCATAATCTAGAATTCAGATAAACTGATTTGCTCTCTCTCTTGTGACACCTGCCTGGGGTTTAAGGGTTTCAAAATAAATTCCAGGAGTAAAACAAAATTAAATAAGATATATTCACAACCCAAATGGTAGGTGGCTACACAAATTTATAAGATTGTGGTATTCGTCCTATAGCTAACTTCACCACTTGTAGTACTCTCTCTCCCGTGGGATTGGCCATGAAGCACATCGTTGCGTTTTGGTCGTAGCAGGAGATAGCCGTTTATTCTTTCATTATTTCATATCAGTGAAATGAAATAGTGAGCAGCGGCTTGACAATACTCTAAGTATACTTGAGTCCATGAATGACGGTTGACATTCACCATCAGATGGGGCGTGGCACGTCTGCCACTAAATGTAATAGAAAAAAAGTTCTCATTCAATTAATTAAATCAGCGCTCGAAGGAAGATAATTCTTTTCTTATTTGACCCAGAAAAGAAAGAAAAGATAATTTAATTCTTGTGTATTATTATTTTATTAAATATAACTTATTATTATTTACCAGATGAGATGTCGAACAGAACGGCAATTTATGGAGCAGCAATACTTACCTTGCATCAAGGCTCAAAGTCTTGGTGATCCCTACGTGATCGAATTCTTATTACGAAGATCCGTAGAACGTGAATATCCGACATAGCCTGCCAGGTTTGCATGCTGAAGTGGCAATGGGCAGACCATATCGCTCGACGAACTAACAACCGTTGGGGAAAAAGGTTTTCGAGTTGCGACCACGTATCGGACAGCGCAGCGTAGTATGGTCTCCCACCAGATGGAACAAATATATGGTCAAAGCTGCAGGGAGCCGTTGGATGCAGTCAGCAAAAGCCCACTAGTTCTGGTGCTCTCTTGGGGAGGCCAATGTCCAGCAGTGGACGTTTAAAGACTGATGGTTGGATGAATAGAAGGGGTGGTAGATTTACTTTTAAATAATTATTTTGATAAACGTTATGATTTTCAGTTAAATATTTGTTACGATGAGTTTCTTATTTACGATCAAGTTACAGACCTCATTTTAACTTTCGTTTATTTTGCCCAAATATGGTTAAATATTTGTCAACATGGCAACATTTAAAAAAAATATTGCTGTTTCAAGTGCGGCCATGCTGTGGCTCCGTCTAGTTCTTAGTTCTTAGTCTGAGGTATTGATGTATTTTCACAAAAAGACATTTATTTAATAACCTAACTTTTTCTGTAACTCTATGGCCGAAATTCTTCGATTATGCCAAAAACCGCTGACACGCGTCTTTTTTTATTTATTCTACTCAAATTCTACTCTTTGGATACGCCATGGACCTATCGTACAACACGCGTTTCAATTTCTAAGGGTTAAAATGGCATAGAAAAACACATTTACATAAATATTTCATTTATCACAACTTTTCAACGGAGAAAGTTTTAGTCCTTATGGTGACGGACTCAGAGTACAACCAATGTCACCACCGCATTCTTTCGGGGACATGGGGCCAGTTTTAACGGGTGTCGTACGAGGTGACTAAGGGAAGTAAGCAATTATCATCCATTGCATGACTGGTGGTAGGGCTGGCTACCAAGTGGTAATACTCACTTGCTATCGCATCTGAGTGGGTTGGAACCAGCATCTCCCGTGTGACCGGCCATAAAGCACATCGGTGTGTTTTGGTTGTAGCTGTTAATTCTTTTATTACATATCCATGAAATAAAATGGTGAGCAGCCGCGTTGAGTCCATGGGCGACGGTTACTAAGTATTTAACATCAGGTGGGCCGTGGCTCGTCTACCATCATACCCAATAAAAAATAAAAAGTGGTTCGTTCTTGCGTTATAGACAACTCTGATGAAAAGAAGTGTTTTAATTTGAAATACTTTCAATATATAAAACTTATTGCTCCTCAGCTCTTCGAACTATACTTGGTCGTAAAAACTACCCCAATTTATAATTCTACATCATCATCATTTGATTATCAACATAATCCTAATTTGATATAATTTTATATGAACAAAAAAATAATATAATTTCATAACGAACTTTTTTTTATAAAACCACCGACATCAATACTTTTTGGCACTTCCTGCATCCCACAGAACAATATTACTCAAGACTGCATCCCCACCCCGCGAAACGCATCAGCGAAGAAATTCGCCTCAAGTCAAAAGCAATATGCTAGCGCGATTCGATTCAACGCGCTTCGGCGCGTCGCTAATGGACGCAGTTTCATAGTAAATATATAGGAAGCGACTTTCTACGACTCGATTCGGTTCGGCTCGGCGCGCCTGATGGACGCGGAGTTTATATGAAAAATGCGTTTCGATTCGATTCGGCGCGTTTCTGCTATAATCGACGCTAAGCTTTTAGGTGTTGTTAGACTTATAGACACAACTTTCTGGTTATACGTACTACTCTTTGGTAACCACTTTACAATGTCCCATGGCAAAAAAAAAAATAAACAAAGTCAAGCTGTCAAGATGACAGTCACAGAGTACATTTTTGGCAACCTCAGTCATATTATGGAAAATAAAATAAGAAATTAACCGCAAAGAGTAGAATAAGAATAATCTACAAAAAGAATTATTCGGATCGCCGCGCCGCAAGGAGCGAAATTTTAATTCAATTAAGAAAACTTACTATATATAATATACTTTATTAAATGATATAAGAGAAAACTAACTCTGTGAGTTGAGGTCATTGAGGCTTTAGTGTTTGTGGAAGGGAGGTTATAAAAGTATCTAATAATGAATACCTTTTATCATGTAGTCCCTTGGTTTAATATGGAAGAGTTGCAAAAGGTCTACGAAGAAATTTCAGATCCAACTTCAAACAAAGAATATGCACTTAAAACATTACTTGTGTGGAAAGCAAGATGTCCATCTCTGCCATCCGGCATAGAATCAACATTAACCTTATTACACGTTCACGTTGAAGATATTAAAAATGCTCAAGATACTGCAGCTGATAGTCAACTGTTACGTTTGGCTTATTCATCGGCCCTAATGCGTTTTGTTAATCACATGCTTGACACTGAAACTGTGAAAGGTAGTAGTTTATATACTGCAGCTAAAACTTTAGGGGTTCCAGATTGGATCATTGACTTACGACATGATACCGCTCATAGTAATAACCTTCCTAATATTACATTGCTTCGAGAAGCATGCACTATTAGTTTATTGTGGCTCCAAAAAAACTATTGGGATAAATATGTAGTCAATATTGAACAGTTTAAAATAGGTCATACAATGTCATCTTATATTAATGACAATAAAATTACAATGCTTATTGATTTGTGTACAGCTTTGAGCATGTGTGCTCATCCTAACTGTAAAGTTAAAAATTTATCAGAAATACCAGATAAGGGAATGAGAAAATCTATTGTAACTGATGTACACCATTTATTTGAGGACCAAGTTGATTTGTCAAATTTGAAAACTGTATCCATTTCATCATTAATTAATTTGATCAATGAACAAGGCCCGAATTTACTAAACTTACCAGATGTCACTACGCAAGTAAATGAAGCTATACTTGAGAAAGATGCCTTATTTTTGTCTCGCGATCTCTTATATTTCTTTAGTGCCACTAATTTTAAATATAAGAATAAACTAAATAATAGTTACATGCAATGTTTTGAAGTATTGCTTAGATTCTTACATATGAATGATTTAATTCTGGAATTTATAATGGCTCTCATAAAAATAACACAAGACAGTGAAACTCACCCTTTTAAAGCACGTCTAGCAGCTATGTGGGTGTCAGAAATATTAATAGCATTAAAAAGATCTCAAGAATTTTCATCAAGAATTAAACAGTAAGTTTTTTATTTATATATAGTGTAGATATTTTTTTATATATATTTTTAGCATTTGACATGCTAAGCATAAGGCTAGCTAAGCATGTCAAATGCTAAAAATATAGCTAGCTTAGGCGTCACCCAAAGACGTTAAGTATGATGTGTTATCGAAATTAGCAGTCAGGAGCAATTGTAAGGATGGCTGAATTGGTAAAGCATCTGGACGGTATCCAGAAGATGCAGGTTCAAATCCTGTTCCTGACTGTTATTTTCGATTTCACATTTTTCATTTTGTGTTTAATATATATATAGTGTTGTCAATGCTGAAACAAAATTAATTTTAAACACAAAGTGAAAAATGTGAAATCGAAAATATATAGTGCTAAGCATGTCAAATGCTAAAAATATATATAAAAATATCTAAAAATTAATTTTATTAACCCATTGTTTTGGTTTCAGGATAAATCAAGAAAGCAGACATTTAAAGAAGAGAAAAGATCTAAAGCTACTGTATCATCACTGGTTTCCTAATACAAAAGGAAAAAATATCTTATTAGACCTTAGAAAACCTGTTCCTCAACAGCTATTGGACATCAACTATGTTCAACCAATAATTGCTTCATACAATCCTTATCTGATTTATTTTATAAGGGATCTTTTGAATCTAGTTGAGCCATCTATTCCAACTGAAATTGGTGACAGAGTGTATAGACTTGCAGAATTAATATCAACTCCTGAAAAGTTTTTATGTAAGCCTTCAATCACAATTTATACTGTAGATGATATAAAATTAGCAAATGATAATATTAGTTGTGATAAAGCTGAAATTGTTAATGAAAAACTGGACAGTGTCATTGAAGATATACATGTTAAGGACCACATGAATATCAACACCATTTGGACATTAGCCTGTAAAAATCAAAACTGGTGTTCATGTCCTATTGGGCAATTACCTTGGCAACAAAAGGAACCTGTTGTTGCAATGGAATCATGAATGAATAAATCTTGTTTTTTGATTATGTATGAATATAAAAAATGAAATTAAGTATAAGTTTGCAGATTTTATTGTATAAACCTGTATTCCTCATGTAATTGCTGATATAAATTAACTATATCCTTCTTGCCGTGTGGGGCCGGCACCAAGAATAGCTCCACCCCGGGAGTCGTAAAAGCCGACTAAGGGATTACCCCCCGGTAATCCCTTAGTCGGCTTAGACCGGGCAGCAGCGTTCCCCTGTGTACTAAAAACATCCACTGCAATCGCCAACCCGCCTGCCAAGCGTGGCGATTATGGTAAAAACCCCCAGTTTGGGAAGGCCTATGTCCAGCAATGGACGATGAAAGGCTGATGGATGGATGGATGGATATCCTTCTATAGTATGTGACTCCAAACAGATTTGGCGGCAAAAACTGTACCTAATCCCACATCCCGTAGTTCGGGGCAATGAATAGGGTAGTGTGAAGCCCTCACCGACTAAGGAAACCCGCCGTGTGACGTCTCTCCGCTTGTACTGGCGGACCACTGGAACTGGTAGACATTACTTCAGTGGTCCGCCGGCGGCTTACCTTTTCGGGTAGGTTTGAGCGAAGTTTCCGGGCATCCAATTCTATTGAAATGTAGTATTATGTACAGAACATAATTACTAATACCCAGGGGCGGATCTACTTAAAGGCTTTTGGACTGCAGCCCATTAGAAACAATTGAAAATACCTGTTTTAAAGTAAAGAAAAATATTTTGATCTATATTTTAGTTGTCGTGTGGGGCCGGCTTTAGAATTGTCCCATCCCTCTCTACCCACGGGAGTCGTAAGAACCGACTGAGGGAATTCCGGGGGAGTGGGCAGCAGCACTCCCTCGAGTATTCACAACATCCACAGCGATCGCCAACCCGCCTGCCAAGCGTGGCGATTACGGCACTATCCCCCATGACGGGACCGCTCGTTGTGGCGTTCTCTTGGGAAGGCCAATGTCCAGCAGTGGACGTTGAAAGGCTGATGGATGGATGGATGGATATTTTAGCACTTGACATGCTCAGCTAGGTACTCTTAAAGTACAAATTATAATTTGTGAATAAGGAAAAAGAGTATTTTAGTACGAGCGGGAATCGAACATGGTAAAGCAGTACCCCGCGGAGCCCGGTGTTCGGTCGCTTGTTGCTCATTGCAGGCATTTTGTGGTATACCATTCGGCGTTGATGCTGCTTTGGTCTCGTAATGGAATTGAATCCAGATAACCCGTCAAAGTGAAGAATAGCGATAAAATTTTTCCCTGCGCTTCTCGATCGCTTCACTTTCGTAGGTGTTGATTCGTTTTGAAACAGCCAAACTGTCGACTGACGCTTTGTTTTTGGATCGTATTGATAAATCCAGGATTCGTCACCTATCACAATGTCGTAAACGCGCCGAGACGAGCCTACTTCAAATTTTTCAATCATATCACGACACGGACCACTCCACACGGGCCTGCTTCTGCGCTTCGGTGAGGTTGTGCGGCACCCAGCGCGAAACTATCCTCCTCACGCGAAGGTGCTCGTGTAGAATCTTGTGAACGCTTCCTGAACCAATGTGCAGTGTATGGGGAATCTCTTCGTACCTATGTAATTCTCCTGTTATATTGAATTACATTTTTTACTGCCAGCACATTTTCTGCCATGACAGCCGTCGTAGGATGACCACTTCTTTGTTCATCGCCCAAAGTAAGGCAACCGCGCTTGAACTCGCTATGGCAACAATAGATAGTTGCTTTTGAAGGTTCTTCATCCATAAAAGCCATTTGAAGTCTATCAAATGACTCATCGAGTTTTAGGCCACATTTAAAATCGTAGAAAATCATCGCACGAAAATGTTCTCGATACAGCCCCCTTAAAATAAAAAACGAAACGATAGACGAACTTTCGAATTAAAATAAAATTCATACTATTTGATGGCGCGATATTTTAAACATTTTTGTTTTAAACGTTTTTGATCTACCTACATTTTTTAAATTTGACATGCTCCGCTACTTTTTAAAGTACAAATTATTTGTGAATAAGAGATTCCCGCGTATTGAATAGGTCAGTACGATAGCTCAGTGGCTTAGAGCACTTCCCCGGATCGGAAAAGACGCGGGTTCGATTCCCGCTCGTACTAGGAATCTCTTTTTCCTTATTCACAAATAATTTATAGGGTGGATGTACCAGTCTCAAACCATTTAAGAAAATGAAATTGCTGTAAAATGTTGTTATATAAACTACTTGCGATATTTATTACTAATTTATTTTTTAATCTGTAGGTTATCTAGTTATAGGTTATAATAGAAAAGGAAAACACTTAAATCCTTTTGTTTTTTTAAATATCTAACATAATCGGTGTATAACTGGGATGTACCCTACTTTGACCAGCAGGCCCCAGTTGTTGACAGGATTTGTACCAGAGGTTGACCATTTATAAACTAAGTGAAATAAATACTACATTTCACAAAAGGAGATATTTTTATAATCAACTTTATTAACGTTTGTTCTTAGGTCTAATAGAGACACATAATACTATTTTCAGTCTAAACAATCATCAGTTATTCATTTTGCTGTAGGTGTCTTAATTTTGTTCAACTCTTGTTACTTCTTTTTTTTCTTCTCTTGCTAATCTCCTATTTTCCTTTTGTTCCTTGGTTTTTTTTTTCATTCCAATACTGCATCCATTCTACTGATGTAACTACACCCTGGAATCGCTTTCTATTCAGCCTGTATTTAGAACCTTTTTTTAGTGTTTTATCAGTTCTTTTTTCTGTGGGCCAAACTAAAGAAGACGCAAAAGCGGGGCTGATTGTAATTTATTAAAATATCTGGGTGTAGTTTATTTTAAAGGGTCTCGAAAAATTATTTTTCTTGGTGGCACGTTGAATTTAAAATAAGAAAAAAAAACTCGTACCTATTTAGAGGACTTGGTCAATCATAAGAGCTTATGTTTTGTATGCAGTTCCAATGTCAAACCACTGGTCAACTAATGGAAACAACGCGATTAACTCCAAAAAAATCGATGATTGAGTTACGAACTATATCATAGACATGAAATAGATAAAAAATGCAAATAAAAAGTAGTACTGCATTGAGCTATTCGTTGACCAACTGGTCAACCACAGGAACACCTAACCAAATCATGTACCTATTGATAACCAGTTAAATAACTCATGAAATATATATTGTTTGCACCTCGAATTCATTAACATATTCAAAGAACTTGGTTCAATTCAACCCTACGAAGACACAGGTTTGCGCGTTCACTGCAAAGAAGGACGCATTTGTCGTGACGCCCCAGCTCCAAGGGGTAACTCTCCCGGTCTCCGAGAGTATTGGGATCCTTGGCATCGACATATCTAGTAAAGTCCAGTTCGGGAGTAATTTGGAGGACAAAGCAAATTGGCAAGCAAGAAACTGGGCGTCCTGAACAGAGCCAAGCGGTACTTCACACCGAGGCAGTGACTTGTGCTGTATAAAGCACAAGTCCGCCCTCACGTGGAGTACTGTTCACATCTCTGGGCAGGCGCACCAAAATACCAGCTCGACACACTTGACTCCCTGCAAAGACGCGCTGTTCGAGTTGTCGATGATCCCAATCTCACGGATGAGCTGGAGTCGTTGGGGCGGCGGAGGAACTTTGGGGCTATCTATGTGCTCTATCGACTCTTCAACGGGGAGTGCTCTGAGGAACTGTTTGAGGTGGTACCAACATCGCCATTTTACCACCGGACCACGAGACGCCGTACTAGGGTTCATCCATACCACCTGGAAACGATCTCGTCCAAGACGGCTCGTTTTAAGCGTGTTTTTCTACCACGTACGTGTAAGATCTGGAATGAACTTCCTGTTGCGGTGTTTCCCCAGCGTTACGACTTGTCCCTCTTTAAACGAGGTTTGAGAAGAGTACTTTACTCACGGTAGGCGGTGACTTGCTGTGCCCCTGGTGTTGCCATAGTCCATGGGCGGCGGTTACTACTTACCATCAGGTAGGCCGTTTGCTCGTCTGCAACCGTAGGCAATAAAAAAAAAAAAGAACATCCATACTAATGTCATCAAAGGATGCTGGTACCGAATGCTGATCTGTTAGATCACACGTGGCACCAGCATCACCCTGAACATCCACATACATATCTCCAAAATATTCACTCCATCGGCTTAACACATCTTGTGTTTGCGTAAGAATGTCTCAACCTTTAGACCTTATTTTATTCATTCAGAAAGCTGACCAACCACTCCAAGATTTCTTCACCTCCCTCCAGAAAAGTTTGGTGTTGCTCTTAAAGTTTTGGGTCAGCCTTTCTTATGCAATCATATTTGCTCTATCACGCTTCTCTTTCACTAAGGCTTTGGTGTCATTCTTACGTTGTCGGTATATTTCTTTCTTTTGTTCTTTCATACTTGCACTCAGGTTCAAAGAAGATACATAGTCCAGCCACGCTTTCTTCTTTTGGTCTATTGAAGCTGCTACTTCCGTATCCCACCATGCATCACCTTTCACTTTCCTATGCTTCTTTGAGCATCCACATACTTCTTTCGCTGTATCTACCATACTATCTTTCAATACTCTCCAGCATTCTTCTATGTCAGATCCCGGCTGACTTGCCATTGTCAGCCATTCACGGACACCCTCTACATACTTTGCTCTTACACTCTCTTCTTGCAACTTTTCAATCTTTATTCTTTCAAGCTCTCCGAAGTGGACACGCTCTCGCCAGTGTCTCCACTTTCTGAACAGATCACTAAATCTCGCAATAACGAGATAATGGTCCGTGTCGACAGTGGGACCCCTGTAGGCTCTTGTATCCAGAATTTTACTTCGGAGGCGACTGTCTACCAGAATTAAATTTATCATACTTCTCTGTTCATTCCTTCTCCATGTATACATATGGATGTCCTTACGTTGAAAAAATGTGTTTGACACAATAAGGTTTCTCTCCATACATACATCCGCAGTGAGCCTACCTGCATCATTCACTCTCTTATCACCAAATGAACCAAGCACGTCCACGAAGTCTGAACGCTTGGTCCCAACCCATCCATTCAAGTCTCCGCATACGATCACGCGTTCACTAGCTTCTGCCAAATCCAGAACTTCCCTAACATTATCCCAGAACTTCTCTAGGATGCGATGCCACCGAAGAGCCTACGGGAGCATAAGCTGTGACCATGAAGACATTGGTGACACCTAGTTTTATTCGGACCCATAGAAGTCTGGGATCAAACATTCCGTAGTCTTTCACACCTGAGGCCAAGCGAGCGGACAGCAATACCCCCACTCCCATGCTGGCCCGATCGCTCTGCGGTACACCAGACCACAGAGCTAACCCGCCACCAGGAAGATCACAGGCGGCGCTACCCTTTCGCTTGGTCTCTGTTACACAGAGCACATCAAGCTCTCTGTCCGACATGACGGTTACCAGCTCGTGTAACTTATCTTCCACACCACCTCTTACATTCCACGTGCCTACTCGACACTCTGCTCCCCTCGACTCGCCAAACTGGGCAAGGCGTGATGGGTGGCGGCCATCATCGCCGCATCTGCCGTTGTTCGTACCGACGGGGGCGGGTCGGTACGCGTCGCCTCTGGGGCACGCCCTAACCCGCACTGCGGTACGCATTCGAGTCGGATTGCAGCCTGTGGATTACAGGCTGGCAGGGATCGCGACGAGCACGCTACGGACTATGATCACCCATGAAACACATAGTGGAAAAAACCTTAATATTAACACTTAATGCCCCAAGTGGTCAACAACCGGTGCCTGGTCAACTATAGATACAACCATCCTACTTTAAAAAGTGGCGGAGCATATCAAATGCTAAAAAATATAGATCAAAAATGGTTAATAAATCGCGCCATCAAATACCTAGTATGAATTTTAATTGCAAAATTAAACCTACTATATTTGATTAATGCATGTAAATGCATTCCGATAGATGGCGTTGGTCGTAAAGACAAATGTGATGAGCAAATTGGGACAACCGAATAGGTCAGTACGATAGCTCAGTGGCTTAGAGCACTTCCCCGGATCGGAAAAGACGCGGGTTCGATTCCTGCTCGTACTAGGAATCTCTTTTTCCTTATTCAGAAATAATTTTTTATACTTTAAAAAGTAGCGGAATCGAATGCTAAAAAATGTCTGTACATTTGAGATGTTTGAGAAAAAAATACTATTATGCTATATAGGAGTGTCTAAACACAACACAATTTTTTTTTATTTTTTGTCTGTTTGTTCATTCACGCATCACCCAAAAATTACTGAACGGATTTTGATGCAACTTTTTTATTTGATAGTTCTTGTTCGTGATTAGACTTAAAAACTGGTATACTTTTTTATCACGCTACTATATTGGTAATCTGAGATATAACCTAAAAACTAGCTTTTAGCTGTGGCGGAGCCGCGGGCAAAGGCTAGTTAATATTAAAATAGTAGCTAGGGAGGTGCTAGCGAGTCTATATTTGTATACTTAAATCTCTACAAGCTTATTTGTAGTCTACGCATTTTGACGTTCAAAGACAGAGTTGACATAGACTACTTAAGTATTATATCCTCTGTTAATCGAGGTTATAATATAATCTTAGATAAAGTCGTAAATTTATATCAGGATTATTTGACACGTAGTATCTCTTAGTTGTCTGTGTTTTTTATTTAATTCCACAAAATGTCGACAATACTTTATAAAGCAGACGCCAGTCCACCAGCTAGGGCAGTTATGATGGTTATCGATATTCTGGGATTAAAGTTCGGCCAAAGAGATTTAAATCCAGTTATGCGGGAGCAGGATACGCCAGAACTCAAAAAGGTGACTTAAAGCAAACAAAATAGGTACCTACGATTTGTAATAAATCTTACTAAGCGGCGGGCGCGTCCCACTTGCGCTCATAACCACAGGGAGTCAGCATTAAAACTAGCCAATGCCAGCTTTGGTCAAAATGAATTCAATAGAGACAACGCTCTACAAAAGAAAGGGACAGAATAGACATTCATGCTAATAATCGCATGCTTGTTTATTCTGTACATCCTTTAAACATGTCTACTGGTTTAGAAGATTTGTTTTTTTTAAGACTAGGGATGATTGACTTTTTTCAATCGGTTAAAAATATGGAAATTGTCTAAGATATTTATTCAGCTAATTTTCTCTCCTACACCTTAAATTCTAAGACTGTAAAAGTTATTTATATAATTTTAAAACCAATATACATTCAAACGACGTTAGAATTTGCTGGTACGCAATGGCAACTCCTACTTAAATTGTCACTGTGTGAGGGATGCCATACATATAGTTTTATTGGCGTTTATACAGATTTTATACTACGTTACTTATGATATATTTCAATCTACTTTTATACAACAATTTCGATATTAATATTTTTAATAAGATCTAGAAAAAATTAACATCAAATATAATTAGATTATCACCCATTAAGTTTCAAATAATATTATTTTTATCGTTTACACTAGACAAAATTCTTTAGATTAGTTGCAACTGCTCGCACATTATTTTTTAATAACTAATCTGGGAAAATAAAGGATATGTATGTGCTAAAATAAACTTAGTTTGTTTTTTTACAGAATTCACAGTCCATAATAGGTTGCCTTAGCTGTGGCAACATTGTACTAAAAAAGGACGGTTCTTTTCGTATAACAAAAAAAAACTTAATATGGCGGATTTGCTCATTTTCTTTCGCAATACGATTTCCATTATCTAATTTTCTCATTAATAATCTAAATTATTTTGCTGACTAACAAGAGCAAATTTTGAATTATTTTCTAAAGTTCATTTCGTGTTTTTTTTTACACGAAATAGACGTTTTTGGATTGTGTAACAAATTTACTATAAGTTGAATTAAAATTTGTGTTTTTTGTTGGAAACACCTGTTATTGACGCATTTCTACATCATAGAAAGATAAATAATTTTAAAGTGCGCAAAATGCGGGGTAAACTCCAAAGAAGATTCTGCTATGCAATTCCACAGGTTTCCTCAGCCATCTTGTATCAAGTAAGTAAATTATTAGACTGCCGTTCGTAACTTGATTTAACAGTGGAGGCGACTAGGGGTAGGTAGCTATTATCACCCACCAGTAAGTGGTAGGGTTGGGGACTACTAGGATATCCACTTATTATCGGTCTCGACAATTCGAAAGGGCGAAGAATTGATGTTGGACGACTACAGTGGGCACGGTGTATCTACGGTATGTTTGTTCCGGGCCATAAGGGCGGTCAAGAAGTATCTACGGGGTCCACCACCCATCAACCAAAAAATAACATAAGAAGAAAGCTTATTTTGTAGGCCTTTGGATGATTCTAATTTTAATTTGAAATAATAACATGATGCTCACACTATAGTAGTCATTTCCGTTAGAAAACCATTATTTTCATCTGAAAAAAGACGGAGTTACTCTCAATTAGTGGCTAAAGAAGTTTTACTTATAAGATATATATGAAAATACTAATTTTTCAGGGCAAAAGTTTAGGCAAAATATTGTTTTCCTAACGATGATTGGACTTCTAATGAATTTTTGGATAAATTAAATAAGCAGCATATGATGCTTTGTGCTAAACATTTTGATGACTTATCATATACAAGTAGTGCCAGAAAAAGGTTAAATTTGTTTGCTTTACCTATTGGAACACAACATATACCTATTAAACCAATTAAGAGATAGCCAGTATAATCCATCCACTTCCAGTTAACCACATGATACTGATGTAAGTATACTAATATATGTGTTGTTAAGCTTTATTATATTAGTTTCAACAAAACTATATTCACCTATTATATAATATTCATTTCTTATTTTGAGAAAAAAAAAATACATATATATAAAAAAAATAAGAAATTCATATTTTTTTTTTTCTCATAAAGGTCATTCATGTTATTCTTAGATAATATCAAGTGTGAAACCATACTGTATAACAAATATGTAACTATTTTAACCAACTTTGTTTTTGTTAATTTTATTGTATGTATGACTTGATTGGCATCCGTGTGTAAAGGTAAGATTCTGGCAGAAAACCAGCGCCTGGCACTTTAGCCTGGCATAAAGCTTAGCTGGAAACCTTTTTAGCATTGGGTGAGACATACATTGTTTTTAGTTTGACTTACATTGTATATGTTGTACATTTTGTTTGTCTCATACTTGTAAGCTAAATAAATTTGTTCTTTCTTTCTTTCTTTCTATTAAAGTAAATATGTAAATGTTAATATATAGTATTTCTTCTTTCATATAAACCATTATTAGGCATTACCGCTTTTAATCCTACTTTACTATCTAAAAATCTGCCTGCTTAGGCTGTCAAAGCTGGTAGTAAAGTATGCCTGCTCTACTATCTTATAGACAAAGAAAGCAAGAATATTTAGTGTATCCGGCTTTCATTCCTACCAGGAAATAAGGGATTTCATTTTAAGCCATCTAAAAATTAAATTTAATACTTGTTTTTACAGAAATTACCTAAAAACAAAGGAATACTACAAGATTTGTATGTATATACAAAAGGTGCTTTAACTTTTATGGCAATTGGAGTTCGTAAAAATTGGAAACAACCAATAGCTTTTTATTTTTTTGGACCTTTCGTCACTTGCGACTAGATTAGCTGTACTTGTCAAAGAGGTAAGTTTTTCTTATAATTTATCAATATTTATTTAGCTATTGCTTGTGCACAAATAATTATTAGTGATGATGACAATGCAAATGTTACGGGAGTTAGTTAACTGTCATTTTCATTACCTAACCTTATTATCTTTACTGTTGTGTGATTTGAATTGAGGGTATTTTTGGGAACGAAATGAAAATGACAACTCAAAACTTAATAATATTTTGCTACTCTTCCGACATATCCAATTTTGAGATAGAGTTTACAATAAATTTTTATAGTTATAAGAATCTTAATATTTTTGTGATTGAGTGCGGTTTTTTAAATAATTAGAGATAAGTAATAAGGGCATTAAGCACACTTAGGTACTCAATATTTTGGATAATACTGATGGAAGAAATATATTAATTTTAAAATAATTGCAGGATATGTACAAAATATATTTCTTCACTTATGAATCGGAATTATTTTATTTATATAGTTTTAATGAAATGCTAAATCTATACATATAATAAAACTGAAGTGTCTGAGTTAATTAATGTCTAAATAACAGCTTTTTACTTCATGCATATGATACTATATATTATGTTACTTATAACAAAAGCAATGTCTGTCTGTCTGTCCGCCTGTTTGTTCCGGCTAATCTCCGGAATGGCTGGACCAATTTGGATGGGACTTTCACTGGCAGATAGCTTACATCATTCGATTTCAATTAATATCTTAATAGATATCGCAGTTTTAAAATAACCTTGAAGCAAAATAATGATCAAGTACTGATGTTAGCGTTAACCCAAAGCAAATATTCAACGTGGACGAAGTCCCGGGCAGAAGCTAGTTTATTATATGATTATAACTATTAAATAGGTACAATGGTTGTTTGTTCCGTCACCACCAGCAACCCCAGTTTACATCACAGGCACTCGCCTGTGATGTAAACTGGGGTTGCTGGTGAAATAAATAAAAACGAATGAACTATGTTTGTTTTAATCTATTACTTGTCTGTTTTGTTTTATTAGATGAAGATTTTTTTTTTTTGCATTTAGTGGCAGACTAGCCACGGTCCCTCTGATGGTAAATGGTAACCGCCGCCCATGGACTCGACTATACCGAGAGTATTGTCAAGCCGCTGCCCACCAATTCCTTTCACAGATGAAATGAAATATAAACGGCTATCTCCTGCTACAGCCAAAACGCAACGATGTGCTTCATGGCCGGTCACACGGGAGATGGTGGTACCAACCCGCTTGGGCCGGATACCAAGTGAGTACTCCCACTTGGTACCCAGCCCTACCACCAGTCGTGCAATGGATGATAATTGCTTACTTCCCTTAGTCGCCTCATACGACACCCGTGGGAAAGAATGGGGTGATGACACTTGTATTCTTAATCCGTCACCACACGGAACCAATGACGAATGAACGGTTCTTTCAAACAAGAAACTGATTTATTTTATCATTTTACCGATAGTCAGTCTATGTCTTAAAACTTACATCACTATCCAACGCACACATTGACAAATCAAAATTGGTAACGCGCTTAGACCAATTATCGAGCTGTCAGGTGATCTATACGTATCATAGATTTAGGAATATCAAACGGACGTCCAAGATAGAACCTTTTTAAACAGTTTTTTAACTAATTTAAATAAGTAACAAAAATGGCATCAAATATATCATGAGTGTTAAAAATAGTGTTTCTTCTTGATATATGTGTATGTATATTATTTTACAAGTGCAATATATGATAAATAGAGACATTTTAAGTTTGAAAAATCAGTTGTTCTGCGTGAAACGAGAGTAATACACACCTCAACGCTTCGTTTATGAGGCGTGCAAAATAGAATGTTAAGCACCTAAAGCATGTTTTTGTAGTTTCTAAAACTATAGTTAATGGTTTGGTTTTGTTGCAGGAGTTGCTAAATGGAGCCATAATGAAATTTCTATAATTTACCTAGATAATAAAAACCAAAACTTTGTTTTCGCTCCTGCATTGAGCAGCATCTTAAACCTAAAAACAAAAAATGAAAGTCCGTTTAGCTGCTCTAGTCTTAAGCCATTCAGTTGCAGCAGGAATATTTTCCAAAGCAGCCCAAAGTGAGTATTTAGATAAGTCCATATTTTATATTGATAGCTTTGTGGTTTCATTGGCCTATTAGACGTAAATGTAACTGATAAACATGATGTGTTAGGGTAGATCTATTGGTCAGGCATAGTGTTAGAACTTTGTTAGATTTTTTCAAGTGATATTGGATTGGACAACCATCCCCTCCTTCCCTCCTTATTATTTTAACTGACCACTTCCTCATCTCCTTCAATATCATCATTCCTCTTCATGTGCATAACTTTTCTTGTGATGGAGTACTCGCGAAGGTTGCCTTTGGTCTATAGGCTACCACGCCAACCACTCACGGGGTGACAAACTTACCGTCTCTACTCACCATCAAGCCGTACAGCCTAGTATAATTATGTGTTATAAACATTGATGTATAAACAAAACGTAGCATCACGCCTGTATTCCCCGAAGGGGTAGGCAGAGGTACTCTGACGAATCGTGGGTGTGTATTACAATACACACCCACGATTCGCCAGCTATGTTTAGGTCCCACGTAATAGGGGGTGAGCCTATTGCCGTCTACCGGGCACATTTCGAATTCCGGGCAGCTACTGAGAATTTTTCTTTTTACGAAAAAGCTCAATAACACTGCCCTCTACACCCGGGAATCGAACCCGGGACCTCATGATCAGCAGTCGCTTATATTACCGCTGCACCACAGAGGCAGTTGATGTATAAAACAGAGAAGATCCACAATTAGGCACTAAAAGTGTTCACTATAAATGAGTGCAGATTACGCTTTCCTGCACTATTTCGTTTATTATTGTTTTCCGCAACATATCAATGTGTCTAATAATACCAAAATCTCTTGAAAAACTCATTGACTATCTCTTTTTCTCTCGTTCTTTCTGAATAGTGTCATTAAGCTCATGCACGCAGTTAAAAGTTGTTATCTAGTATATATAAAATTCTCGCGTCACAGTATTTGTCGCCATACTCCTCCGAAACGGCTTTACCGATTCTTATGAAATTTTGCATGTATATTAAATAGGTCTGAGAATAGGATGTAAACTATTTTTCATACCCCTAAGTGATATGGGTGGTTCACCGCAAATTTTTATTTTTATTTATTGGACAAATTTTTTTATTTTTTTTTTATTCACCATTAAAAAATACATAAAACCCAAAATTTTCACCCTTCTACTGCCAACCCCTATTTTTAATAGCGATTTTAATACTTTAATAATTTTCATTGCAAAATATTCATGAAAAAAAATATGGCGATACGAATTTCGCCGGGTAGGTAAGAGTAAGAGTAGTTATTTTATAAAATCATACATACATATTGTCACGCCTTTTCCCCGTAGGGGTAGGCAGAGACCTCTTCTCTCCACTTGCTACGATCCTGCCACACATCTTTCGCTTCATCTAGTTTCATCAGCGCTTTCATGCATGCTTGTTGATTTCGAGTACTCTTAACCTGGCCTTCCTTAAGAACGGCTCCGATCTGGTCAAAATACGTTGCATCAGATAGGTGGTCGTTAAGACAATTGTGACGTGGAGATTGGGTATGGCCGGTCAGTGCGACTTGGACACTTCCCCGGATTGAAAGGGACGCATTTCGAATCCCGCTCGCACAAAAGTTATCTTTTTATACATTCACAAATAACTTGTAATCTGTTATAAGTCTTTAAAAAACGATTAAACTAATGCCAATTGAAATATTATAGAAATCGGAATATCCAAAATAAGTCTAGAAACTATTAAAATAATGCCAAAAACTCTTTAACTCCTAAACATAATTAAAATTATTTTGTTAAAAACCAACTTTTTGCATGATGTTATTGTACTTAATTAGCTACATCAATGGTTACCATAGCAACGGTTGACATGACGTGAAGTTTGTGTTGTTGTGATAATGAGTGTCTAATTGGGTTGGACTACTACATCAAAATTATAATATTGTCCAGAAAATAAAATGTCCCCCTGAAACTTCAGTTTTCCTCGGAGAATGTAGGGGGTATCATGGAAGCTATAAATTATATACTTTTATTTAAATTAAATAAGTCTGTAATCTTTTCTGATTCGCTAAGTGCACTACAAACCTTAATAGGTAACCCTTTTAAATCTTGCCCCAGAAACTGGCTGATCCTCAATTCCAAACAGTTATTACTGAAATGTTTTCTTCTAAATTACACTGTCCACTTAGCTTGGGTTCCAGGTCATAGTGGAATACTTGGCAATGACAGGGTAGATAGAATTGCTAAAGACTCTGTAATCTGTGGTGACAGTTCCTTTTAAAAATTATGCTCAAGATCTCCTTCTTCTTCCTAGTCGTGACTTACAAGCTAGATGGACAAAAAGATGGTGCATAACTAGTAAACGTTCAGGCACCAACTTCGCTAAGTACCAATCTGAGATTATACTTAAACCATGGTTTTCTAAATTAAAATGTAACAGGAGAATAGCTTTGTCTATATTAAGCATGAGATTTGGACATTGCTGTTTTCCTGTCCACCTTAACAAGATCAGGGTAAGGGACTCTTGCCTTTGTGAATGTGGGATTGACATAGAAGAGTTGAACCTTATTTCACAGTCAATGTTAAAATCTTGACATAAAGAAAAAAAAAATGCTTTCAAGGTGCTCATAATGTAAATTTGACAGTATTTTATATTAATAATGTCTAATATAGTAATCTAATATAATTATACAAGTATCCAGGAGTCAGATACAAAAAAAAAGTATATTAAAATAAGTTACTTTGTTGAAATGGTGACCGAATGACTGAACAAAGAAGGAAAATTAAAAAAAAAATACAAAATTGTCTACTGTTTTCACACCAATAGCAATCCAACAATAAAAAGTCGATTTTCTTGTAGCTTGATATCAGGGCTATCTCCGATTAACGGGTTATCCATTATTTACGACAGACCATGTATAGATAGATACAAATGATACATAAATTACTTATTTACCAGACGTTTGCTTACTTTCAGATGAACTACCACCAGATGCTGTGGCGACTGCTACAGAGTAGTATCTAATTTGGACAAGTTATTTGACGCGATGAATGGAAACATGCCAGATAGAAAAAGAGGAAAACCGTTTCTGACTAATATGTCTTCAACTTCTTTTTATTTAAACAAATGAAATACTTTTTTTAACGAATTAAAGTTTTTAGGGGCTAGGAGTAAACCCCCATCAAAAGATGGCTGGCTGAGAACTATAAATGCCATTGAGAAAATATTTTATAATTTAAAAAAATATAATGTAGATAATTGAAAACTGCTTTGGATGCATTAGGAGCAATTGTGGGTGCAACACAAACCCCACTTGTGTACAATTTGTTGCAGCATTGAAAACCAGTATAATGACGAATCTCATCAATAATAATAAAAACAGGAACTGCCTTGATGGTAATAACAATTTACTTAATAATTTTAAGATATTTCTTCGTAAGGGTTGTGAAATAACAACCAGTACGGGATATCAGACAGTAACAAGCTCTTCTGCATCTTATCCCGTTGAGATTGCAACCAAAGATGTAGGTAGAAGAGTATGAAATGCTACAGTGTTCTGGAGAAATGCAAGCATGCGCATACGTTTGCGGCTGTATAGTAAAAAGTGTGCCATTAAATTGCAAACAGTGCCAAATGCTCATGCTTGCAGATCCAAACACTGAGTTATGTCATCTATTTACGTCTTTTAAGGAATATGATGATGTTAACAGCAGGTTAAAATACGTTCAGCCCGGTTTATGCAAACTAGTTGAAAACGCTGCAACATTAATTAATAATTATTTAGAAGGATATTCTCACATAGATAAAATTAAATTCAGTTTGGTACAATGTAGTGAAATTTTAGATAGAGATTGGTTGAAAGGTTGTGAAGAACACGCTGAAATAAATTTTAATTATATTATTACTAGTACAATTACCATATTAGTTAAAAGGTTTCTTAGGGTAAAAAATCAAGGATTTGTTGAAGAAGCGTCCAACAAATCTTTAGCGCGGAAAATAAAGACATTAAAAAACATTGAATATATTGTCTTTCTTAAATACATCTAAATTTTCAGGTTGCGAGTGCTTTTTTTGGGGCTGGTTTGGAGATGATTAGCAACAATGTGACTTGGATGATGACGAATTTTAAGAATCATGTTTTGTATGATTTTCTATAATCTAGGTCTGTATTTTATGTTTATTTTCTGCTTACGTATTAAGTTTGTCCAATGTAAGCAGTACATTCCATTACCATTTTTTTTGTTTAGTCGGGAAAGATTTTATCCAACCGCACACTCCATAGTTCGGGGCAACGAACAGGATAGTGTGAGGCCCTTACCAGTCTAACTAAATAAACCAGTCGTGTGCCGTCTCTCCACCTTTATTGGCGGGCCATTATTGTTACATTGCTTCAGTGGTAGTACATTCCATTACCTGGGTGTTCAGAGAAAGGACTCTGAAAGTACTGCGTGTAAAAGAAAACTCGAATATATGTTTTTGCCAATCCATCTGGCATCATCTATAAGTGGTGTAGCAGGCTAATCATCGTAATATAAATCATTTACTATAACTAACTCCACTATTTTAGGAATTTTATGAAATTTTACCCATGTTCTTACCTCAACCTTAAGGGAATATAAATGGTATGTCCATTACAATTTACATGTAACTTGTTTACTTTCAGCAGAACTACCACCAGACGCTGTGAGAATTGCTACAATAGTGTTGGATCATTACATTATAGAATCGTGGCAGTCTTCATTTCATACACTTCGCAAATAAAATGCGAGAGAGTTGCGTTAGTACAGCCACATTTTATAGAAATCGGCAAACTACGTAGGAAACTAGTGTCTAGCAATGTCGCTTTCGCCAGGCCCTGACTCCAAGAGGTAATGGCTTGACGTCGTGGTAGATAAAATGCATGTCAATGGTCTCACACTAAGGATGCCGAAGGCAAAGAGAAGTAGTAAAAGTAAGAAAGCGGACTACAACCGGGATTAATGCTAAGATGATGATGATTGGGATATTATAGAATAGATAATTTTTTGATGCAGTGTAAAACAATAAAATAAAATAAAGATTACATCACGTATAAAAACTTGTTTTATTTCCTTGCAATTTTGTTTTACTAGTCTCCTTGTAAGCCATAGAAATATAGAATTTTCGTTTGTTGTTTTAGCATAAACTAATTAATAGTTTATGTTAAAACAGCAAACGAGAATTCTATATTTCTAAGGCTTAAAAAAAGTATCTTTAATGACCATTTAAATTTACCGCGCTAAGAAATAGTTCCTGGCGACGGAACTAGACGCGCTGTGTTGGCAAATATAAAGTATGGAGTGGGCGTTCTTCTCTTGAGTAATATTGTTCTGTGCTCATAACGCTCAAAATATTTAATAAGACTTCTGAATCCATATGCCGATCAAAGAGCATATAACACTACGTTTAATGCCGATCACGGTCGTGGTAGCTGGTTTGTAGTGTGGATTGTGTACCAAACCCCTACCACCCCTAGTGATCGTGGCGAAAACGTCATTGATATGATTAATTACCTATTATAATAACCTATGTCATTTTCGCTTATGTCAAGCTCAACGCTGACCCATTTATTTTGAGGATGATATTTTTTTTTATTTGGCGCTATTTTTGAATTTCAAAGGCAACAGGTTAAAATTACTTTAGGTATACAATACGGAAATTGATATTGGTAACTTTGCTTTTATAGATATTGCTCAACGTGTGCCGACAGATATAAGGCCCTTACTGTGTAAAGTATTATAGAAAGTATTTTCTGCGTCATTAATATAGTACGAATCAAGAATGGCGGCTTATATCTAATAAATAAAATTCTTATGTCAACAGTTTTAGTGTTTATACTCCTCCGAAACGGCTTGACCGATTTTGATGAAATTTTATATGTATATTCAGTAGGTCCCCGTCTCTTCCTATGGGAGTCGTAAAAGCCGACTAAGCGATTACCGGGGGATCGGGCAGCAGCGTTCCCCTGTGTACTAAAAACATCCACTGCAATCGCCAACCCGCCTGCCAAGCGTGGCGATTATGGTAAAACCCCCATTTTTGGGGAGGCCTATGTCCAGCAGTGGACGATGGAAGGCTGATGGATGGATGGATGGATTCAGTAGGTATGAGAATAGGTTTTTAAATAATTTTTATACCCCTAAGTGTTAAGAGTAGCTCAACTCAAAAATTTTTATTTGATTTTTTAGGAAAACTTTTATTTTGTTATGATTTAGCATTAAATACACACAACTTTAAATTTTCACCCTTTTACTGCCAATGTAAAAAATAATTTATATGGCAAAACAACGTTTGCTGGGTCAGCTAGTCTTAGAATAAATATGTTAACAGTTTGGACCCTCAACAAAATATGTTTGCAAGTTCAGTGATATTTTTTATTATAGATTATAGACCTTTATTGGTTGAAAACAAATAATAAGCAAAATTACTTTGAAATAAAATAAATAATGCCCAAGCGCTAATCAAACTTACAAACCATGGGTTCCATATTTTCTCGAACATAAAATCTAATTTTGAGTTCTTAATGTAAATAGAATAAGTCCGTATTTATTAGGTATAAATAAGTATGGCAGTAAATAAGTATAATAGCATTCCCGAGTCGCTGCTCGCTCGTAGTGGACGCGTGCAACGTGTATTCTCGTAATTATCTTACGTCTCTGTCGTTTACTAGTGCGCGCGCGCTGTCGACATCTCGGTCGTGTCGAGTTGCCGCGATGTTTATACCTGCGGCCGGCCGATCTGATCATTAGTTGGATTAAAGTTTGCTCAACAAAACGGGATGGATACTATTAATATTAACTTGGATAATGGATATACTATTACGGTCAAAGATGATAATGCGGTAAGTGACCACGAGATTTTGGAAATCGATATGGAAGACCATCAAGAAGAGGATTTAAATTATAATCAGGAAATAGAGAAGAGAAGGATTAACAAAGAGGGAAGAAAAAGAGAGAGAGATGAGGAAGAAGGCGAATGGAAGTTGGTCTCGAGGAAAGAAAAAAATATAAGGCCGGAAAAAATTGAAATATATATCTCGAGTAAAGAAATATTACCGAAACAATTTTCCTTGGCTAAATTATTAACTTCGTGTGGTATTGTGAACATAGACAGTGTAAAATATATTAATCCCTATAAGGTACGTTTGGATGTGACAGAGGAAATAAACGCTAAAAAAATCGAGGGCTGTGAGGTGTTCAGAGAAAAAGGGTGGAGGGTTCAAAGAGCTATGGAAAGAAACCTGTCTTATGGAGTTATTAAGGATGTCGCTCTCGATATATCAGATGAGGACATTTTAAAAAATATTTCATGCCCATCATCGGCAGAAATTATATCCGTATTTCGGCTCAAACGGCGTGGCAGTGAGGGTGAAGGCTGGATACCAAGTGAAGTGGTACGGCTATGCTTTAAAGGTACGTACATCCCGCCCTATGTGAACGTAGACAGCATACGTATCAAGGTTACACCTTATGTATTTCCAGTATATCAGTGCGCTAAATGTTGGCGATTTGGCCATATGACAAAACAATGTCCTTCCAAAAATATAATATGCCCGAAGTGTGGAGCTCCACATAAAACTGCGAGACAAAGACATACAAGTGTGTGAATTGTGGCGGTAACCACATGGCAGTGTTGAAATCGTCTTGCCCTATTTTTCTTCGAGAGAAACGATTAAGGGAGATCATGGCCGAATACAACTGTACCTACAGAAAAGCACTCACCGTATACGTACCACTTTCTTCACAAGCCCCTAAAGAAGACATCCCTGAAATTATATCTTGTCAGCCGATTATTGCTAGCACAAGCTCTCAACAGTGCTCTAATGTAGACTCGGAGGACACACCAACATTTGCCCAAATACTCAAAAGTGCAGTGAATTTTCTGAAAGAAGACAATAAAAAATCGTCAATCAAATCTGCAAGAAAGTCCTTCCCCCATAAGCGCGATCAGAACACTCCACGTATGTACCCCACGAATCCAGTGCTACTGGAGAATAACAGTGAATTTATAGAACCTCCAGCTAACAAACTAAAAAAAGCAGTGCACTTCGACGAGCTTTTGAATAGACTCAGAGAAATTATTTTTCTAAGGGGAGCAGGTGTAGAATCTAAATTGAACGGAGTAATTAAGTGTTGCCTGGAGTGGCTTATTCTTGTTATTGTTGATTATATCTCAGACTGGCCCCTACTGAAGATCATTGTAGATTATTTCTGTAATACTAGCTAATGCTCAAAATAATAAGTTAAACATAGTACAATGGAATGCCTAAAGTATCAAACTAAAAAAGCAATCATTTGAACAATTATTGAAACATGGTTAGAGACAGGTAGTCAATTTACAATTAACAGCTACAATATTTTCTGTTCGGATAGAAGTGATTCATATGGAGAGGTTGCCATAATCACACATACTTCATTAAGGGTCCAACGTGTTGTCTTACACCTTCACAACTCCGGGATCGAGACTTTATGTGTGAGAGTGTTAAACTGCCTGCAAATTAATTATGTAATTTCAGTGTACTGTCCCTCTACTAAACAAAGAACCCAAAACGATTAGGATGAGTTGTTTTCAAAATTTACTACAAAAACCATTATTTTAGGTGACTTTAACGCTCACCATTCACCTTGGTCTTATAAAACAGATCTAAGAGGTACGCAGATCTTCGATTCCCTCCTGTATAATAATATTGTCTCACTGAATGATGGAAAGGTAACCCGAATGAGATTAGTTAATAATATCGTACAGCAATCTTCACTAGATATTTCGTTATGTACATCAGATATAGCACTGGGTTTTAATTGGAATGTATTAAATGAATCACTTGGAAGTGACCACTTACTTATATATCATTGTTCCATGCTAGAATTGTGACCACTACTAAGCGAAACTTCAAGTTGGCAGACTGGATTTCCTATAAGAAATGTCTCAATGATCTCTTTCAAACCTTCCAACCATCAGAAAACATAGAAGAATCTTATGATTTATTTATCGATTATATAGATATTGCAGCGCATCTGAATATTCCGCTCATCAAAATCAACCAAGACTCATGCACCAAATTTTCTCCTAAGTCCTGGTGGACTCCTGACTTATCAAAAATGGTAGCTGAAAGGAGACTAGCTCTTTCCAAATTTAGGCGCAACCCCACTCCCCGAAATTTCAATATTTTAAAGTCTAAAATAGCCGATGCGCAACGCGGGATACGTCGCGCACGGATTGCGGACTGGCAGAAATTTTGTTCTTCGTTTAAAGAATCAATCTCAGCCGCGGAATGATGGCATAAAATGAGCTGGCTAAAGGGCATTAAAAGGCCACGATTCAGTATCGTTCAGAATACCGCCGACTGTCTCCTTCGTTCCTTAGCTCCAGACTATGCGGTTCCAAACCAACCAAATTTCTCGTCTGATTATCCAAATCTAGAAGTCGTAGTCTCCATGCAGGAGCTAAATAAATGTATCAAACATAAGAATACATCTCCTGGATGCGATGGCATAACATATAGGATGATGCAACAACTCCCTGATAACGGTAGGCGAATATTATTAGCTTTATATAATAAAATCCTTACTTCCGGGTATATCCCATATCAGTGGCGTGAAGTACATATTGTGCCGATTCCAAAACCAGGTAGAGCTCAATGACTCATCAGACCTAAGACCTATCTCCATGATGTCCTGTTTATGTAAGATATTCCATGCGATAATAAACATGCAACTAGAGTGGTATCTAGAGAAGCAGAATAAATTTTCTAAAAATATCGTTGGGTTTAGGAAAGGACGATCAGGACTTAATAGCCTCGTTCATTTAGTCACACGCATCCAGATCGGGTTCTCTGAAGGGCTTTCAACAGCAGGGTGCTTTCTAGACATCAACAACGCCTATAACAACGTTGATATTGTCTCGCTAGCCAAGATCTGATCAACTCAATAGTGGGTCAAATCTGTGCACTTATCTGTGGAATTTTCCTAAAGAAAGACACCTCAATATATCTACCGGAGAAGGATATAGATGCCGATCAACTAATAAGGGTTTGGCCCAAGGTGACCCGCTCTCACCTTTGTTATTCAACATAGCAAACTTATAATATTTGTAAGAGGCTAGAGGATAATACTTTCATTTCACAATATGCAGATGTTTTTGTGATTTACTGCACATATCGCGAGTCCGTAACTGGTTTAGAAAATCTACAAAGATAATTTAATACTGTTAATGAGCTGCTTTTAGGTCTGGGTTTAGAACTTTCCGCCAGCAAAAGTCAAGTTTGTATTTTTACCCGAAGACGTACCTTTCCCTTTAAAAATTAACGATTCATATCTTAATTTAGTAGACTGTCAAATATTTGGGTGTTTGGTTAGACAAAGCTTACGATGGACCAAACATGTAGGTTATATTCGAGATAAGACACAAAAATACCTGAACATCTTTAAAGTCCTCGCTGTTTCTGGCTCGGGAGTGCATCCGCTACACCTAAGAAAACTATACATTGCGATTATACGTAGTCGAATAGACTACGCTTGCCAGTCATACGATAATTGCTGTGCAACAGTTCTAGGTAAATTTGCCTACAGAATCAAGGCATGCGTTTGATTGGCGGGTATATTAAAAGCACCCCTATACATGTCATGGAGTCTGAATTATTGCTTCCACCCCTTAATATCCGTAGACTTTATCTGACCTACAAGTATTGGTTAAAACGTTAAAACTCAAATTTTTCAAACAAAATGATTTAATCGACGAGTTAGATAGGTTGTCTTTAATGACTTCACAGGCTAATTTCTGGACTCATAAAAAAAAGCCTTTACTAGTTATCGTTCATAATGAACTAAAGTCTCAACAGGCTGATTCTAATATAAATATGTTTTCTCTAGACATATGGGTAGGCTATGTGGACATAATAAATAATATTAAAATAGATATGGATCCAATAAATAAACCCAAACTACGATCCAAATATACTTAAAGGTATTTGCGAACAGTTTATTGCTATTAAATATAGGGGTTTCTACAAATTATTTACGGATGGATCTAAAACAGCTGCCGGTGTTGGGGCTGCTCTTCTTGATTATCAATCAGGAGATAAAGTTCAATTGTGCTTAGACAATAAAATGTCTATTGTGCATGCCGAGCTAGTAGCCATATTAGAAGCGTTATCTTACGCACAAGATGTGAACGTCAAGAACTTGGTGATATATACAGACTCCCGAAGTGCACTCCAACATCTGCTACGTTCCCCTAAATTACGAGGCATTCCATTGGCTTATTCTATAATAAAATTAATCCTAGAACTTAAAAAACGTAAAAATATTGTCCTACAGTGGTTGCCGTCCCATATTGGCGTAGCTGGCAACGAGGAGGTAGACAACCTTGCATGAGGAGCCAGTTCAGCTGGCATTTCAACAGATTATTGTCCCTATTATTCAGGCATCCTATGCGATATCCGATTAAAATGTCGAGATATGTGGAGCGAATATTTTGATGAACGATCACTAAGTAGAAGCTTTTGGTACAAAATAATACAACCAAAACTACCAAGTTTACATTGGTTTGCAAATACCAATATGAGACGGCATACCATTGATACAGCACTGAGGCTTCGCTCCGGACACTTTCCACTCAATAAGTTCGCGTATATGATGCGTAAAGTCGAATCGCCAAATTGTAATTTGTGTAATTCTATTGAGGATATCCATCATTTAATAGTTGAATGTGTCCGTAGCGAGACAAAGGCAAAAACTCAACTCCAACACTCAAAATACCTGCGAATATCTCACTCTATTATCTACCCCGCTAGCGGACAAGACAAAATTTATTTATAGTATGTTCCATAGTTTTTAAGAATAGACCTTAAGCTTATGTATTCTCCAATGAGGGCAGCGTTATCTTTCTGATAAAGCCCTCTCATTATATTATATAGAATAAAAAAAAGTAAGTATAATAGCAATGAATTTAGAATATCTAGACTGGCCGTGTGGGGCCGGCTTTAGAATTGTCCCACCCCTCTCCACCCATGGGAGTCGTAAGAGCCGACTGAGGAATACCGCGGAGAGTGGGCAGCAGCACTCCCTCGAGTATTAACAACATCCACTGCGATCGCCAACCCGCCTGCCAAGCGTGGCGATAACGGCACTATACCCCCAATTTGTGGAGGCATATGTCCAGCAGTGAACGTCGAAAGGCTGATGGATGGATGGATGGAGACTAGACAGCTCTACAAGTAGATCGAAACTGATTAATTATATTTATTAGTGACTAGCTGACCCGGCAAACTTTGTACCACCATATTTTTTAATTCGTGAATATTTTTTACTAAAATCCTGAAAGACGTTTTACTACACACATCAAAAATATCTAAGCAACATGTACCTACGGTTATCAACTTTCGACCGATTTTTACTATTGTAATATATTTATATTTCTTTTATAAATAGTTATTTTTTAAAGTAGTAGGTAACTAAGCATTATTTGATGCATTAGTAACTAAACCAACAAAATCCTTCATTGTTTATTTAATCACAATATGTGTAACATACGTAGTATAAAATAAAGTTAACAAGAAAATTACTTTTTCATGTTTTACAAAATGATATAGACATTTTTTTTTATTAAGTATGTACTAGCACAACCGTGCCCACTTCGTAAGGCGGTAAACATTTAAAATTATTGTGTAGAAATAATTAAATGATCATAACTTTTTCAATGTGTGCTTGTATAAAATTATGATAGGTATGTGTAAAATAACGGAAATGGACATAAATCATCATCATCATCATCGGGTCCTGGATATCATGTAGGACTAAGGTACTATTCAAGATAACTCAAACTAGCCCTAAATCGATGGCTTGCGACGTTTAATTACCTAGTACCCATGACCACCTTCCAGCTCCATCATCGGACCCTGAATACTATCTAGGGCCAAAGTACTCGTCAAGACGAATCAAACGAGTATAAACTCGATGGGGTTGCGTCGTTTCGTTACAGAGTACTGTCGCCACCTACCAGCTCCATCATCAGACCCTGAATACACCTTCCAGATCCTTCGTCAGAACCTGAATACCGTCTAAAGACAAAGTACTCATCGGGACGAATCAAACTAATCCAAATTCGATAGGGTAGCGTCGTTTCATTATAGTACTTACTGTGGCCACCTTCCAGCTTCATCATCAGACCCTGGATAACACCTAGAGACAAAGTGCTCGTCAAGACTAATCATACGAGTCCAAACTCGATTGGGTTATGTCGTTTTATATTGGAGTTTCTATGGCCACCTTCTAGCTCCATCATCACACACCTTCTAAAAACAAAGTACTCGTCAAGACGAATTAAAAGAGTCCAAACTCGATAGGGTGATGATTATAGACTTCCTACGTCCACCTTCCAGCTCCATCATCAGATTCGTCTAAATTAGGTATATCCAGTAAAAGGGAAGTCTTTTATTTTAAACACTTGAGACGATAATTTACTTATTTTGATAAGAATTCATAATTGTTAATAATATGACTAATAAACATTAAAGTGAACTGTCCACTAGCAATAAAATTTGCGCAAGCGAGTTGCAACGTGTAAACGTTCGCGCAAGTGGACTTCTGCAAGTTTTAGTGACTTGCTGCAAGTCGCACGTGTATAAGGTTATTTTGAACTTCCAGCAAGCACTTGCGTCTTTGTTTGGGTCACACAATAAAGTTGGAAGTTTTTAGAGCAAGTTAATACTATCATCACTTCTGTGCGAGTGATCGTGGGATCGAATTCCACTCAGGACAAATGTTTTTGTGATGAACATAAATATTTGTACTGTGTCTGGGTGTTTATTATGTATAATATGTACTTATGTATTTACAAAAAAAGTAATATGTGTATATATCCGTTATTCTAGTACCCATAGTACAAGCACAGCGAATCAAATTGAGCAAAATATTGAAGGTGCCTTCAGTCATTCGTAGGAAGATCTTCGCTTTGGAATTCTCTTAATAATTTGCTTTGAAGACCGACAATCATCACGTCTCAATATCCAATCTCGTACCCACATTTTACGTTTTTTATTTTTATATTTTAACAACAACACAATAGACGCAGCTCGTATTTTTCTGCAGCTAGGCATCTTGTTTCACCACTCTTGCTCAAGTAAAATGCAATTTGTGTGGAAACGGTTCTGCAAGATCTTGCAGCAAGTTAACTTCTACACACTTCTGCAAGCGACTTGCGTATAGAGAAATTGCAGTCAGTGGAAACAGTTGTCAATTAACTTCTGCAAGAAATTGCGGAAGTTACTTGCCAGTTGACACTTTGCTTAACTATTTAAATTATTTTTTTACTAAGTATTTAAAGCTACTTTTTGGAACGAGTTCCTTATCGCGCGTTGTGAAAGGGGGCTAGACGGAAAAAATTCTTACTAAAAGTTGTCACGACACTTTTTGCTTTTTGTTTGGTTTTTTGTTATATTTTTTTATTAGTTTTTTTGTTATATTTTTTATATAAGTTTATATTATTTTCATTTCTATTTCGCCTGAAACAGTGTGGTGTCGCGGCCATTATTTTTGTTGAGTGTATACAGGTTTTTTGTACGTAATAAATAATAATAATAATGAATCCTGTCAGTGTTTCTTCACAAGTTGCGGATATTGCTGATGAAGTTAGGTAAGTAGTAGAGATTTTATACAGACAATATATATATATATATGTGTGTGTGTGTGTGTGTGTGTGTGTATGTGTGTGTGTGTGGGTGTGTGTATGTATATCTAATCCCCTAGTAACTCGAACTCTTTTAATCTAGTACATTTTAGAAAGGAACTTCTTTCCATCCGGGTGTCCCTTGACACCTCTCAAGTTTTTTGTGATTCAAATATAAAAGTGAGACATATGCTGTCGCTGACTTTTTTGTAGGCATTATTAAGCTCTACAACTTTTCTCTAGAACACAATTATATATCTTTCATCGTTAAGGCGGCGTTCGTTAGAAACGTTTTCGTTCGACCGCTTTTTATCCGAGTTACTTAGTAATTCCGACTACCACGAAAAAGTCTGTTCATTTTTCGGGTTAATATAATAGCTTATGACACTCACAAATAACGTGGCTTACTATTGGTACAAAAAATCAAAATTGGTTCAGTAGATTCAGAGATAACCCCCTACAACCTCACAAACTTTACCAAACTAACTTAACCTCTTTATAATATTAAATATAGATTTGGTAATTCAACACAGTGTGACCGCTTCTGTTGCTTAAAACTTGTCGGCAACGATTTTTCATTGAATCTAAAAGATGTTTATCTGATCCTGCGGCAACCGCTCCCAATGGAATTTTAACAAGTATTACAGTTGTTGGGTTGTCGACACTGCATCCAGGTTCTCTAGAACACGTCTCTTGAGCATGTCCCATGCATGCTCAATGGGATTGAGGTCTGGCGATCGTGCAGGCAACGGATGAATATGTAAACAATCGAAGTTATTAATTAAAAAAATATGGTAGGTAAGTATAAATGCTCAAATCGCTTACAGCAGTTCCACTTGCATTTACGGACGCAACGCTCACAAGCTGAACGGAAAAACTACTGTTTATTTATTTTTTATTGCGTAAGGTGGTAGGCGAGCCACGGTCCACCTGATGGTAAGTGGTAACCGTCGCTCATGGACTATATCGAACTATACAGAGAGTATTGTCAAGCCACTGACCAGCTCACCATTTCATTTTAAAGATATGGAATGAAACAACGGGTATGTCCTGCTACGAACAAAACACACACCTTTATGGCCGGTCACACGGGAGAAGGTGGTACCAACCCGCTCGGGCCCGATAGCAAGTAAGTACTCCCATTTAGTACCCAGCCCTACCACCAGTACTGCAATGGGTGATAATTGTTTACTTCCTATAGTCACCTCGCAAGACACCCGTGGAAAAGAATGGGGTGGTGACACTTGTGTTCTTTGTCCGTCACCACACATTGTTTGTTGTTGGTGCCCTCATAGTACCAAAAAAGCTATTATAATAAGTACTGTTTTCAGAAAAATCCAATGAGGACCATTCCGTTACTAGATGAAGGAGACTATTGGCTGGCAGACAGGTATCTCTTACTTAAATTCTTATTGCATTTCTTATTGTTTCTTTAAGAGTCCACATCCTCCCCAAGGGCCGCTCTAGCTTATCCGTATGCATGTCATCATAATAGTTATACTCATAGAAATAGTATAACGTAGTTATACTGCACTAAATTTTCGACAAGGTTAAAAAATATATTTGTGTCAATCCTTGTCACATTAACCCAACAATAAATCACTATTATTTATCGTTGATTAAATGTGATGATCAAAAAGTACCCTCCTGGTAACCAATGTGCTAAATTCGTTTCTTATTCGTTGCCGAGGGGTCCTGCGGGTGCCCCGTTGAAAGGCGAAACACAAGTGGAATTTGTGTACGAAATTTTCCGGTATAGCGGGTAGTGCGGGCCCCACACTACCCTGTTCGTTGCCCCGAACGACGGGGTGTGCGGTTAGGTACATTTTTTCCCGCCTAAACAAAAAAAAAGTTTTCTTCACAGAGTACTTTTTATTATAGGAAAGTTTTCTTATAATAAATATATAACTCAGTTTTTAGTTCACCCTTTTAATCAGCCACGGAGAACTAAATGATGATTGAAGATATCAATGGGTAGGTAACTAAATGAAATGATTTATACAAATTGTAAAATGTGGACCTTGACAAGAGTTGAGGATTTCTAGGCAATAAATCTCGTGAAGGTTTGAAATAAGACATGGTATAGATTTATGAGACTAATAAAAAAACTCAGTTATATGTGGTCAGAGTAGTACTGAACGTTTAATATGTTGCAGAAGTCGACAATATGGTGAGGCTCTTAATAAAATCTGGCACAAATGTAGGTACTGGCGACGAAAGGGACAAATCCACCGCACCCGCAGTCAAATTTACCTTTCCGCTGTAGTCTTATGTTTTCGCCGACAGTAGATAGGGTCCGTAGAATGTAACTCACTAAATCGTATCGACATCTAATCGTCTCACTTGTGATTGGTAGAGAAACCGACGCGTGTTGTCGCAATAATCCCTTGGCCAATCACGGTGATCTCTCAACCAATCACAATGACACGATGTCATGTCGATAAGATCGAGTGAGATACATTCTAACCCCCCAGAGTAGACTTATTTCAACATTGTTTTGTTTTCGACCTCTATCCGCTATTCAGCTTGGTGAGCTTGGTAATCCAAAGTATAAGTTTACCGTAAAACTAGGAGTCAATAAAACAGAAATTAATAAATTAAGATAATTAGGTGCATATTTTTTTTACAGCCATGCAATAATTATATATCTACTGGAAAGATACGGCAAGTCTGAACACGCATATTTATATCCCTCTGATCCTAAGAATCGCGGCACAATCCATCAGCGGCTCTTCTTTGACTGTGGCATTCTATTTCCAAGACTGCGATCTGTTATGGTAATTTTATCACATTTATAGCGGTAAGATTTGTCACGAAATGAAATGTACGTAACCTTAAATACCTATTCAATGGATCCACGGGCAAAGCTGAGCGCAGATGGCCACTCAAATTGTAGTTGCTTTGTTTGTCTGAGAATAGTTTGCTATTTTTTTTTGCGCTTAATCTGGTTGATCAGAGTTGTTAAAATGTAGTGCCAGGAAGATTAAAGAATTGAAAGAAGCTATGCTGCGTACCCATAATTTTTTTGTGATCATTCTCACTTCTTTTATTGTTGGATCTCTGGGAAATAAATGTACCGATGTACATGATATTTTGGTACTGCACACCGAGGCAATTACGAAACGATTAAAATTTACTTTAGTTTTCAATGGCGATGTCGATGTTAATACGCCATCTGCCGTGAAATATTGGCAGTAAACATCCCCATTGGACAGCAAACACCTATTTATGCCACATCATCACTTTCATCGTCCACTGCTGAATATATATTCCAAAGACAGCGCTACAACTAACGGTCCTATGCCGCCTGTATCCAATAGGTGCTTGTGCATTTGACCAGGTCATGGGTCCACTTGGTGGAACACCGTCCAACGCTGCGTTGGGCAGTAAATTATCTGAAAACGTGAAATAACCCATTCTACACCCACCCTACTCTTCTCCCTAGTAGAGCTTCGAGAAAAAACACCGGCTAATTATGATCTTGGAATTGCTAACGTTGGCGCTCAGTTAGGCTGCTGTTGTTAGCAATAAAAACAAAGTAATAGATTTAGGCCGCCTTTTCCCTCTTAAATCTGTAACGTTGTGAAGAGATATTTTATTTTGTAGTCAGTAGCACCAAAAGAAAACCTTATATTAAAAAAGTAATTCATATTTCTAGGCTCCTACATACAGCGGAAAACTGGCAGAAATGACTAAAAGCATGATTGCCAACATAAATGATGGTTACTCAAAACTTGAGGATTATTTATCGGAAAGTAGATACATAGCTGACAATGTAGTCACTATTGCAGATATAAGTATTATATCTACTATAGGATCTTTAAATGGACTGGTGCCCATTGATGAAAACAGGTTTGTATTATAATCTGCACTACATAAAATAACTGTTGACACGTGATGGTGAAACACACTATTTCAAAACAATACAGGTTATTAGTGGTAGTCTTGCTTGTACTAGCATGAATGGGTCAGCTCGATCGGGGAAGTAACCTCTCACAGAAGAGCAGCATGAAATTGTAGTAACTCTACCCTGAATGAGAGTGCCAGAGGACCGTACCCTTTAACCTCCATCCTTTTGCGACGCGCGAGTGATGCCCCTCTCTATCCGCGTAGTATTAAAAACATTCAGGACGTAATCCAGGTTTTTCAAACAGCCTGCCGATTTTTAAACATTCCATTCCTATTCAATGTAAATTATTCAAAATTTACACTACTTTCTCATACATGTAATTTATATTCTTTCAGATTCCCTAAATTAAAGCACTGGTTTGACGAAATGAATGAGACTGATTATTGCAAAAATATTAACGTCCCCGGCAGTGAGTTACATGTTGCTGGATTAAAAGCTCTTATGGAAAACAACAAATATAACCAGCAGTCTAAATTATGATCACTTATCAATTGTTCTATTACTGTTAAAGATACTTAATGAGACTAATTATTAAGTGAGGAGATACTTAGTAAATTCGTGTATAAAAGGCACTACTGGAACAAGTGGCACATTAGAAAATAAAATAATAAGTCTTTTGATTCAATACTATCTTATTATAAAACTAGCTGTTAGCTGTGCAAAAAGGTTATCTTCTTTTTGCTGACATCCGATTTAAAGGCATGCAAATCCTATTTACCCATTATGTAATTTCAGAGCAGTCACTTTAAAAATCTCTAGGTAGGAGGTAGTACACCTCACTCTTATCATACTCTCTCCATTTATGGTACATAACCTTCACTGATCACCGGGTACTAATACTAGCTATGATTAGTCAACGGCCCGCCCAGCTTTTGTAAGAGGCCGGCCTATTTTTGTATTAATGGCTCCATTAGCTATATTAGTTTCATGTTCACATACTGCCAAACAGATATTCCTCTTCGTTTTAAACAGTTGTTATGCATCGGGTTTCGGTTGTGGGTGAATAGAGCCTATCTCAGTTACTCAACATATTTTTAATAGAAGCCTTATAGAATATTTTAATTGTGGTGCAGCGGGCCGGAGTATTTTATTTAAATGTTAAGAAAATCTTGTATTAACACTTTACTTATACCAAGTGGGTCACTTATAAAGACTGGATAGGTCGCAAGTTGTGTATAGCTGTAGTGTTGTAACTATTATAATGAAAGCTGTGTCTGTACATTTGAGATATCTGAGAAATATAACTGTTTAGCCTATAAAGGTCGTAGTAGTCTGAACACAATTATTTTTTTTTAGATTTTTGGTAATCTTTTCGTTCTCGCATCACGCAAAAGCTAATGAACAACTTTTGATGCAAATTTTTTATTTTATAGCTTTCGAATGGACTTAAAAACTGGTATACATTTTATCCCACTACTATATCGGGAACCTGAGATATAACCTAAAAACTAGCTTTTGGCTGCAGCGGAGCCGCGGACAAAGGCTAGTACTTACTACAAGTACAATCAACAATAGCTTATTGATAAGATGGTTAGAAAATTATTTTTGTGTTCGAATTGACACAGTTACTTCCAAAGAGATTTATCTAGCTTCACAATATTTAAAAATCATACTCCACTAAAAACTAGCTCAGATAAGCAGTTGTTCAAGTGAACCAAATTCAGATAATCAATATTCTATCTCGTGTTTTTTTTGGTGCCTCTGAATGTCTGATTGCCTATCACCACAATCTAATCAAACTTGTTATGCTGTTGACACTGGCCATCAATTGCAGAAGCTGAAAGTATCGGCAGTTCGCCACAAGAAAACAAAAACTTGACAATTACTTTTAAATAATTAATATTTATTTTAATTTCTACGATGAATAAGGAAAGATCAGGTATATTAAACAGAATACACATAAAAATCACAGGTTTTTTTTTATTTCAATAACTAAATAGAAATGCAAAGAATTTTTCAACTTTACACTCTCAGTAACGTTTAGGGATACTGTATGGATAACTTTTTGAGAAAATTAATGATTACAAAAAACGTTACAAAGTTAAACATTTCCTATAAGTCTTGTAAAGTCTCTCGTGAACGCCCGACACTTCTTATTAAGAACATTAATAGCACTTAACGATAAAAGTACATATAATATACACGAATTAACGACCACATATGTCCTCAGTCATACTTAACACATACATAATTGCGTCGCGTAAACAAACAATCATCGAATGGAATCATAATGTATCACGCAAACTTAAAATCACTTTGAATTAGAGTGAGGTGTTTGTTTGGGCGTTACTGTCCTATTTTGCAAGTTTAGTCTTAAATGTAATGGCAGATGTCGACCCACTTAGCCATCCTCTTTCGGGGGTGTGAACCATCCTGAAAATAATAAACATGTGTATGTACAATTCCAAAAATGTTAATTATAATGACATTTTAGTTTCTCGCTGTCCTTGGGGGTTAGACGGAATTTCATATCTCACAATCGACTCGCTTGTGATTGGTAGAGAAATCACGCGTGATGTCGCAATAATCCGTTGGCCATTCACGGTGATCTCTCAACCATTCACAGTGATCACGATACAATGTCGATTGTGAGATGCGATGCCGTCTAACCCCCATTATTAGAGATTTTAGAATATCCCAATACCAGTTTTGCAAGTGCTTTAATCTATAATAATAAGATAAACCTGAAGAGGTTTTCGTTCAAAAACTAATCTCTGGAATTAGCAGTGGGATTTGAATAGACTGGCACCATTATAAAACAGACGTAATAACGTCTAAGCTAAAATTACCATTTTTCTCGTGTATTTGCACGAGGCACTTGAAGCTCTGTTGTGCGCGCGCCAGGCTGTACTGGGACTGTGTCACGACCTTGGTGGCACCGAACTGTATGCGGGCCTTCCCCTTAACCAGCGTCGCCGCGATCTGCATGATCACCGCCTCCACGGTGTACGCGGACGACCAGCCCTGCTTGGTGAGCAGCTCCATGCATATCGCACCACCCACGAGGACGTAACCTCCTGTTCAATTCTCTTCATTATTATAATAATATAGGTAGTCTAAAAATGGAGCTTTAAATTAACATTTAATAAAAGCTAAAAATATTGGAACATTATAATATTTTTTAAGTCTATAGTATAAGTATTATATTTTATTATTTCTTGTGAGATGTTTGTGATTCAAGTTTATACCTTGTAGACAGAATTTTTGCAAAAAAATCTGGACGGATTCAAGTAGCGCTTCACTATTTGCCTAATGCCACTTATTTTCACAAATATTACTCAAAACAGTATAATATTACGCAAGAATTACGAACAGATTAAACTTAGATAAAACAAGTTGACTGCACAGATAGATAGTAGTGGTTTAGATACTGGGTTTCCGCCGGAATATTGTGGGTTCGATTCCGACACAAATGGTTGTTCCGAGTCTGGGTGTATTTTGTGTCTGTGAAATTGTATTTTTGTAAAGTCCCCCGCCATATAAGGATTATTCCTTACAGACTCAAAATAATAATTATTGGGTAACACAAATAATTATCCTGTATGGGAATCGAACCCACAAGATTTAGCACCGGGAATTGGTATTAGTAACCATTCCGCTGTTTGTGTATTGCCCACGACCGCATTAAACAATTTTTTTAAAATCGGAATAGATAAATAACGCTGTTTCGCGCGGCCCAAGGAAGTAATACTATGTATATACATAGTACATACCAACATAATTCTATGAATTCCAATTTATTTAAAATGGAATTGAAATTGAATGACTAATGCTCATTTCCCCCAACAATCCCTAAATTTCTGGTAATACTATCAGTTTATGACATAAAAGTGACATGTGATACTAATCGACATATTTGTCAAAAAAACACTGAAAATTCAGGGATTGTTTGAAAATGGAAAACTAATAATAACAAAATAACTACAGGAATCAAATGTATATGTAACTCACCTGATATAATAGGGTAAACAACTCTGACAAAGGGTGGTTCAAAGGGGTAAGTTTCTTTAAATATAATATTTAGTAATATTGAGTCCTTGCCCTCCTTTTCTTTTAATAGAAGCAGATCATTGTGCAGTGGGCTGTCAGGATCTACCGAGCGCAGCCTGATGTTCCATTCATAGAGGGAGTCATTTACTAACTCTGGAATAGACATATCCTATGGTTAATATTAGGTGATGGAGTCAAATTAAAGTTTGAATATAATTTCGATGGTAATCACCACACTTGTGGAAAAATAGAGAAATAAACTTTCAATCATTTTAAATATAAGGATTACCTTATATGTACTTATTTTTTAATCTTCATAAACTTGTCTCCTACAAGTGAGATATAGGCTTGCTGTTAAACTTAACTTCCCACAAATATTTAGTAGTAACTTTCTACAAACTAAAACACCATCAAAGAGTTATTCATGCAAAAGTGCAAATAAAATTGTTTGCTGACATTTTATGTATTATGTCAAATTTATAATAATATCCTAATGCTCAAAAGTAAAAGAACTATTGGAGAAACCTTCTTAACAACCCTTACACAAACTGATGGAATATTTAAAGGAAATCTACATAAGTAGTACAGGACTGTAGGCAGTGTGTATAGATAAAATTATATTTTTTGCGAACTCAGTGGACTAGCGGTAGTGAATAAGACTGCAGATCATGAGGTGTCGAGTTCGCTTCCCGGGTCAGGCCAACAAAAAGTTATTGTGTATTTCTATTAAGAAATTCTAAATAGCAGCTCAGAGTTAGAAGAAGCACGTAAAGCTTTAAAAATTGATCCTTTGCCTGATCTCTGAAATGAAATACCGTCAGATTAAGACAGTCGGGGAACAGAGTGCATTTGTGTTTGCATACACAGTCATGCTACATGCTATCTTCTACGCAGCTAGTGTCCGTTGTTGACAGAGGCGGACATGCCCGAAGTCGGTCTAAAGATCATTATTTATTTGGGAATATTGACAAAATAAAAGGTTTCTAGAAAAAATCAAAAATGCTATAAAACTTTTTCTAAGTGGGGTAGACAGAGATTAAAGGTTTTTCACTCGCAACAATTGGCATATATGTATTAAAATTATATACCTTTCCGTATAATAAGCACTAAACATACACAGAATACAAACATGTTGAAAAAAACTTACCAATAGAATACATGTTACTCTTAAATGAGTTTGAGCGATATATATCCCGCAACTCCTTCATGAGTCTATCTGTGGCCTGCAGGCTCCCTGACACGCTGCCAGATAAATAATCCTGCCGTTGGTTTTGTCGAAGCCGCTCCAATGTGGCTAGGTGCTCTGTTTCCATATCATCCTGCAAAAAGATGTTGTAGATTATTATTTCTTTGCAAAAATAGCTATCCCAAAGAAAATATCAATATATCAGCGATAAAATGTACTTTGCTGCGCTCCAAACTATATTGTGTACAAAATTTCAGGATGATTGGTTTAGTAGTTACAGCTTGAAAGGTTAACAAACAAACTCACTTTTGTATTTATAATATTAGTAAGAATTACAGCATAAACAAAACTTAATTCATTATATATCACTTTTGATATAAAATACATATAAACTGTCTCTAATTGCATTCCAAAAAAATTGGTAATAGAATGCGAGATAATAGTGGCAATTTACTGTAACATTGAAAAAAAATTAATGGTTTTTGTGGGATAGCTATTTTTACATAGATATTTTTTTTAAAGACATCACCCTGCACTTATTAATAATGCGTGTATAGCGGGAAACTTTACAAACATACAATTCCACGGACACAAGTACACTCAGACTCAGAACAACCATTTCTGGATCACACAAAGAACCTGTGTGAGAATCGAACCCACAACACTTGGGCATGAGGCTGGTATCTAAACCACTCCGCCATGAGTGCAGTCCAACATTTAGTCCAAAATATGAATAAAATGGTATTACCGAGGTGTCTCAGCAGATGGCACTTTATAAATTACAAAACAGATACAACACAAGGATATTTTATTGCCAACAGTGGTAGACGAGTAACCGCCGCGCATGGACTTTGGCAACACCAAGGGTACAGCCAAGCGCCTACTGTGAGTAAAGTGTACTTCTCAAACTTTGTTTAAAGGACATGTCTTAGCGTTGAGGAAGCACTACGCAGCTACACGTGCGTGATAGAAAAGAGAGTTGGAAACGAACAGTCTTTCTGTTTCCAGTTGGTGTGGATGAACCCTACTACGACGTCTCATGGTTCGCTGGTAAAAAGGGAATGTTGGTACCACCTCAAACAGTTCCTCAGAGCACTCCCCATTGAAAAGTCGATAGAGCACACAAAGAGACCCAGTCTCTCCGCCACCCCAGCGACTCCAGTCTATCCGTGAGATTGGGATCATCAACAATTCGAACAGTAGAGATAAAAATATTGCAAGTATTGCTAAAGCTTCCGTTTAGTAGACGTTTAAATACATAAATACTAGCTGCAATAAATGAATATTATGTAGATACCTTATTGCTGCGTCCAGCATCATCTTCTAGTGGCAAGTCATCTTCCCCCTCTGAGTCATCTTCCTCTGCTACCATTTCTTCGTCTTCTTCGGTGCCTGATTCCGCACCGTTTGACGTCACGCTTGGAACCCTAAAAATTTATTAAACATTTCAAACTAACTCGAGAATCAGCGACATTGCTGAAATTAGAATTATATATTTTTTAAATACTAGATTATTCCCGCACCTTAGCCTGCATTCGGTTCATCAAAATTGGTCAGCATAATATAAATATTTCTTTCTCTATAGCACGTAAATTATATCTATGCAGAAATAAATAATAATGCAGTGATATCCTAGCGTTAACACCAAGGACTGCAGAGGTTCAATCCCCAGTCCGAGATCCAGACCTCATGACACACACCAATGACTTTTCGAAATTATGTGTATTCGTTAAAATCACTTCTTGGTTATAGAAAACATCGTCAGGAAACCTGGGTAAAAATTAATTTCTTAAAAGAAAGAATTATTATAAAAGCCAAATCGGAATAAAAAAATACAATTCGGAATTTTTTGTACAATGTAGTGGCCCAACGTGGTCTATGAATTACTCGTACCTAGTAAGATGATCTTGCAAAGCTAGCGAGATTTACTCGACATTTATGTCTAAAAATGAAAATGAAGAAAAAAAGGAGTATGTGGATGCTCAAAGAAGCATAGGAAAGTGAAAGGTGATGCATGGTGGGATACGGAAGTAGCAGCTTCCGTAGACCAAAAGAAGAAAGCGTGGCTGGACTATGTATCTTCTTTGAACCTGAGTGCAAGTATGAAAGAAGAACAGAAGAAAGAAATATACCGGCAACGTAAGAATGACACCAAAGCCTTAGCGAAAGAGAAGCGTGATAGAGCAAATATGATTGCAGAAGAAAGGCTGACCAAAAACTTCGAGAGCAACATCAAACTTTTCTGGAGGGAGGTGAAGAAATCTCGGAGTGGTTGGTCAGCTTTCAGAATGAATAAAATAATGTCTAAAGGTGGAGACATTCTTAAGCAAACACAAGATGTGTTAAGCCGATGGAGTGAATATTTTGGAGATATGTATACGGATGTTCAGGGTGATGCTGGTGCCACATGTGGTCTAACAGATCAGCATTCGGTACCGGCATCCTCTGATGACATTAGTATGGATGAAGTTGAATGGGCGATTAGAAGTTTGAAAAATGGTAAGGCAGCGGGTATTGATATGGTGTCTGCTGAGATGATCAAGCTTGGAGGCTCATGTGTCTGGGAATCCTTCCTGATGCTTCTCAATTTATGTTGGAGCTCAGGAATGGTTCCCAAGGACTGGAGAAGCGCAGTCATCATGCCCTTGTTTAAAAACAAGGGTTCACGTTATGACTGTGCAAGCTACAGAGCCATAAGCTTGACCAGTTTAGCAGCCAAAGTGTATGGTAAGATTATTGAAAGGAGAATGAGGATGGTGTCTGATGAATTTTTGTGTGAGGCACAAGGAGGTTTCAGGTGTGGACGAGGATGCATGGATCAAATGTTTTCTCTGCGCAACATTGTGGAGAAGCATCTGGCTGTAGGACAGAGGGTTTTCTGCAGTTTTGTGGATTTGGAGAAAGCATTTGACACTGTTGTACGAAAGGAACTTTGGGACATTTTGCCGGAGTATGGTATTAACGGTAGACTGCTAGCGGTGCAGTCCAACTACATGGACTGCAGAGCTTGTGTGCGGCTGGATGTTGGAATGTCACCCTGGTTTGATGTCAATATCGGCGTTAAACAGGGCTGCGTTCTATCAGCCAGACTGTTTATCATATATCTTAATAAATGTCTACAAAGGTTGAATGAAATGAATGTGGGAGTTCAGATGGGCGACTCAGTGGTTAACTCGCTGCTATATGCAGACGATGCGGTCCAATTAGCTCAGTCTGCGACTGACCTGCAAACCTTAGTCGACGTAATGGCAGAAGATTGTAAGAAAAGGGGCCTACGTGTGAATGTGAGCAAAACCAAAGTAATGGTTTTTGAAAGAGAAGAAGCCAGAACAGATGTTAGAGTAGCAACAGGAAAGGGTTTACTAGAACAAGTGGATGAATTTGCATATCTTGGATGTGGATTCAGTCGGGATGGAAGGTACACCACTGATGTAGAAAGAAGAGTGAATGCGGGAAATAGAGTGAACGGAGCATTGGGACAACTTCTCGGCAGCCACCACCTCAGTCAGAAGGCACGTGTCGCAATACACAACGCAGTGCTTGTCTCAACGTTATTAAATGGAAGCGAGAGTTGGGTATGTAAAAAGGAGCATGAGAGTAAAATCAATGCGGTCGAAATTCGATCTCTGCAGAGAATCTGTGGAGTGAGGCTGACTGACCGCATTCGTAACAATGACGTCAGAGAGCATGTAGGTATGAAAGAGAGTATTGGTGTAAAGATGCGAAAGGGAATGCTCCGATGGTTCGGACATGTGGAAAGAATGCCGGACGAGCGACTGGCTAAGAAGATATACAATGCGAAAGTGGAAGGATGTAGGTACAGGGGGAGACCGCGACTTACCTACCTAGACCATATTGGTCATATATTGAAGGAAGGTGGAGTCAGGAGTCTCCGAAACCGGCGAGCGTGTATAAAGAGAGTTATGAATGTTGAGGAAGCAAGAGATGTATGCAAGAATAGGGCCTCTTGGCACTCTGTTCTCTCTGCCTACCCCGCAAGGGAAATGGCGTAATGATAAGTAAGTAAGTAGTATGACGTTTTTGATTATTTTACCGAAGAAGCTGGGAGGCGTTCGATTAAAGGAATACCCTAAGGATTTTTTTTACCGGTAACGGTGACTTAGGTAGCGCCACTTCTTCAATTTTACGTCTTGAAGATATTTTCGTTACAATCGCTGCACAAGGAATACTATACCGTATTCAAACAAATTTATCTAAACAATTTTTGCAATAAGTATTTTTTTTTATTTCGAACATCACTTTCTTGTATCTATATACAAGTGACGTTTCCAAATATTTTCGTTAATTAGGTACTTATTATTCTTTTAAATTTCTTATTTTGTTACGGTTTAACTTATTCGTTGTTATGTTATCGTTATATTGTCGTGATTTAGAGTGTACCTGGACTGTTAGATAAACATCTATTTCTTGTTAGTTTTGTCTCAAGCTAAAATGGATGAGGTTTCAGTTTCAAAATTTCCTGGTGGTTTTATTTTTATGTCTTAAGCAAATGAAAATTACAATCAACTTTCAAATAGAAAAAACGTATGCTCCAGGTAAGATCGCGAGGAACTTCTCTCATGTTATTGGTGGTACAGTTTCAATATTGCCATGGCACATTTAATTAAAAGATACTTCTGACCAACCTCTGCTGTGGCGCTGGGTGTACAGGCAGTGACAAAGAATCCAAATCTGGTGGCTCTGGTACTCCATGTAGCTTGCATAGTTCCCTCAAAAGTATACCAACCTGAAAACAATGAATAAAATCCTATATTTTATTCAAATAACTTCTTTCTACTGCTTTTGTTGTTACCCTATACCCGGACATTTCACATTAGACAGACAGGTAAAAATATTGATGTTTTATATCTTATCACAGAACATGAGCAGAATTCGAATCTGCACCTCATGGATTACCATGCCTAACACTCTGCCAACTGAGATATCATGACATTTCCTTGGAACTAACAATTTCCATAGTACATTCTTTCTTACCGTCTTGTCTGACGCCCATGCTAGCTGTTGGATGTATTTGCATGCATGTGTAGACCCAATAATCATAATTATTACAATTAAAAATCATACCAAATACTAATACCCCTATAAATATTTTTTTATATTTATGGTTATATATTTTAAGCACTTAACATGCTCAGCCATTTCCAGAACACAAAGTAAGAAAAAATCGAAAATGATAGCTTCAAGCAGGATTTGAACTTCCACAATAGCTCGGCTGGCGGCATCAATCGTAATCCCAGAGAGACAAGTTCAAATCCTGCTCCTAGCTATTATATCCTCAATGCAGATATAATTCTTTTACAGTATAAAACCTGGTTAAAAGCTAGTGGTCACCTTTGCAAGTTTTCGAGTATTATGATTTGTTCTCTTATTGAAATCCCTTCAAAGATCTTGGCACAATTTATATGAAGTAACAGATTATGATGGGAAGGATCATTAAAACAATGTGAAATATCCTAAGAGAAGGTTTATCATTTTGCATGAACATTATATATTTTTATCAAATCCATTATCCATGCTGGATGCCATGCTGAGGTATGTACATAATTATTTTAATCATTTAAAATTGATTATTAATGGAATTCTCCACTACCAAGTTTAATCACACATTGGAATATAGTTCTAATAGATCTGACAATGGAAAATAACAATATGCAGAATTGCTTGCAGCAATAACATATAAATGTAATAGGTAAGTTATTAATTTTTGCCAGATATTTTTTTCATATTGTCATGTAATAACTCTAAACTTTTAATGATTTTTCTGCCTGGATACTATACAAGATACAGTTAACATAAATATCTTAATTAAAAATCAGGGCTTAGATAAACAGACCTAAGTTAGTCCTAAGTATGGAGTTTTCTGCCATTTGTTGCACATTTGTAGGTATGATGTGAGAGTAGTTCAAGGTAATACTTTCTGATACTAAGTGTTCAGTTGTTCAATATATTAGATACCATATAATTCTTAGATATTTTATTCAGTTTGCAGCACTTTTTTCAGTCTAATTATTTTATCACCACACTAATCAGTTTTGTATCATGGTAAGAACTGCAGCTGGTAACTTAATCTATATAACATCACTGTTGCAATTTATTGACTTGGCAGACTGAAAAATTAATCACTTACTAGATATACCCCAAGGTTACTTATATACTTTTTTTGAATGATCCATCTATATTTTACATAAACATTATCACAGTCTAGTTTTAATTTTATTTTTGCTATATGTGAAAACATCTAATGCTGAGGGTGGGTAAAACCGACTGTTGCGTGGCGACTTCACCAAACGAATTTATTTAATTATTTTTAATGTAATCTGTTGACAAAAGCATCTAACTAGGAAGTCTAACGTCAATCAATAAACCAATAACAGTTTCTAATTATACCTAAGCAGTGTGAATGAGCACATCTATCCATATACTATGCTTGAGAGGTTAAATATTCAAACACTACAACTTTAGTATAGATTATGACTGGCCAAATTAATGACTTTTATTAAAGGCAGTCATTATTTATACTTAAATTATACCTGGTTTATAACATGGTTATCTCTTCCTTGTGTGTTAGTCAAGATCTGGACTGCATTTGTGACAACAGGATCCTCACTGTCAGCAAACCACACTGGTGGTGTATTGGGGTATGTTTCCTAAACATAAAGGTATAATATAAAATTCATACAATTTTAGATTTATATATAGAAGAAGACATATTCTCTTTGGTACCTGTTTCTATAATACATAATGTATGTCATAGTAATAGTCTTTGTTATATATAATATACATCAATACAACTAAAATATTATAATTCTACCAATGTACATACATAAATGTTACATAATGAAAACTAGACATCAACAACTTATAAATATATATGCAGTTATTTATCAGCAAACATTGCAATGTTTCAAAGTCAAGTGCTTCTCTTTACAAATATTTATGATATTTGTTATTCTATTTGGTGTAACATTCGATAACCACAACAACACTGAAGTAACCAAACACAGATTATATATAATTAATTAAAAACTTAATTCTGATTATCAGGTTTCATTCATCAAAACACTAGCTATCCAACTCAGCCTCACATAGTTATAATGTTGTGATGAAGAATATTGCTAGGATTTTTCAAGTAAAACAACTGGTGGATTATTTTCATATCTCTTAATTAAATATTAAATAGCTATTAGCTAGCTATGTCAATTGACTTTATTGCACTATGATTACAAAATGCTGAATTTCTCTACTTATTAGCATGTGTTGTACATAAAGACCTAAGAAAAATATACATAGATGATAGAGAAAAGCATATCAAATCCGATTCTACACTTTAGAAGAAAAATAATACTGATACAGAAACGGGTAGTGACTTTGTCATTAAATACTTTTTGTAACAAGTTTTGTGTGCTACCATCCTATGTAAACAATACAATATGTAGTAACGGTGTATTCATGTACATACCTATAACTACAATTATATAATCTTATTACAACAAATCCAAGCTAGTCAAATTTATATTCCAAATTTGCTAGTAAATTTCAATATTGCAGACACATTGACCATTTTCAAAGATAAGTAATAATATTATGAACTAAATCTTATCTATAACATATACATTGGAACATAAATAAACCATAAATATTTACTTGATATCCTATCTCAAATAAATATTGAATTACAATATACACTAAATAAGAGGAACAGATACATCAAGTTTGCATTGTTGCATCAGTAAAAAAATGCATAAAATGGGACCAACAAAATGTCTACTTGACAAAAAGCAGGTAGAAAGGATGACTAAGTGCCTTTGTCCCAAAATCGAGCCTATATACCGTTATCCAAATAAACCACTCTATGCTCTCTCTTTACAATAGCTGTAATAATACACGAACGCTGTGATAGTGACTTGACTTGCTGGACCCGAATTGATCGATAGTCATTCCAAACGATACCGTATGTCATAATAAACATATGATCCGCAACATTCGTTTAGTACGCAAATGAATAATAAAATACTATACAAGAATGTTATGTAAATAATTTTGATAGAAAGACATATTAAACGTGCAATTGCAACAGGGAAATGTAAATTTACTTCCGTAAATCTTTTGTTGACAGCCCTGCCCTCATAAACAACGACCCTTTGTCCCAAGAAAAGTTAATCAATAAACGTACCCCCTGATACTAAATTATAATTTTTTGTGTTCCCTAGACAAAATGTATAGTTAGAAAACTCACCGTAATGTTAGCATGTATCTCATATTTCTTTCCATTTCTGCCAACGAATCTGCAGGTCAGTTCGTCGACACTAGCTGACATTATCTGAAACCGTTCATGGCTTTTTGGAAACACTTGTTCTAATGTTTTGATTTCTAACTTAAGGGTATTTAAGCAAGCCATTAGTGTGTTAAACACTAAGTCTAAACTAACTAGTATTATTTATTCACGTTAAAATACATGTGAATAAACTTCACGTTCACTCTACATTCAGGCAAAATGGCGGAACGCAATGGAGGATATTATTAAAAAAAAAGCTATTTCTCAACGATAGAGGGCGGCTTTGGTAAAGTACCTTATCTATGGATGTAGCATTCCCAACTATAAGTATAAGCACTACCTCTGTTGTTACGCCTTTGAGTTGTATTAAACTGCTACATTATTCTTGAAAGGACGTATTCAAGTAAATTTCTTTTTGGAAATTGAAGTAATTTGAACGATGCGAATTTCTATTTTACCAGAAGGTCCAGACGCCGTTTTAGTGCTTTTTAACCGCCGCCAGCAACGGCCAGCGCAAGCGCGGCGCCTGATGCCACCCTAGCTGCGGCTGCAGGTGGATGGACTGGGGAATGTTCGCCACCCGGCCTCCCGCGAAAGTTCTATGCTCAGCTGTGTGGAACCGTCGCTCAGTAGAGGGTACCCGAAAGGGTAAACCGCGGCGGACCACTGAAGTAATGTCACACAATTCCAGTGGTGCGCCAGTACAGGCAGAGAAACAACACAATCGTGGCGGATTTATTTAGTGGGTGAGACTACACAACCTGACTGACTCCAGACCCTACACTACGCTGTTTGTTGCGCCGACCGACGAGACTCATGGTCTTTATGCCCTGTATGTGGCTATGTTTGAGTCTTTAATTCTTGGTAAGCGCCCTCTTTCTATCCATAGACGATTTAAAACTTATTGATTGACGTTATACTTCTTAGCAACATACTATTGTCAACAAATGACGTTAAAAACCATAGACTAAGTAGTGTATTATTGGTCCGAGTTAAAAACAAAGCGTTGCCACGCTAACCCTCCCTCCGCATTAGATGTTTCACATCAAAAAGGGGTATGTGTGTGGTCTATGGTACTTTTATTTTTTATTGCTAATGATGGCAGACGAGCTACGGCCCACCTGTTGGTAAGTGGTAACCGTCGCTCATGGACTCGACTATACCGAGAAAATTGTCAAGCCGCTGCGCACCTTTTAATTTCGAAGATACGCAATGAAAGAATAAACGGCCATTTTCTGCTGCAGCCGAAACACACTGACGTGCTTCATGACCGGTCACACAGGAGACGGTAATAGCGACCCGTTCGGGCCCGATAACAAGTGAGTACTCTCACTTGGTACCCTACCTCCAGTAATGCAATGGGGTAGTGACACTTGTATTCTTATTCCGTCACCACACAGACAAACGTTTTTTGTCGTGTCGTGTGTGAAGGAAAAGACAAAAAAAAGTGACCAAAAAGTAACTACTTACTTTTTTCTAGGTCTTATTCTTTCTGAAACCAGTTTCTCAGAGGGGTAGGCAGACTAACGATTTCGCTGCTATCAAAGCTCCTCTTTTGCCACATTTACTCTAATTTATATTCCTCATACAGGCACATCTTTAGGTTTAATGTTCTCCAAACTTAACCTGACCTCTTTAGAGTTCATAATATATTTCGGTCTTTAACAGAACTATGTCTAGTACAAAGAATATAGTACTCTCTAGTCTCTACAGAGAGGTCTATTACTAGTCCCATATAAAGGATATGGTATGCATACTATTTTGGGTTCTCCACTTGTAGTTAGGTACTTACTGATTCTAAATCTATGTATAAATTACATAAAATTAATTGCCGCGCGTTATTCTCACCAAAAACTCGGCTGGACTGATTTCTGGATGGTTTACTTCACAATTTGACTCTGCAGATAACGCTGCGATCGTGTTTCAGATTATTTATTATAAATATTGATGTGTTGTATGGTTTCAAAAAAAATAGCCACAAACACCTAAAAATTCATAATATATCAATAAGAGATCTGGGGCCGCTAATAGGAGGCAAGCCAAGATTCAGGAAGGACGCGCGTCTGCCGGGTTCATCTAGTAATGAGGAAATAAACACGAAAATCTTATTACTCTTTTATATTTTCGTATTTTTGTATACAGTATAATATTTTGGTTACATTTCATTTATATTGACACATTATAGGATCCCTAAAAATATTTGAACAATATACATGTTTTATGATACAAGATTCATAATTGATTTAACATGGCGGACATAGTTCACAGTCGAACATGGGTACATAAAACAACCATGTTTCTACAGTGTAGTTTTGGTCCTTACGGTGAATATAATTTTAATACAGGCTGAATAAACACACTTCAACTATATGATTTAGAACAATATCCAAATAATATCTTAGGGAGTCATAAAATCAAAGTACTTGAGTGACATTTTAAAGTAAAAGAGTGGTGCAATTGTTGTACAACTATTGTAATAGTGCGAGTAGTGTCTCATAAAAAAATAGGAACAGGTACCGGTAGAAAAGATCTACTGGTATATTTTGAAATAAAAAATGTTTCATAATTACAAAGAGTTAACAAGACCTGCACTGGAAGTTAAACAAAATATTGACATAGGGGTAAATTTGGTACCTAGGAGATAATGCTTTCATCGGACATTTCTGTATTCAGAACCTCAACACCTTTTACTTTACATATTGTAAACTTTATTAGTTTACTTATTTAATTGCTTGTAATATAAATAGAAAGTACCTATTCACTATAATTTTTTTAGTAATCTACTTTATCTAATGCACCAATAGACAATTTAAAATGAAATTAAAACAGTAATTCGATAGGCACTTATACAAATTAACAGTGGCAAAGACCATAGCAGTTCTTAAGATAAAATAGTACCTTGCTAAAATTTATTATAACAACTAATAACATTATTTACAGATTTCTCACATAGGACTGGCGAATATCTACATACACTTCTAAAGTGTCAAGAAAACTTAGTCGTAGCCACATTGCACATTTATATACTTTATGTAAAAACAACTTACATTAAATTATGAGTATGTTTGCGATACATAACTTTAAATATAACTATCTGAATTATCATTGGAAATAAATGTGGCCTCAACAATGCTACATGTATACTTTTCTCAACAAGATTAACTGACTTTTAGGGTCGACATTCTCTATTGAACGACTAACGGTGCGACTGTGCCAGTAGCACCGCGTCCTTAGAGTGCTGTTGTGAGTTGTTCAAATGATATAATATGATAATATCGCGCCAAAAGAGTGACACTAAAGTTTACCTGTTAAATGCTTCAAATATGATATGAATAATATTGATAGCAAACTAGTAGAAAGCACGGGATATCCTAAGTTAAGGTGGCAGAATCCTCGGTCAAAGAGAATAAGGGCATTAAATGTCTGCATGTCGGCGTCAACCACTCGTGCATTTCTATTATATCTTTGCTTTTTTAATAAATGCACATAATTGTATTTGTCTATACAGCATGAAAATCAGTATGAGATTCATATTTATGTGGTTTTAAAATGTACAAGAAATGTGTAAACTGATCAGTAGAAAGTTAGTATAAGTTCATCATAAATATTGAGTTATAAAATATATTCAGACCACAGTTGCTGTTTATAAGAGTAAGAGACTTAAAAACAATACAAGTCGTCACAGAATAATTCGTTGTTTATATATTTAATTGTAAAAACTAATTATTAAAAAGCAGATAAAATATTTGTGACTTAACAATAAATTCAATAGCTTACTTTAAGACAGTCTTTTAGAATATGAATGCAAATAAAAGACAGGCAAGGTACATAGTGTTTACAAATATTTATGTTTTGTGAAAATAAAATACAATTTTAACAGAAATGCTTTTTCGTAACTAGATAACTAGTATCACATACAAGATGTAGTGTGGTGTACATAATATAAAATAAATACTAGAGAAAAAACGTGGATCACTGTTATTTTATTAAGTTTTTTGTAAGTTACTAAACGATTATTTGGAAGGAATCGTCTTCAGTATGAGAAAAAATCTAATTACATAAAAATGCATATTTACTGAAATTACACATCATAAGAGTAAGGGATCATAATATAGTTATGATAATTTTAAATGTTCTATGTGATGTTTTTAGACTGGCATAAAACTTAAAATTTTAGCTAACAAATAATTTTAGTAACAAATATTTGGTCCTTTTACTTAATCCCGAGGCAGAAATAAAAATTAATCAAGGTATAATATTACCGTCACAGCACTAATAATAAATCATGACAAATTACTGACAGTACTTATTTACGCGAGTTGTTCGATTTTATTGGTAGTAATTGCTATACAAAACATCTGCCTGTAATTCAAAGCTATTTAAAGCCACTTATTAAGGGACAACAACATTTCTTCTACAGAACCAATAATTTCTAATATGAGAATGAGGTTACTAAACAGCATCAGAATATCACATAGACAAGATTTACATATTTACACAGACAAAATATATCATAAAATATGTCAGTGCAAAAACGAATGTCATTTTGCAGTACGAAAAATATTTTTCATATACAATAGATACATCACATAATTAGATCGTACTTACACACAGTGCTAGAGACCAATATAATAATTTCATCACTGCATCTAAGTAAGAGTGTAGTAATATCTGCTGGTATATAGATTCCTACTTTCACTACCTGTATACAAATACTTTCTGATATTTACGCGAATGTTACACATTTTGAAATAAAACTTCGTTTACGGAATCTATCGCGTTTACTTAATTTTACTACTATCCCGACGTTTCGAATACTTTACAGCATTCATGATCACGGGTAGGACTTAGATGATAGCATATCAGCTTTGGACGTCTATCATCTAAGTCCTACCCGTGATCATGAATGCTGTAAAGTATTCGAAACGTCGGGATAGTAGTAAAATTAAGTAAACGCGATAGATTCCGTAAACGAAGTTTTATTTCAAAACCTGTATACAAAGTTTAAAACAGGACTAAGGGAATTTTTATTCTAGATAAAAATGTACAGACATTCGTGTATTCGGTTTCCAACTACCTCAAATTACATCACTATCGAAGCCAGACTATAATCATAAGTTAAAGAGGTCGCGAGTACTCGATGGTCCGTCAACATAGTACACTAAAGTGATAATAGTAATGTAAGTAAATGATAACATGTTTATTAGAATAAGACAGTTGAAGAATGAAGGAACATGTACAGGAACATCATCTAATTTCTTTTAATTTACGACACGAGGAATGTACAAAATCTCACGATTGAATACCGATAACATATTCACACCAATCTTAAATATCATGGCAAATGGACATGCCTGCCCGAGTCTGGCGATCTACTTGCAAGACACCTGAGGCGCCAGTAATTGGACATTTGTAATCACAATAGTTTTATTATGTTATTCCGTTCATAAGGATTAGCGCCTACCCACTATGCTAACTTCACGAAATAATATTACATTAGACTACAAGCAAAAAGAGGCCCAACTCACTATTAGATTTTTGCACTAAGAGTTTGCGCGGCAATATTCAATAATCAGTATTTCTGAAACATAGCGTCTGTATTTGTGTTACATAACAAAACAACCTAGCATAAGCATTTTAGTATAAAAATATAGTGTGTTTAAAATGAGGGCACAACAGTTAAGAACTGTGATCGAGAAAGTGAGGGTGAGTAGTGTGGGCACAGCGGCGCGGCTATACCATGATGGGGTCGTCGGAGGACAGCTGGCGCTGCAGCAGGCGCTGGGAGCGCACGGCGGCGCCGGCCGCGCTGAGGTCGTCCGTGCTGCCCAGCTCGCCGTCGTGGTCCGTCGTGGACAGCAGGTCGTCGTCCGACGTCGCTCTGCAGAACAAACTTGCTATCATTGTTCTGAAGTCGATGTGCTCTTACGTGCTCGACGCAAGTGCAAGTGCAACGGATATGTATATTAATGAATTAACGATCAATGAGTTTGGTGCAAAACTTTTCTTAGGTAAACAAATAATTTAAAATGAAATAAGTTAAAATAAAAAAGTTATGGAATGGTGGAATGGTAAGGTGTTCTGGAATTTTATAATTTGGTTCAATAGTTCTCGTGTCGAAGTTTTGAGGTGAAACTTCTAATGCGACTTTCAACAAGGTTGCGTTAAGAGTTTAACGCTACCATGGAGGGGGTATGAAAGCACTGTTGCGTTAAACGTTCAACGCTCCTGGGAAGGGGGAATAGAAAGAGACAGAGCGAGAGTGAATCCAATTTTCATTTCCACATTACGAAGATTCACTTCTTCCGCACGGAGAGACTCCACGCACTATTTTTTTTTTAATTATAGTTTTGTTTTGTAAAACTATCAGTTAATTCCAATCATAAGTTTGGTTTTGGTTACACCTTGTGATATATATTCACAGCATATAACCTGCTGGGTTACTCTATACTATAAAGACCAACTTTGAGACAATGGAAATATATATATTTGCAGCAGGACCCGAACCTGCGTCTTTGGCATTGCCGGTAGGAACGCTGCGGTCGGCTAAACTATCGCACTCTACTCGAAGCTCTTAATTTCCTTTTCACATTTATTTTGTTGTGTTTTAAGAGAGATCACACATATCTACTCGACAACGCAGTAGCGGTTACCTGATGAGCGTGGGCAGCTGGTTGGTGAGGTGCAGCTTCTCCTTCTCGATCTCGTGGATGTGCTGCGACAGCAGCTGCTCCTCGGGGCGCGGCGCGGCGCTGTGCGAGCGCAGCGTGGACAGGCGCGTGGCGGCCGACTGGCACGCGTCGTCCAGCGTCGCGATGTCCTGCAGCATGCCGCGCACCTGCCACTCGGGGGCGTTAGTGGGCACTGACTGAGACTGGGTCTCCGATGGGGACGAGAGAGGATCTTAGAGACAAATATTTATTGAGGAGATGCATTAACACGTCTTCCTTAAACTTTTTACCCCGGCGTATCCGACTCCATTTCAATAATATTTACCGGTAATCAGGATAAATAAATACGCCTTTTTTTGGAAATCTAGCTCTCTAAATAAAATAGAAACCCTTGTGATTAAATCAACAATATTGTCAAAACCTTATGCGCAAACAACACCATTGCATGAACCGAAATTTTAAAACAGGTCTTTCCCAAATAGCAGATTGCAACTCCGCACTGCATCGCGGAACCTTATGTTTCCTATACTATTATAAAGTTGTAACAGAGCTGTGTCTGTATCATCATATGCATCTGATCTAAGCATATCGAGTCATTACGAATTAGGGTTAGAAAACTCTCATACGTGTTCAAACGTCTGGCTAAATTAGCAACGTAAAAATTAATTAAAATTATATATCTGGCTTTGTGCCAGTCTGTTTTGGGGTACTGTATTGTTTCCTGGGGGGCAGCTGCAAAGACTAATCTACTTAAAGTGGAAAGAGCACAGCGAGTTCTCTTGAAATGTGCACTTCAACTTCCGTATAAATATTCAACTGACCTTCTGTACCAGGAGTCTCAAGTACTTAGAGTGAGGCAGTTGTATGTCATGTCTGTTGCTATGCGTTTCCACAGGACTAGCCTCTTTACATGTAATATACCATTACGTTCTAATCGACTACCTCGGTGGGTCACAATTAGATTAGAATCTATTGGCCAGAAGTCATTCCTATTTATGGGACCCTATATCTACAATAAGCTAGAAAGAACTCTAAAAATAGCAAAACTACGGGAAAAAACTTGCAAAAGCAAGATTTTTTCATGGCTAATAAGTTTGGATTACACAAGCACTGAAGAATTACTAAAAATACCCAAATAGCACTTAAGACACATTTACACTTTTAACAATACACGCATACCATAGTTATATAAACCCCATTTCACAAACCAAACACCTCCATGCCATATATACCATACATAAACACACACACACACACTATTATGTTAAATCAAATATTATGTATGTCTCTAATACTGCCAAGCCTCTTGGATTGTTAAGAGACTAGATCCCACGACACAGGGCATCCTAGTGTGGGGTCTAGTGTTATATTTAAATATTAGCATTGTATTTTTGGCATAATAAAGACTTATTATTATTATTATTCCTTAAACTTTTTACCCCGGCGTATCCGACTCCATTTTAATAATATTTACCGGTAATCAAGATAAATCAATACGCCATTTTTTGGAAATCTAGCTCTCTAAATAAAATAGAAACCCTTGTGATTAAATCAACAATATTGTCAAAACCTTATGCGCAAACAACACCATTGCATGAACCGAAATTTTAAAACAGGTCTTTCCCAAATAGCAGATTGCAACTCCGCACTGCATCGCGGAACCTTATGTTTCCTATACTATTATAAAGTTGTAACAGAGCTGTGTCTGTACATTTAAGATATTTGAGAAAAAATTACTGTATTAGGCTATATAGACGTGTCTGAACACAAAACAATTTTTTTAAGATTTTTTGTTTGTTTACCTGTTTGTTCGCGCATCACGCAAAAACTACTGAACGGGTTTTGATGCTACTTTTTCTATTTGATAGATCTCGATTAGAATTAACAACTGGCATACATTTTATCCCGCTACTATATCGGGAACCTGAGATACAACCCAAAACCGGCGGAGCCGCAAGCAAAGGCTAGTTTCTTAATAAAATCAAAATACGGGTAACAATAAGCATGGCAGGTTATTAGAACAGCGACTGGAACGTGACATACTTGCTCCATATTCATTATCTGCTTTATTAGAATGCAGAAGTTCTAATGTCATTTAGTAGATAGAGCATACTCAAATGTCGCAGTCAAACAATATTGTAATGAGTCCCGAAAAAAGATTATGCAATTTTAATGCAAAAATAATTTTGGGGCAAAAATAATACAAGAATATTGGTGACTCTCATGCATAAAAGAGAGTATACATGGCACGGGCTGTAGAAGGCCACAGTAAGAGTGGAGACAGAGACAGGTACTCACGGTGCTGATCTTGTCGACGAGGATGGCCTCGATGCAGGCGGTCTGGCGCGCGATGTCGTGCAGCGAGTCCTGCGCGGGCTGCACCTTGTGCGTGCGCAGGATGCACGGCGCGAACACTATCGCGAGCGCGTTCGGGCCCATCCTGCACAAACCGCGGCCACGGGCTGTTAGCGTACGGAAGTGGTAACCACCGCACAAACACTCAAGTACTCTACTAATTACCTTATGCTAAGGAACGAGAGATTTCAATAAATCTGAATTTAGGACTACTTACAGCAAATTACCGTATGCCATATTGTTGTTTAAATTGTCTACACATATTATTCCATAAATGTGAATACGCCTTTAGTATACTTTTGGTCACATGTTCTTTCTATTTTCTTTTAAGCTAATACGACAGGCAGGATTTGTAATAACTTATTTCTATAGCTTAGTTGTATGATAAAGGGGATGCCCATTTTTGGCCATGCAAGGCATCACAATTTACTTTTGCTAAAAAAATATCTTGTTATAAGTTTATTATTCGGTAGCCATATATTCCAACAAGATTGCAACATTTTTCAAATAAAAAGTACCGGAAAGATAAAATGAAATCAGGTAAACCGTGAATTAGTTTAGTTTGTAGATAAACTAAAAAATGTTGCCAACTAATTTCGTCCAATATGTATAAGCGATTCTCTTTTCTTCAATCGATGTATATAAGGTAGGTAATTGATATGATGCCAATATTATTTGTTTTTTTTTTAATAATTGTGATCTTGTCATGATAAGCGAATTGCTAATTTTAATTAACCATAAATTCTTTAGATCATAACAAAAATGCTACTGCATAATTTAACTGCCATTGTCATCTGTTCTTCAAAAGCCAGTAATAAATATAATTAAAAAACAATAATCGTTTTTGTAATTCGTTTGTTATAATTAAATAATTCGTGTTGAATAAAAATTCAAACAAAAATACGATATCGATTTATCAATTTTAATGTCTGTTTAAGTGGCAACATCGAACCTGACATTATGACCGCATGACAGCTATCTGTCCTCAAGTTCATAAATATAAAATCACAATTCGACTTCGTTTGCAATTGAATTACCTACCTATTTTGTTTGTTTTCTTGCGGATTTGATAGCTAACCAACGAATATGTTTCTAAATGGGCTCGAAGATTCTTAACTGGATGAAAACTTGATAATGTATGTATTACACTAAGATTATTGTTAATAAACTGTATTAGTATAAGTAGTAACATCTTGAAAACCCGGACTTTTTTTAAACCAATTCCTTTACCCTTCCATTCTTCAAATTGCATATTATCATTTCAATGTGTACACCCAGGTCCGAAGTGTGTGTGGGCAAGTCCCTTTGGTTCAACTAAAGCAAAAAGAGCAAAAACTTAGCTAGCTTTACCCTTTACAAAAATTTGGTTTTTGTTCAAGAATCGAATCCATTACGATATTCACTCTGAAAGAAACTATCAATATAACGGGGATTACAGGGATACCCATAAGTCATTATTAGTGTAAAAATGGCTACATGTTATAATATACATTATATAAAATTACCTGTTGTGACTCTCTCCCAGCGCTACTCTCGCCAAATGGAATATTAGCCTCTCAACAAGATCAAAATTTGGTTTCGGCAACTTTTTTAGTATTGTAAATATTGTCGACACACGTTCCTATAAACAAATAACACAATATTTACCGAATCTATGTATACTTATTCATAAGTAATAACTTCACTACATTATTAGATTATGGAAATTTCGTTATTTTTATTAGGTACCTACATGGAAATTTTAAATGGCGGTTCTGTCCACCACCACTTCTTTCTGATATTACTGTCAAGACAAGAGACATTTTGCCGAGACTTCTTATACATTATATGAGGGTCGTTGGCACAGATGTATAATAAGACGCAAACATAGTATTTCATGGTCGTAGCTTATGCTCCAATAGGCTCTTCGGTGGCATCGAATCTAGAGTAGTTCTGGGATAACGTTAGGGAAGTTCTGGATTTGGCAGAAACCAGTGAACGCGTGATCGTATGCCTTAAATAGATGGGTGGGGACCATGCGTCCAGACTTTGAGGAGGTACTTGGTTAATTTGGTGATGAGAGAGTGAACGATGCAGGTAGGTTCATTGCAGAGGGCTTGAAAGAATAAAGGTTGAAAAGTTGCAAGAATAGATTGTAAGAGCAAAGTATGCAGAGGGTGTCCGTGAATGGCTGACAATGGCAAGTCAGCTGGAATCAGACATAAAAGAATGCTGGAGAGTATTGAAAGATAGTATGGTAGATACAGTCAAAGAAATATGTGGAAGCCCAAAGCATAGGATAGCGAAAGGTAATGCAAGGTGGGATACGGAAATAACAGCTTCCGTAGAGCAAGAAGAAAGCGTAGTCCACGTCTCTTCTTTGAATCTGAGTGACAGTATGACCGAGCAGAAGAAAGAAATATATCGAGAATGTAAAAAGATACCAAAGCCTTAGAGAAAGAGAAGTCTGACAGATAAAATATGATTGCAGATGAAATGCTGACGAAAAACTTTGAGGGCAACACCAAGCTTTTCTGGAGGGAGGTGAAGAAATCTCGGAGTGGTTGGTCAGCCTTCAGAATGAATAAAATAAGGTATAAAGGTGGAGACAATGTCCGGGGTGATGCCAGTTTCACATGTGACCTAACAGATCAACATTTGATACCAGCATCCTCTGTTGACATCAGTATGAAAGAAGTTGAATGGGCGATTGGAAGTTTAAAAATGGTAAGACAGCGGGTATTGATACGGCAAGCTTGGAGGCTCACGTGTCTGGAATCTTTCCTGGTGCTTCTCAATTTATGTTGGTATAGTGCCCAAACACTGGAAAAGAGCAGTCATCATGGACTTGTTTAAAAATAAACGTTCAAGTTATGACTGTGCCAACTACAGAGCCATAAAAATGTATGTGTATGGTAAGATTATTGAAAGGAGAATGAGGATGGTATCTGATGAATTTCTGTGTAAGGCACAAGGAGGTTTCAGGTGTGGAAGGGGATGCATGGATCAAGTTTTTTCTCTGCGCAACATTGTGGAGAAGCATCTGGCATTCGGCCAGAGGGTTTTTGCAGTTTTCTGGATTTGGAGAAAGCATTTGACACGGTTATACGAAAGGAACTTTGGGACATTTTGCCAGAGTATGGTTTTAACGGTAAACTGCTGCAAGCGGTGCATTCCAACTACATGGCCTGCAGAGCTAGTGTGCGGCTTAATGTAAATATCGCGTTAAACAAAGCTGCGTTCTATCAGCTAGACTGTTCATCATATATCTGGATAAATGTCTACAAAGGTTTAATGAAATGAATGTGGGAGTTCAGGTGGGCGACTTAGCGATTAACTGTCTGATATATGTGATGCGGTCCTATTAGCGCAGTCTGCGGCTGACCTGCAAACCCTAGTTAACGTAATGACAGAAGATTGTAAGAAAAGGGGTCTACGTGTGGGTGTGAGCAAAACTACAATAATGGTCTTTGAAAGAGAAGTTAGAACAGATGTTAGAATATCAATAGGCAATGGTGTGCTAGAACAAGTGGATGAATTTGTATATCTTGGATGTGGATTCAGTTGGGATGGAAGGTACATCACTGATATAGAGAGAAGAGTAAATACGGGAAATAGAGGGAACGGAACATTGGGAAAACTTCTCGGCAGCCACCACCTCAGCCAGAAGGCACGGGTCGCAATACACAACGCAGTGCTTGTCCCAACGTTATTATAGGGAAGTGAGATTTGGGTATGTAAAAAGGAGAATGAGAGTAAAATCAATGCGGTCGAAATGCGATCTCTGCGGAGAATCTGTGGCGGACGAGCAACTGGTTAAGAAGATATACAAAGTGAAACTGGAAGGATGTAGCTACAGGGGGAGGCTGAGACTCGCCTATGTAGACCAAATCGCTCATGTATTGAAGAAAGGAGTCGAGGAGTTTCCAAAATCAGCTAGCATGTATGAAGAGAATTATGAATATTGAGGAAGCGAGAGATTTATGCGAGAATAAAGCCTTTTGGCACTCTGTTCTCTCTGTCTACCCCGAAAGGGAGATGGCGTGATGATAAGTAAGACTCTTTGAAATCTGACAGGTAGTTGCAGAGATTAGCTCATGAAATAAACAAACACTTCAGTATAGATGTTTGGTCTGCTTGTTCATTATACGTGAATGCAACGCACCTGCGGGTCGGAGATCTGCGCGGCGAGTATGAAGTCGTCGTACAGGTCGAAGGTGAGCAGCGGCTCGGGCAGCTCACGGAAGAAGCACTTGAGCACGGACGCGCGCACGTGCACCGGGTACACGTCCAGGCGGTCCACGCCCGCCTCCGGGCACTCGTCCAGCAGCCGCCGCAGCTCGCGCACCTGGTATATCGTGGATCACTATCTCATGTTACCTTAGGCATTAAAAAAAGTGAACTGGAGTCTACTAAAGTTGAGCCTAATACTAAGTACAACAGCTGTTGCTGTAGAAGAATAGTATACCTGAAATTTATTAGTGAAAACATTACCAATTTTAATTAATCGGCAAGGACAGTTATAACTTATTAAAGGATAATATGATATTTAAATGCAGCAGAAACATATATTTTATACTTTTGAAGCATTATACAAACTGTAAACTTATTGATCTCCTCAGGCAAACGATTACAATTAATTTAACCATCTAGATGTATAATAAGATTAATTAATGGAAACTTACCTTAGAACTGAGACCACTCTTTCTGTATAATCCTTCTGTATATAATCCTGTCATTTCTATTGTGGTTATGAGCCTGTCTATAACTATTGGGATGTTGCCCTCTCCTGTAGGTAGGTCACCCAGTGGCACTGCAAACACCTGTAAATGGTTCGCCACACATCATTTCAATTAAGCAATCTGTGATAACTGAAAAAATGGCATGTTTATGTTTTGTGAAAGTATAACAACATAATATAGATTATGAAATAAAAATACTTTTACGGAATTTATCGCATTTAATTAACGTTTTGAATACTTTATTTCATTAATGGGTCACGGGTGGATTCGCGTAAATATTAGAAAATTATTATATTATAGTATACCTTTCCCCGCGTTACAACGCCTATCTGTTCTCGACCGCCGGCGTCCACCACCCCGACAATAGCAGCTGACGGCGTCGAGTTCTCTTTTCGACACATTGTTGATACCTGCAAAAAGTTTTAAAGCTATTTTTAACTTGAACTACTAAAATCTTCTACACTGTCAGTTTAAAACTGTTTTTTTTTTAATATTAATAAATAAACCTGTGCTTTTGTCCCACCAAATCAATACAAACAAAACAATTATAAAATTACCTTGGTGTAGCATTTTTTATGTGATGCAAGTTTACACGTCTGACAAATGAGCGATCGTTCGATGGGCCACATGAAGAAAGTCTTACATATCTCACATTCCGTTGGTATGTTGATCATGGACAAAATAAAGTTATGGCCTTTGTATTGGATGGGGTCGTCAACCTGTAAATACATGATAATTCACATTAGTAAAATATATTGACAGTACAATACTCTTAGATATCGCTTTACTACATGTGTTAATCTCATAATGTTTATCTACAAGTTAAATAATAGTTATTATAGATGAATGTCCATTAGATTTTTTTTTATTAATATAATAATAATAATGATCTACAGTGCTTTCGGTCACGGCTGTTAGTGTTAAGAAACACTAACCAATTATACAGGAGATATTATAGTGGACTCTCTTAGTCCGATGGAACGGCATTCAGGCACGATCAGATGCAGAACCAATTGTTTTCCGTGCTTTCCGACACACGGGTTGAAACGCCATGAACTGCCTAACTCCAAGCTGCTCTTCGACTCAACTATACCGAGAGTATTGTCAAGCCACTGCTCACCAGTTCATTTCACAAATATGAAATGAAAGAATAAACGGCTATCTCCTGCTACAGCCAAAACGCAACGACGTGCTTCATGGACGGTCACACGGGAGATGGTAGTACCAACCCGCTCGGGACTGACACCAAGTGAGTACTCCCACTTGGTACCCAGCCCTACCACCAGTCATGCAATGGATGATAATTGCTTACTTCCCTTAGTCGCCTCATACGACACCCGTGGGAAAGAATGGGGTGGTGACAATTGTATTCTTAGTCAGTCACCACACGCACTAGTGTATAAGAACCACACTTATTTTATACCATAAAAACTTAGCATCATATTCATATTCATTTATTTTATCATGCCTGTATTCCCCGAAGAGGTAGGCAGAGGTGAATTACACACCCACGGTTCCCCAGTCATGTTCTAGTCCCACGTAGTAGGGGACGAGCCTATTGCCATCTACCGGGCAAATTTCAAAACTCCGGGCACCTACTGGGAATTTTTCTTTTTACGAAAAAGCTCAATAGCACCGCTTGACCCGGGGATCGAACCCTAGACCTCATGATCAGCAGTCGCTCACACTACCGCTGCACCATAGAATTTGGTTCTACAATGTTTAATGGTACTTGATTAGGGCAAAATAAATTGTGGGGAGGACGAGGTGATGATGGCAGGACTCCATCAAATAGCCTTAAAGTCAGCCATAATTAAGTGTCGCCATAATTAAGTGTCATCAGACTATCAAGTCATTATCTGAAATTGTAGATAAACTGAAAATTAAAAATTTCTATATATATCTTGGATGTGGATTCAGTCGGGATGGAAGGTACACCACTGATGTAGAAAGAAGAGTGAATGCGGGAAATAGAGTGAACGGAGCATTGGGACAACTTCTCGGCAGCCATCACCTCAGCCAGAAGGCACGTGTCGCAATACACAACGCAGTGCTTGTCCCAACGTTATTATATGGAAGTGAGAGTTGGGTATGTAAAAAGGAGCATGAGAGCAAAATCAATGCGGTCGAAATGCGATCTCTGCGGAGAATCTGTGGAGTGAGGCTGACTGGCCGCATTCGTAACAATGACGTAAGAGAGCGAGTAGGTATAAAAGAGAGTATTGGTGTAAACATGCGAAAGGGAATGCTCCGATGTTTCGGACATGTGGAAAGAATGCCGGACGACTGGCTAAGAAGATATACAATGCAAAAGTGGAAGGATACAGGGGGAGACCAAGACTTACCTACCTAGACCAAATTGGTCATGTATTGAAGGAAGGTGGAGTCAGGAGTCTCCGAAAGCGGCGAGCGTGTATGAAGAGAGTTATGAATATTGAGGAAGCGAGAGATGTAAGCAAAAATAGAGCCTCTTGGCACTCTGTTTTCTCTGCCTACCACGCAAGGGAAATGGCGTGATGATAAGTTAGTTAGTTAGTTGGTAAAAACTTCTCTTGGTTTCACCTGTGACAGGCGTCCCACGAAGACTCTTTAATAGTTAGTAATTTAATCATGCTGGTGTGTTGAGTAATATAAAAACTTTGTAATCTGAAAAAAAAAATATATTTACCTACAAATATTACAGTTACCTTTCGTTTTTTATCCTTTTTTCTTTTTGTTCTTGCCTTATCCGTATCATGTTGACTCATAAATTCATCCATAAACCCTCGGAAGGCGTTGACCCCCATAGTGATGGATAAAGTCGAGCCTTCCCTTGCGCAGACTGTTTCCATCACATGTAGAAAGTTTCCTATTAGATCTTTGTACTTGAGTGCTGACCCTCTCGTCTCTACGATACTATATGTGGCCACTAAATTGTCTTTGAACTCTAATAAAGCGTGTTTGAATACCCTGTCCACCTGTAAATTCAATTAAAATATACTTAAAATACAATTAAAATATACCTAGAGTCACCTGTGCACATCCAGTCTTAACAAACTTCACATTTATAATATTAGTTGGATGATATCTATTAAGAGAGAATAAATCAAATCAGACGTTTTATAGCTATTTAACTTGCCTCTGACTGCTTTTTGTTCTCGTTGGACTCCATTTTATATATCTTCTCTGTAATGAAGTTCTGCATCGCCTGTAGCTCAGTTGCATCTGATATTATTTTATCTGTTCTATCTATAAACTCCGATGTGCCAGTTAAATTAAAGTTTGAACTAATAGGACCTTTTGATTGTTCCACGAGACTATAGTTGGAATTGGAAATATTTCTCTTCCTAGCTTTGTGTCGTGCTCTACCTGCGACCGCTGCGACTGGACTGGTACAAGGCATTGTGATGACGCCTTTGTTCTGTATACATTTGGTATGGTATAATTGTTTGCAGTCGATACACCGCTGACCCTGAGTGACGAACGCGTCGATGGCTTGATGGCAGTACACGCATTTGTCACCCTTAGCAAATCTCGTGCCCTTACGAAACCTGAACAAACATTTTTTTTTAAATAACATTTACTATGTTTACTTTATGTGACAACCACTTCAAATCCTCAAATAATAACATTATTATAAAACAAAAAGTTTAAAATGCCACTATTGACTGTAAGACGTAGAATAACCGAGTGGGCAAGTCAATCTTGTGACTTTTATATTTTTTAAACATTATGACAAATTGACGGTTAAGGGGGGTTAGGCAGAATCTCATATCTCACATGTCGATCGTATCGTGATCACTGTGATTGGTTGAGAGATCACCGTGATTGGCCAACGGATTATTGCGACATCACGCGTCGCTTTCTCAACCAATCACAAGCGAGACGATACAATCGACATGTGAGATATGAGATTCTGCCTAACCCCCCAGGGAATATCCTGAATAAAGCTGTATCGTCTTAGTATCAATGTGCTATAGTAATAGCTAATTAAGAGCACTAATTCTTGATTATCGTGAACGTGGATGGCAGTTGCTTTTGGGTATCAGTATCCTCAAACTCTTTATAGAAAAATATAATCTTCCAAAGATTCTTAGAAAGTTGACCTCAATACAAATAATAACACCCTTCCACAAGCAACATAAAATATGTTTTAACAAGAATAAGATAAAGAACAAATTATTAGTGAAAGGGGATACAGAGCTTTACTGCGAGCAGAATCATCCCATCCAATCCGGGGAAGTGCTCTGGACAGCTAAGCTATCGCAGTCACCGACAGTGACACCCTATTTCCACAATTGTTTTTGGATATCTTTACGACTCACGCCATCTATTGGATGCATTTACATACATCATTCCAATATAGTCAGTTTAATTTTGCAATTAAAATTCATACTATTTGATGGCACAATGTTTTAAATATTTTGATCTGTATTTTAACACTTGACATGCTCAGCTAGTTTAAAGAACAAATTATTTGTGAAATTGGAAGAAGAGTTTTATTGCGAGCAGGATTCGAACCTGCGTCCCATCCAATCCGGGGAAGTGCTCTGGATGGCTAAGCTATCGCAGTCACCAACAGTGACACTAAATCTCCACAATTGTTTTTGCAGTTAAGTGGATGATGATGCAAGTGCGATACGACGTAATGTCCGTGTACCTGTGTCCGGCGATACGGAATAGCCCGTTGCCGGTCTGTCCTATGAAGTCAGTGGAGCGCGGATCTGGCGCCCGCACATCCCCAGGCGCCGGGTCCGAGTTGCGTCGTCGCAATATGGCAGCTTGCTCCGACGCCGTCCTAAATGCACCTTGTTTTATATAGTAAACAACTACACAGAAGCATTCATAGAAGCACTAAAATTTTTATGTGTTTGACTATCATGATGTGCCTTGTGAATTTATTTTTTTAATATCAAATAATAGAGATTATTTGAAAAAGATGTTTGAGGTATTACTAAAATAAGGAATATATATGTTATTTTAAAATAAATAAATGTTTTCATTGCGATGGTTATTTTACCTTTAGTATTATAAAGCTGTTTCTGTACAATTAAGATATTAGAGAAAAAAAGATCGATATTAGGTTATTTAAGCGTTTCGTAACGCAAAGCAATTTATTTTAAAAAATTGTTGTCTGTTTGTTTATATGTGACCTTGGAGGTCGTAGTTAAGTTGTGCATTTGCAGTTTGAATGAACGGCTAGTTTAAGCTACATTCGCTCAACTGGCATTAGAAAGGTAACCAAAAAGTAGCACCTGTTTGTGGTGACGAACTAAGAATATAAGTGTCACCACCCCATCCTTTAAGCGGGTGTCGTACAAGGTGGCTAAGGGTAGAAAGCAATAATCACCCATTGCATTATTGGTGATAGGGCTGGGTACGATGTGAGAGTAGTTACTTGGCACTGCCAACCACCACCGTCTCCTGAGTGACCGGTCATGAAGCACGTCAGTGTGTTTTGGCTGTAGCAGATGATAGCCGTTTATTCTTTCATTTCATAATTGAGAAAAGAAATGGTGTGCCAATACTCTCGGTATAGTTGAGTCCATGAGCGACGGTTACCACTTACCATTAGGTGGGCCGTGGCTCGTTTGGAATCATTAGCAATGAAAAAAAAAAATACTTGATATACGGAGGGCACGTTAAGTAGTAAGTTTCAGTGGGTTGTCACATATCGTGACAACTCACTGAAACTGACAGTCATTAGAAATTGTTAGAGTCCTGAATAAAAAATCTGAGCCCGCTCTCGTTTTAAGGACGCCAGTCGTTTCTCTAGTCAGGTCGTGGAGGTCAGATAGGCAGTCACATAGATAAGCTAAGCCCGACCAGATCGATAGAGCATAATAACGTACCTGGCGATGTCGGGGTCGTGCAGCGACAGCGCGGCGTCCCCCACCATGTCGGGCGGCGGCGCGCCGCACGCATAGTAGATCACATAACGCACCTGGCGATGTCAGGGTCGTGCAGCGACAGCGCGGCGTCCACCACGATGTCGGGCGGCGGCGCGCCGCACGCATAGTAGATCACATAACGCACCTGGCGATGTCGGGGCCGTGCAGCGACAGCGCGGCGTCCACCACGATGTCGGGCGGCGGCGCGCCGCACGCATAGTAGATCACATAACGCACCTGGCGATGTCGGGGTCGTGCAGCGACAGCGCGGCGTCCACCACGATGTCGGGCGGCGGCGCGCCGCACGCATAGTAGATCACATAACGCACCTGGCGATGTCGGGGTCGTGCAGCGACAGCGCGGCGTCCACCACGATGTCGGGCGGCGGCGCGCCGCACGCATAGTAGATCACATAACGCACCTGGCGATGTCGGGGTCGTGCAGCGACAGCGCGGCGTCCACCACGATGTCGGGCGGCGGCGCGCCGCACGCATAGTAGATCACATAACGCACCTGGCGATGTCGGGGTCGTGCAGCGACAGCGCGGCGTCCACCACGATGTCGGGCGGCGGCGCGCCGCACGCATAGTAGATCACATAACGCACCTGGCGATGTCGGGGTCGTGCAGCGACAGCGCGGCGTCCACCACGATGTCGGGCGGCGGCGCGCCGCACGCATAGTAGATCACATAACGCACCTGGCGATGTCGGGGTCGTGCAGCGACAGCGCGGCGTCCACCACGATGTCGGGCGGCGGCGCGCCGCACGCATAGTAGATCACATAACGCACCTGGCGATGTCGGGGTCGTGCAGCGACAGCGCGGCGTCCACCACGATGTCGGGCGGCGGCGCGCCGCACGCATAGTAGATCACATAACGCACCTGGCGATGTCGGGGTCGTGCAGCGACAGCGCGGCGTCCACCACGATGTCGGGCGGCGGCGCGCCGCACGCATAGTAGATCACATAACGCACCTGGCGATGTCGGGGTCGTGCAGCGACAGCGCGGCGTCCACCACGATGTCGGGCGGCGGCGCACGCGACGTGCGGCGCGGGGAGCGGCGCGCCGCACGCATAGTAGATCACATAACGCACCTGGCGATGTCGGGGTCGTGCAGCGACAGCGCGGCGTCCACCACGATGTCGGGCGGCGGCGCGCCGCACGCATAGTAGATCACATAACGTACCTGGCGATGTCGGGGTCGTGCAGCGACAGCGCGGCGTCCACCACGATGTCGGGCGGCGGCGCGCCGCACGCATAGTAGATCACATAACGTACCTGGCGATGTCGGGGTCGTGCAGCGACAGCGCGGCGTCCACCACGATGTCGGGCGGCGGCGCACGCGACGTGCGGCGCGGGGAGCGGCGCGCCGCACGCATAGTAGATCACATAACGCACCTGGCGATGTCGGGGTCGTGCAGCGACAGCGCGGCGTCCACCACGATGTCGGGCGGCGGCGCGCCGCACGCATAGTAGATCACATAACGCACCTGGCGATGTCGGGGTCGTGCAGCGACAGCGCGGCGTCCACCACGATGTCGGGCGGCGGCGCGCCGCACGCATAGTAGATCACATAACGTACCTGGCGATGTCGGGGTGGTGCAGCGACAGCGCGGCGTCCACCACGATGTCGGGCGGCGGCGCACGCGACGTGCGGCGCGGGGAGCGGCGCGCCGCACGCATAGTAGATCACATAACGCACCTGGCGATGTCGGGGTCGTGCAGCGACAGCGCGGCGTCCACCACGATGTCGGGCGGCGGCGCACGCGACGTGCGGCGCGGGGAGCGGCGCGCCGCACGCGTAGTAGATCACATAACGCACCTGGCGATGTCGGGGTCGTGCAGCGACAGCGCGGCGTCCACCACGATGTCGGGCGGCGGCGCGCCGCACGCATAGTAGATCACATAACGTACCTGGCGATGTCGGGGTCGTGCAGCGACAGCGCGGCGTCCACCACGATGTCGGGCGGCGGCGCGCCGCACGCATAGTAGATCACATAACGCACCTGGCGATGTCGGGGTCGTGCAGCGACAGCGCGGCGTCCACCACGATGTCGGGCGGCGGCGCGCCGCACGCATAGTAGATCACATAACGCACCTGGCGATGTCGGGGTCGTGCAGCGACAGCGCGGCGTCCACCACGATGTCGGGCGGCGGCGCACGCGACGTGCGGCGCGGGGAGCGGCGCGCCGCACGCATAGTAGATCACATAACGCACCTGGCGATGTCGGGGTCGTGCAGCGACAGCGCGGCGTCCACCACGATGTCGGGCGGCGGCGCACGCGACGTGCGGCGCGGGGAGCGGCGCGCCGCACGCGTAGTAGATCACATAACGCACCTGGCGATGTCGGGGTCGTGCAGCGACAGCGCGGCGTCCACCACGATGTCGGGCGGCGGCGCGCCGCACGCATAGTAGATCACATAACGTACCTGGCGATGTCGGGGTCGTGCAGCGACAGCGCGGCGTCCACCACGATGTCGGGCGGCGGCGCGCCGCACGCATAGTAGATCACATAACGCACCTGGCGATGTCGGGGTCGTGCAGCGACAGCGCGGCGTCCACCACGATGTCGGGCGGCGGCGCGCCGCACGCATAGTAGATCACATAACGCACCTGGCGATGTCGGGGTCGTGCAGCGACAGCGCGGCGTCCACCACGATGTCGGGCGGCGGCGCGCCGCACGCATAGTAGATCACATAACGCACCTGGCGATGTCGGGGTCGTGCAGCGACAGCGCGGCGTCCACCACGATGTCGGGCGGCGGCGCGCCGCACGCATAGTAGATCACATAACGCACCTGGCGATGTCGGGGTCGTGCAGCGACAGCGCGGCGTCCACCACGATGTCGGGCGGCGGCGCACGCGACGTGCGGCGCGGGGAGCGGCGCGCCGCACGCATAGTAGATCACATAACGCACCTGGCGATGTCGGGGTCGTGCAGCGACAGCGCGGCGTCCACCACGATGTCGGGCGGCGGCGCACGCGACGTGCGGCGCGGGGAGCGGCGCGCCGCACGCATAGTAGATCACATAACGCACCTGGCGATGTCGGGGTCGTGCAGCGACAGCGCGGCGTCCACCACGATGTCGGGCGGCGGCGCGCCGCACGCATAGTAGATCACATAACGCACCTGGCGATGTCGGGGTCGTGCAGCGACAGCGCGGCGTCCACCACGATGTCGGGCGGCGGCGCACGCGACGTGCGGCGCGGGGAGCGGCGCGCCGCACGCATAGTAGATCACATAACGCACCTGGCGATGTCGGGGTCGTGCAGCGACAGCGCGGCGTCCACCACGATGTCGGGCGGCGGCGCGCCGCACGCATAGTAGATCACATAACGCACCTGGCGATGTCGGGGTCGTGCAGCGACAGCGCGGCGTCCACCACGATGTCGGGCGGCGGCGCACGCGACGTGCGGCGCGGGGAGCGGCGCGCCGAACGCATAGTAGATCACATAACGCACCTGGCGATGTCGGGGTCGTGCAGCGACAGCGCGGCGTCCACCACGATGTCGGGCAGCGGCGCACGCGACGTGCGGCGCGGGGAGCGGCGCGCCGCACGCGTAGTAGATCACATAACGCACCTGGCGATGTCGGGGTCGTGCAGCGACAGCGCGGCGTCCACCACGATGTCGGGCGGCGGCGCGCCGCACGCATAGTAGATCACATAACGTACCTGGCGATGTCGGGGTCGTGCAGCGACAGCGCGGCGTCCACCACGATGTCGGGCGGCGGCGCACGCGACGTGCGGCGCGGGGAGCGGCGCGCCGCACGCATAGTAGATCACATAACGCACCTGGCGATGTCGGGGTCGTGCAGCGACAGCGCGGCGTCCACCACGATGTCGGGCGGCGGCGCGCCGCACGCATAGTAGATCACATAACGTACCTGGCGATGTCGGGGTCGTGCAGCGACAGCGCGGCGTCCACCACGATGTCGGGCGGCGGCGCACGCGACGTGCGGCGCGGGGAGCGGCGCGCCGCACGCATAGTAGATCACATAACGCACCTGGCGATGTCGGGGTCGTGCAGCGACAGCGCGGCGTCCACCACGATGTCGGGCGGCGGCGCACGCGACGTGCGGCGCGGGGAGCGGCGCGCCGCACGCATAGTAGATCACATAACGCACCTGGCGATGTCGGGGTCGTGCAGCGACAGCGCGGCGTCCACCACGATGTCGGGCGGCGGCGCGCCGCACGCATAGTAGATCACATAACGCACCTGGCGATGTCGGGGTCGTGTAGCGACAGCGCGGCGTCCACCACGATGTCGGGCGGCGGCGCGCCGCACGCATAGTAGATCACATAACGCACCTGGCGATGTCGGGGTCGTGCAGCGACAGCGCGGCGTCCACCACGATGTCGGGCGGCGGCGCGCCGCACGCATAGTAGATCACATAACGCACCTGGCGATGTCGGGGTCGTGCAGCGACAGCGCGGCGTCCACCACGATGTTGGGCGGCGGCGCGCCGCACGCATAGTAGATCACATAACGCACCTGGCGATGTCGGGGTCGTGCAGCGACAGCGCGGCGTCCACCACGATGTCGGGCGGCGGCGCACGCGACGTGCGGCGCGGGGAGCGGCGCGCCGCACGCATAGTAGATCACATAACGCACCTGGCGATGTCGGGGTCGTGCAGCGACAGCGCGGCGTCCACCACGATGTCGGGCGGCGGCGCGCTGCACGCATAGTAGATCACATAACGCACCTGGTGATGTCGGGGTCGTGCAGCGACAGCGCGGCGTCCACCACGATGTCGGGCGGCGGCGCGCCGCACGCATAGTAGATCACATAACGCACCTGGCGATGTCGGGGTCGTGCAGCGACAGCGCGGCGTCCACCACGATGTCGGGCGGCGGCGCACGCGACGTGCGGCGCGGGGAGCGGCGCGCCGCACGCATAGTAGATCACATAACGCACCTGGCGATGTCGGGGTCGTGCAGCGACAGCGCGGCGTCCACCACGATGTCGGGCGGCGGCGCGCCGCACGCATAGTAGATCACATAACGCACCTGGCGATGTCGGGGTCGTGCAGCGACAGCGCGGCGTCCACCACGATGTCGGGCGGCGGCGCGCCGCACGCATAGTAGATCACATAACGCACCTGGCGATGTCGGGGTCGTGCAGCGACAGCGCGGCGTCCACCACGATGTCGGGCGGCGGCGCACGCGACGTGCGGCGCGGGGAGCGGCGCGCCGCACGCATAGTAGATCACATAACGCACCTGGCGATGTCGGGGTCGTGCAGCGACAGCGCGGCGTCCACCACGATGTCGGGCGGCGGCGCGCTGCACGCATAGTAGATCACATAACGCACCTGGCGATGTCGGGGTCGTGCAGCGACAGCGCGGCGTCCACCACGATGTCGGGCGGCGGCGCGCCGCACGCATAGTAGATCACATAACGCACCTGGCGATGTCGGGGTCGTGCAGCGACAGCGCGGCGTCCACCACGATGTCGGGCGGCGGCGCACGCGACGTGCGGCGCGGGGAGCGGCGCGCCGCACGCATAGTAGATCACATAACGCACCTGGCGATGTCGGGGTCGTGCAGCGACAGCGCGGCGTCCACCACGATGTCGGGCGGCGGCGCACGCGACGTGCGGCGCGGGGAGCGGCGCGCCGCACGCATAGTAGATCACATAACGCACCTGGCGATGTCGGGGTCGTGCAGCGACAGCGCGGCGTCCACCACGATGTCGGGCGGCGGCGCGCCGCACGCATAGTAGATCACATAACGCACCTGGCGATGTCGGGGTCGTGCAGCGACAGCGCGGCGTCCACCACGATGTCGGGCGGCGGCGCACGCGACGTGCGGCGCGGGGAGCGGCGCGCCGCACGCATAGTAGATCACATAACGCACCTGGCGATGTCGGGGTCGTGCAGCGACAGCGCGGCGTCCACCACGATGTCGGGCGGCGGCGCGCCGCACGCATAGTAGATCACATAACGCACCTGGCGATGTCGGGGTCGTGCAGCGACAGCGCGGCGTCCACCACGATGTCGGGCGGCGGCGCACGCGACGTGCGGCGCGGGGAGCGGCGCGCCGCACGCACGGGCGGCGCCGGCGCCCGCGCCTCCGCCGCCACAGCCGCCTCCGCGCGCCCTGCACAGTCACGCACAGTAGGTCAGCGACAAGCGACTGTAGGTACTCCTACACCTACTGTCGTCTTTCGTACGGTAAGTGGAACGCCGGAGTGCCGAACCCGCTCTTACCCTTCCGTTGCAGTAGAAAACGCGCGAGTGATACCTCTGATGTTATTAGTTTTTATGGGCTTTTATTACCATCAGCACCAGGTCGACCGTATGCTTATTTGCCACCCTCGTGATATAAAATAAAATATGTACGCTGCTGACGTTATCGACCCATTGTTTAGTGTCATAAATTCCTTATAGGTACGAAGATGGATACAGTCACCGAAACATTATTTACAAGAATTTTGCATGTTGTGATAAATAAATAATAAGAATAATAATTTAATTAAATAATAAAAATAAATAAGGAACCAGACATAATGATCTTATAACATGTCATAAGTGATTATGGCATGGCAAAATAGCATTACATAATATATACATGACATTAAAAATTATATAATAAAAATAATACGATATATTACATATATATATATATATATATATATATATTTCATTACTAAATTCGCGATACTAATTACGCATGAAAAATTATAAAAATATACTATTCTACTCGGAAATATTAAAAAAAAATGTAATAACACATTCATAAATAATAAAAATGATTTCATCAAAACTTACTGTATTTGCAAAATAAAATTTTGATAACATTTAAAACGTATCCAATTACTATGATTATAATAGAGAATCTCACGTTATAAATAAAACACCATATCAAACTATTAACAGTGACGGGACCTCTCGGCACTAAGGTCATGTTTACAATTGCAATTGTTGTGTTATGTTCTGAATGCAAACTTTCACAAAGACAGTAGACAGTAGGCCTCAGAGTTATTTGTTTAAGTACGGTTAATAAATAATACACATTGCAAACCATTAAGTCTCTAGCGATAAAATAACAATATTACGCTAATCACTTACTAAGAATTGTTAATGTTGACGCTTAGAAAAAAGAATGGATAATATATAGATTACATAGAGGCAGCTACAGCTTCTTAAAATGACTGCAAATATTGAGGTTCCAAATTCGATCTAACAAATTATGATTTACGCTCGACTTTAAAGACTTCGGATTCTACTAAACTATTTGCGTACTTTATCGTCAGCCAGTTTAGTAGTATTATAAAAATATATTTTTAGCATTTGACATGCTTAGCCATGTAAACAACTGTGATGTGACTGTTATTTTCGATTTCACATTTTCACACTTTATATATTACTTAAAAATCAAATCCTATCAAAATACACGTACCTGATTCTTCAAGATTTGTGGTTTACCTTTATATAAATATATTTTCAAAAAAACAATATGCGTGTGCAAGCTATCGCAGATTTTCAGTTTTCAGCAGTGGGGGTGGTTCTATTTCTGCAAATTCTGAATGTCCTCGACTGTGAGGATGCCATTGTTGTGGTGTGTCGAAGAACTAACAGTTTCGGAGATTAAAATATAAATTAGGCGAGGATAGTTACAGAAACCCGCGCTTCACGGAGGCAATACTGAACTACACCAGTCAACTCGTGACCACGGCCGATGCAATACGGTAGAAACGTCAGGAAATAAATGTATTTAAACTCAACATTATATACGCGATTAAGACCCGAAACGTAATATTTGTGTAGCCTTGTCCAGTAAACCTTTGTGCCACACACACACACTATCAAACGCCTGTTGTATATCTAGAAATATGGCTGAACAGTATTCTTTTCGCTTCAATGACTCTCTAATCTTATGCATCATTCTATGTATTTGTTCAACAGTAGTATGTCTTGTTCGGAATCCAAACTAATGTTGTGGAACAGTAATAAGAACAAATAATTTTCATATTAAAGTTGAAACGGATATTCGTCTATCCGGCCAGTTGTAGGAATATGGCAAATGGGCGAGGCGATTTTTTTCTTCACCGATGGCATATTTTGTAGCCAAATTTTTTTATCAGTTATGGACGACTAGAATTAACGTGTTTTGTCCGTGTGGTGGCGGACTAAGAATACAAGTGTTACCACCCCATTCTTTCCCACGGGTGTCGTATGAGGCGACTAAGGAAGGTAAGCAGTTATCATCCATTGCATGACTGGTGGTAGGCAATAAAAAAAAAAGTGTAGCCGATGATCGGCTTGGTGCACGCACCCGGCTCGAGCGCGGCGGCGCGCGGGTCGCGGCGCACGCCCGGCAGCGACTGCAGCGTGCGCGCCTCCAACGTCGCAGTGGACGCGCTGCGCTGGTACGACGACGACGACGAGCGCCTGCCACGTCAACTCACATTTTATTACTGCCTCGGCGCTCTAATATAAATTCTTGTTCATGTTGCCAACTATTTTAATTTCAGAACTATTGGACAGATTCAAGTTTTCAATAATGCTACATGACTATAAACTACTAAAACCCGACTACCTTTGTATAAACGTGTGTTTGAAATGTGCTATTAAGCCCTATCATTTGATACAAATATACAAAACTTTTTACCCAACCTATTTCACCAACATTGTATGTTTAGGCCCTTTTTTTTTATTAAGCCAAAAAAAAAAACTTATGTAATACTATGGAATAGGGTTCAGTAAAATAGGTTTTTAGAATATAACCTTTTCTAAGAAATGCTTTAATTTACCTTGTACTACTTTTACTGGTTTCCGTTGTTTCTGATGAACTGAACTGTCTCAGGTACTCCTCACTGGTTGATAGGGTCTCCAGTAGATCTGTTATCTCCCGCTTCTACAGGCATCAGATATGTAATAGTATTGTAATGCATATATTATGTGATGAATTTAAATTTAAACGTAGTAATGATTTTTATTTATGCTATTTCTTGCGTACAAATTATTATCAGAATATATTTTCTTCCAAACAAAATGTCAAACACCCATTTCTGTGGTATCTCGCTGCAAGAGCCATAATATTATAATTTATATTATTTTGTGGCATTCCCACGTTGTGGTTTATATAATAAACTAGCCTGCCCGCCGCTCCGCGGCAGCCAAAAGCTAATTTATCAGGTTACTACTCTGTCAAGAAAGTACCAGGAAAAGATCAATAATACACAAAATTTTTGTTATTCATCCAAATTTCTTTTATCACCTTCAAAATATGCTCCTTCAGAAACGATAGACTTACGCCAACGAATAATACAATCATCAAAACATTTTTTAAACGCTGTTTCCGGAATTGAGTTCAGTTCTCGCCGCGAATTCTCCTTTATGTCTTCTACCGATTGAAGTAGTAATTTCAGTTTAGGAAAAAGAAAGAAGTCGGCTGGAACTATATCTGGTGAATATGGTAGATGCTCGATAACCAGTAACAATGCGTTTCATGAATGTTGGATCGGAATTGACTCGTTCTAGCATGTCCTCAGCGACTCTCATGTGATTGAGTTTTTGGAGAAAATTCAGGTCTTTTGGGACTAGCCGAGCGGAAACATGTTTCATACCCAAGTGATTATTTAAAATGGTACGGATCGACTCGTGAGACACAGAAAGTTCGGCGGCTATCTCTTTCAAAGTTGAATGAGGATTTTCAGTCACTATTTCCTTCACTTTTGCAATGTTAACTTCAGTTGCAGACGTTGATGGCCTACCAGAGCGAGGCAAATCTTCCATCGCATCTCGACCGCTTTTAAACGCTTTGTACCACTCATAAGCACGTGTTTTTGATAAAGTCGATTCACCGTAAGCCTTCTGTAACATTTTCAGTGACTCCAAACACAAAATTCCCTTGGCGATACAAAATTTAAAACAAACTCTTTGTTTGATGTTTTTGTCCATTATGAAATTCGCAATACACACTATATATGATCTAACTAAAAACAGCACTGTATTTAATAAAAATAACAGATGCAACTCAAACTCCGCCCCAAAATGGATAAGAGTTGTGCCAATATAACAACAACAAAACAAATGAAAAATTTTAATTTGGAACCATAAACAAATCATCCATTCCCGATACTTTCTTGACTGAATGTATATCTCAGGTTTCCTATATAGTAGCGGAATAAAATGTATATATATGGTCTGTATAATCAAGAGGTATCAAATAAAAAAGTTGCATTAAAATCCGTTTAGTAGTTTTTGCGTGATGCGCGAACAAACGGACAGAAAAATCTAAAAAAGCATTGTTTTGTGTCTAGACACGCCTATATAGCCTAATACAGACATTTTTTTTAAATATCTTCTCTTATCTCTGTTACAGCTTCATAATATTTAGGATAATTCATGTTTCAAAGGAGAGAAAAACTAGACACAGATGTTGTAAATAAAGTCATCTACTATAATTCATAACATGAATGTTTCACTTATTGGTAGGTATTACTTATTAAATTACTCCGATTTTTACATAGATTATAAAAGCAACACATTGTTTGATTTTTGGTATATTATATTTTAATATAAAACCTACCTTGTCACTCATGAGATAGGTTTCGTCGAGCTTCAACCACAACATTTCGTTTGCAAGATCCTCGGGGGTGATTTTATTGGGCAGTGTGACCGCCACCTGAGGGTACTTATTCGTGTTCAAGTGCCAATTATCTTCCGATGACTCGCTTACTTCTTTGTGCACGAGGCTGTCATTGTAAAAATATTTACTATCGAGTAGTAATATGTTTTTTAACTTATTTCAAAGGAGGTGTGTTAAATGCAGTTTTTAATTTTATTAAGTATGTTCAGCGAAAATTCTTTCACACATCAAATATCGATAACTCTTTAGTGTATTAAACATTTCCTTCGAAACCATAATACCCTCTCAGCCTGGAGATCACTCATTGCCTAAGTCACTACGCCAACCGTGCAGTACAATTGAAAAAAAATAATATATTTCAATTTATTCTCTGTTAATTTTAGTATCAATAATTCATACCTTGTACTGGTTTGTTTGAGCATTTCAGTTTTTGAAATCCTTTTCTTCACTCTCTGAGTAACCTCGTTGTCTAAACCGTCTATGATCATGTTTTCGCGTTTCTTTTCCACTCTATAACAAAATGGTACCCATAATAATTGTAAATAATTTGTTAACTTTTAATCTGTTTAAGTAGTTAGGAAAGGAAGCATGGCCCGGTTATTGAAATTATAGACAATAATTATGTGAATAGTAGAGGCGAGACATTTATACAAAAAATATGTTTTACTGCTAAAGGATGATTTTGAAATTGTTCAGTTGACTGTGTGAACCATAATTAGACTGTGGCAAAATCCAATGTAATTAATAAAATAATATTTCGTTGCTAAACTTTAGCAACAAATGTAGACAGCCAAGCCAAATATATTGTTGTGTAAACTGCTCTTTTTAAACCTTGTTTAATGAAAAATATTATATAGTACTGGGGATCACCGCAACGGGGTGAACATTCCCAAGTCTACAGTATGATATAGAAATAATTAATAATGAAAATGTACTGACATACATGAGACTGTTTCTAGATGATACGGTTGCACTCTCTGGAGGGTTAGAGTATATCTCACTCAATCGTATCAACATCGCATCGTGTCATTGTGATTGGTTCAGAGATTACCGTGATTGGCCGAGAGATTATTGCGACATCACGCGTCGGTTTATCTACCAATCACAAGCGAGACGATACGATTTAGCGAGTTACATTCTACGGGCCCAGATCACGTTTTAGAGGAAATTGCACAATTTCAATATCATTAATAGTTTTGATATTATGAGATATACTATACCTTTGTATTGGCAATGACTGTGTTGCTCTTAGTTGCCTGGATTTTTCGTTGTCCATTCGTAGGATATATCTAAAATGGTGTCAGTTTTATTAGGTTATAAAAGCTTTAAAAATTCAACTCGACTTTTTGAACAGCTTTGGTGTTGTTGAATCACACATATATGTTAGTTAGACTTGCAACAACATTTAAAATTAGATATACAGGCACATATTCTTGGTTAAATTTCAAACATGCAAAATACTAAAAATTATTGAAAATAGTTCATGTATTTTCCTAGTACAGTTTGTCGTTCCACACTAGTGAACAAGAACCCCATAACGGAAGGTACTGACATGTTTCATCATGTCGTTAAAGGAAAGTACACGATTTTCCAATCAATCTGTTTAACAAAAGATGATTGTGTACATGTTATACTTACAGATGGTCATTGATATAATTGCTATTTGGTTCGGTGGGCTTGGCTTGGTTCAGCCACTGCGGCGGATTGGTGTCGGGGGGCGCACGGCTGTCATGCTGTCAAAACAACGTTGATGGCAGTGTGTAACACGACACTTTTGTATGTTACTCACAATGAATCGATCGAAATTTGTTAAGGGTTATATGGATATCAGAGTGGAGTACGTGCAAACGGATCATTCAATGGCAACAAGTTGTAATGTCACACCACATTTTTGTATGCAAATTTGAATTAATGGGAAATTAAATACATAATATTTTTACAGATGCAGATCTAGTGATAAGATTGAGGGTTGTCAAAACAACGATATCGAGGTTGATCCTCTGTTTCAGGTCGAGATTTAGTGTGGCCCATTTGAAATTATGTATTTATAAATGTTATTGCTCGGTCAAGAAAACATCGTAAGCAAATTTGTATGCCTGCCAGATTTTCTTGAGAGCTCGTGATTATCTTTTGTGTTTGTGTGGTTGAATGTTATGCTCGCTTAAAGATGCCTGTGGCGGCGTCGTGGTTCGGGTCATCCATTCCCCTTTAATATCGGGGATACCTGAACGATGCGGTAGACTCGAGAATGGTTGCTGGTGGTGACTGGTCAGTCTCGCTATTTTGGGGTGGTTGGTTGCGCCGCGGGGATCAATACCCATTTTTTTTTTTAATTAATCTGACCTTTAGGATGTGATACATAAACTCGTATCGATATCGTATCGTTTTATTGTGATTGGTAGAGACACCGACGCGTAACGTCACAATAATTTTTCAGTCAATCATGATGTTCCCTCAACCAATCACAATGAAACGATGTTATGACGATACGATTTGGTGTTACATTCTTAATTTCCCTGAGCAACCTATACTGATTATTTAACAAAGTATGATGCGGATTTTACACCTACAACAACGTTAACACGTATATACCAAATTTTATTTTAATAATTATGTATGTTGTGTCGGTGGCAGCACCTTTCGTGCTACTTTAGTAATAATAAATCATATAAAATGTAATAATAGTTAATAAATGCCTTACAAGTTTTTTGTCGCGTTCTTCTTAAGAAAAGCCTTACTACAGATTTAAGCCACTTGTGGCGATTGCAATCGCGACATCAGTACTACGGATGCCCTCGCATTGTGCTCGTGTTAGTTATTAGTAAACTTTTAACGATTTTAAGGAGACTATATAAATAAGTCTATGAAATAAAGATTATTCTTGAATTTGAATGTGAACTTTGCTAATCCGTATCGGGTCAGAGTGTTATCGTTGTTGTCATTGAGTTCCGAGCCCACCAGTGGGATTGGATGCGAGAAAAAGTTATCAAAAGGAATTAACAAGTTATTTTTTGTATACCTCTAAAAGGTTACGTGAACATTGTTGTAAGCCAAATTAGATCGGGCAACTCTCTAGTAAGGATAAAAAATAATGCAATATACCTGGTCGAGGGCCGGGCGCAGCGCGCGGCGCAGCAGATGGCCGCGCGCGGCGGCCTGGAAGTGCACGAGCGCGGCGCGCAGGCGCACGAAGCGCCGCCGCACGCGCGCGCCGCGGTACCACGCCGCCAGCCGCGTGGCCGCCTCGTGCCGCGCCACCAGCCACTGTCTGCGGCACGCGCACCCACTCACTACGCCTCTCTCTACACCTAGATCTACACGCGCGCTTCACACTGTTTATATCCGCGTCCCTACTAATCGTAAAACGGGACTTGCGACGCACCCTCCTCTGTATTTATCGACCTCCATCTAGTAACAGCATTGACGCATTTCTATCCGCTATTAGAAACTGTTATCCACGCTCTCTAAATTGAAGTCTGTACTTTTGGAAATCACGATATTAATCTCGATATTAAATCTCTTCCCAAATAACCGCACTCACGGGTACCTCGATCAATAGGCTTTACACGACTTATTTACCTGCTCACAGTTTACCCACCAGAGATTTATTATTCGTCTTTAAAACAGAACAATCTTGAAATAATTATCCCCTAATCGCAGCGCTAAAATCATTATTAAGTCTCTCGAAACGCCTGGTTAAAACAATTTAGTTAAGTAGGGTAAACTGTATAATGATTGACACTCTTAAGCATATTTAAGATTGATATATATATTTTAAATTGATAGGTGTTTAAAACATCAGCAAACATTGGTAAAGGGTTCTCTGGTATGTATATTTTCAAATGAAAATGCATTAGTCGGCGCCAGCAATACTATAATTTACCCACTTAGACATTTCAATATTTTATCCTCTTTCGATTTCTGTAAGACTCGAATACAAACCAACCACTGGACATCAAAATCCTTACTTACTATAAAACAAACTTGCCCTCAATGTCTGTCTGTCTGTCTGTATATCCACTAACTCCTTCTAAGCCACACAACAGACTTGAATGCACGCAACCATCAGTTCGATAATTTCTTCTTAAAATTTACAAGTAATTATTATATTGCAACCGTACGAAGCCGGGCCAAGTCACGTTAAAGTAATATGTTATTTTGAATGTATGTTCCTCGAGTCTCTTTGCATTATAGGTGTCCAGTAGTTGGCTGGTCCGTGAACTCTATATCAACTACAGATTCTCTACGAATTGACTTACGACTACGACTTCCAAAACATTGCAATGTAGTAAACAACCTAAATGACAAAAAATAAAGTTCTCACTATACTTTTAGCCCTCACCAAAGCTTTCGACACTGTCCCTGCTGATATAATTTTGGACAAGTTAGTACGAGCACAGGCAAAGAGAGGTCCTTAACTCGCATTTCTTTAAGACAATAGATCTCTGACTAACAGAACACAAATTAATGGTATGGGCAGAAAACAACTTTAGAGAAAAGCTTCCCATCAGTTATGGAGTGCCCCAAGGACATATATCCTTGGGCAGGTTGGCCATCTCTTGTGTTTATATAATGATCTTAGTAACTCAAATAACCCATATTTTAATATAGTTTCTTATGCAGATGACACTGCCATCACTTTTAATGCAAATTCATACTCGGCCAGACAACAACTCTATCTTGAACTAGCTTTTATCACACACTTCGCCCGCTGTGAGCGCGGCCTTCTTAATGGTTTGCGGGACGCGGGGATATCCCCTGATGTTCTCGCTATACACAACGCAATGACTTAAGATTTATACAATATAATTAGTTAAATGGAATATATGTATATTTAGTTTTATTTTAATTATATTATTGACTTTATTATAAATGTATATTTAAAACATAACTGTGTATTATATTCTGTTGCTGTCAATGGTATCTACTACTGGTTTACCTAAGTAATTGAATAATTAATTTGCTAAATTAAAATAAACAACGGTTTTCTTTATTTTTTATTTAGGTATTACTATTTAGAAATGTTTATATATATTTTTAGCATTTGACATGCTTAGCCATATACATTAAACACAAAGTGGAAAATGTGAAATCGAAAATAACAGTCACGAGCAGGATTTGAACCTGCATCTCCTGGATACCGTGTAGATGCTTTGCCAATTCAGCCATCGTGACAACTGCTCTCGACTGCTAATTTCGATAACACATTCATACTTAACGTCCTGGGTGACGCCTGCGCCATCTGTCGGGAGTATTTACAGGACTCGTCTTTCCCAGGACGTTAAGTAATGTCAGTCGCTGCCGGAGGACAGCGGCAAACTAGCCAATTAGATGTTATCATGTGTGCGCGGCACCGCGCGGAACGATCAAACGAGCGGTATAAGATCTAATCAAACTGTGTTTTTCGTTTACACCAATCTTGTCTCACGCGTAGCCGTAATGCCTATGTTTCACACCAACGCCACAAGGCGGGTTTATTTATTGGTGAGGGACCATACCCTGTTCGTTGGCCCGAACAACGGGGTGTGTGGTTAGGTATTATTTTTTCGCCTCAACAAAAAAAAAATAGGTTGTTACTTAAAAAAAGTAACACTGGCTTTAAACGTCTTTCACTTAGAATACTTAAATTAAAATAGAGTACCAAGTAGATATCTTTTTTTTTCTGCTACTTCAGTTTTCGATACAAAATCCACAAGCAAATTGCCTCATCTACATCCATTCTCAAATTAATGTTGATGCCAGACTGCTGCGCGACTGTTCGCTGTCATGAGAACGCTTACACCATGCGGCAGCACGCGATCAGGTGAACTTAGCCTAATAGTCGAGCGCGCTACCACCCCGCGTTCCGCATACCATTAGGAGGGCCACGCTTATGGCCGTAGAGCTCTAACACTTAATACCCTAAAAACTAGTTGTGCATGTGTCAACATGCTTTCTAGCAAGGTGTAGTAGTGATATTAATGAAGTGTATCTATATATGCTGTAATTACTAGTGCATACCTGCAAAAGTACTGGAGAACGACAGAAGCTCGCCGCAGCGCCAGGAAGCGCCGCCGCTCCAGCACTGCACGGAACCACCGTTGTATGGTGATGATGGACGCCATGATCTGCTGGTGGAGCCGGTACTCCAGCTTCGTCTGCTCACTCTCGCGCATGAAGATCTTTGTAGCACCTGGAATATGGAAAGTTTTAGGATATTGTTCACCAGCAACCTTAGATTAAATGTACACCTAAATATCACTGCAAGAAAATACAAACAAATAACTTAAATACTGATAAGATTCACCACGGTCATCGAATCACACCAATGATAAGATTCACCACCATCATCGAATCACACCAATGATAAGATTCACCACAAAATTATCATTTTGCTGTTTCGGTTCTAAAAGAAAATAGAATGTTACCACTACTCATCCGTCCATCCATCCATCCATCAGCCTTTTAACGTACACTGCTGGACATAGGCCTCCCCAAGAATGGGGGATAGTGCCGTGATCGCCACGCTTGGCAGGCGGGTTGGCGATCGCAGTGGATGTTGTTAATTTAATATTCGGAAGGAGTGCTGTTGCTCACTCCCCCGGTAATCCCTCAGTCAGCTCTTACGAAATTTTACATACACATAATCTGGAGCCCAGGAAAGGGCAAGGCAAATTTTCATCTTGGAAAAATGAATGATTACCGTGAATTTTACATAAAGATAATTAGTGTGGCATAGAGAGTAATGTACAACACGATTCATTTCGCAGGGTACCATAATAGTACCACTGAAGGAATGTAATATGGTTCCAGTGGGCCGCTAACAAAGGCGGAGAGACGGCACACGGCGGGTTTATTTAGTGGGCCCCACACTACCCTGTTCGTTGCCCCGAACGACAGGGTGTGCGGTTAAGAACATTTTTTTTTCCGCCTTAACAAAAAAAAAGGGTACCATAATAGTGGAATAAGAAAGTAACATAAGCAGACAGTCACTGTCAGAAAAGATACAACAATTCAATGTGTTTTGTTTAGAGTCACGAGATCCTCTAATAAACGTCTTGTTTAATGTAATTAAAAAAAACGTAGGGTGAATCATAATTGTAAAATTAAGTTTAGCTGGTCGGTATAATGTATGAAAATACTTCCGACAGATGGCGCAGGCGTCACCCAAAGACGTTAAGTATGAATGTGTTATCGAAATTAGCAGTCAGGAGCAATTGTCACGATGGCTGAATTGGCAAAGTATCTGGACGGTATCCAGGAGATGCAGGTTCAAATCCTGCTCGTGACTGTTATTTACGATTTCACATTTTTCACTTTGTGTTTAATGTATAGTGCTAAGCATGTCAAATGCTAAAAATATATATAAAAATATCTAAATAAATAATTTGTACTTTAAAAAGTAGCGAAGCATGTTAAATGCTAAAAAAATATAGATAAAAAATGATTATTAATAATAATCGGTATTTAATACAAAAAAACTCACCAAGTTGATAATTATCTCTATCTAAGTTCAGTGTAGCCAGGAAGTGACGCACATCAGTCTGTGAACTAAGCAGTCCCTTGGGCAGCAATATTCTGTACAATTGTATGAACTCTTCATATGTCAGTCGCACGTTGTAACCAGCCTGTCTTATCCGAACAGTTTCTAGCATGCCTGTGTATCGTAATTGTCTTTGGACGGTTTCATCATCAAAAACATGAGGCACTTTTTCTCCATTTGATTTTATGCACCTGTAATCAAATTTATATTTAAGTGTGCCTTATTCAATATCAGTTTCTTTCTTATTTTCATTAAAGCTACCAAATTCAGCCGGTATAAAAACCACAACGAAGAACCTCTTTTACATTGTATAATGGGTAAACATTTTGTTATTACCATTATAATTGAAGACAAGCCAGTGGCCCACCTGCAGGTAAGTGGCATTTATCGAATATAGAGCTTAACAATAATAAACATAGCAGGAAGGGGAGGTCCATAAGAGCAAAAATTTGCGTGACGTCATTTATAAACAGCCGCAAACGTTTGCACGAATTTGGATAAAATTTGATAGGTAGATAGGTAAGACATTGTTAAACATGTAAGTTTCGAAAATGTGAACAGTTCCCGTAAGTTAGTTTTTTATACACAGGTCTCTTTAATTCCTTTATGGACCTAATTTTGTAGTCTACGCAGATGGAGAACCAGAACAACTAGAGGTGAATCAGAATTAAACCTACCGATTAGTAGAATGACGTAACTATATGGGCTACTTGTTTGTCTGGAATAAACCATACCTAATAAAGAAAGGGTTGGCCTGGTTCAAGGTGTCCATGAGCGCCGAGAGCGAGTGCTGGAACTGCGCGGCCACGGTCTGCGGCTGTTTGCGCTTGCCGGCGGGCGCGGCCGTGCGGCCCGCTAACGTCTTCACGCTTTGAAGATTCTTTAGACCTTTTTTCGCGCGCTCTCGCGGCCTAAAAGACTTGTTTTTCCTGTTGAATAGAATCGAATATGTAAAGGAAATTATTATTTAAGTATATTCCCCAATAAAAAAAACTCAAAATACCATAAGTCTATAACCAAACCAATAAAATTAATGGTTATGTGCGTCTTATATACATACATGCTTAACACGCCTGCAATTAAATAATCAATTAATCCAAAATCTACAGATTACAATGGCTTCGTCAAGACAATTTTAACAACAATTTAATAAATCTTCTTTTGGTATAAGTTTACAAAAATTCTATTTATGAATGTGTATTACACTCAAAATGAGAAGATTAATGTGAGACACGAATAATTTTCGTTATATCGAACTTGAAAAATTTTCATTTTATACCATATAAATTGAATTTGGTTTCAATAAATTGAATTTGGTTTCAATAAACCAAATTCAATTTATACAGTATAAAATGTTATATGGTTTCAATACCAAATTCAATTTATACGGTAGTACAGAGCATTGGCTCAGCCAAAGTAATTAATTGAATTTAATTTGTATACATATAACATTTTATATTTAACACATAAATGTATAAATAGATATATATTTATTCGAAATTAAAATTATAATCCTATTTATACTCGTAACTGAACTTATACATCTAAAGATTTTGGATTACAGGTGTAATTCTTAACTTACGTGAACATGGAGTACTATTTTATTATACAAGCACTCCATAGCAAACTTACAAACGTGGAGCGATTGTGTTTATTAATTAATAATAAAGGAATGACACTTTTGTTTGTAAAATTTGTAAAACAAATATTACCATTAAATTTGAAATTTGCATGTATTTGTTATCTACTCTTACCCAATGAAGCGTCTACGATATTATCACAAATTTATACACCTACCTACTTGTTGTGCAAATAAACCAAAACCGCAAACCAATCCAAATTAACGCACAGAATATTTTTTTTAAATGCTGTAAGGTTACATTCCGGTCGCTTGGAGATTTATTTATACACAACATTATCTATATCTAAAATACGTTAATCCTGTATGCGCCCACAGAACCAGTTATTATACAAAAAAAAAATACAATAAACGTTTTACACAGGCAATGCAGAGATTATGATAAATATATGCAAGAAAATTACGCCCATAGCCGTCACCGTGAAAACAATAAATGAAGATAAAACCCACCCGAAATAACGCAAAATCATCAAACAACAACAAGGATAATATTGCAAAAGACCTCTTCTTAAATAATAATTAAAAAAGACCTCTACTTTAATTATAAAATTATATAATTTCTGTAATTAATGTCCCTGAATATATTTATTTATTGATTAGTCGTAACAGGTTATATTAGACTTTCGTTCAGGTAAACTTAAATTCACTAGAATATTTTATATAGTGTAATTTTGGCAATAGCAATGCGTTTGCTTTACATTTTAGTTATTTTTTTGGTTGGTATAGTTAACCTTGTAAATGATTAGAAGTGGATTTAATAAGAGGTCAAAACTTTTTTTTGGAACATTATATTGATTGTTTGATGACGTGTAAAGGTTTGCGATAGAGAAAGAGACAGAGCATGTGATGTGGGTGCGCGACGTACATGACGATCTGGCTGGCGCGCTGCATGACGTCGTTGTCGTCGAAAGGCCGGTCGTCTCTTTCCCGCTCGACCCTGCGAGTGCGGGTCTCGGCCAGCCTGTAATGTTTTGTTCCTTTCCCACCCACACGCGATCCCGTATTCCCTTCCGTCCTCATTTTACAATCGTTGTTCACCCGCGTTGGAGGTTCGCGGGCCTTACTCGCTGCTCTGTGAGGCGCTCTTAGTAGATGTCGGGTGAGAAAGGTTTAGACGATTACAAAATTAATGTAAAAAATAAATAAACCAAATTAAATGTTCAGTGAGATGCATGCAAATTTTCTATGTGACCGCAAAGTGAGAATGAGTAAATATATACTAGTAAGCTACTATATAAAAAAATCTTTATTGAATATAAAGGTGTAGAGCGCTAGAGTTATATTAATAATATTATTTAACTTTACTATAGTTCACAAATTACTTCAGACCAAGCTTATTGGATATAAACATGTCAATTGAATTCATATACAGATGAAAAATTAAATATAATAAACAGCTACGAGCTCTACACTTTTCATATTCTGAGCCGAGAATTGAGTTTGGACTAATAGCGAGTCAAAAGGTAGACAGGACATTCATAGTATTTTTTGCACAATATAGACGCAACAAAAACAGTGTTGTAAGTATAACAAGTAAAACTAAATACATGGACGTCCATGCGTTAAGTGCACATAGAACATATATAAAAAGCATGCCGTAAATTCGGTGACTTACGCAATGCGGTTGATTGCTAGATTGATAGACGATACTGTCACCAGTTGGCTGAGCAACAAGACACATTTCATTACGTCACATAACGTTGCTTGCAAAAGCTATAATCTATATCAATACATATTATAATCCATACATAATATATAGGAAAACTCATATAGATCGTGTTTCAAACCGCAAATGCATTATTTACAGTCGATAATTTAAGCTTAAGCTATAGTAAGATATCAATTGTACAAGTCTTTCTATATTGGTGAAGGTAAAGTAAAGAGGCATTAGCGATTAAAGCACGACCTGTGGTAAATTTAAACTTATTTGACAATTTCTTCATTTAACAATGATCTCCATGCCTTTCAAGTTAATACGATATTGTAACTGCAGTTAATGGTATACAATATGTAGTTCATCTTATAAGCTGAATTATATATAATGCAAATAGGTTAAAGTAGTTTCAGTGGGTACTCACCTAATGATGCTGTCATTAGGTGCATGTATAGAAGCCCGTGGTAATCTTGATGCGCCATCTACTCGCTGTACACGGTGTCTCCTGCCCGCTTCTAAAAAGGCAAAGTACCCCCTGTGAAAAAAAGAGTTTTAAATATATATGTAAATTATTGGTGTAAAGATGCGAAAGGGAATGCTTCGATGGTTCGTACATCTGGAAAGAATGCCGGTCGTGCGACTGGTTAAGAAGATATACAATGCAAAAGTGAAAGGATGTAGGTACAGGGGGAGACCGAGACTCACCTACTTAGACCAAATTGGTCATGTATTGAAGGAAGGTGGAGTCAAAAGAGTCTCCGAAACCGGCGAGCGTGTATGACGAGAATTATGAATTTTGAGAAAGCGAGCGATGTATGCAAGAATAGAGCCTCTTGGCACTCTGTGCTCTCTGCCTACCCCGCAAGGGAAATAGCGTGATGATAAGTGAGTAAGTAAATATACATTATTGTGAGAGTACTATTGAATATGTTGCATCATGGAAGTTACAGATATTACAAGAAATCTGTCACTGTATCTTACATGCCTCAATATATTTTTGTGGATATACCTGCTGTTGAGTGTGAGTCTGTTTGAAAATGGAAAGAAATTGTAGGTATAAAGTATTTTCTGTTTTACACCCTTAGTTTGGGTTATATCACAGTATTGAATTTAGCACTTAGCTAACTACATTTTTCAACGAAATATTAATAAAAAAGAATACCTAAAGAATGCTCGCACTATGGCCCATCGGAAAACAGCCACTGGATCAACCCCAACCAACTCCCTCACAAATGCGAGTGAGGAATTTTTAAGTACACTAACTATGTCTTGTCGCATAAGATCCAGGTTTTTCTCTCGCATCGCTGTAACCTGAAAACAGTTTTATTTTATAATATGAAACTAGTTCTACTTTTCATATTATAGTACCTATATTGATTTAAGACTATGCTACCCTTATAAATTGCACTGAAAATAAGTGATACCGAGTTATATATGGCATGGTTGTACCTCAGTGAACATTGATTTATACAAATTATATATATTCCATTCATCAGCCTTTTAACGTCCACTGCTGGACATAGGCCTACCCAAGAGAGCGCCACAACGAGATCCAGAGTCAACCGCATCCAACGGCTCCTCGCGGCTTTGACCAGATCGTCGGTCCATCTGGTTGGGAGCCATCCGATGATGACGTGTTCGCCACTGGAGAACCTTTTTCCCCAACGGTTGTCGGTTCGTCGAGCGATGTGGCCTATCAATTGCCACTTCTACATCTCCATATTACGAATTCGATCACGTAGGCAAATACCGAGCATAGCCCGCTCCATGGCACGCTGAACAAAATAGCTAGCAAAATATAATCCCTGGTGCAGAAATTTGATTGAAATATATATTTATTAATAAATATTAAAAAAAAACAAGTAATAACTTTAATAAAACATCATCAGTTTTACCAACATTTAGACATCGTCTCGTCTTCTGCTATTTACATAGAACCTTACAAGAGCAGTGTTTGGAGTCATAGGTAACAAATATAAACAAAAGATAGGAAAAGCTCGTAAGTATTACGAATACATTTTAAATAGTCTTTCTATTTAAACTTAGATATATATTTACTATGTTAAGGCAATAACTGAACACAAGTGTGGCATACCTGATACTTGACCCGTCCAGCGTAATGTCTAACAACAAACGCGGGCTCTCGTCGCTGTGGTTTTTCATAAAATTGGTTGTTTTCATGAACTGAATTGAACTTTTGTAGTAGAGTTTCATTAGTCGCCCATGGAAAACTAAATCAGGATGTTATATTATAGAACTATATGACATAACACACATGTAAAGATAGCATCTCGCCTGTATTCGCTGAAGAGGTCTTCAGAGGTGTATTACACACCCACGATTCGCCATCTATGTTTAAGTCCCACGTAATAGGAAGCGAGCCTATTGCAGTCTACCGGACACATTTGCAAACTCCGGGCTGCTATTGAGAATTTTTATTTTTTGCGAAAAATCTCAAGAACACTTCTCGACCTCACTTCTCACCTCTTGGGGATCGACCCCGAGACCTCATGATCAGCAGTCGCTCACAGTACCGCTGCACCAAAGAGGCGGTTATTATGGAATACCATATGACATGCATGTAAAAAGTTAATTGTAGAGAGGTGTATGGTAACCACTCATGAACTAAGCAATACTAAAAATAAATAAGAGTCTATTTCGCATTAAAAAACACACCAAGCTGCTTCAGGATTGTTTAATCCGGATGGTGGTATTGCCCCACTTGGGTCCAACTAACAAGTGAGTACTCCCACACCCAAGGGGTGATAATAGCTTACTTGCCTTAGTGGCCTGGTACAACACCTATGGTAGTGTTATTTGTATTCTAGTGGGGTGTGCACACGGAGATCCTTTTTTATTGTTGCCAGTAGCGGACTAGCAAATCAAATTAAAGGTAAGAGGTTACCACATAGGGTATAAGTCAATAAGGATTTGTGAACTTACTTGCATTGATCATCAAGGAGACACAGCAATCCATTAACTTTCCCTTCAATGAGTTGCAAACAGCCAGTGTTGTCAGAAAATCCAATATCAGTCCATGGAATCCCCTCCCTCTTGTACTCTTCCTGCTCATATTTGAACACATGCTGGTTGAAGTAGTGTTGTAGATGCTCATTTGCATAATTGATGCATAGTTGCTCAAAGCTGTTGCTCAGACCGAAGTCCTCGAAACCAAATATATCGAGAACGCCTGAAATATTTTATTATAACACTAATGTTACTAATTCAGTCACGATTAGTAATTATGAATATAACAATAGGAACCCTATGTACAATTAATTACAGCCCTATATCTGTCATCTCATAATGGCAACCCATGGGGTTTGATGAGAATTACAAACTAGCTGCAACCCACAACTGCGTCTGTATGTGGAATTAAGTTATTTTAATTTTTGTGCGGAACCATTATCATTTTCCAAAACTATAGTAGCCTATGTTACAACAACAGCTATCTGCCAGTGAAATTCCCGTCTAAATCGGTCCAGCTGTTCCAGAGATTACCCGGTACAAACAGATAGAGAAAGAGACAAAAGCTTAAAAAATTGGCATTTTGTTATAGGTAACATAATACCCTCATATGCATTTAGTACAAAGCTTTTATTTAGACATCACACGTGCTGTTTATACACTTCAATTTATTTGTATAGATAATTGACATAGGAGTAAACATGGAGATCTCACTAAGATCAAATGTTTTTGAGTGAAAGTTATAGATGACTATGAGTTTGTGGATCAACTTTGTTTCTAACATTCTCCATGTATCAATGACATATATGTACAACACGTAGGTATCTCCGACACATAGGCATGTCCTAGTATGACAGATTGTTATAAATCTATGTGCTTACCTATACTATGTCCCTGATGTTCCCGAAGCGTATCTTTTTTAGAGAGCAACGCATGATTAACTTGCATCACAATCCAATCAAACAGAGCACCGTACAAACACTTGGCCATCGCGTCGCGGGTCGCTATTGCCTCTGGCAATCTGAAAAAAAAAACATTATTCTTAAACCTTTAAAATTAACACGGAGTTTTTGGCGGGAACAAGAAAAAGGTCATGTCGTCGCTCCGCATTATTTTCCTAAATTTGTGTTATTTCAAGTATTAATGTGTAAAAGTGGTGGCCTTTTGCTTATTAACTATTTCTGTATGTGCATAAGTGTTGGCAAGTGATGTAGTGTGGCATAACTTGTTTTTTCGTGTTGCCTCAAAAACTCCATAGAAGCTTCAGTAAAGTCGCCACCGCTTTGCTGTAGCGTGACTTTGACTTGACTATGACTAACTTTATATGACTTTGACTACGACTAATGAATCAAACTTGCCTGTGAAGAAGAAATATACCCTAAATAAGTCATTGGCAAATACTCAAACCGAGTAGCCATTTAATTTAAAAAAAATACACGATAAATCTTGGTCTCGCACGTGTTGGATTACGCAATAAGTAATTAATGTGCTGTAAAATACTTCACTGCATTTATATTATGAAGTCGACACGGACGCAGTCACGGCCAGAATCTAGTATCCCTATATATGAAGACTTGTTGTTTGTACTGTATTGGAAATGCACAAAACATGGTCAACAGAACAATTACATTAGCAAAAATGGACATAGGCTACTCTTTATCCTGGAAAACTGGATAGTTCCTGTAGATAGCTAATTTTGCATAGCGATAAGATAAAAGAACGTAATTATATTCTGAAGTCGACCCGGACCGAGTCGCGGGCAAAATGTAGTATTCCTATAAATATCAGATTGACCATAAAGGAGCCTTGCTTATCCCAGCATGAATGTTTGTTGTGTTTCGTATTATGAGTGAGAGTGCCGGGAGCCCGGACCCCCTCCCTATCCTCTCCTTAGTATCCTATCTAATATACTTACTCCTCTCCATAATATACTTCCACCTCCTATCTCTTTTCTTGGAGATGGCAACGCGCGAACAATGCATCTGGTTGCTAGCGTCAGGCTACGGTAATCGCTTACCATCAGGTGGGCCGTATGCTTGTTTGCCACCCACCAGTTATAAAAAACATTGGTGGCAAGCCCTTTTTTACTCGTAAGACTGCTACATATTACATAATAAAAGTTTATTCGCCAGTGACGGATGCTTTAGGCAATTAGAACATATTTGACGATACATTTATATCATTGTAGTTTAGCAGTTTCAGTTTCCCTAATAGCTTTGTTAACAAACTATACTAATAAGCGTTAACGTACCGATAATTGATAACTAGCGTTTCACCCGACGCCCGCGCACGTTTCGACGTAAGAGCGGCGAGAAGAGTCTCTTGTTTAACCCTTAGTAATGAAGATATCAGGGATACCACTTCGGGATTCCTCACGCCGACTGCTTCGTCATGATGATATGATTTCCTTTGCGGCTGGAACTCCACGTTACCTGGAAAATATGGTTATTGCATTTATCAGTGTCATATTTTGTGAAGACTTATAAAAAGCAATCATCTTTTTGAAGTTAGGTTACTGCGAGAGTAAGGACCTTCAGCGCCCTCTACCCACGAAAGAATTAAAACAGTAAAAATGCCTATATTTTTTCCTAACGGATAGGAAATAAACCGAACAACAACAACAGAACCGCTCGTTGTGGCGTTCTCTTGGGGAGGCCTACGTCCAGCAGTGGACGTCGAAAGGCTTATGGATGGATGGATAGGAAATCCCCTCCGCCGGGTTGGCGAAGAAGTAATTGCCGAACTCCCGATATCCACCTTATATCTGCTAAAACCCCATGGCGTTCTTTTAGAATATCTTTAACCAAGAGTGAGGCGTACGTTCTATACATGAATTTCCTCCATTCTCGGCACACCTAGAGACACTATACGCTGATATTCTGAGGTTGGTAGATCCCTAGTCCAGCCGTCCCATTTGCTGCCACATCAATGAGGAACTGTTATTGTTAAAAATTTGTTAATAGTTTTAAATCTAAAGACAGTGCAAAAAAGGAATATTCTGTAGTATTTGTGTGCATTTCATTACTGAATTGTATATCTTCTAAAATATATTATTAATAAACTGAGTCTAGGTTGTATCACGTCAGAGATGAAATCATCTAACAACATCTCATTGCTGAGATAACAAAATTGCCCGCCAAATGCCAAACAAAACAATTATCTATTTCAATCTCAAAGCAATGATTTATAGAGCAAAATACTTTAAAGCGCGAAATCTATCTACATATACCTATTCATGAGTAGGATTATACGAAGAGATAGAATGATGACAACCTATATACATACCCCTAATATAAATATTGTAAATTCGCGTATAAAGTACACACCAGAGTGATGATAGTTTTGTAAGTTATGTTACATCTACAGGGAAGGGTTCTATACAAAACCTAAATTAGATTGTTTGACTAGTATAATTTAGGCCATTTACACTCTAGGCAAGTATAGAGAAGAATTTACAACATAAAATATATACTATCAGTGGCAAAATTATGATCAGTATTAGTATTTTTTTTAAAGACAATTACCCCTGCCCTAAGGAATTATCCTGGTATCGCGGAGGACTTTACAAACATACAATAAAATTACTTGGTCACAAAATACACCCAGACTCAGAACAACCATTTGTGGATTACACAAAGAGTTGTCCTGTGTGGGCATCAAATCCACAACACTCGAGAGGGACGACGGTATCTAAATCACTCCACCATCTATTGCCTATATTTTACTTATTAATTACTGGAGTGGATTGCTATATATATATATATATATATATATATATAAAGACCCTTTAAATAATCTACATTGCTGAAGTTGTGACATATTAATGTATATTTCTAGAACAAAGAATGCTAGTAACTTTACTACCCTCTAAACAAGATGACAGTCTAAGAATAGACATGCCACCTCCCCATTCTTTTCCGCAATGTGAAAAGTGGATGTATACTTAGTATTGCTTAGTCCATAAGATGATGAACAGTCACAATATTATGCTTTTCTCTCAAAAAATCACGATTCATAAAAATATGGACTTACGCCTATTTCGCAAAGGGGTGAGACAATAGATTGTCATTTATCATAAAAGTAACCTTCTGCTGCCTATTTTGATGATTCAAAAGGAAAATATATTATTTTGGTTATGTAGTTGGGATTTATATTAATTATAAACTGTTTAGTAGCACAGCAGTTTTAATTGTTTTAAAATACAATAAATATAACTTTAATTCTGATGCCTAGTTTTGTTACACCTATATAGTCACATGGGACATAATACATCTCATTGATGTACTATTTCTAGACTAGTCTATATAGAGTTTAGTTTCAAGTATTTTTATAGTGAAAATAAAACTATCGTGAAAGGAATCTAACATCTTTACTCCTTTAAACTGTTACAACATCCATGAAATGTATGATGATGAAGACTGTTTATATTTAATCTCATATTGCATGGATTCAACCAATTATACTTTGAAGAATTTACTCCCAACAAATACACTGACAGTCTTGTCACAACAGTAATTGAGTAATTTATTATTAGCACTAGTTTGTTCAAGGTTTCCTGTTGAAACAATTAGTACAAAAGTTATCCTGTGATGTGTGCAACAAGCTATTCCTGTATATGAATACATTTATAAACAAGAGCCTAACAGACATTTCGGAAAGCAGAGATTGATTAATATTTGCAATAAAATACATTTTATATATGATAATGAATTCTTATCATAACAAAAAGTTAGGTACCTAATATATTTTATCTAATCAATAATTATTTTATAGTATCTCGATAATTATTAATATTTTTTCCAGTTTTATTTTTAGTGTTGATATGATTTTTGACGGGCGTCGTGGCGTAGTCGGTAGTGTAACCGACTTCCGTGCGCGAGGTCGTGGGTTCGATTCCCACTCAGTACAATTATTTGTGTGATGAACACAGATATTTGTACTGCGTCTGGGTGTTTTCTATTTAATATATGTATGTATTTACAAAAAAAAGTAATATATGTTATGTTATATCCGTAATCTGGTTCCCATAACACAAGCGTTAAGCTTACTTTGGGATCAGAGGACGTTGTGTGAAATGTCCGTGAATATTTATTTATTTATTATATTAGCCGGGTTTTCACGTTACGAGCTTACTCAGACAAAGTACGCTTGTGGGAAACTGACAAAAAAAATACACTACACTTAAGCGTAAGCATGTAGAAAGTGTATAGGTTTCAGGTGTCACGGTATCCACTGTCTCTTGACATTAAAAGCTAATAAAAAATACTCACCTAAAAGTAGTACAGCAGACAGGACAGCAAATAAACGCCGTTGTTTATCCATAGTGAAGCCTACCATCTCCATTGATTGTTTTAATCGTGAAAACTCATACTGTTCGTCAATACCCGGCACCTCACTACAACCAGTCCTTGACAAATAATTATATCTGTCCACACTGAGTAAATGTAATTGTTCTTTTTCTTGTTCGGATGCACCAGCCAATAGATAATAGAACACATGATAATTTCTCTCGTTACGACCTTGACTGCAGATCCTTGATTTTTCCAGAAGATATTTTTGTACAACAGCTCCATGGACCATGCCATTTTCTTTATAATTCACTTGAATAAATTTACCAAACCTACTAGAATTATTATTGTGTGCCGTTTTTGCATTGCCAAATGCTTCTAACACAGGACCTGCACTTAGTATAGTTTGTTCCACACCACTTCCATGAGATCCTTTTTGGCTAAGAGCTGTTAAATGATGTAATAAGAAGTTCGTGCTTTCAGTCTTTCCTGAACCACTCTCTCCACTGATTACAATACATTGGTTAGTTCTGTCCCGGAGCATACATTGATATGCGGCATCAGCAACTGCGAATATGTGAGGTGGTAATCTCGAACCAACACGTTTGTTTTGATATAACTTCACGTACTTGGGATTGTATATCGGGTAGAACTTGAACGGATTGAGCGCTATCAATATAGAACCGACGTATGTGTATATGTAGCCGGCCGCGAACCTCGCCCTCAAGTTATCAAGCAACGTCTGCTCATTGAGCTCTGGTAACTGACACAGGTCGGGATATTCACGGTCTTTAGGTTGATAAAGGAATCGCTGGAAATAGTCCTTTATCAGCTGCGGGTCCACTGAGAAATTCTCCATCCATGGCTCGTCGGGGATTTTTTCGCGAAGATAGAATCTGAAAATGAAATTAATATGAGATATCTGCTTTTAGTAATGAGCAAGAAAGTGTTTCTAAAAATATAATGCTACTTTTGAGTCATGACGACGAAATCTAAATATTTGCAATATGCGGTACAGTTTTAGAGGCCATGTTTGATCGAGCGGCGATGTTTCAGTTTGATTGGCAGGACGGACACGCCGTTATCACGCCGCTGCCGCAGGAAGAGTGAGTAATGAGCTACATTCGGATATTATCCCCAATCACTGTTACAGCCCTTCATTAAACAACTATGTAATAGTTGAAACTGTTAATGCAGTTTTAACGCTATATTCATAGTAGCAGACGCATGCACATCCGGACCCTCGATAACGACTTACGATTGAAGCTTAATTTTAGTAAACAACAATAATATTATATGGGGATTTTTAATACTATAACATAGGATTTTAGTGCAATTAAATGTCTGTGAATAAGGATACAAGTTTAAATTAGCACAATAACGGAGCACAATTAAAATGAATCATAACAATTGAACATCAGAAATAGTATAGCGGTGACAATACACTTAGCCGATATAAATATGCATAAAAGTACAGCATAAACAGGCAACGCAGGTGTTTAAGACAAGGTTAGACGTATCTCTAGTATCACGTAATTGCAGGAATAAGATAATTATATAGAAAAACCTGATTTGACATTGTTGAAGGAGCTACCGGCTAGTGTTTACATCGAGCCGAGAAATTCTTATAAGCAACACGGGTGGTCATATATGTATACAAACTACCTTATATATTATACCTTATTCATCAATCTTTTGACGAAATGTTGAAATGAAATTGATTTTTAGGTATATTTTCAGTTGCTGTTCCACAAACAACGAAGTTTATAAGAATAGCTTGATATTGGTAACTTTAATTGAAAATATGTGCTGGACTGTGTATCAGTGTATTAGTTTTAATCTAATGTGCGAAATAGCTACAAATTTTCCATTTAAAATGGGCGCATATTGTCTATAATTCAGGACTTTAATATGAAGAGCTATGCACATAAAATAGGGATAGCGTAATAGTAAGACCAAGGTCTGCCAAGACAAAGGTAATGAGTTAGATCCTGAGTGTTAGACTTCGCAAGGCGGACTTTTAAAAATTATCTGCATGTTTGTTTACGAGATATACTCAACGGTTTGACTCGGACTACTGTCTAAATCCCTGTCATTTCCTGATACGGCCATAGCGTGATTATCAGCTGCAAAATTTCGCCATCTTTTATTTAGTAGCGAGATAAAATATATAACAGTTTTAAGCAAAAGCTTCATTCAAAGTGATATTGTTTGTTTTAGCGTAATGCACGAATAAAGAAAACATTCTAAAAAAATTGCTTAGATCCGGAGATGTCCAAATAGCTTAGTACAGTAATATGCTCTTATATTTTAATAGTGTGAATGTGAGCAAAACAAAAATAAGGGTCTTTAAAGGAGGAGAAGCTTGAACAGATGTTAAGAGTATCAATAGGCAATGGAGTGCTAGAACAGGTGGATAAATTTGTATATCTTGGATGGCGGGAAATAAGAGTGAACGGAGCATTTAGGTCAACTTCTCGGCAGCCACCACTTTAGCTAGAAGACACGTGTCGCAATACACAACGCAGTGCTTGTCCTAACGTTATTATATAGAAGCGAAGGCTCGGTATGCAAAAAAGAGCATAGGAGTAAAACCAATGCGGTCGAAACGCGATCTCTGCGAGAGCGAGTAGGTACGAAAGAGAGTATCCGTGTAAAGATGCGAAAGGGAATGCTGCGATGATTCGGACATGTGGAAAGAATGCCGGACGAGCGACTGGTTAAGAAGATTGGATACAATGCGAAAGTGGAAGGATGTATGAGGTATAGGGGGAGACCGAGGCTCGCCTACCTAGACCAGATCGGTCATGTATTGAAGGAAGGCACAACTTCGAGAAAGAGGTCAATCGCCGAATCCAACTCGGCTGAGCAGCGTTCGGGAAGCTAAAGAAGATCTTCTCGTCCAATATTCCGCAGTGTCTGAAAACGAAGGTCTACGACCAGTGTGTGTTGAAATATGGGACAGAGACGTCTCTGAATGTTGGCCTCGTATCAAGGTTCAAAGTCGCTTAGTGGGCCATAGAGCGGGCTATGCTTGATATTTCCCTACGTGATCAAATCCGTAATACGGAGATCCGTAGGAGAACGGGAGTGACCGACATTGCTCGCCGGGTCGGCATGCTGAAGTGGCCACATCGCTTGACGAACCGACTACCGTTGGGGAGAAAAGGTTCTCGAGTGGCGACCACGTATCGGACGGCGCAGCGTAGGACAGCTCCTCACCAGATGGACCGATGATCTGGTCAAAGTCGCGGGGAGCCGTTGGATGCGGTCGACGCAGGACCACTTGTTGTGGCGTTCTCTTGGGGAGGCCTCTGTCCAGCAGTGGACGTTCAAAGGCTGATGGATGGATGGATTGAAGGAAGGTGGAGTCGGGTCGAGTCTCTGAAACGAGCGAGCGTGTATGAAGAGAATTATGAATGTTGAGGAAGCGAGAGATATATGCAAGAATAGTGCTTTTAGCACTCTTTTCTCTCTGCCTACCTCGCAAGGGAGATAGCGTGATGATAAGTAAGTATTATAATAGTGTATATACAGATTTAAATTTAAAATCTAAATTACTATTCCACAGCAATGAATGATGTATTGTATGTACAATATAGAATATATATTTCAGATTTTTAAATTAAATTGTTAAAATTTTGAGACTACAAGAAATTGTTAGGATTCTTTGAGAAATTTTGCCACCTGTTACGAACGCCCCCATATACAGATACATAGCATCACGCCTGTATTCCCCAAAGGGGTAGGCAGAGGTGAATTGCACACCCACGGTTCGCCAGCTATGTTTAAGTCCACGTAATAGGGGGCGAGCCTATTGCCGTCTACCGGGCACATTTCCAAACTCCGGACAGCTACTGAGAATTTTTCTTTTTACGAAAAAGCTCAATAAGACTGCCCGGCCTGGAGATCGAACCCGAGACCTCATGATCAGCATTCGCTCACACTACCGCTGCACCACAGAGGCAGTTATTGTTATATTATATAATGTATCTATTTTTAAATATAGACTATACGGCTGAAAATATAGGATCGTCTGGCGGCTATTGCATTGTTTACCGTCTGTTTGAATCGTGAGTGGACTATATGTGTCACCGATTGGTCGGAATTATTACAAATAATCGTTATTAATGGCACCATTTTATGAGTACCACGAAACCATTTCATTTGTAAATATTCTGTCACAGACAACTGCTAAACAGGATCAATCTATATCTATTTATCTACCAGCGTATTGATGTTCACTGTTGGACATAGAACTATCCAAGAGAACGTCACAACAAGCGGTCCTATGCCACCTATATACAACGACTCTCTACGGCTTTAACTTGACCTGGTGGTGACCGATGTACCGTGCCACGGTGCGCCATCCAATACGTGGTCACCATTCGAGAAGGATAAAATCCGTCAGAGTAGTAGAGACTTCAGAGGTACAAGAAAACAAGGTCCTAGTCACGCCACTTTTAAATTGATATTGTAACACATTAAACAAAATATTATTTATGCTTGACTAGTTTTATTTTACCTGTTATACTGCCCGGAGCCAGTGTTGTTGGGCCACAGCAACATAACAGCAACAGGCGATTCATTGGGACCGAGTCGTCGCTCTTTACACTCGCCACTGAGCATATCCCCCACCACCTATTGTATTAAAAAATATATTCACTTCAAATAATATCTGTTCTAATTTTTACATTATCAATAACAGTTGAGAGTTATTTATCATAATGTGAACTAGATTTATGTTAACAAGACTAAATATGATAATTGTCATTAAAATAGAACAAATATTATTTCATTTTACACATTTTATAACAAATCGGTATTCACAATCTCAGTTCTTCCATAAAGAGTCATGACAGTATTGCACCAATGACCGAGCGAAGGAAGTAATTGTCTTGGAAACTAGTGACTCATACTTGAGCAAAAAATTTATTGTTAATGTCGTTGTAGTTCACTTAATGATATCGACAGTGTTCTCTATGTCATTACAATTGACATTTAATAAGTTATTGTCCAGATATTTTAATTATGTATAAAGCTGTATATTTATAACATGTATAACCTTTCATATGTAAAGTATTGAATGCAAATTTCCTAATTACAGGATACCAACTCACTTTGCACAATGTCCAATTTTTATATTGATTAAGATTAAGAACAATATTTCAGTTAGGGTACAAAATGTGTCCGCAACTTGGCTGGCCGCAAATTTTTTTTATAGGTCTTCTAAGTCCTATAACTTTTCTATAGGATACATTTAATTAAATATCTCTTGCCGTATTTAGATATTTTTATATATATTTTTAGCATTTGACATGCTTAGCAACATACATTAAACACAAAGTGAAAAATGTGAAATCGAAAATAACAGTCACGAGCAGGATTCGAACCTGCATCTCCTGGATACCGTCCAGATGCTTTGCCAATTCAGCCATCGTGACCCTTGCTCCTGACTGCTAATCTCGATAACACATTCATACTCAACGTCTTTGGGTGACGCCTGCACCATCTGTCGGAAGTATTTTCATACATTATACCGACCAGGTAAACTTAATTTTACAATTAAGATTTTACCTAACAATGACGCAAACCTCACACATCCCCTATGTGCGGTTAGGTCAATTTTTTCCCGCCTTAACAAAAAAAAAGTATAATATTATATACACCCTATTACACTCCTCAAAGCCCATTCTAAATATTGGTTAAACATTTTTTCGGATTTGATGAGTACCTAGTTTCTGAGATTACTTGTTTGTAATATTAGCGGGCGTACATCACTCGCTCAAGGCCTCGAGTTAAATGCCTACCGCTTCGCGTACCGACTACGGTACAACCGAGCGTCGCACGCGCGCATAAGCGCTCGCGTTTGTAGTATTCATTAAAATAAAATTATTTATTCGATTTTAAAATTTAATAACCGAAAATTCAGAGCTAAAACTCTAAACGTATATGATCAACAACAAAAAACAATTTATAAAAAAATAATCCGACTTGAAAATAACATTTAAAATGATATAAAAAGTAATCAAATCGAATCTACTAGAAAAATATTTTTTAAGTTTTATAAACGACAGCTTTGTTGCTGTCGGTGGAGTCAGTAGTCTCCGAAAGCGAGCGGAAACCGGAGAGTGTATGAAGAGAATTATGAACGTTGAGGAAGCGAGAGATGTATGTCATTCCACAAAAATAGGACAACTATGTCCACAGCACATTTCACTTGATATAATTAATAATTCTTGTATTCCTAAATTTCTAAGTAATAGCTCACAATGTGATTTATTCATTACTCATATTTTCTTTTTCAATTACCATAATCTATATTGCTGAAATCCTTTTTATTGACTACAAATGTAGGACCCTAGGCATGTCTAAACTTCAAAATGTTGTGTTTGGACATCCATATTTATAGAAACATTAAGTTTACACTTACCTTGATTACCTATTGTTTAATGTTAAATATAAAACTATACCTAATTCTATCAATCTTTTGCAGTTTAGATAAATAATCATTAGGTTTACTAAAGCAAAATAAGTGTCCCCAACTTTTATCATCAGGCCCTAGCCGTTAACGGATTTTGAAATTTCGCGGCTTATATGAATGTAAAGTTAATGCTAACTAGTTGATTTTAAAGTAAGACATGAAGTTATTCGCAGACTATACTCGCTTTGCGGCGGACATTTTGTGAATTAGTGCAAACGTGGCTAATGTTGCGGAAAACAGTGACATTCCAGTCACTTTGCCAGTCCCTCGGTATGTATTATTATTGTTTAATGATAGAAAATTTATATTAATTAATTACTATTTACAAGTGATTTGTCGGACTTGTTCGGTACGTTGTATTAAATATCGTAGTATAGTATTCAATCAGAAATTTGTGTTAAATTTTATTCCGATTCGTCAGTCCCTGAACCATCAGGCCCTAGCTTTAAATGGTGTTAGGAACTGACAGGAGTGACTAGGGACTGAAGTTTATTATATTGTGATATTAACAGAACAACAAAATAAATTGATAGTGATTAAATATTACGATTATTAATGTTGTAATTTATCAAGTTACTTTAGGGATCAAAAAGGCATTTAAGTAAATGTAATATGAATAAATAGTTAATAATTTTATTTAAAAATATGTAATTCATAACTAAATGATTCTCTTTTTGTTTTCGAGGTTTGAAACTGGAAACATACTTCAAGTTGATAACAGTTATTGGTCGTAATATTTCATAAATACATGTTAATTATCTGGTTTGCAGCAAAATGCCGCCTAAAAGCAAACCAAAATTGTCTCAAAAGGAAATAGCCATTAAAACAACAGCTGCTTCAAAAGCAAAAAATTAGAAAAGACGAATGTGTTATAGTAATTCGCAGTTCCGAGCAATTGTCACGAAGGCGGAATTGGCAAAGCATCTGGGACGGTATCCAGGAGATGCAGGTTCAAATCCTACTCATGACTGTTATTATCGATTTCACATTTTCACACTTTGTGTTAATGTGATCACTATAAATTAGGAACTCTAGAATAGCAAACCAATCCAAACTTTTTGAAGTAGCTGAAGTTTATAGTACAAATTCTGAAGAAAAGGGAAGGAATTTCTCCTTTACATAACTTACGTAAACGCGAAGCAATTGAAAAAGCAGGCACAAGTAAGAATTTAAGAGATAAACTGAAGGTGACATATGGCTATGGTGGTTATGTTTTAGTTAAATTTATGGTAAAAAAATAGAATACCGCTATGATGCAATTTTAATGACTACTATAACTATTATGACTGATTATTATAAGAAATAATAATATATATATTATTTTAATATAAATAGGTAATATGCGATTGTCTGAAGAGTCAATAACTAAGATGAAAATGTGATATACTTAGCAGTAGGCTTTAAGGTTGTGCAAGAATTTAATTGGACAAATTCTTTGACTGATTATTATTAGAAATAAGTGTTAAAATTATTGTTACCTAACCTAGGTATAATGTGATTGTCCTAATTTTATGTTTCCAAATAAATATGATGGTAAAAATATATACATAGCTTGTTTCATTACAATGGATGCCCAAATATCAGTCCCTGACCAGAGCTGTCAGTCCCTAGATGCAAGAATTTGCAAAAATCTGGATTCCTCCTAAAATACTGCATAAAGTGACTGGCCTTTTTAGATATAACATAATTCATTAATTGCCTCTCATATACACTGATAGGATAATCAACAGCATCTTAAAAAAGGTTAGGACAAATTACCTTCAAAAGTACACGAATTTTTGTGGAATGACCCATGCAAGAGTAGAGCCTTTTGTCACTCTGTTCTCTCTGCCTACCCCGCAAGGGAGATAGCGTGATGATAAGTTAGTAAGTAAAATAGTCATAGGTGCAACCCTAGCGCATTCGTTGAATGACGCGGTTCCCCGAGGATCACGCGGAGGGCAAAACAATCTCAACTGTATTTCTGTGTTCATAAGGTACATTTCTACTCGCTACGAACAATTGGTATTGTTATTAAGATTTTGTAGGCTATTATAGAGAGACTTTGGAGAAGTTTTAACGGAAGTGAAGTTTCTGTCCGTAGGACTAGTATTTATTCTGTGATATTAGTATAGTTTTTTGTACATCAATGTATAGACAGCATAGATTGTGCTATATTTATACCTACCTACCTACCTACCATAGGTATTATGCAGTAAGTATTGGTATGCATACATCATGTTTATTATACATATAGATTATTGAAACTAAAAAGTTTTGTGACTAGGCATGAAGTGTTCTAAACTTGAAGGAGCTTACAATATGAAGCACAGATTAATGTACATTTCATTTAATGTATATGCTTAGTTATTTTTGTAAATCTACCAAAAAACATTATTACCTAACAAAAATAAAAGGGTCTCTGTGGTAATTTATTGTTGATGTGTTTGTACCTACTCCCCTTCATACAACAAACTGTTAACTTATATCTCAATGTTTCAGTATTTTAATCACAGCATGATTTTAATAAAACATCAACTATTTTATGACAAACCTGACAGAAGTGAAGCTTCTAACAATTTGAAATATAAGTAAGTATCCTTATCCTGTATCCCTTATACCAACCCCTTATTTATGCCTAACCTCTTATATCCCATAAACTTGATTCTATATTATGTATACAAATTTTTGTCCCCATATGCTAAATGTTTGTTAAAAAGCTTGTTTTCAAAAACGATTTTGACACCTATTAAAAAATTTAATAATTGCTTTTTAGTTATGAGCTAAAATCACATAAAAATAATATAACATACCTCTGCAAGTTCATATGATCCACCAGATCCATTTGTGAGGCCAAGTTTGTCAGTGATGCAACATACTATTTCTTCTGAGCTTGTCTGCTTTGAGGCTTCTACTGACAGGGCCTCGTAATGTGGAGATAGTGCACCCACATAAACCTGTATACCAGAATAACCAAAATAATGAGAATTCTTCTTGTATGGTAATTATTTGTATAACCTGGGCACACTATTAGTCCTCAATGAGAAATTTTGCTACCCCCAAGTGTACAATCCCCATCATATGTTTTACGAGAATAGACTCCCCCTAAACTATCACCATAAATATTATGTCCTGAGGATGGGTAAAAGACTTGTCTTTCACCAGCAAAGATTGTTTTTACTTATCATCAGGTAGGATTGCTACAGGCCCTTCAAAGGTACACTGTAACCTCGGGTCTTATATACGAGTGTCATCGAGCCCTGTCACAGGTATGTATCGACAACGATATAACCCTACAGTGGATCAAAGGACACAGCAACTCACGCGGTAATGACGCTGCCGATGAATTGGCAAGGGGGGGGTTCGGAGATGATAGTGGAAGGACCAGAGCCCATTCTACCCCTGCCGTTCACTTGGCTCCGAAGCACACTACGACAAAACACCAAGGTAGAACACCAAGAATAATGGTCTAACTTAGGTACATGCAGGCAAGCCAGAGAGGCCCTTCCGAGAATCTACCCCGGACGGTCACTAAAGCTACGGCTTTGAAGAGGCCTCAGCTCCGGCTCCTAATGGGAGCCATTACTAGACATGCTTTATGGAATAAACACTTATTTACTCTAGGTGTTACAGACAGCCCTATTTGCAGAGCTTGCATGGAGGCAGACGAAACGGCCACCCACATCATTCTTGAATGTCCGGGGGTGGTAGAATACCGGGCACTATACCTCGGCTCTCCGAGGTCGCTCCCAGAAGTCGTCGGCAACGTCAAGGGTCTGCTAGGCTTTCTGGTGATGCTGGGTTGGTAAGAGTAGTGCCAGCAACCCGTCACGCAAAATAGGCGCACTTACGACGTCGAGTTGCGAAAAAATAGCCCGCGTTTACAATACAATACAATCTTCAGGTAGGATTCAGGATGTAATAATATCAGAGTATCACAATAAGTAGTTCAGGTAGTAATAGCCTAGTTGTAAAACCAAGGACTGCTAAGACAGTGGTATTGACTTCGATCCCCAGTCCAGTCATTGAATGGCAAACACCTCTGACTTAACTAGTTTTTTCAAAATTATGTGGGTATTTTTGTCAAATTATTACTCCTCTGAGAATGGAAAACATTGTGAGGAGGTTCTAATAGCAAACCCAATATTATTTGACAACTTGCTATATGGCAGCCTAACATTTCCGGATGGGATGGCAACAATAGAGTACGCTCAAAGTTTATTTTAGTAGTAGAGCTTTGCTTGATCTAACATGAATCCGCCTTGATTGGGGGAGTACCACCCTTCACAGAAGATCAGCATAACCCAACAGTAGGTACTGTCACTGTTGTGTTTGAGTGCCGGAATCCCAAAAACCTCCTTAATCTCTCTATTATCATTCCTCTCCACTCTCTATTTTGTTTCCTTCGAGTTAGCAACACACAAGGTATTGCTAGTATGTTGTGTAGGCTATGGTCTGATCTATGGTATGGTAAGTGCTTACCATCAGGTGCAGAGGTCTGCCACCTGCATAGTATAAAAATAAAAAGTTGCTTGAAGCAGGTGCAGATTATATCACAAGTCTTATATTATTTAACATGTTTGTATTATACTTACTTAAGGAAAAGTGAATTGCTCCTACATTTGATATCACAAGGATAACATTTTTATAGTGTATCACTCTGGACGAATAGCCCTTGAATTAGTAGAGTTTACAAAACCAATACATGTCTTGACATTTCACACTAATATTTCCGTTAAGGGGACATTGAACTCTAACATGCAATATACCAGCTAGGTTTCTATACCATTTAGCTTCTGTGCAGTCAAAATGGTTTTGGCATTATTAGTTTTAACCACTTTAAATTTATGTTTAAAACTGAACACCTAGCTAACACCTATCAAAAATGTTTGCCTGCAGCTCCATTTTTGATTATGATGTATAAGATTCCCAATATAGTATATCAAGATAATATTTATACCAGTTTTTAAGTCTCATCAAGAGCTATCAAACAGAAAAGATTTCCGTTCAGATGCTTTTGTGATGAGCAAACAAGCAAACACACAAAAATTAAAAAATATGTACTGGATTCTGGGAGAAATAAATATTTCACTACATTTAATGTACCGATGCAGCTCTATTACAGACTTATAAGTTTGTAAGACTGAAAATGTATAGCGCATGCATATAAATAATATAACACACTTATTAACTGACCTGCACAATATACCTGTGATTTTCAGGATGAGCCATTTTGCAACATTCTTCTATTCTGCGAGACCTAATTGAGCGATTTTGATAATCATTTTAATTTAGAGCTTTTTACCTCTTTCATACTTTCTTGTGTGTTTACATCCATTTCAAATAAACAATGATCTATTACAATACTTTTTATGACACTTAGCCAATTTTTAGCACACTAACATTTGGTACATAAAATTAGTGCTATTACGTTCTTCATATAATTTTTCAAAAATAGAGAACTTTGGATAACTGCACCCGACCTCCTCTGAGTTAAACAGGTAGTCAACCGTGACAGGTCCACAAAATATCATGTCCTCAGAGCTAGTTGCACTCCAACCACTACTAAAATGTTTGTTGATAGATATAGGGGTTCAATGTGTAAACACAAAGCTAGTAATAAAACACAAAGAAGAGAAATCTCAGATTTGGGTCACATGCTGATTGAATATTACACTTGTCCAGCTTTCTTCGAAAACGGGTTCATATTTTTCTTCGACGTCTTAGTTCATCATTGTTTAAAATTATTCACTTATTTATTTTCTTCTTTTTGTTATTAAATTACATATGACCAACTTACTACAATTCAAAAAACAACAAGATACAAAACTATAGCGAAATCGGTGTCTTCGACAACCTGTTAATTGTCAAATACAACTCTTTTCAATACACCACGTAAATGCACCAGTTGTTTGAAAATAATAGCAATATATGCAAAAAGTTTCTTATTTCTCTACAATTATTAAAATGAGTTTAAATATTAATTCAATAAACAAATTGTTCAGAGAAATCTAATCTATTGAACCACCATCTTTATTTGTGTCCGACGTCCGACTTGAATCGTGTAGTCTATGTAAGGTAGACAATTTAAAAAGTAGTCAAACCTCTATTATATTTTACCTACATGGTGAACTTTTTGAATGGATCGTATAGCAACCATAGATTACAAAGCTTACTTTTTGAAGGCAGTATTTTTTAAATATAGACTGTCTTTGTAGCAAAGGCATTAAAACCATACAGTTTACTGTTTAGTAGAGTAATATCTATGCCTCAAAACAAATGAATATCGATAAATCGGGGTTTTAACCACTGAGCTTCTAGCTCAGTGGTTTTAAACCCAGATACGAAATGCTAGGAGTTTTAACGTAGGCGGAAAAATACTTTTTGATGCACTGCGTGTAATTAAATCAAGTATAAGACACCAGGTATTGCTGAAATGCTCTTACAATTTTTTCAGCGTGTCACCCATACACTGAGCTGAAGAAAAAATTGCCACTATATTATAACAAGTAAATATTTATTGCAATGAAAAAGAGCACACTGAAAATATTTACTTTTAGAGCTTGTAGAACGGAACTTTGTTGTGTGGCTAAACAAAAAAAAACACCATCCTGAAAGAAGTTTTACTTTGACATAGATAGGTATAGCAAGATTTATTGCAGAAAGCTTTATTGACCAATGACCACATAAAGTACTCATGGCATTCGAAGTAATAACTAGAAAATATAAGTTTCTACTATTAATAAGACCTTTCGTTCGGACCGAAAGGATCTTCACACTTTGGCATTTAGAGTCTTCAGTTCGTTGTTATTCGTCAGCAAATCAAGAAAATGAAAGAGAATAAAATATTGTATTAGATCTCAGACTAAGAACTTGTTAGATATTCATAGCATGTTGATAGACAGACGTTTAGATAATCAAAATATTGTCACTAATTCATACTTTTATATCAATTGACCGTCCTCCTTTAAAAATTCATACCAATCTGAATGGTCACGCACGCGCATGATTTTTGTCACTCTACTTTGGTACACATTTAGGTAGGTAATAATTAAACGCACTGTATAGAAAATGGCGCAGTAATAGCCTAACGGTAAAACCAACGATTGCCAAGACAGTGATATCGAGTTCGATCTCCAATCCAAGGTCCAGACCTCGAAGAGCACACACCTCTGCCATTTCGAAATGATGTGTGTATTTATTTACACTTTATCACTGCTCGATGAAGCAAAACATCGTGAGGAAACCTTGATGCCTGAGAGATTTTCTCAACGGCCTGTGAAGTTTGCCAACCCGCACTAGGCCAGGGTGGTGAACTTTTGCCTAACCCCTCTTACTATCAGAGGAGACCCGTGCCTAATAATAGGACAGAAGCTCGCCGTTGGTATGGTTCCTTGGACAGAAAAAGGGTTGAAAAAAATATATAATAAATTGCCGCGGCTGTAAAAGGTTCCACGTCCATCTTTATCGAAACGCCAACGCAGAATGATGATACTGATCGTCTGATCATTCTGCGCCAACCTGAACAAAATCTGATAATATATTTTGTCCCTATATGCTGGCCCAGCCCCTTGGCCCAATGTGTAAGTAGCCTTTAGTACTGTTATTCTGTTACAGTTTTATAATAGTATATAGGTTTTCTAATTAACATCCAGATTTTTCTATTGGTATTTAAATAATAATAGAATAAAAAATAAATCCACATCATAAAATAAAAATAAAATCCTGGGAAATCATAGCAGCCTCTGCAGCCCCAGCAGTATCCAGGGGCATACTCAAATATACATGTACAAAAAAAATAGCAAGTTAGTAGAGCTGTTTAGGAGTTCAGTGACTAACACAATCTATACGGGAGAATTATGAATGGGCAGGTATCAAAATTATATTGTTTTTTTTTATACTATGGGGGTGGCAAGCATTGACCTAACCTAACAACAATTTGAATGGACCTCGTGTCAGCGCTCAAAAGCGTCATAACCAAAAGAGATACAAAACGCCAAAAGAGATATAATCGGTGCGCTAGTCTTCGTTTGCTCAACTGAATTGACTATACGTTCAATTATGAAAGTGTGTAAAAACTATTCAAATAAAGAGAAAACTGAAGATGGTGTATCATATTTTCAGTAAGTATAGAGTATTGTTTTATCATTTGCAAGTATTATTTTGCTTAAAAACAAAGAATTTTATTAAAATTTTGATATTTGTAAAAATAAATCATCAACACAAAATATTCACTAGAAGCTGCATGAGGTGAATCATGGTGCGGCTTATTGGTAGAAGCTACAATTATACATAAGTTAATCACATAAATTATTGCAAAGAAAACGCATATTATGATATTTTATATATTTTTTTAGCATTTCACATGCTTAGCTATATAAATTATTCATTCTTAACTTCTTGGGTGACGCCTGCGCCATCTGTCGGAAGTATTTGCGTACGTTATACCGACGAGGTAAACTAAATTAACACAGTGTGAAAATGAGATATCGAAGATAACAGTCACGAGCAGGATTTGAACCTGCATCTCCTGGATACCGTCCAGAAGCTTTGCCAATTCAGCTATCGTGACAATTGCTCGGGATTTGCGAATTAATAACTCTTGAAACGAGAAAAACGAACGGATAAACAAAAAAAAAAGAAAAAAATATTGAGTGTTGGCCATTAAATGAACAGTGTCCCGCGGCCTGACCTGCCACGGGATCCTTCAGCATCCTCTGGCATGCCCCGGGATTCCTTGGCATGCCGAAGCGTCCCTCGGCGTTCCGATGACACTTTGACGTGCCATCCCGCGCCATCCTGTCAAGTGAGCGCCGGCCTTAATTGTATTCTAAAAGTGTAAGTTAACGTCGATATACCCGTAGTAGTAGTATCTACTAATATTAATATATTAAATACCTATAGATAATAATTTCTAAGAAAATGTTAGTGAAACCTCGGTGCATAGTTTTTTAAGATTTATCGATGTTTTTAGCTAGGACATCCAAATTATAAAACCCGCTGGTATTATTAGTCTTTTAACCCTTACCCACCTACCACCGGTCTTAGAGACCGCAGCAGATTTTTGTATATCCTACGGCAGAGCGCGTCCGTGTACCTTGCCGCACATTTATATTGTATCGCGCTTGCGCTCGATGATGATGTGCGCGCGTTTGACCTAGGTAAGTAAAATTATTTCGCCAGCGGTCTCAGAGACCGCACGTAGGCGATTGTGTGATATTTTTGTATTTATTTACTTTTGTTTTTTTTGTGTACAAATGAATAAAAACTATGAAAATATTGAAAGATGGCTGCAGCATGAGATTTCAGATGAATAGGATACACCGTACGAGGACTACAGTGACGCGAAACCCGATCTTACCAAAGATCTAGTGCAGGTTGAAGGTAAAATAGGAGTTGATCTACTTGATCAAAGATGCTCAAACTACTTCACTTTTCCTCGGACGCGAAGACTGTTGATGAATTTGGTTATATTTTACAGAATGTTAGTTCCATCTCATCTGTGAATGCTAGCAAGCACTGAAAGCTGAAAGCCGATTAAAATTCCTAAAAATAATGTCAGAGCAGCTTACAATACTACAAACGGAATGCCGCGAAAAAATAATCACATTCAAAGGGACATCACGAACTCTGTTCACAATAATCTGGAGATCAGAGAAGATTTATCGAGCATTTCTAATACAGAAAAGTGTGTGCGAAAAAAATATGACATCACTGCCGAGAAAAACTGTAAATGTTAAGGCATTGCAATTTTGTGAAAACTTTGAATTTATGTTGGATTTTTTTGTTTCATTTCATTGTTAGTTTACTCAATTTATACTTAAACAATTAAAAAAGTGGAAATTTAAAGTTTCTGAGCTATAGATCTCACTTTTTTATCACAGTGATTTTTTGTGCCATAAATGTTATTTTATAAAGGAGTATTGGGAGATATTTATACGAACTTTATTATTTTTTGTTAAAGCTCTAGAGTATAAAAAATATTTCATTTAATCAGATGTTTCGTTATTGCCAGAGATTCGAAATAAAAGGTAATATATCATCAGCGGTCTCTGAGACCGCACATAGGTGGTTAAAGGACAACATTTGATGGTAGGTCGTTAAGGGTTAATAACTTAAATAACTTTTTTTTTTTTTAGGTGGGTAAAAATGTACCTAGCGCACACCCCGCTACCCGGGGAGACAGCGGGATAGTGTGGGGCTCGCACCCACTAAAAACCCACCATGCACCGTCACCCGCCCATACTCGGCGGACCACTGGTACCGCGTATATTCACTTCAGTGGTCCGCGCGGCGGCTAGCCCTATTGGGCTTCTTCCCTGAGCGACGTCCCCACGCACCTGGGGCGTCGCACCTTCGCGGTAGGCTCTATGCGGGCGGTGGACAATCCCCGGTCCAACCGCCCGCAGCCTCGGCTAGGGCGGCATTAGGCGCAGATATTCGCGCCCACGCCGCCCCGCGCGCCGGCGGCGAGTCGGGCCAGAGGAGAGATCAGCCTCCCTGGCCCTCTCCGCCACCTCCTTCCGCAAGATGACATTCTCGCAGAAGTTGGCGACCGCGGTCCAGGTCCTCTCCGATGACTGCAGCGAGATCCCGGCGCTGCTCAGCCCAGGCCGGGCACGACTCGAGCGTGTGCTGCACCGAGTCCTCGCTGCAGTCGCAGTGGTGGCAGCAGGGAGTCTCCTCCCTCCTAGCGACTGTGTACAGGTACTTGCCGAAGCAACCATGCCCCGACAGCACCTGCACCAGCCGGAAGGTGAGGACCCCATGCCGCCGAGCCACCCATTCCTCTAAGATCGGCTGGAGTGCCCCTACGGTCCGAAGACCGGCCCGAGGCGTTTCCAGCCGAACCCTCCAACGGGCGATGATGGCGCAGCGAGCGTCGCTTCGCCATGCGCGGATTTGACTAGGCGGGAGGCCAGCGCCTCTCGCACGCACTGCTGACGCCCGCCGATAAACTTCGGCGAGCACCTCCGCCTCCAGGTCCCACGGGGGGGTCCCGGCCAATGCGCATGCGGCCTCGCACGACACCGTGCGGTAGCCGCGGATCGCTCTGACCGCCACGACTCTCTGCGGTCTCCACAGAAGAGCCCTATTGCGGGCGGTCAGAGACTCCGCCCACACGGGTGCGCCGTAAAGCGCCATCGACCGGACAACCCCCGCGTACAGCTGTCGGCACGCGATGCTGGGTCCGCCTAGGTTCGGTAAAAGACGCCCAAGGGCGGACGCCGTGCCGACGAGTCTCGGTGCGAGCTGGCGGAAGTGCTCGTTGAAATGCCACCGCCCGTCGAGGACCAGGCCCAGATATTTTATGTGGGCCTGGATACTGACCTATACACCATTTACCGTAATCGAGGCGCCAGCGGGCGGTCCGCGCCGAGGCCCGTGAAATAGCAGGGCCTCTGACTTGTTGAGGGCCACCCTAAGCCCCAGCGCCTCGATACGTCTGACCACCTCCGCGGTACCCGAGGTGGCCAGCTGCGCCACCTCCTCGAAGTTCCCTCCCCGGGCCGTGACAAGGGTATCATCGGCGTAACAAATTACGCCCAGCCCGGGGGGAAGCCGGCCACGTAGGACCCAGTCGTACCCGATGTCCCACAGGAGCGGCCCCAGGACAGATCCCTGTGGGACACCGCACGACCTGGCCCTCCTCACAGCGTCCCCTTCCCGGCTTACGAAGAGGATGCTGCGGCCTTCGAGGTAGTCTGCCACCAGCTGCCTCAGGTAAGCGGGCACCCTATGGAATCGGAGTGCCTCCCTGATGCAGCCGAATGGCAGACTGTTAAATGCGTTGGCGATGTCCAACGACACCGCCAACAGCACCCCTCGCTGAGCGACGGCCTCCATGGCCGCGGCCTTCAGCCGCAGAATGGCGTCGACCGTCGAACGCCCCGAACGAAAACCGAACTGAGCGTCCGACAAGTCGGGGCCCACCTCCACAAGGTGCCGGACGATACGGGCAGCGATAATCCTCTCGAGTAGCTTACCCGCATCGTCCAACAGCACGATGGGCCTAAAGGCCGCGACCGAATCCGGGGGCCGTCCCGGTTTCGGCAGGAGCACGAGCTTCCCCTCCTTCCAGCAGTCAGGAAACCGTCCGGACGCCAGGCTCGCGTCGAACAGTCTCCTGAGGCGGGGCTCCAGATGGTTGAGAACCAGGGCCAGAACTCGGGCGGGAACCCCATCCGGCCCGGGGGCGGTGTTCTTCCGCATGCGTGACATCGCCGCCCCCATTTCCGTTTCAGAGACGGGTGGCACACTCTCCTCGTCGGCCTCCCGGTCGTCCTCTGGCGGAGTCATGACCGGGGGCGTGTGCGTCGTCCCTTAAATAACTAACATAAGGGTCTAGTGCCACGGAGTTGTCAAGTTCAATCCCAAGAACCACAATGCTAGATACGTGCTCGTCGCTGTAGTTTAATACCTATGTAATACCTAATAATAGTCTACTTTACAAAAACACTAGCTTTAAAATAATTCTTAAAATGTAATTTAAAAAATATATTTAATAGCAATAAGTAATATCAATGTATAAACACAACGGGTGATGTACACACGTCGACGAACCTTATATTGATAAAAAGATGTTTACGTTTGAAAATTCGCGTTGAACACGTCCCAGTATTACCTGTGTGCTTACGATTCATTAGGTCAGGTTCATTAGTCTATAACAAACAATAAATTATTTGCCTTTAAGTAAAAAGAAAATTTACATGCAATAATTAATACCTTTTGTTATGTATCTACTTTTCGATATGGGTATGATCTAGGTACTACTGCTGATAGGAAATTAGTAGATAAGTATTAAGTAAACCACTCGCAGTCTCAAATATATTGCACGGTTCAGGTACTATTTTTACGGGGGAAATCCCTAACAATGAAATAAAAATAAAATTCAAAATTTACAATTTAATTAAAAAAAAAATGTATAACAAAATTAATTAATTATTTAAAAATATAAAGATTCCGAATTTAATTAAAAAAGAAAGAAGCGAGCAAGGAGAAGTCAGGGGGGTGGTTCGCAACTCAGGGGATTGTCCCCAAGACTGTTGCCTACGCGTACTCAAGTGCGGGGGGGAGGGGCCGAAGGGCAGGCCTTCGTCCTTCGGCGCGCGCAGATATCTGCCGGTAGGCGGGTGAAGACGGCGCAACCGGTGCTGGAACCGGACCCGTAGGACAGCCGCAACCCGGTAGGTCGTAACGCGGATCTCGAGCGCAGCCAGGAACAGTAACTTGAACTTGAAATTCGGGACTTGAAACCCCAGGAGCTGGAAAACACAGGACGGAACGTCTCAACTCCTGGGGACACTGTTCTGGTTCTTCCCGCTGAGCCCCCGTACCCGAACTAGGTTCAGGTCCGAGGGTGTCGGCCGACCATTACAGTGTCCATATTAAATTATTAATAAAAACAATCCTCACAGAATGGGGGAGAACCATCCAAAATATAAACATGGAGGAAGTTTAATAAAAAAAAAATCAGAACCCCCCTACGTTCTGCAGGTATAAAGCATTGATGCTAAAAAAAAATAGTTACCCAATAAATGACCGCCCCCTAAGGGTGGCGGTGAGATGATATAGCAACATACAAACAGAATAATTTTTGACTACATTTAAACAAAAAAACCAGTTGCATAATATACTAGATGATAAGTAACATCTAACGATACAACTGTTTTAAAATGCCTGTCTGCCCCATAAGGGAGACGGCGTGATGGTGTATAACATCTAACAGAAAATAGTTTTAAAATGCCTGTCTGCCCCATAAGGGAGACGGCGTGATGATGTATAACATTTATGAAATAACTGTTTTAAAATTGCCTGTCTGCCCTATAAGGGAGACAGCGTGATGTTAACTAGCAAGTAGCAAAAATCAATATTCTTAAATTAGATACAGTATGCGAACTATTATATTTTACAGGTAGAAGCGAATAAAATTCTAAATGCAGTTGTATGTTACAATCTTAAATAATAGTATTGACAAATTTGGAATAAAAATTCTATGGAATGACAACTATGTTATGAGTATTACTAGGTATTTTGCAAAGAATTTAAAGGTTATATTATAATAAGAATTCTATTGGAGGAGTTTCGGATAACTAAATTAGTGTAAAAATTTAGATATGTAAAATAAAATTATCTAACGTAATAAAATGACGTTCAAATCCTGCTTGTGACTGTTATTTTCGATTTCACATTTTCCACTTTGTGTTTAATGTATATGGCTAAGCATGTACAATGCTAAAAATATATATAAAAATTTCTAAATGATTGATATTTTATTTAACCTTCATATTAAATATTAATTGGAAGCACGCACACATTCACAGTTATATGACAATAAGTACACGGAATGTACTCACAAATAACGTGTATTTTGAGGCGGTTTTATCGTGACGTTTGTTTGCATTACTCCATCTAGGCAGGTATATAATCAAACCACTGAAGGAATATTATATGGTTCCGGTGGTCGGCCAAATAAAGGTGGAGAGACGGCACACAGCGGGTTTCTTTAGTGGGCAAGGGCCCCACACTACCCTGTTCGTTGCCCCGAACGACGGGGTGTGCAGTTAGGAAATTTGTTTGTGTGTCTCATGCGTGTGAATAGCTTGCTTGGCCTGGAGGCGCATGGCAAGCTGCGCGTCGAGGTGCTTCTCGAGCTGCATGCCGGTCTGTACAGCGGGCGTGTAATTGTACAATAACCGCCCTTTGCGTGAAATCCTTTGAACTTTGTCAAAAAACCGACACTCACTCCGTTCAACGCCGAGCGCGTGCACAAGCAGCCGGGCAGGCACGGGCAGCCGTTCACACGCGTGTGTTCGTGCGCGTGCCCGTTGAATGTCGCTTTGAATGCAAGCATGTGAAAGGACAATTGCGATGAATGCCGGGCTGCGCGCCGAGCTGCTTCCCGAGCTGCTTGCCGGGCTACGCGGCGCGCATGTAAACGCGCCATTAACACACACGAAATTGTGCAGCAGACATGGGGGATTTTTAGAGGTTAATTTCGAATTGTAAAAGAAATGTTCGTTACCTTTTATTCGGGTGTTAATGACTAATTATGGGGGGCGGTATATTTAAGACCAACGCTCCCTTCAGCTCAGTTCTTTGGGGTTTTCTAAGGCACACCACTTTTACTTTTAAACGCCCTAGGCAAAAATAATATTTTATTTAATATGATAATTTACGCAGTGTTATCTGCCTTGACACACACGATAATTCAGAGTCCGAGAAAAAAAGTTCTACCCACTCTCAGCCTTATATTTTCTCCCTGATAATACCCTCTTCTATCCTTCTCTTATTGCTATCTCATTTTAGCGTTGTTGCCCCGACTTACTCATTGGTGGATAGTTTTTTGTTCTAGAACTTTTCCTATCCATACGCTTGCGATTGGAGTAGCCATAGAACGTTCCCGAACCCTGGCGTACTCTGCTCGCACCCGGGATCGCATTGCTGGCCATATATGGTAATAATATTTGATTCTGGCCTTTGTGGGAGTGGATTCATGCGACCCATTGGCGATAATCTAACTGGGTAGGGGGTCTAGGCAACCGCGCGTATTTTAAATTTGCGGATATGGTATCCGGTATCAATTGAATATGCCACTTTATAATTTATATAGTAATTTGTTCGGTTACATCGTAACACTATGAATAAGGTTTTTTTTAAAGGCAACTCTGCCTTAAGTAATAATCCTTGTATCGCGGGGGACTTTGAAACCTACAATTCACGGACACAAAGTACACCCAGACTTGGAACAACCATTTGTGGATCACACAAAGAGTTGTCCTGTGTGGGAATCGAACCCACAACACACGAGCGGGACGCCGGTATCACCACTCCGCCATCTGTGCAGTCTAATATGAATACATATCCAGTTGCTACCCATAGTTGTGCCGACGTACTCCGCAGTCTAAAAAAATGTAGGTACACAAAGTATGATAATTGCTTACTTCCCTTAGTCGCCTCATATGACACCCGTGGGAAAGAATGGGGTGATGACACTTGTATTCTTAGTCCGTCACCACACGGAGAAAATAATATATAAGTATAATAATATATAAATAAAATAAGTAAATAATAATTTTCTCGTAATGCCTCTGTGTGCTGTACCAAAATGTAATAACCTTTGTACCTATATATTTATTTCCCAAAGATCAAACATTAAAAAATGTTGTCTCCTTATTATCCTTCTTATCCTCTATTTATTATTCTTCCTCTCCACCTCCTATACCTTTCCTTGGAGGTGGCGACGTGCGTGTGATGCCTCTGGTGTTGCTAGCGTCTACAGGCTACGCTATCCGCTTACCATCAGGTGGGCCCTATGCTTGTTTACCACCCACGTTGTAAAAGAAAAACAAAAGTCTATAAAGTAATATTATTCCCATCCATCCATCAGCCATTCAACGTCCACTGCTGGACATAGGCCTCCCCAAGAGAACGGTACAACGAGCGGTCCCGTCATGTGGGATAATGCCGTAATCGCCACGCTTGGCAGGCGGGTTGGCGATCACAGTGGATGTTGTTAATACTCGAGGGAGTGCTGCTGCCCACACTCCCGGTATTCCCTCAGTCAGCTCTTACGACTCCCGTGGGTAGAGAGGGGTGGGACAATTCTAAAGCCGGCCCCACACGGCATGGCATAATATTATTGCCAGTATCTAATTACAATTTCCACAAAATAGAAATAGATCTCGGGGAATCAATCGTGTGGCTCCGGGCACTTGCACTGGCGAGGCAATTAATATCTGTTATAAAGCTATAACGTCTATAACAGAGCTATGTACGTACATTCTTACCTAATATTATAAATGCGAAAGTGAGTTTGTTTATTTGTTTTCTTTGCTATGTTTTCACGCTACTGAGCCAATCGTCATTAATTGTTGCATACATATAGCCTTTTTTTTTTTTTAATGGTGGGCAAATGTACCTAACCGCACACCCCATCATTCGGGGCAACGGACAGGGTAGTGTGGGGCCCTCACCCACTAAATAAACTCGCCCTGTGCCGTCTCTCTACTGTATTTTCGGATCACTGGAACTGTGTGACATTACTTCAGTGGTCCGCCGGCGGCTTACCCTTTCTTTTGAGCGACGCATCTCTATACCGGAACGTTGCACCTTGCGGGTGGCGGACGTTCTCCGGTAGGTTCGTGTCAACGAAAGGATCTTCGTTCCTGACTCTTTCAACCGCTTCCTTCTGTCAGATGACGTAGTGACCGCGGCGCAATTCCTGACGCTGCCGAGCATCGCTCTGACGACGCTTGGCAGCTAGAGGTCCCCACTATTGCCGCGACGAGTTTGATCCAAGTGAGAGTCATGACTCTAGCATAATATGTAGATATGCATAATTATAGCCTGCAGTCAAAAAAAGGAATACCTATTATGCTACTTTTTTCCGGAAATATAAATGTTTTTTTGGGATAGATGGATCTAGATATTTTTACGTATCTAGAAATAATCAATTTACGGACGCGGACGGAGTTGCGGGAGAATTTAGTTTAAGAAATTTGAGAAAATATATTTGCTGTATTAGGCTAATTTAGGTGTCTGAAGTGGAAATTTAAAAAATTTCTTTTTTTAATTTCCGTCTGTGTTTCTTAGTATTTCTCACAAAAAGTACTGAACGGATTTTGATGAAACTTTTTAGTTTGATAGTCTTAATTAGACTAAAAAACTGATACATGTCTTCCATCCATCCATCAGCCTTTCATCATCCACTGCTGGACATAGGCCTCCCCAAGAGAACGTCACAACGAGCGGTCCTGTCATGGGGGATAATGCCGTAATCGCCACGCTTGGCAGGCGGGTTGGCGATCGCAGTGGATGTTGTTAATACTTGAGGGAGTACTGCTGCCCACTCCCCCGGTATTCCCTCAGTTGGCTCTTACGACTCCCGTGGGTAGAGAGGGGATACACATGGAGGGGATATACATGTCTTATCTCGCTACTATATCGGGAATGTGAGATATAATCTAAAAAGTCGCCTTTATCAGCGGCGGAGTAACTAATAAACTTAGTATTAGTATGAACATACGTTGACAAAACTTGACTGTGAAATGATAAGCAAAGGCGCAAAACACAAAACACGTACGTTTTGTGAGTGGCGCTCGGTAACAATTAGACTTATTTGAAACCTGTGTAGGTAATAACTGCTTCTTACTTTCTTGATTACAACTTTTAATCTCCCACTGTTAATCTAACTTAAATTATAAATGCGAAACTGAGTTTGTTTGTTTGTTACGCTTCCTCGCTGTAACTACTGAAATAATCATCATGAAATTTTGCATAGTCTGGAGCTACTTTTTATCGCGGAAAAATGAATGGTTCCCGTGGGATAGCTATTTTTGCAGAGAGATAATGATGCATTTTTATTCTGAAGTCCACGCTGATGGACACACAGGCATAATATATTTCTACATAATGGCACTATCTCCAACTTTTTAATTAAAGCTTTGAGCTCTGGATATATACAGGCTGTAAATAACACCGTACCGATAATTAATACCATAGGTTCAGTTTTCGATTCTGAACCCCCAGGTGGTACAAATTTGCACCGGTCTTTTCATGAAAATTTCAATTTCTTTTTCATTTTTTAAAATTTAATGCGAGATAAAATCGTTATTTTGTTCTATTTCAATTAGATTTTAGGTAATAAACCGATTTAATCCAAAAACTACAATAGATTGAAACGCGTTGAATTCGTGTTGTTTATGATTCAATGGCGGTTTAAAAATTACTAAAAAATTACTAACTTTGTAACCCGTCATTGTCGACTAAAATGGTATGGGACATATTATTACAGTTATTTGGTGTCATCTTTGCCCGGAGTTATCGGTATGTTGTCATTTACACCCGGTATAACTAATTCACGGTTACTCCACAAAGTAGCTTTTACGGCGCCTTTAGGAATGGACAAGGTGGAGCTTTTATAAATGCCGACCCCTTACGGTGGTGATCGTATAAGGGAAGTTCATATTACTTATAAATTTGCACCTCGCGGTCATAAATTGTAAACTGTGTCACTAGACTAGCAAAACAGGCAAAGACAAATACCTTTTTTTATATTTTATTTTAATCATTTGGTACTCGGCTACTCGAAAGATTTAACACAAAACCATTTTTTTTAGTTTTTCCTTTGCTGTTCAAAACAGATAAATTTAATTGATCGCAAATCACGTAAAAATGACTGAATGGACTTTGATGAAACTCTTTTTGATCCTGATTATAATTCTATTATAATTAAAAGTTGGTAATTACCTATATATTTCATCTCGTCAGCATAGATACCAGAACCTTGAGATACATATCTACTAAATCTAACAAAAATATTCTTCTATTTTCACAATAATTTATTCTAATACCTATAATAATAACATTGTAACTCCAAGAGGAGATTATGAAAAAATATACTTAATGTTAAAAAAATGTAGCAGTAAATACCTACCTTTTAAACTTTTGTTTAGCAACATTTGAGGTCTATTTAAATTATCATCGTAACTAGCACAACTCAAATTGTAACATAATCTTGGCTGAATTTATTTAAAATATCTTTAATAACTTAAGTACATAATTAAAGTATTTTTCTAAGACAACACCCCGCACTAAGGAATAATCTTTTAATCGCGGGGTACTTTACAAACATACAATGTCACGCATACGAAGTACTTACAGCCATTTTTGGATCACACAAAGAGTTGTCTTATGTGCGAATCGAACCCACAACACTATCTAAACCACTCCGCAATCTGTGCAGAATTTATTATTAACTTATTTATAATTGACTTATTAAATCATATGTATACACTTATTTTAAATTGACATATAAGGCATAAATCTTGTCAGATCACTAGTATCACATCTTTATATTGTCTTTGCAAATCTCGGTAATCACAAAAGCAGCATGCCTCTTGATGACCTACGATGTGAGTGTGAGACGGAGGCTGCCCTTAGGGCAGCAGCGGCAGCTGCGGCAGCACGACGCGCGTGCACGCGGCCGTGCTTGGCGAGGTGATCCGAACGCGCGAACTTCTTCCCGCATTCACTGCACCGATACGGTTTGTCGCCGGAATGACTGCGTCGATGGCGCGCCAACTCGTCTGAACGCGCGAACCGCCACGAACAACCAACCCATGTACAACTGTACGGCTTTTCACCACTATGACGTCTCAAGTGAGCGCGAACGTGCGAAGCTTTTGCATAAAGTTTGCCACAACTCTCCACGGGACAACGAAATGCGTTAAGCTCTTGACAAAATGTTGGCTCGCCCCATGAACGTACTTTGACCTCACTCGTTGCCGATATACATGTTTTATCCAACCAATTTTCTTGTAGCGCTATGTAGTCATGTGTTTGCAAGGCGCATAAGGACTCGGTACTACTTCGCAAGGAAGAGTCGGTGGATTGTGGCCCCGGGGAGTCATTGGATATGTCGCTGTTTAATGCTTCTAATAAATACTCGTCAATGATACTCTTATCAAAATCAGCAATTTCGAACACAGATCCATCACCAATGTTAAGATCATCCATACTTAAGTCACTAACACCATTGTCTTTAAAACTATCACAGTTACTGTTAAATAAGTCACTAAGTTGCCAATCGCCATCCGTGTCCAGAGTCGGAAGCTCGAAGTTAATGAGACTTTCCGCCGGTGAGAATTCGAACGACTGTTGATCATTGAGCAGTACATCCTCAAGAACTGGCCAGTCACAATACATTGCTTTTCTGTAAATAAAAACAAACAAGATTTAAGTATTTTGAATTAAGTATCTACTTAAAAATGCGATATTAATTGTGGGATACATACGATTGTAGCATTTTTCGTCGCCAGTTTTATTTATGGTTCGTTCAGTACGATGGGTAACTCGAAGTTCAGGATGGCTGCGTAAGTGATTATACAATAAATATGACTTGCAGACTGCCGGCTGGGTCGCGTGCCAGGATTGGAATGAGCGGAATAGTAGAGATGGAGCGCCGGACACCGCGCGACGGACGCGCGATAACGAAGATCGGCGATTATCGCCGGATCCACGCACATGTGCCATACCGTACATCATTGATGACTGTAACAACATTTTAAAAACATTTGATTGTTGCGTTTAATCTATGACTAAGTAACGAATGTGTCGTATGCAGAGCGCTGACATTCGTCATACAAAGTAAGCTAGGTTGAGCGACAAGAGTAGGATTAACTTTGTTTTTGTCAACATTTTAATAAATTCTGCAGTTAAAGTGATAAAATGTATAGAAACATATTTAATAACAAGCCGTTTATTGAATATAATGGAGAGTTGGATCATTCATTTGCAGTTGTTATCGGTTGTTTGCCCTACTTGTCCGATAGTTCTTTTACCTAAGTAATATTATAACAATAATAATATAGATTGAGGGTGATTTACAACAAAATAGATTTCTTAAAAATATTCTTAATTATATACTATTATTATATTTATTAGTAGCGGTGCAAGTAGTGAAACCACGAACGGTTGACTACCAAAAAATTTCTCGAGTCGAATCGAATGCGACATCAATCTATTATAACGTAACGTTTATTTTTCAAAGCTTTAGGAATTTCCTTGACATTGTACTTGTGATATTAGCACAACTAATACCTCTTACAATTAGAGAGATATGTGTGAACTTCTTTAAATTATTTCAATACTTTTCATAACTAAGTACTTACGTATATTCAGATAAAGACAATTAGATTAAATATGCCTACAACTTACTCTTCGTAGTTAATCTTTCGTATTAGAAATGGATATTTGTAAAAGTTCAAGGCAATAATATTCACGATAAGTTATTTGTGCAGTAATTGATTGTTTTTCCTAATATGGCTACTGTTTATTATACATTTCATAAACACGACGCAATAAGTTCAAAGTTAGTGGTTTATCCGATAGTTTCCGTATCACTAGGGTATATTCCCAAAACTATTTGTTTGTTTTGCGGTGACCGTTACCGATAACCTCACAAAGTAATTTAGTCAGGTTATTTGCTGTTTTAATATATTTCAGAAAAAAATAAGATAACAATAACCTGATTTGAGCATCAATTTACCTAATTATCATTATTATGTATTTATTATCAGTCGCAGCTGTATAGAGGCTAATTTTGTAGCAGACCTTCTCAGTTTAGATTCAATTTTGTTTTTTGGTACCATCTTCAAAGTATGTCATCAGCTGTAATAGAACTATTAGGTTATTAGCTACATTTAAGATATTTGAGAACAAAAATAATGTATAGGCTATTTAGAAGTCTCTCTAAACACAGATCTTTTTATTTTATAATTTGTTTCTACTTGTTGGATTGTTTGTTCGGGCATCACATAAAAACAACTTATAATGAAAAACGAAACATTAGACGAACTTTCGTTTCGAGTCATTGTGATCGATCAAGTGATTCCTGATTAGTCGGTTACGGTACCGATTACGCCACGAGGCCCTTCAATAACATATATAACCTAAAAATTAAATTCTAATCTTTTGGCTGCGGGGGAGTCTCTCTTTATCTATGGCTTCTCTGTATAAGTATATCGAAACTACACAAAATATATTACGCTCACCCTAGTTTTATAGTAATACAAGCAATTCTTAGGAGACTCACAGATAGCTGTGTGGTTTACAAACCGACCTCTTGTGATGAGTGTTGTGCATTTGCTTTCTACACAGCCCCCTTAGAATGAAAACCAAAACTTTAGACGAACTTTCATTTCGAGTCATTGTGGTTGATCAACAGTCCGACGCGTGATTCCTTATTATTAGTCGAGATTTCGATGCGTGATTCGGGCGACACAATGAAGTGAAACGAAAGTTCGTCTAACGTTTCGTTTCTCATTCTAAGGGGGATGGACAAGTATTTGTGTGACTCACAAATGGTTCTTCTCGATGGATTAAGCAGTGTAATAGATTTAATTCTGGTAGACAGTCGCCTCCGAAGTAAAATTCTGGATACAAGAGCCTACAGGGGTCCCACTGTCGACACCGACCACTATCTCGTTATTGCGAGATTTAGTGGTCTGTTCAGAAAGTGGAGACACTGGCGAGAGCGTGTCCACTTCGGAGGGCTTGAAAGAATAAAGATTGAAAAGTTGCAAGAAGAGAGTGTTAGAGCAAAGTATGTAGAGTTTGTCCGTGAACGGCTGACAATGGCAAGTCAGCCGGGATCTGACATAGAAAAATGCTGGAGAGTATTGAAAGATAGTATGGTAGATACAGCGAAAGAAGTATGTGGGTGCTCAAAGAAGCATAGGAAAGTGAAAGGTGATGCATGGTGGGATACGGAAGTAGCAGCTTCCGTAGACCAAAAGAAGAAAGCGTGGCTGGATTATGTATCTTCTTTGAACCTGAGTGCAAGTATGAAAGAACAGAAGAAAGAAATATACCGGCAACGTAAGAATGACACCAAAGCCTTAGTGAAAGAGAAGCGTGATAGAGCAAATATGATTGCAGAAGAAAGGCTGACCAAAAACTTCGAGAGCAATACCAAACTTTTTTGGAGAGAGGTGAAGAAATCTCGGAGTGGTTGGTCAGCTTTCAGAATGAATAAAATAAGGTCTAAAAGTGGAGACATTCTTACGCAAACACAAGATGTGTTAAGCCAATGGAGTGAATATTTTGGAGATTGTATGCGGATGTTCAGGGTGATGCTGGTGCCACATGTGGTCTAACAGATCAGCATTCGGTACCGGCATCCTCTGATGGCATTAGTATGGATGAAGTTGAATGGGCGATTAGAAGTTTGAAAAATGGTAAGGCAGCGGGTATTGATATGGTATCTGCTGAGATGATCAAGCTTGGAGGCTCATGTGTCTGGGAATCCTTCCTGATGCTTCTCAATTTATGTTGGAGCTCAGGAATGGTTCCCAAGGACTGGAGAAGCGCAGTCATCGTGCCCTTGTTTAAAAACAAGGGTTCACGTTATGACTGTGCAAACTACAGAGCCACAGAGACCAGTATGGCAGCCCAAGTGTATGGTAAGATTATTGAAAGGAGAATGAGGATGGTGTCCGATGAATTTTTGTGTGAGGCACAAGGAGGTTTCAGGAGTGGAAGGGGATGCATGGATCAAGTGTTTTCTCTGCGCAACATTGTGGAGAAGCATCTGGCTGTAGGCCAGAGGGATTTCTGCAGTTTTGTGGATTTGGAGAAAGCATTTGACACTGTTGTACGGAAGGAACTTTGGGACATTTTGCCGGAGTATGGTATTAACGGTAGACTGCTACAAGCGGTGCAGTGCAACTATATGGACTGCAGAACTTGTGTGCGGCTGGATGATGGAATGTCACCCTGGTTTGATGTCAATATCGGCGTTAAACAGGGCTGCGTTCTATCAGCCAGACTGTTTATCATATAGGTTGAATGAAATGAATGTGGGAGTTCAGATGGGCGACTCAGTGGTTAACTCACTGCTATATGCAGACGATGCGGTCCTATTAGCGCAGTCTGCGACTGACCTGCAAACCCTAATCGACGTAATGGCAGAAGATTGTAAGAAAAGGGGCCTACGTGTGAATGTGAGCAAAACCAAAGTAATGGTTTTTGAAAGAGAAGAAGCCAGAACCGATGTTAGAGTAGCAATAGGAAATGGTGTGCTAGAACAAGTGGATGAATTTGTATATCTTGGATATGGATTCAGTCGGGATGGAAGGTACACCACTGATGTAGAAAGAAGAGTGAATGCGGGAAATAGAGTGAACGGAGCATTGGGACAACTTCTCGGCAGCCACCACCTCAGCCAGAAGGCACGTGTCGCAATACACAACGCAGTGCTTGTCCCAACGTTATTAAATGGAAGCGAGAGTTGGATATGTAAAAAGGAGCATGAGAGTAAAATCAATGCGGTTGAAATGCGATCTCTGCGGAGAATCTGTGGAGTGAGGCTGACTGACCGCATTCGTAACAATGACGTAAGAGAACGAGTAGGTATGAAAGAGAGTATTGGTGTAAAGATGCGAAAGGGAATGCTCCGATGGTTCGGACATGTGGAAAGAATGCCGGACGAGCGACTGGCTAAGAAGAGATATACAATGCGAAAGTGGAAGGATGTAGGTACAGGGGGAGACCGAGACTTACCTACCTAGACCAAATTGGTCATGTATTGAAGGAAGGTGTGGAGTCAGGAGTCTCCGAAACCGGCGAGCGTGTATGAAGAGAGTTATGAATGTTGAGGAAGCGAGAGATGTATGCAAGAATAGAGCCTCTTGGCACTCTGTTCTCTCTGCCTACCCCGCAAGGGAAATGGCGTGATGATAAGTAAGTAACTTCGTGTCAAAGTCCGTTAAATGAATTCATTGATATATTGCTCTCAAATTCATTCAAGGATTCTTATCATTATTATTTTTCCGTTGTAACAGCCGCTTTTATACCTATTTTTAGGTGCGCATGTCCTGTCTATATTATAGATTGAGTATATTATTGCAAGTGAGATTGTTTCATAACTAAGTAGGTATTCTAATTTACTTCTGTAGTTATAGAGAGATCATGATTTTGATGACTAGTGGCCATCATGACATTATCGGTTTTTAACAGAACATCTAAAGCATCTGACTTGACATGCTCGATATAGAAATGTATGTCCAGAAGCATACATTCAGAAATTGCTCAACAGTGATACAGTAATGAGTTTTGAAATCAGTAGTTCAGGAAGAAGCTTTTTTCTTCAATAACGAGATTTAAAATAAATCTAAGGTTACAACAGTGTGGATATTTGAAGGCACTCACTGGTCATAACGACTCGCATTAGCTGTTCTTGACACCCAGGACCAACTGCTGGTTCCCAAGACATGGCGCAGACGACAACATACAAGTTAATGTCAACGTAACTTCTAAAAGTTAGACGTACCGTACCCATACCGTATAATGCCCGTGGCAAAATTATTGTATTATGCCCAACCGAGAACCTTATCTCCAGGCTCCATCAATAGATATTAATCTAGTAATGCCTGAAATTCTTTTCTGGATCCTTTATGTTTTTTTACTTTAAACAGGATAACTAAAATAATAATTTAAAACAAAATTTACTATTTACTACATTGATATATTAAATCATAGATGCACAGTTTCGAACATAAGGAACATCCAAAACTGTCGCCAGTTGTACATAAGTAGTTATAGATATGATATAAATGCATTTATTTTTTCAAAATTCATCCTTACACTTATGGTTTAAAGTTGTATTTACAAAGCATTATGCAAAAAGCAATAAAATTTTACGACCGAAATTTGCGGGCAGGGCAAGGCCGGAGTGGAGACGAATATTTTTTTATAATTTTCATGTATGAACATTTACTTTGTTTATTAAATTTGTTTAATATATAAATGTGTTCCAAACTCATATTTATAGGTACTTTTATCTGATCGTAATAATATGCTTTTAGGTAGATTATTTATTTATATATAAATAAAATAAAACTCGTAAATATAAATTTTAGTTTTTATTCCCAATATAGTAATTCTAATACAATGTATTAGTAGTACTCAGATCTACTCTAGTCTAGATGAATGGCGTCATAATAAACATTGACAATACAGTAGTAAGTACATCAATTTCCTTGAAATAAATGAAGCTTATTGTAGAGTTGTCTTTTTGAATTAGATTTCAACTTTTCTGTTGATTTTTTTGCAATATAATTTACATTATAACAACATCTATAAATTTTTCTATAATAGATTTTATAAGACTAATTTTATGATTAAATAGAGCAGGTTGTTGAAGGGAATGTGTATCAATACCAGAAAATATATTTAAATTTAATGTACATTTTAAAACTAAGGAACACAAATAGGCCTTGGTTGTGTTTTTTGACCACATATGCGCTGTTCTCGTCTTATTATCTCCTCAGTTTTATTACATACAGTATATTCATCTTCACCAGCGTAACATAGACCACCAAAATCTTTTAAATCTATTAGTTTGTGAAACCATAATTTATACATAATACAACATTTCAACATTCATTATTGAAGCATAAAAGCCATAAATTCAATAATTTAAATGATCATCTTATAAAATACTAGATGTGCCCTTCGAATTCGCTCGCCATTTGATTAAAAAAAAGAATACATATTTATAAATAATTTAGAGCAAGCTTTATCATCTGATTGAGTCCCTAGGAAAACTAAAATAAAAATCATCATATAAATGACAATGTTACTGATATTAAAACTTTATAAATAAAACAATGTCAACTAATTAATTAATAAATATAAAAAAAATACATTCGACAAGGTGACTCCATTCGTTTTTAGAACCGAGAACGTCGTATTATGCGATCAAAGTGAGCAAAAAGCGTAGAAGTATGAGCATAGTTCGAGGCTGCCTTTGTTTTAATACATACTCTATTTGACTGGTTCATACAGGGCCATCGTCGATAATTTGAAACAAAATATATTGAAAAACTAAAAAATGCGACTCTAAAGCAACAAAATATGTATGAAATAGAAATACTGTCTAATATTACTTACCGAAAATAAGAAACACCATCCTTTTTATGTACTTTTAATACACTATTTCGACATTTATTCATCAAACAATTAGACATTTTGACACGCTTCGTCTACTCGCGCGTCGAAATAATACTAAACGAAAGGAGTGCAGGAAAGCGTAATCTGCACTCATTTATAGTGGACTCCTTAGATGCCTGATTGTGTATCTTCTCTTTTTAATACATCAATGATTTACTATAAATAAATATTAAGATTTCTTTCATTCTTGCATAATCATCTGGCCTCGTGGCGTAGTCGGTAGTGTAACCGACTTCCGTGCAAAAGAGGTCGTGGGTTCGATTCCCACTCAGGGCATGCAGTTATTTGTGTGATGAACACAGATATTTGTACTGCATCTGGATGTTTTCTATCTACTTTTTTTTGTATAAATACATACATATATTATTATTTATACAAAAAAAGTAGTAGGTACATGTATTATAATATCCGTAATCTGGTACCCATAGCACAAGCGCTAAGCTTAGTTTGGGACCAGAGGACGTTGTGTGAAAATGTCCATGAATATTTATTTATAATCACAATCTCACGAAGGATCCCTTCTGGCCGACAAATTGTCACCCTATTGTTACGCCACTGGATATCTTACCACAGAATTGTCAATAATATTCCATATATTATTGGCATGAGACACTAAATTCAAACTACTTGTGACAACAAGCTCAGGCAATGCACTTGTATTGGCTTCTAGTTCAGATTTGTGTGGCATTACCTAGTACCTGTATGTCCTAAGTACGTCTCTTATCACACAGGTTAACGCATAAATTTATTAAAACAATTTCTAATGTTATTTACAACTGGTGATAGCTTACTTTTAGGAGACATTTGCACGAAATTCTTCGAGATATATAATCAAATAAAATACATTAACATATCATCACGCCTGTATTCCTCGAAGAGGTAGGCAGTGGTGTATTACACACCCACGGTTCGCCAGCTATGTTTAGGTAGGTCCCACGTATTCGTAATAGAGCCTATTACCGTCTACCGAGCACATTTCCAAACTCTGGGCTACTTCTGAGAATTTTTCTTTTTACGAAAAAGCTCAGTAGCACTGCACGACCCGAGGATCGAACCCAAGACCTCATGATCAGCAGTCACAGACACTAAAATACATTATATAGTTCCAATACAATTCATCTTGATTACATAGACGGTGTAACTAACATCACAACCATTACCTAGGTTCAAAGTTATCGGTGTTTTACGCAGAATGCAATATTGTTTTCTATTGCGTCATAGCGTCGTCTAGCCATCACTATCGGTCGCGCGAGCGTGCCGCGGCCGTACCAGCCACCACCGGCATATGGCGATCACTCAAAACGCTCACGTTACATACGCATCAGATTTTACACTCGTATTAGAACATTTTTATATCCTTACGCCGTTATCCCGAAAGAGTAATCAGAACTAGCACGTAACCTCTACTGAGCGTAGTTTAACACTGCGTGCTACCTTTTCTTTTTATTAAGGCGTATAAATGTACCTAACCGCACAATCCGTCGTTCGGAGCAACGAGCAGGGTAGTGAGGGCCCCTCACCCACTAAATTAACCCGCCGTGTGCTATCTCTCCGCTTTTATTCGTGGACCCTTGGAACTAAAGTACTTAATGTACACTGCGTGCTACCTACTGAGAAATTCTTAAAGCAAAATCAAAAGAACAATTCTTTGCCCAGTCCAGAATCCGAATCGGGAACCTATTACAGTCCCACTATTATACGAGTCTCCTCCTATGTCCGAAAATAAAGTGCGTCCTAAAACGCGTAATGATACCAGTTGAGAGATTAATAATTAGTATAATATATGATGGTATACCTAATACCTGAGATTTGAGGTAAGTGATGAAATATTTTGATATATTTTTTTTAGCATTTGACATGCTATAAATGATTAGCACAAAGTGTGAAAATATAAAATCGAAAATAACAGTCACGAACGAGCAGGATTTGAACCTACATTCCCTGGAACCGCCGTCTCAGATGCTTTGCCAATTCAGCCATCGTGACAATTGCTCGGCGACCAAGACGTTAAGAATGAATGTGTTATCGAAATTTGCAACTTATTTTCACACTGTGCTAATTCAAATGTTGAAAGTCAGATACTTAAATGTACTCTCCCGCCAAAATAGTAATATGTTTTTCATTATCACAAAGATTATAGTCGTAAGTTATATGACTATCATAAAACATAGGATCACGCCTGTATTCCCCGAAGGGGTAGGCAGAGGTGTATTACACACCCACGACTCGCCAGCTATGTTTGAGTCCCACGTAATAGGGGGCGAGCCTATTGACGTCTACCGGGCACATTTCCAAACTCCGGTCTGCTACTGAGACTTTTTCTTTTTAGGAAAAAGCTCAATAGCTTTTTGCCCGACCCAGGGATCGAACCCGAGACCTCATGATTAGCAGTCGCATACACTATCGCTACACCACCGAGGCAGTTCATATGACTACCATCAACATTAAATAATCTTAGTGGACTTTAGAATTGGGTGAAGTAGCATATGAATGAACGTCTCTACGGCACATTTATTAGATAAATCTATGCAAAATAGCTATACCACAAAAACAGTACATTTTCCGGGATAAAAACAACCCTATGTCCTTTTCCAGATTTCGGACTATATGTATGTATTTCATAATCAGTAGTTACAACGTGAAAGCTTAACATACAAACTTACTTTCTTATTTATAATACTGGTAAAGATAACTTTAAATCAGTCACCTTACTTTAATGACCACTTTACAAACAGACAAATCTAAATATATTTTATATACTACATGGGTGGCAAACAAGCATACGGCCCACCTGATGGTAAGCGGTTACCGTAGCCTATGGACCCTAACAACACCAGAGGCATCACTCGCGTGTTGCTATCGCCAAGGAAAAGTGATAGGAGGTGGATAGGCAGATGATAATAAGGAGGATAGGGAGGGGGTTTGGGTTCCAGCACTCTCACTTACCATATGCAACATATCGGTAGGAGCACCGCTAATCTTTTGTGAAAGGGGTTCTTCCCCGATCGAGCCAGCCCATTCATCCTGGGATAAGCAAGGCTCTACTACTAGACTATAGTAAGTAACTATAAGTGACTAACATTTTATTTGTTAGGTATTCAGAAGGTTGGACCAGAACCGGTTTTCCGGGATAAAAAGTAGCCTATGTCCCCTTCTGGGCTCCAGAATATACTTACAAAATACCAAGTAGATAAAACACAAATTCATTTTCGTATTTTAATTATTGCACAGCCAAGCCGCTGCTCTTGTCAAACCTCGTTTAAAGGAGAATATGTAGCGCTGGGGAAAGAATATAGAACCGATTTTACGTTCCAGATCGTCTGTGACATTGGAATCATTAACAATTTGCAGGGAGTTATATGTATCTAGTACTTAGATACTCCTGCCCAAAGAAGTTAACCTAGTACTTGGATACTCCTGCCCAGAGAAATTACTCTACATGAGGGCGGTCTTCTACTTTTTATAGCATAATATTGCCTCGGTGTGAAGTACCGCTTAGCTGTTCAATACGTCCAGTTTCTTACTAGCCAATTTTGCTTCGCCCTCAAAATGACACCTGAACTGAAATTTACTAGAGATATCGATACTACACTCCAATACATCTTATATCCATCTAGTAGAAACATCATGATAAATGTGACAATTGAATATCTACCTATTGGGTCATAAAGGGGTACCTACTACCTTCGTAATTGCATCCATTCACCATATAAATAGTACCACAATGGACGAAAAGAACAGTGAAACATCTTCATGCAACAGCCGAAAATAATTACCTTTTTGATGTGAAACATCTAATGCGGAGGGAGGGTAAAATCGGCTGTTAGGGTGGCGACGCTCTTATTTTACTTGTCCTGTTCAAATCTTGCAAGTTAAATTTGACACACTTCCCGGTTTCCGATTGAGCTGAAATTTGACACGCATATGTATATCACGTGACAATGCAATATTATTATGACATGGAGCTGATCTGATGATGGAGCTGGAAGGTGGATATAGGAACCTCTATAATGAAGCGGCGCAACCCCATCGAGTTTGGAATCGTTTGATTCGTCTTGACGAGTACTTTGTCTCTAGATGGTATCCAGGGTCTGATGATGGAACTGGAAGGTGGCCACAGTAACTCTGTAATGAAACGACCCAAACCCATCGAGCTTATACTCGTTTGATTCGTATTAAGGAGTACTTTGTCAAGTTATGATCATTTTATTTCTACAAAATAATTTCGATGTTTTCACATCTGGTAGACGTCCCGCGACGTCTAATTTTTTTTTTGTTAAGGTGGGAAAAAATGCTCCTAACCGCACACCCCGTCGTTCGGGGCAACGAACAGGGCAGTGTGGGGCCTTTACCCACTAAAGAAACGAAAATAATTACCTACCCAAAGTAGCTCGCTAGAGAAACGCGCGGTAGGGCTGCTTTTTTTTTTGTTTAGGTGGGAAGAAATGTACCTAACCGCACATCCCGTTGTTCGGGGCAACGAACAGGGCAGAGTGAGGGGCCCTAACCCACTAAATAAACCCGCCGTGTGCCGTCTCTCCGCCTGTGTTGACGGACCACTGGTACTGTGTTGGATTATTTCAGTGGCCCGCCGGCGGCTTACCCTTTCGGGTACCCTCTACTGAGCGACGCATCCATACATGGATCGTCGCACCTTCGCGGGAGGCCATGCGGTTGGTGGAAGTTCCCCGGTCCATCCATAAGCAGCTTCAGCTAGGGCTGCATTAGGGGCGGTATCCACGTATGACCCTGGAGGCCCTGGACGCGACGGGTCTCTGTGGTCTCCACAGAAGAGCCCTGTTCGGCGCGTCCAGCCCACACGGGTGCGCCGTACAGCGCCATCGACTGGACCACCCTCGTGTAAAGCCACCGGCACGCATTGTTGGTACGCCCATATTCGGCATGAACCGTGTAAGAGCGGACGCTGTGCCGACTAGTCTCGGGGACAGTTGGTGGAAGTGCTCGCGAAAGCGCTACTGCCCGTCCAGCACCAGGCCCAGATACTTAATCTGGGCCTGCACCCCAATCTGAACTCCGTCTACTGTAATCGAGGCGCCAGCAGGTGGCCGACGTCGGGGCCCATTGAAAAGTAGGGCCTTCGACTTGTCCAGGGCCACCCTAAGCCCCAGCGCCCCGATCCTCCTGACCACCCCCGAGGTCCCTAAGGTGGTCAGGAACGCCACTTTCTCGAAGTTACCACCCCGGTCCAGGACCAGCGTGTAATCTGCATAGCAGATGACCGCCAGCCCGGGGTGGTAGGGCTGCCTATTGACTGTGACTTGTGTATTATCATAGAGTAAAGTAATCACTACTTGTATTATGTATTTGATAATGTTAATAAATATGTTAAAGTTAATCTAAAACTTTCTACATGGACACGGGAGATGGTGGTACCAACGCGCTCGGGCCCGATACCAAGTGAGTACTACCACTTGGTACCCAGCCCTACCACTAGTCATGCAATGGATGATAATTGCTTACTTCCCTTAGTCGCTTCATACGACACCCGTGGGAAAGAATGGGGTGGTGACACCTTGTATTCTCAGTCCGTCACCACATGGATAAAAGTCAAGGCGCATATGCAATATGCAGACGTATGTATAACTTGCAGGCATTTCGGCCGTTTGTGTGAAGACGTTCTACTGATCGGTCTTTCGTTTACTGTGGTAGTACAAGTAAGCTCTGTTATGAAGTTTTAAAAAATATATTGAGAGCGTACAAATCGTGGTACCTACCTTTACTCATGAATATTCGACACAATAATATATTATCAGTTTGTAAAACCCAACAGTGACGGAATTCCGAAAGGATGAGCTGTTCACTTCCTATTCCGAGTAATCTGTTTGGTATGAATGAAATGAATGTAGTAACAATTTTGATAATAACAAAGAAAAAAGAGCACTGTGATTGTTTCGGTTACTCATCTGATATCCACTCTTTCTCTGCAGTCGGTCCCTCGCAACTCGAGGATCAAGGAATACTAAAAATATAGATGAGAATTGCTCTGTTACCCCGCAGTTGTTTAAGCTTGGATTCGCTCGTACGCGGAAAGCGGTTCAGGTGAAACATACACAGACGTATCGTAAGAGGTGAGCAAGAGAAATAGGACTCGAAACAAAATAGCACTGGGGTTGAGAGACCGTGTGAGAATTTGTGCTTGTTACCATATAGGATACAGTACGTAGGATCATCGACATAGTAGCGGGATAAAATGTATACTAGTTGTTAAGTCTAATCAAGAGCTATCAAAAAAAAAATTACGTCAAAATCCGTTCAGTAGTTTTTGCGTGATGCGCGAACAAACAAATAGATTAAAAGACAAAAAATCTAAAAAAATATCGTTTTGTGTTTAGACACACCTATATAGCCTGTTAAAACTTTATAATAGTATAGATATGATGGCCCGTGTGCAGTGGTAGATTTAGTAAGTTTTCTACTAAGCACTGGCTTATTGCATAATTATTATTACGTAAATGACTGTCTTAAGCCTAGCTTGTGGCTGTCTTACTTGTCAGAGGACAACCATCTTAATAAGCGCTTTTAAATGCCGTTGTTTTCATTTTGACGGCAGTACTTCGGCATTCAGAGTTTTTTTCCCATATCATAATAATTATTTCCAACAGCAACATAATGTTTCTTCGTGGTGCTCAATGTCTGCCGGCGTTCCTCGGGGCGGCGTTTTCGCTACTCTACCCTTCAGGACTAAAATTGTGCATTAATTACGAATAACTGATACACATATGACGTACGAACACACGTAGGACATTAGCTTCCGCCTTATATCCGACTTACATAACAATCAAATATTTTCATGTTGTTGAACTGGTCGGCGAATGGAGCCAGAAGATGGTCAAAGAAATCTGTAACGAATCGACGCAACCCCATCAAGTTTGGGCTTGTTTCATTTGCATACATATCAAGTAGGTGTTCAGAGTTTGTAGGTGAAATCTAAAGATGGCTATAGGAAATATTAAAACGTTAAAATTTAATACATGTTTTAAAATATTAAAAAAATTAAGCTTACTAATTTAACTACTTCTTTCTCAAATTAAATCTCCAAGTAGGCACTTAGTAGGTACCTATAGGTATATTATTTTCTTTTGAATAATTTCTAGTGAATGTATTTTATTCAAGAAGCTAAGCTTCTTGATTTTATTCCTAAGCCTAAAAATTACTATTTTGTAAAGTGTTTGCACGATTTCTTAAGTAAACTGAAACTCAATTTGAAATCTCTGTCACAGAGTAAGTAGATACGGTAACTAAGGTACCTATATATATTATCAATGTACTGAACAAATGTTCCAAGTTATGCGCAGATACGATAGCAGCCGCCGCCGCGCCGGTGGCTGGCACTGCCACCATCTGTTTATACACTCGCACACTTTGAACTTGTTTATATTTAAAAATTAAGAATAACAATATTTTGGTTTTTTAAAGAGAATCATATTAAGACATGAATCATACTTGTTTACTTATTATATTTTATATTCACTAGATAACTACACCCCCTATCTAAATCGGGACGAGGTAATAAAAATATGATGGACTTTTTC